>JAJHSJ010000015.1:58757124-58988783 GCA_021015155.1 Magnolia officinalis
TTCTTGATAATCACGATTAATGATCGGACGACCATTATAATTGTATTTGTAGCCATCACATGAATCAAAACATATTCAATTATTCAATAGACTATAATGTAAAAGATTAGAACATGATTACTACCATCTTCATGTGCCCACCTTGGGTTATTCATCTCTCTCAAAGAATAACTTCAATGGTAATAAAATTCAATAGTAAAATCCAAACATCCAATTAATGGCCAACAAAAATAATGGTATGGATCAACTGCAAAGGTGCAACTTAGGCTAAAACTCAAAAATCCCCTCAATGGAATCATCTTACCTATAGACTAGAAAGAGAAATACAATGATGGTCAATATTCAGCTGAAAAAGGGAGTATGAAATAAATAACTCTACTGGACCCTGTTGATGTTTGTGCAGGCCATTCACTCCGTCCATGTGCTAGATCATGTTAGGACTAAAGCTCAAAAATTAATATGCTTCAAAAACTCAAGTGGGCCACCCCATAGAAATGATGAGGATAGGCTCATCTCTCCATTAAATTTTCCTTGGGCTATTGTGATATTGATATATATGGCATCTGACTCTTTCATAAGCTGTGGTATGGTGGGCCTGATTTTTTCTTTTTTTTTTTTTTTTTTTGGTGGTCCAAAACTACGGTTGCCTCAAGAAGGTGTCAGTGACACCCCCTTCCTAACTTTTTGCTGTGGCGTGGCCCACTTTAGCTTTGGATGGGCCTGATTGTTTTTTACTCACGACCTAAGAACTGGTGCAAATGATGAGAATTGGACACATGACGTTGGGCCCCACAAAGCTTTTTGTTGTACGGGCTCCCTACAATTTTCCGTCCGTACGTCATTCCTCCTCAATGAACAAGATCATTCGGTCAGTGTATTTTTTGACGTAGTACATCTACAGAAGTCCCAACGAGATGATTAGTCTCGACAAAGAACAAAGGGAGCGCCGTGTCCCTGACCGTGGAGCCCACTATGATGTATATGCTTTACATCCACGCTGTTCATTCATTTTTAGAGCTCGTTTTATGATATGGTGTAAAAATTGAAGCAGTTTAGAATCTCAGGTGGGCCACACGACAGGAAACAGTGGTGATTCAATACCCACCATTAAAAACTTCTTGGAGTGATCACCTGAATGTTTATTTGTTATCCAACCTTTTGATAAGGTCACAAATACCTGGATGAAGGGAACACACAAATATCAGATTGATCCAAAAAATACGTGGCCCACAAAAGTTTTTAATGATCATTCACCATTGTTTCCTGTGGTGTGGCCCACCTGAGATTTGGATCTGCTTCGGTTTTGGGATGATCCCCTAAAATGAGCTGCCAAAACGGATGGACGGCGTGGATGTAAGACATATATATCACGGTGGGCCCTACATAAGGGATCCACTCACCTCGGTGGATCCGCGGATCCATCGAAAGCCGCGCCCGAACAAAGCTGCATGTAGGCCCATTCCATCACCATGCTGGGCGGGCTCTTCATCCCGACCGTTGAAAACGTTCTTTTTGTGTCACCTCCCGAGTCGACTCAAGCCGCGCCGGAACAAAGCTGCATGTAGGCCCATTCCATCACTATGCTGGGTGGGCTCTTCATCCTGACCGTTGAAAACGTTCTCTTTGTGTCACCTCCCGAGTCGACTCAGTCGGCAGATTCGAACTCTCCCTCGATCGGAGCCGCGTTCCTGCCTCACCTTTTAATTCATCCTCGTCTCCAGTGGGCCCCACCTGCACCGCAGGACGTTGACAGCACATACGACACGTGTCACTCTTCTCTTCGTCCGTCGGAGCGGCTCTGAAATGATATGCACCCATTGAATGGGCCCACGTGTCTTATCATTCGTTTCTTGCCTCCCCAATCCAAACATTGGAGGTTTGATACAGTAAGGCTCGAACAACAAGAAAAAAGGTGGGCCCATCGCTCCCAATGACACGTGGCAAGATGATATAGCGATCGCATCCGTTTATCTACTTAAACCTAATGCGGATGAAAAGCTGTAGAAAAGAAACGTAGATAGGATGATCCTAACCGTCTGAATAGTGATTATCAAAGAGACGGTAGGAAATGAAAGAAACAACGGTCAAATATTAAATGAAAAAATTGAAAGTAAATTGGTGTATACAATTTTCTTATAGTTGTCGTTATTTAAATATAAGTGACTGTGATAGGCCCATCATACGAACGGATGCGATTTATCTCACCCTCATAGTTCTTTTTCTTTTTTTCAAACAAATTTCCTACTCTTCTGGCTCCAGGATATCATCTCCGACAAACATATACCCGACCCGATACTTACGCGGGTTTTCAGATCTAATAAATGGGGTCCACCTTTCTGTAATCAAGGCCGATGATCTGTTTAATCTTACTGTGGATCCACCATGCATTAAAAATACTACTAATCGGATCATAAAAGTATCCGATTTATGGCGTACAAATGGACGGTCAAGAAGTGAATAAAGTGGGGTCCACTTTAAATGAGAAGGATCCAAAAATTGACGGCTACGATCTTCAAATCTAGGATACTTTTGGAGACTATTAAGGTTTTTTTTTTTTTTTTTTTTCTCTGAACCGTCCATGGCTAGCCATTGATCATTGTCTAATATTCAAACCGCATTTATTGACCATTCCCAGTCAAACACTGCTTCCATCAGATCAACGGTTTGGATCACCTAAGCATGGCCTCTTGTTCGGACCGACGCATCAGGACACTATTCTGAGTCACGCCAACTGATTTCTCATCCACAACGATGTGAGGCTAATGTAAATAATCTAGACCGTCAATCACGAGGGCCATAGTCAACACAAATCAATGCCACCACGGCCTTCATTCAGATGGTCACGTACCAAAATATTCAATCTCCTAACATTTGAAAGCAAATCACATGACCGGATTGTCCCCTTTTTCACCCACCAATGGTCCAGATCATCTGCAAACAAACTAAAGTGGGCCATCAACGATTAACCAATGAGAATGGACCTAGAGCACGACCAAACCTATAACTCCACGACCGCCCACTCGCCCATGGAAAACCTTCCACTTGCATTCTCTCACTCAAGTCTCATTCAAAGGCTGTATCCGCTGCAAAGCTCCGTAGGTTAAAGCTTAAACTACAACACGATGTTTGGGACTCAAATTGATGTTTATGAAAAATCTTATCCGTCCATCATATTTTTCCCATCGTGTTATCCTTGAAATAAGAAAAAAGTAAGGACGATTGAAACCGCAGCTGTGCCATTTCATACAAATCATGCTAAAAACACATAAAATCACTTGATGTGGCTCACCTGAAAGTTTAAACAATATCATCTCTGGAATTTCCATTTATCATTTTTTGTTTTATCTCCTTAATGGATTGGATGACTGATAGAAAACACTATGGGGACCACAATCTGAACGGTTTTTAATGGTAAGAGTCCACATCCCAACTTTTCCTAGTAGTGGGGACCAGATGTATTCTTTTATTGGTTTTATTTCTTGAATATAAGTATGAAATATGTTGAATCACATGATGAACGGATTGGATTTAATGAAAAAATCATGGTGGGCCCCAAATACCTCGTTGTAATTTAAAATTAACCTACAATGCATTGTACCGGATCCGGCCTCTTTTCCATTTATTATAAATATTCAAACCTCGATTTTCGTGCACCTCCCTCTCTCTTCCCCCCTTCGTCTATATCTCCATCTGCTTCTCCTCCTTCTCTTCCCATAATGCCCCTTTCACATTTCCCTCATCTTTCCCAAAATACCCCTCTTTTCCTCAAATGGATTCTTCTCAGAACTGGCTCACCTTCTCCCTCTCGAACCAACCCTCCCTTCCTTCCTCCAATCTCTGCCTCTTCGAAGCCTTCAATCACGGTCAGCAAAACCCAATCCCTACTAATCAGTGTCACAAAAAAACAACCTTTTCCCGATTTTACCCTTGGATTTCTGTCTCTTTTTTTTTTTTACAGGTGTGGCCGAGAGAGTTGAACACGAGAGCAGTGCTGCTGCTGCTGCTGACGTTTCCATGCTCTGCGTCGGACCGAAGCTCGAGGACTTCCTCGGCGGAGAGAGTGGGTCGTTCGGAGGGAGTCCGGCGACGGAATCTGACGCTGGGGTGTACGATTCCGAGCTGAGGACGATCGCTGCCGGTTTCATGCAAGGGTTTCATGCGGACGCGGAAAAGACGGTTTTGTCCTCGGCATCAGTCTCGAAGAAGGCGGTGGATACGTTTGGCCAGAGGACGTCCATTTATCGGGGAGTTACGAGGTAATTATTGAAATGAAGAGGGTAAAATTGGAAATGTTGGAGTGTAATGATGGCAGTTTTGTAATTATGCAGGCATAGGTGGACGGGAAGATACGAAGCGCATTTGTGGGATAACAGCTGCAGAAGAGAAGGGCAGAGTCGGAAAGGAAGACAAGGTGGGCATTTTTGTAATTTACGGAGGCTCGCTAACATGCGCTGGTGGAGTGCACCGTCTTACCCCAGGCACCGCTGAGATAGGATTAGGAGTGCTATCGCTACTCTCACGCGAGTAGCCATTTCATACTATCCTCCCCCACAAGTGCAATGTCGCACGTGCGGGGTTGGCCTTGTTTGGCTGTTTGGCCATCAAAATCAATGTGGTTTGGTCATCATAATGGTCACACGTACGCATCTCGCGATGCGCGTGTGGACTCTTGGATGACGTAATTTGATATTCGGACCCCGCCACATACATGTTGTGACAGACCTAATGGACGGTCCAGATCAACCCCCACCTATTCTCTATTCTCGCGGGTGGCATTGCGTGTGCCATGTGGTAAAACAATAAGCCAACCAGTTTCCGATCCTCGGTACGGATATCTGACTCCAACGGCTCAGATCGTAAGTGCGAGACCTCCCGGCGCATGTTAGATATTTTTCAAGTTACTCTGCTACCATGCACGCGACGCGTCTTCTGACATTTTTTCCTCCTGCTGTCATGTGGCATATGCTTGGTGAATGATGGCCGCAGTATATTTAGGTGAGTTTTGGAATTATATTTTCATTTGAGGTTTGCTGAGCACACACACGTGTGACAGATGTAAGCCGACCATGAGGTGGGCCACACTCTTCTATCTCAAAGTAAAGGCCGTTCCACTCTCTCAGGTGGGTCACAAATAACAAAACTAATGGATGGCTATAAAATTTGTTTTAGCTATCCGTTTGTTTTGTAGAGTGTGGCCCACCTGATTTATACGGCCGGATATTTCAACCAGAAGATCTAGTAAGTGGCCCACCATGGAGAACTCGGTGCAATCACACGTGGGTGATATTCGCAATAATAATAATAATAATAATAGAGATGAATGCCATATCCAACGGGTTGGATGATTAGTTACCATCCAACCTACGAGTAAGCTACGAAATGTCATGTGTATGCGACATCCAACACGTCCAATAAGTTGGACCCACCATGAGGATCACCTAGTGAAAAAATCAGCTAGATTAACTCTTTAGGTGGGCCACCACATTAGAAACAATGGATAGCCACTAATACAATACAAATGCAGGTGTGGCCCACTTGATGAGTGAATCGAACTAATTTTTATACAAGTTAATCCCAACATATGTTCTGACCAAAATTATTCAATGCTGGGAAAGTAATTAAGTGGTCCAACCGGTTGGAACACAAGTGACGGTCCATCAGGCGGGTAATTTCCAATCTTTCATATACTAAGACATCCAACCGTCTAATAGGTTGGCCACACCATTAGGATCACCTAATGAAAAGATTAATAACATCCAATGCTTGAGTGGACCACACTTGGATATTGTTATTTATCAATGGCTTGAGATTGTTTTTATGGTGTGGCCCACATGGGGATGATTTTTGTAATTGGTGATGGAGTCAACCAATTAAAAGTCTGGATGTCGCACTAGGTTTGTGTGGCCCGAATGATTTGAGACTTCCTTATGATAAATAAATAAATAAATAATAAAAATGCAGGTGGGTACGACAAGGAAGAGAAAGCGGCGAGAGCGTACGATCTAGCGGCATTGAAATACTGGGGTCCGACCACGACCACCAACTTTCCGGTACGTGTCGTCAGATTCAGACGGTCTTTTATCTGACACCGTAAATGTGAATAAATGAAAAAAAGGGATATATACTGAAACTTATGGTGTAATTCTCTTTGTTTTTTAACAGCTCTCTAACTATGAGAAAGAGTTAGAAGAGATGAAGAACATGACAAGGCAGGAGTTTGTCGCTTCTCTCAGAAGGTAAGTTTGTCTTCTGTGTGTGTGTATATATATAATATATATATATATATATATATATATATATATATTATATAATATATATATATAATATATTCATTAAAATGGTTTTTTGTATATATTCTTTTACTAATTTTTCTTGCATTTTTTTTTTGTATTTTTGTAGGAAAAGTAGCGGGTTTTCTAGAGGAGCCTCTATTTATAGAGGAGTTACGAGGTCTGTTTTTACTGGAATCCTAATCCAACACGCGTGTGTGCCCTGGCCATTCACATGCAAGCACACATGACGCGCGTGGGATCTGAGCTTTCCATCAGATGGGCTACACCGTTTAGATCTTCTGGTGTTGAAAGGGTGGTTTACTCCTTAGGTCTGTGGCCCACCTGAGGAGTGAAACGGCCTGATTTTATGGCCAGACGACCATCCAAGTAGTGTGGCCCACCTGATGAAAAGCTTGATATGCACGTGTTGCTTTGTGTAGAGGTCCCTAATGGACAACCTAACCTCATATTACAATTAAATATTAAAAGTATAAATTCGAAAATATTAAAAAATATATATATTATGTGGGTGTGCAGGCACCACCAACATGGTAGATGGCAGGCGAGGATTGGAAGGGTAGCAGGCAACAAAGATCTCTACTTGGGAACCTTTAGTGAGTACCATTTATTCTTTTTTGAAATATCTCTCGTTAGATCAAAGCCTTTCATCGAGCAAAACCCTCAATTTAGATGCCTTGTCTATAGATTGAACGGGTCTGATCATCAGTGGGCCAAGCATGTACAACATGATTAGGAGAACTTGACCAATGGTCCAGATTCATGTGTACCCATATAACTGAATCAGGAGTACAGGAAGATCCTGCGTATAAACAACATATCGTCAATGCATCCATGGCCCGTATATAAACCATACAGCCTACACCACTGATCAATGTAATCTGACCGTCCAATGGCTTTAATTGCGATGATGTGTGTGGACAGTCGGGTCCTCCATGATCAGATTTATCTCAAGACAGTGGTGTGACTTGATGGGCTGGGGCTGAACCGGTTTGATTAGCCAGTGTCTGGGTTGAGTGGTGGTATTGAACTGAATCAGGTCCTACATAGTCCGAGTCGACTCGGACGAGTCACATCAGATTCGTCCGAGTCTTAAGACCAGTCTATCATTTCTAAACAAGTGACTCTAGTACAAGCTCCATTGTTTCGTGTGTTGATGACCGTCCATTCTCAGGACTGACTGCGTATAAACGGTGGGAATGATCACATGTGTTCGAATATTGTAGCTGTGTGGGCCTCACCATGATATGCACGTGGAATCCAAAGTATTCCTTTTGCTTTCTTGTATTAATCCTAGCCGTTTATTTGATCAGGCACCCAAGAAGAAGCGGCCGAGGCCTACGACATCGCAGCCATCAAATTCCGGGGCCTAAATGCCGTGACCAACTTCGACATGAGCCGTTATGATGTGAAAAGCATAGCCAACAGCAATCTCCCCATTGGTGGGACCGCTAACAAATACAAAGCATCAGAATCATCATCATCTGACAATAAGAGCGCCGAATCTCCACCGCAGATCGACAGCTCCTTCTCATCTCAACCGTCCACGACCCTCAGCTTTGCCTCTGGGCCCATCAAACAGGACCCACAAGACTACTACTCTCTTCTAGCATTTGAAGACCCATCTCAAACAAATGCAAAGAACATCACCAACTTCCAGAGTCTCTCAAACTCCAACATGGATTTTACCACAGCCATAAATCAGAGCAATGGGTCCATCTTAAATAGTGGAAGCTTTCCACAGCATAACCCATCATCTATTCCTTTTGCCACTCCCATTTCTGTGGGAAGTGGTTATGATGGTTCTACTTATGGAAGCTGGACCACACAACCTGTCCATCATGGCTTTCAATCTGCAAAGCCTAATCTGGAAGTTTTTCAGACACCCATATTTGGAATGGAATGATAGAAGAAGTGGAGATTGGAGAATCTGGTATGAGGGTGGACCACACTTACATGGACGGATGTTATGTACTGACTGTGGAGTAGGAATAACAGACTAACTGAAAAGCTAAGTTATGTTGTGTTCTTCTACTTTTGATACTGACTGGAGATTTATATGAGTTTAATGTGAAAGATGTCATTTGTATCTTTGCGGCTGTGAAAATTATATGGGGGAATGATCACTACACGCTCTCAAGCTGGTGGGGCCCACCTTGATGTGGTACTGCCATCTAATATCTAGCTACATCGAGAATGTAGGTGGGCCACTCCAAAGGGAACAATGGAGGATATTGGAGAGGGGATGAGCACTAAAGAAACTTTCAGATGGAATGTGGGGCCACCATGTTTTGTTTATATGTCATCCAAACCATTCATCAGTTGTGGCTCACCATCAGGAAGTGACATAACGAAGCCATTCCACAATTTAGGCTTGATTGTACATTATTACTCCATGTGGTATATATATCTGGGACTGAGATTCGGTAGTGATGCCTGCAGTACCAGTGCTGGAAAGAGCTCTGTGGGCCCCACCTTGATGAATCTGTTTCATCCACCCAACCATTTTTTTAGATCATTTTATGGCATGAGCCTAAAAATGAGACAAATGCAAATCTCAGGTGGACCATGTAATAAGAAACAATGGGGATTGAACGGCCACCATTAAAAATTTCTTGTGGCCCACAAAAGTTTTGGATCAAACTGGTATTTGTATTTTCCTTTTGTGCAGGTCTCTGTGACCTAATCAAAAAGTTGGATGGCAAATCAACATTACAATGTTTCTTGTGGTATGGCAAATCAACATTACAATGTTTCTTGTGGTATGGTACCGAGATTTCAGTCTACACTGTTTTTTTTTTACTCATACCCTAAAATGAGCTGGAGAAATGAATGGACAGTAAGACATACATCATGGTGGGCCCACGGAGCTTTTCCCGCACCGACTAGTAGGGAGAACGGTACCAGAGGGTAGGGCTGAAAGTCGGGCGGGTTGGGTTGGGTTGGGTTGGGTTGGGTTGGGTTGGTGCTCAACCCTAACCCAACAAGGTTCCTGTACCTCAATCCTAACCCAACCTAACCTCAGGTTGGGAATTCTCAACCCAAGCTCAACCCAAGCGGGCTCAATCGGGTTGATCGGGTTGGTTGGGTATACGTGCTAATATTTTCGTTATTATATTAGTTTATTATATTCCATTATAGGACTTATTTTTTGTATCTATAATTTTATTAATTATATATGTGGTTATTCATCATAAAGAACTTCATTTTTTTCTTTAAAAAAACAAGCTAAAATATAGGACAACTACTCCTTTAAAAGTCGTGTAGCATAGCACGCAATCTATTTGGGAGAGAGAAATCCGGCATATCTTGTTAACTTGAGTCCTTGGAAATGACGTGGACAAATGAGACCCGACATCACTAGTGTGCCTTCGATACAAACGATTCATACTCAGTTATAATTTGTAAGTAACTTATATATTGATAGGGTTCGGGTTGGGTCGGGCAACCCGAGACCTCAACCCGAGCCCAACCCAGGTTTTATTGGGTTGGTGTTTGTACAGCCGAAGCTTGAGATCGGACCCAATATATCCTGCCCGATCCCAACCCAATGTCAGGTCGGTCACGGGTCGTTGGGTTGAACCCGCCCAACTTTCAGCCCTACCAGAGGGGTCACTGGACTCACTACCGTAGCCGAGTACAGTATACGGGTCGCGGTTTGATGAGTGACCCAACACCATCCAGTTAGCTGGTTGTAAAGCGATGTGGGCCCCATCGAGATGTATCTATTTTATCCACACCGTCCATCCATTTTTCCATCTTATATTAGGGCATGAGACCAAAAAAGAGACATATCCATATCACAGATGAACCACACGATAGAGAAACAGTATTGATTGAACGTCCATCATTAAAAACATCCTAACGCTCACTGTAATTTTTATTTGCCATCCAACCTGTTGATAAGGTTATCAACAGGTTACACAGGACTTGTATGAAGGTAAAACACAAATATCAGCTTGATCCAAAACTTCTGTGAAATGTTTTCATTGGTAAGCAATCAATCCACATTGCTTCCAATGATGTGGTCCACCTGAGATTTGTATCTACCTCATTTTACCCTAAATTGAGCTGGAAAAATGGATGGACGGTATGGATAAATAACATACATCATGTTGGGGTCCACAGTACTTTGACACCTGCTAGCTGGTTGGTGCTGGGGTCACTAGCCAAAGTGCGTCCGGTACATGTGCAACGTGAGCTTTTGATAGGATGATTCTTGGGATGTACGGTGCTATGAAAGAGGCTTCAGATTCCACCATTTCCTTACGTGCGAACGCATGTAAATAATCATGTTCCCCGCGTGAAGAGATAGAGAGAGACAGTCACGTAGGATTCCATGCACGTCTTATCATTATGCACGGGACGAACGGCAAGTGAATAAATTGTATCCGTGGACATCCCGGACGCCGTTGGGCTAGCGACCCCAACACTAGCAAGATAACTGGTTTCAAAACTCTCTGGCCCCACCATGATGTATTTGTTCTATCCATATTGTGTGTCTATTTCGCCAGCTCATTTCAATGTATGAGTTCAAAATTGAGGCAGATCCAAATCTCAAGTGGATCACACCACAGGAAACAGTGGAGATTGAGCACTTATCATTGAAAACCTTTGAGGGACCACCAGAAGTTTTGGATCAAGCTGACCTTATCAACAAGTTGGATGGCAAATAAACATTACATTGGGCCCTAGGAAGCTGTTAATAGTGGACGCTCAATCAGAGTTGTTTTCATATGGTGTGGTTCACCTCAGATTTGGAAATGTGAGTTGGTAAAATGGATGGACTGTGTAGATAAAACACAAACATGAAGAAGGGCCATGGAGCTTTGACACAAGCTAGTTAGGATCCATTGTAATGTATGATCATTATTATTTTTTTCTACGTGCTGGTAACTCATTTTAGGGCACGATCCCAAAATTGAGGCAAATGTGGACCCCACCCTAAGAAACAAGAAATGGGGGGAATTGAATGGTTGTCATTCGAGACTTTCTTAGAGCCATCGAAGTTTTAGATAAGGTTATATTTGTGTTTTTCTTCGGTCTAGGTCTATGTCTTTATGAACAGGTGCAGTGGCATAAAAATATCATGACAGGTGCTAGGAATTAAGGTTTCAATGGTGGGTAGAGTTGGGCACAATCTCATCTAATTTGGACGGATCCAACCTGATCCGACTGGTCTGATCCGATCTGACCCGAACCAAAAGCTAGGATCAGGTCGGATCGAGTTGGCCTACTCAGATCTGACTGTACATCGAGTCGAGTTCGGGTCAATGGTCAATCCAGACCGATCCGATCTGCACAATGTTCATTCAACACTATTTCCTGTAATATTGTCCACTTGAGATTGGGATATACAACATTTTTTGTTTAATACCATAAAATGATCTAGAAAAATAGATGGACGGCATGGATGAAATAAATACATCATGGTGGGGTCCACATAGCACTGACCACCAGCCATTAGCTGGTGGCCGGGGGAGTAGCCAATCTGTCTCCTCAATCCTCTCAGTTGGCGCCTCGAGCACCGATTCTGACTCCTGACACTCTGATAGTGTATTGACGTGAGGAAGCAGATGGGTAGGTGTACCATGCATTAGCTAGTGCATTAATGTCAACAAGTTCTATGGGTCCCATCATAAGGTATGTGTTATATCCAAACCGTCCATCCATTTGGCAAGCTCGTCTTAAGGCTTGAGCCGAAAAATAAGATAGACCTAAAGATCAAGTGGACCACACCGCAAAAAGCAGTGTGGGGTTGAACATCTACCATTGAAACTCTTTTAGGGGTCAGAAGTTTCGGATCAATATGAAATTTGTTTTTCCTCTTCATCCATGTAGTTGTGACCTCACTAATAAATTGGATGGAAAATAAACATTATAGTGGGCCTTATGAATTTTTTAATGGTGAAAATCATATATATATATTTTTTAATTTTTCATAAAATAAAATAAAATAAAACAAAAGACTCGATCCGAACAGTACCCAACCCGATCCGACTCGATTTCCCTGAACGAGTCGAACTCGGTTCGGGTCAAGCTAGTAGTGCAACGGATCGGATTGAGTCAGATGACCCAGACTCGATCCCTGATCGGATCAAGTTCAGGTCAGTTCATTGAAAATTTTGGACTGAGTCAAGTTGGACCCAATTGAATCCGACTTAACTCGATGCCCACCTCTAATGGTAGGCGTCATTGTCACCACTGTTTATTACAGTATGGTGCACTTAAGCTATAGATCTACATCATATATATATATATATATATATATATATATATATTATATATTATATATATATATATATATATATATATATATATATATATATATATTTCGGTTTATGCGTTAAAATGAGCTGGAAAATGGAATGTATGAATAGCGTGGATGAAACACATACATTATAGTGGGCCCCACAGGTGACTTTGCAATCCACGTTCACAGATATGACCTGTGGGTCTCATTATGATGCATGTGAGTTTATTCATTTTCACTGCTCATTTTAGCGCATGACCCAAAAATAAGGCAGATCCATAGCTCAAGTGGACCACATCACAGAAACAGTAAGAGTTAAACGCCAACCATTGAAAATTAGTCAGAGCCATAAAAGTTTTATACCAGGCCCCTTTGTCTAGGTCCATGTGGCCCTATGAATAGGTTAGATGGAAAATAAACATCTCCGTAGGCCTAGCAAAGTTATGCCCACTGATCCAGTTGTATGGTCCACTAGAACTTTGGATTTCTAGGCTCATACCCTAAAATGAGCTTGCAAAACATATGAAAAGTATAGATAAAACACATACAACATGGTGGGCCCATAAAGTCTGGTCACCTCACATATCCTTACTGATTGGGTTACTAGGCAATCGACATCCAAATTACAATGTCCAATTCGACGGATCTAACCCAATCCGACTGGTCTAATCCGATCCGACCCGAACTGAAGGCCAGGATCGGATCGAATCGAGTTGGCCCACTCAAATCCAACTGTACGTCGAGTCAAGTTCGAGTCAATGGTCAATCCCGACCGATCCGATCCGATCCGATCGGCACAACGTTCATTCAACACTATTTCCTGTAATGTTGTCTACTTGAGATCGGGATATACATCATTTTTTGTTTAATACCATAAAATGATCTAGAAAAATAGATGGACGGCATGGATGAAATAAATACATAATGGTGGGTCCACATAGCACCGACCACCAGCCATTGGCTGGTGGCAGGGGGAGTGCCCAATTTGTATCCTCAGTCCTCTTAGCTGGCGCCTTGAGCACTGATTCTGACTCCTGACACTCTGATGGTGAATTGATGTGAGGAAGCGGATGGGCAAGTGTACCATGCACCAGCTGGTGCATTGATGCCAGCAAGTTCTGTGGGTCCCATCATGAGGTATGTGTTATATCTAAACTGTCCATCCATTTGGCGGGCTCATCTTAAGGCTTAAGCAAAAAATAAGATAGATCTAAAGATCAAGTGGACCACACTGCAAAAAGCAGTGGGGGGTTGAACGTCTACCATTGAAACTCTTTTAGGGGTCAGAAGTTTCAAATCAATATGAAATTTGTATTTCCGCTTCATCCATGTAGTTGTGACCTTACTAATAGATCGGATCGAAAATAAATGTTATAGTGGGCCCTACGAATTTTTTAATGGTGAAAATCATTTTTTTTTCAAAGAAAAAAATTTCAAACAATAAAATAAAATAAAACAGAAGACTCGATCTGAACCGTACCCAACCCGATTCGACTCGGTTTCCCTGAGCGAGTTGAACTTAGTTTGGGTCAGGCCAGCAATGCAACGGATCGGATTGAGTCAGATGACCCAGATTCGGTCCCTGATCGGATCAAGTTCAGGTCAGTTCATTAAAAATTTCGGACTGAGTCGAGTTGGACCCAATTCAGTCCGACTCAACTCGATGCCCACCTCTAATGGTGGGCGTCATTGTCACCACTGTTTATCATAGTATGGTGCACTTAAGCTATAGATGTACATCATTTTTTTTTATTTTTTTTATTTTACGGTTTATGCCTTAAAATGAGCTTGAAAATGGAATGGATGAATAGCGTGGATGAAACACATACATTATAGTGGGCCCCACGGGTGACTTTGCAATCCACGTTCACAAATGTGACTTGTGGGTCTCATTATGATGCATGTGAGTTTATTCATTTTCACTGCCCATTTTAGTGCATGACCCAAAAATAAGGCAGATCCATAGCTCAAGTGGACCACATCACAGAAACAGTAAGAGTTAAACGCCAACCATTGAAAATTAGTCAGAGCCATGAAAGTTTTATACCATGCCCCTTTGTCTAGGTCCATGTGGCCTTATGAATAGGTTGGATGGCAAATAAACATCTCGGTAGGCCTAGCAAAGTTATGCCCACTGATCCTGTTGTGTGGTCCACTAGAACTTTGGATTTTTAGGCTCATACCCTAAAATGAGCTTGCAAAACATATGAAAAGTATAAATAAAACACATATAACATGGTGGGCCCATCGAGTCTGGTGACCTCACATATCCTTACTGATTGGGTTACTAGGCAATCGACATCCAAATTACAATGTCCAATTCGACGGATCTGACCCGATCCGACTAGTCTGATCCAATCCGACCCGAACCGAAGGCCAGGATCGGGTCGAATCGAGTTGGCCCACTCAGATCCAACTGTACGTCAAGACAAGTTTGAGCCAATGGTCCATCTCGACCGATCCGATCCGATCCGATATGAACAACGTTCATTAAACAATATTTCCTGTAATGTTGTACACTTGAGATCGGGATATACATCGTTTTTTGTTTAATACCATAAAATGATCTAGAAAAATAGATGGACGACATGGATGAAATAAATACATCATGGTGGGTCCACATAGCATCGACCACCAGTCATTGGCTGGTGGCAGGGGGAGTAACCAATTTGTATCCTCATTCCTCTCAGCTGGCGCCTCGAGCACTGATTCTGACTCCTGACACTCTGACGGTTTATTGATGTGAGGAAGCGGATGGGCAAGTATACCATGCACCAGCTGATGCATTGATGCCAGCAAGTTCTGTGGGTCCCATCATGAGGTATGTGTTATATCCAAACCGTCCATCCATTTGGCGGGCTCATCATAAGGCTTAAGCAAAAAAATAAGATAGATCTAAAGATCAAGTGGACCACACTCCAAAAAGAAGTGGGGGGTTGAACGTCTACCATTGAAACTCTTTTAGGGGTCAGAAGTTTCAGATCAATATGAAATTTGTATTTCCGCTTCATCCATGTAGTTGTGACCTTACTAGCTAACAGATTGGATCGAAAATAAATGTTATAGTGGGCCCTACAAATTTTTTAATGGTGAAAATCATTTTTTTTCAAGGAAAAAAATTTGAAACAATAAAATAAAATAAAACAGAAGATTCGATCCGATCCGTACCCAACCCGATTCGACTCGGTTTCCCTGAGCGAGTTGAACGTAGTTCGGGTCAGGCCAGCAGTGCAACGGATCAGATTGAGTCAGATGACCCATATTCGGTCCTTGATCGGATCAAGTTCAGGTCAGTTCAATGAAAATTTCGAACTGAGTCGAGTTGGACCCAATTCAGTCCGACTCAACTCGATGCCCACCTCTAATGGTGGGTGTCATTGTCACCACTGTTTATCATAGTATGGTGCACTTAAGCTATAGATCTACAACATTTTTTTTTTCGATTTATGCCTTAAAATGAGCTGGAAAATCGAATGGATGAATAACATCGATGAAACACAAACATTATAGTGGACCCCACAAGTGACTTTGCAATCCACGTTCACAGATGTGACCTGTGGGTCTCATTATGATGCATGTGAGTTTATTCATTTTCACTGCTCATTTTAGTGCATGACCCAAAAATAAGGCAGATCCATAGCTCAAGTGGACCATATCACAAAAACAGTAAGAGTTAAACGCCAACCATTGAAAATTAGTCAGAGTCATAAAAGTTTTATACCAGGCCCCTTTGTCTAGGTCCATGTGGCCCTATGAATAGGTTAGATGGAAAATAAACATCTCCGTAGGCCTAGCAAAGTTATGCCCATTGATCCTGTTGTGTGGTCCACTAGAACTTTGGATTTCTAGGCTCATACCCTAAAATGAGCTTGCAAAACATATGAAAAGTATAGATAAAACACATACAACATGGTGGGCCCATAAAGTCTGGTCACCTCACATATCCTTACTGATTGGGTTACTAGGCAATCGACATCCAAATTACAATGTCCAATTCGACGGATCTAACCCGATCCGACTGGTCTAATCCGATCCGACCCGAACTGAAGGCCAGGATCGGATCGAATCGAGTTGGCCCACTCAAATCCAACTGTACGTCGAGTCAAGTTCGAGTCAATGGTCAATCCCGACCGATCCGATCGGCACAACGTTCATTCAACACTATTTCCTGTAATGTTGTCTACTTGAGATCGGGATATACATCATTTTTTGTTTAATACCATAAAATGATCTAGAAAAATAGATGGATGGCATGGATGAAATAAATACATCATGGTGGGTCCACATAGCACCGACCACCAGCCATTGGCTGGTGGTAGGGGGAGTGCCCAATTTGTATCCTCAGTCCTCTTAGCTGGCGCCTTGAGCACTGATTCTGACTCCTGACACTCTGATGGTGAATTGATGTGAGGAAGCGGATGGGCAAGTGTACCATGCACCAGCTGGTGCATTGATGCCAGCAAGTTCTGTGGGTCCCATCATGAGGTATGTGTTATATCTAAACTGTCCATCCATTTGGCGGGCTCATCTTAAGGCTTAAGCAAAAAAATAAGATAGATCTAAAGATCAAGTGGACCACACTGCAAAAAGCAGTGGGGGGTTGAACGTCTACCATTGAAACTCTTTTAGGGGTCAGAAGTTTCAAATCAATATGAAATTTGTATTTCCGCTTCATCCATGTAGTTGTGACCTTACTAATAGATCGGATCGAAAATAAATGTTATAGTGGACCCTACGAATTTTTTAATGGTGAAAATCATTTTTTTCAAAGAAAAAAATTTCAAACAATAAAATAAAATAAAACAGAAGACTCGATCCGAACCGTACCCAACCCGATTCGACTCGGTTTCCCTGAGCGAGTTGAACTTAGTTCGGGTCAGGCCAGCAATGCAACGGATCGGATTGAGTCAGATGACCTAGATTCGGTCCCTGATCGGATCAAGTTCAGGTCAGTTCATTAAAATTTTCGGACTGAGTCGAGTTGGACCCAATTCAGTCCGACTCAACTCGATGCCCACCTCTAATGGTGGGCGTCATTGTCACCACTGTTTATCATAGTATGGTGCACTTAAGCTATAGATGTACATCATTTTATTTTATTTTTTTAATTTTAAGGTTTATGCCTTAAAATGAGCTTGAAAATGGAATGGATGAATAACGTGGATGAAACACATACATTATAGTGGGCCCCACGGGTGACTTTGCAATCCACGTTCACAGATGTGACTTGTGGGTCTCATTATGATGCATGTGAGTTTATTCATTTTCACTGCTCATTTTAGTGCATGACCTAAAAATAAGGCAGATCCATAGCTCAAGTGGACCACATCACAAAAACAGTAAGAGTTAAACGCCAACCATTGAAAATTAGTCAGAGCCATGAAAGTTTTATACCATGCCCCTTTGTCTAGGTCCATGTGGCCTTATGAATAAGTTGGATGGCAAATAAACATCTCGGTAGGCCTAGCAAAGTTATGCCCACTGATCCTGTTGTGTGGTCCACTAGAACTTTGGATTTTTAGGCTCATACCCTAAAATGAGCTTGCAAAACATATGAAAAGTATAGATAAAACACATACAACATGGTGGGCCCATCGAGTCTGGTGACCTCACATGTCCTTATTGATTGGGTTACTAGGCAATCGACATCCAAATTACAATGTCCAATTCGACGGATCTGACCCGATCCGACTGATCTGATCCGATCCGACCCGAACCGAAGGCCAGGATCGGGTCGAATCGAGTTGGCCCACTCAGATCCAACTGTACGTCAAGTCAAGTTTGAGTCAATGGTCCATCTCGACCGATCCGATCTGATCCGATATGAACAACGTTCATTAAACAATATTTCCTGTAATGTTGTCCACTTGAGATCGGGATATACATCGTTTTTTGTTTAATACCATAAAATGATCCATAAAAATAGATGGACGACATGGATGAAATAAATACATCATGGTGGGTCCACATAGCAACGACCACCAGTCATTGGCTGGTGGCAGGGGGAGTAGCCAATTTGTATCCTCATTCCTCTCAGCCGGCGCCTCGAGCACTGATTCTGACTCCTGACACTCTGACGGTGTATTGATGTGAGGAAGCGGATGGGCAAGTATACCATGCACCAGCTGATGCATTGATGCCAGCAAGTTCTGTGGGTCCCATCATGAGGTATGTGTTATATCCAAACCGTCCATCCATTTGGCGGGCTCATCATAAGGCTTAAGCAAAAAAATAAGATAGATCTAAAGATCAAGTGGACCACACTGCAAAAAGAAGTGGGGGGTTGAACGTCTACCATTGAAACTCTTTTAGGGGTCAGAAGTTTCAGATCAATATGAAATTTGTATTTCCGCTTCATCCATGTAGTTGTGACCTTACTAACAGATTGGATCGAAAATAAATGTTATAGTGGGCCCTACGAATTTTTTAAGGGTGAAAATCATTTTTTTTCAAGGAAAAAAATTTGAAACAATAAAATAAAATAAAACAGAAGATTTGATCCGATCCGTACCCAACCCGATTCGACTCGGTTTCCCTGAGCAAGTTGAACGTAGTTCGGGTCAGGCCAGCAGTGCAACGGATCAGATTGAGTCAGATGACCCATATTCAGTCCTTGATCGGATCAAGTTCAGGTCAGTTCAATGAAAATTTCGAACTGAGTCGAGTTGGACCCAATTCGGTCCGACTCAACTCGATGCCCACCTCTAATGGTGGGTGTCATTGTCACCACTGTTTATCATAGTATGGTGCACTTAAGCTATAGATCTACAACATTTTTTTTTTCGGTTTATGCCTTCAAATAAGCTGGAAAATGGAATGGATGAATAACGTGGATGAAACACATACATTATAGTGGGCCCCACAGGTGACTTTGCAATCCACGTTCACAGATATGACCTGTGGGTCTCATTATGATGCATGTGAGTTTATTCATTTTCACTGCTCATTTTAGTGCATGACCCAAAAATAAGGGAGATCCATAGCTCAAGTGGACCACATCACAGAAACAGTAAGAGTTAAACGCCAACCATTGAAAATTAGTCAAAGCCATAAAAGCTTTATACCATGCCCCTTTGTCTAGGTCCATGTGGCCTTATGAATAGGTTGGATGGCAAATAAACATCTCGTTAGGCCTAGCAAAGTTATGCCCATTGATCCTGTTGTGTGGTCCACTAGAACTTTGGATTTTTAGACTCATACCCTAAAATGAGCTTGCAAAACATATGAAAAGTATTGTAACATCCCGGATTTTCGCCAACCTGGAATTAGACGTCCTTGGGCGATGGGTCAATCCTAACACAGGTTTAACTTCCCAAACGCTCAATTAAAGCCTCAAATCCCTTTTTAAACAATTTTCTTCACAAATCCCACCCTTCACTACCTTGTGCTTTCAATTTTTCAAAGCACTTTCGCCCTAGACACTATCTTAAACTAGCTAAGTAGTAAAACTTGGATCACTTTATATACAAACTGCAAATGCCTAAGTACCATCTCAACCAGAAAACAATTAGGATTAAATCCTTTAGAAATTTAACAAAGTTAACTAAGTGCAAAACTCGATTAGCCATGAAATCCGTTGGGATCGCTTTAAATACGATCTGCAAGACCCAAAACTTGCAAAATCAGTGACTCTAGGTTACCCTAAAGTTTAGAACCAAACTCTTTTCCCGGCTACTCTCGGGAATGACTTGAAACTTCGTATTAGGTCTAGACCGCACATCGGAAGTCATTAACACGAAGCTAAGGAACTAGGACCGCCTCACTGGGCTTGACAATCATCTCAAAAATCAGATCCAGCCGATGTCCCACGGCCATTCGTTTCGATCCGGAGCGAGGGTGTGTGAAAAACACTATTCCTTTTGAAAATAAATATCTGGAATAGTGATCTGGCACCATTCGCTTGCGCATCAGTATTAAGCAATCAGACCGTCAGAATCAGACCAAATTACACCCTCGGATCAGGAAAATTTTCAGAAACATTTACATGTGCTTGGAATTTCGGATCGTGGCCCACTGACCGTTGAACTGAAAGTGGTCCGCCACGTGCGATCTGGGAATCCGATCGAGTCGAAAACGTAATCCCTCATAGATCCATGTGTGGTGAGCTTAAGTCTGACGTTTGGCTCAAGGAGGGCCACCATAACCTCTCTTTTGAGCTGGAAAAGTGACAAAAAACCTATATTAGCAGTAACCCTTGAACAGGAGTCTATTTCGGTGAGTTTTGAGACTATATAAGGACCTTAAACCCTCTCTCATGGCAGCCATACGAATTTGGGATTTGAGAGAGGGAAAAGAGAGAGAAAGTGAGGGAGAAGTGGGAGAATCTCCCTGCCGTCGTTCCCTGCCACCACACGGGCTGCACCATCCCTTTCTTGACACTTTTCCGGCGTTTCCGGCGTCGTTTCTAGGTAAGAAACCCTAACCCTAATCTGTTTTAGGGTTTAGACTGTTGTAGGTTGTGAAATAGCTAACCTATTTCGTTCTCTAGGTTGCCAAACTGCCGAATACGGAAGCTTAGCAAACCTATCGATTCCGTTGCGATTCTACGACATAAGGTGCGGACTTTAGGTGTATAGGTTAGGGTTTTCAACGCTTTCAATGTCAGATAATGATAAATTCATGATCTGCATGCAATTGCACATGTATAAAGTGCTTTCCGTTTCCTGTTTCGATTAACGTTGTAGAATATGAAATTTTACATACTCTAGGTATACGTAGAAATACTGTATACGTATTTTTTTTGGAGAAATGTTTGACATGTTTATTTAATGTATGATTATACTATATATGGATAAAATACTAGTTTGGCGAAAGGAATCGCCGTAATACATGTTCACTTGTAAATGCTACGTATGTTGAAATTGTGTATTCTAGAAATACCGTATATGTGTAAGTTTTGGAAATGTAATTGTCATGATTATTTGTTGTATGATTATGGTATACATGGATAACATACTCGTTTGGCTAAAGGATAACCCTAATACCTGTTATACTAACATACACCATGTATGTTGTAATAGTGTATTCTAAGTGTTTGTGGAAATGGCTGAATGAGTATAGAATTCTCATTCATGCTCGCCATGACTAATTGTCATGGATTCATGATTGATGTATTGGCGATACCCCTTTGACGAAAGGATTTGCCCTAAGTCACGCCACGGCCAATATATACTATATATGCTAAAATGTGTGGCCCAAGTGTTTGTGGAAATGACTGAATGAATATGGAACTTGGATTCCTTCTTGCCATGACTATCCGTCGGGGTGTACGCGTGTTATGATTGGGGCAACTCCCTAGTGAAAGGATTTGGCCTAATGCCTATGTGATCGACATATGTCGTGTATGTTGATGTATGTTTGTTTAAGTGTTTCTTGAAATGTCCGAATGAGTAGTAGTTAGCAAATTGTAAAGTATAAGGGTGTTGAGATATGATTCTCAACCTCTTTTAACTATGTGTATGATCTCCTTTGATAGTTGTGTGATTAGGAATTGAACATGTACAAACTCATGCTTGTGTTGTGATTCATAACATGCTCAACTGCTTTATGATTTTAACTATGTAATGTATATGTTTAAATTTATATTTACGTTGTATGATCCATCATGGGTGATGGGGGAGCGGAGCAACGAGTGCGTGCAACAGCCCTGGCAGCCCTAAACGGATAATACCAGACCTTGACTTTATGAGTTGAATCTTAATCCATTACTGCTTTATCTATCTGCAATTGATTTTGTTTAGGGCTATGATTATGGCCCAGGCAATCGGTAACGGGATTGAACTCGTGGCTGAGATTCATTTGCCACGTGGGATGTGTTCGACGAACTCGAGTCGTGCGTTGCCTGTCGGCAGTGGCTAGGCCACACGAAGTTGTTTATGCACTTCATGTCGTGCAGCTCAACGGGCGATCGTGCTAGTCGAGCTCGTCAAGTAACCCGATCTGTCTTATGTATGTTCACCCTGTTTGGACGCTACTGCTTGAACCTAGGGTACCAAACTTACCAGTGAAACTCCCTTTTAACCATGGTACCTCGATCCGCTAAGACGCATGAGCCGGGCATGGTGGTATGGGACACTGTGGTCGAGCTGTCGGCCTACGCTGGGGCCATGTGCCTCCCCGTAGTGACCATTGCGCAACCAAACTCGTGAGCCGAATACTGTGGTATGGGACACTGTATTCGAGCTATCGATACTTACGGCGAGAGCCGAGTACGGTGAGACCTGTGCTCGTGCTGACGGGCGACGAGTCCTCCGTAGTATCTTCGAGTATACTCCAAAGGTCTGTGATTGGCGACGAGTCTTTCACAGCAACTAGAGTATGAGTTGAGCTGAGTACGGTGAGACCTGTACTCGAGCTGACGGCTAGTGATTGAGCCGAGTACGGTGAGACCTGTACTCGAGCTGACAGCCAGCAATTGAGCCGCATACGGTGAGATCTGTATCCGCGCTGACGGGTGACGAGCCCTTTGCGATGCCTTCACTATGCTTCTCAAACCATAATATCGTATGAGATTAACTAGGATTGACGACCCTAGAATGGATCATGTTTGGGAATGATACAAGGGAGGTACCTTAGTTTCCCAATACTGCTGGTTGAAGTGGACTAATAATAACTTGGTAATCATGAGCATCATCGCACCGCATGTGCTTTGTAGATGTGGCGCACTGAGGGAGTTAAGCATTCGCGAACGTAAGATGATGTCGCTTGAGGGTGGTTTGGCAAGGGCATACAGCATCATGTCATTTCATTCTTGCATTTAATAAGAGTAGTTAGAATTGTTTGATTTGTACTGCTTTATCATTACTGCTTGATTGAATTGATAACATGTTAACCTATGCTTTACTGTTCCACTGAGTTGATCACTCACTCCCACGTTACGGGACGGTGTTTGCAACACCAACCAGATTTGTTGAGTTTCAGGTGGTGGCGATGCTTGTGAAGCAGAGCCGGACTACTTCTATGATGATAGGAGGAATTCTCCTATCTGTATCTCTCTGGCAGGTCAATAAAGACCTGATATTGTATTGACGGGGCTATGGTACACGGGATAGGAGGCATTACACTTCCTCACATTTGGTATATTTTAGAACTGCACTTGTATTTATTTAACCTGGTAATATTATCACACTCTGGAGACTCATCATAAGTTATATATTTTATCTATCTATCACAGTCTTCCGCTTGCAAATTTAACTGTCTCTGGAGTATGATATGCTGTTTTGGCTTAATCTCACTCATGTTCAATGCACGAATACAGTCAACATTCAATCATCATTCATTTTGTTGCATAAGTGATGTTCTGGAACTCGGGAGTTGAGTTTATGTTCGACCCCCGATTTTCAGGGCATTACAAGTATAGATAAAACACATACAACATGGTGGGCCCATCGAGTCTGGTCACCTCACATATCCTTACTGATTGGGTTACTAGGCATTCGACATCCAAATTACAATGTCCAATTCGACAGATCTAACCCGATCCGACTGGTCTGATCCGATCCGACCCAAACCGAAGGCCAAGATTGGGTCGAATCGAGTTGGCCCACTCAGATCCAACTGTACGTCGAGTCAAGTTCGAGTCAATGGTCCATCTCGACCAATCCAATCCGATCCGATCTGCACAACATTCATTCAACACTATTCCTGTAATGTTGTCCACTTGAGATCGGGATATACATCGTTTTTTGTTTAATACCATAAAATGATCTAGAAAAATAGATGGACGACATGGATGAAATAAATACATCATGGTGGGTCCACATAGCATCGACCACCAGCCATTGGCTGGAGGCAAGGGGAGTATCCAATTTGTATCCTCAGTCCTCTCAGCCGGTGCCTCGAGCACTGATTCTGACTCCTGACACTCTAACGGTGTATTGATGTGAGGAAATGGATGGGCAAGTGTACCATGCACCAGCTCGTGCATTGATGTCAGTAAGTTCTGTGGGTCACATCATGAGGTATGTGTTATATCCAAACCGTCCATCCATTTGGCGGGCTCATCTTAAGGCTTAAGCAAAAAAATAAGATAGATCTAAAGATCAAGTGGACCACACTGCAAAAAGCAGTGGGGGGTTGAACGTCTACCATTGAAACTCTTTTAGGGGTCAGAAGTTTCAGATCAATATGAAATTTGTTTTTCCGCTTCATCCATGTAGTTGTGACCTTACTAACAGATTGGATCGAAAATAAATGTTGTAGTGCGCCCTACGAATTTTTTAATGGTGAAAATCATTTTTTTTAAAGAAAAAAATTTCAAACAATAAAACAAAATAAAATAGAAGACTCGATCCGAACCGTACTCAACCCGATTAGACTCGGTTTCCCTGAGCGAGTTGAATGTAGTTCGGGTCAGGCCAGCAGTGCAACGAATCGGATTGAGTCGGATGACCCAGATTCAGTTCCTGATCGGATCAAGTTCAGGTCAGTTCATTGAAAATTTTGGACTGAGTCAAGTTGGACCCAATTCAATCCGACTCAACTCGATGCCCACCTCTAATGGTGGGCGTCATTGTCACCACTGTTTATCATAGTATGGTGCACTTAAGCTATAGATCTACATCATATTTTATTTTTTTTGGTTTATGCATTAAAATGAGCTGGAAAATGGAATGTATGAATAGCGTGGATGAAACACATACATTATAGTGGGCCCCACAGGTGACTTTGCAATCCACATTCACAGATGTGACTTGTGGGTCTCATTATGATGCATGTGAGTTTATTCATTTTCACTGCTCATTTTAGTGCATGATCCAAAAATAAGGCAGATCCATAGCTCTAGTGGACCACATCATAGAAACAGTAAGAGTTAAACGCCAACCATTGAAAATTAGTCAGAGCCATAAAAGTTTTATACCAGGCCCCTTTGTCTAGGTCCATGTGGCCTTATGAATAGGTTGGATGGAAAATAAACATCTCGGTAGGCCTAGCAAAGTTATGCCCACTGATCCTGTTGTGTGGTCCACTAGAACTTTGGATTTTTAGGCTCATACCCTAAAATGAGCTTGCAAAACATATGAAAAGAATAGATAAAACACATACAACATGGTGGGCCCATCGAATCTGGTCACCTCACATATCCTTACTGATTGGGTTACTAGGCAATCGTCATCCAAATTACAATGTCCAATTCAACGGATCTAACCCGATTCGATTGGTCTGATCCGATCCGACCTGAACTGAAGGCCAGGATCGGGTCGAATCGAGTTGGCCCACTCAGATCCAACTGTACGTCGAGTCAAGTTCGAGTCAATGGTCCTTCTCGACCGATCCAATCCGATCCGATCTACATGACGTTCATTCAACACTATTTCCTATAATGTCGTCCACTTGAGATCGGGATATACATCATTTTTTGTTTAATACCATAAAATGATCTAGAAAAATAAATGGACGGCATGAATGAAATAAATACATCATGGTGGGTCCACATAGCACTGACCACCAGCCATTGGCTGGTGGCAGGGGGAGTAGCCAATTTGTATCCTCAGTCCTCTCAGCTGGCGCCTCAAGCACTGATTCTGACTCCTGACACTCTGACGATGTATTGATGTGAGGAAGCGGATGGGCAAGTGTACCATGCACCAACTGGTGCATTGATGCTAGCAAGTTCTGTGGGTCCCATTATGAGGTATGTGTTATATCCAATCCGTCCATCCATTTGGCGGGCTCATCTTAAGGCTTAAGCAAAAAAATAAGATAGATCTAAAGATCAAGTGGACCACACTGCAAAAAGCAGTGGGGGGTTGAACGTCTACCATTGAAACTCTTTTAGGGGTCAGAAGTTTCAAATCAATATGAAATTTGTATTTCCGCTTCATCCATGTAGTTGTGACCTTACTAACGGATTGGATTAAAAATAAATGTAATAGTGGGCCTTACGAATTTTTTAATAGTAAAAATCATTTTTTCAAAAGAAAAAAATTTCAAACAATAAAATAAAATAAAACAGAAAACTCGATCCGAACTGTGCCCAACCCGATTCGACTCGGTTTCCCTGAGCAAGTTGAACTTAGTCGGGTCAGGCCAGGATTGCAATGGATCGGATTGAGTCAGATGACCCAAATTCGGTCCCTGATCGGATCAAGTTCAAGTCAGTTCATTGAAATTTTCGGACTGAGTCGAGTTGGACCCAATTCAGTCCGACTCAACTCGATGCCCACCTCTAATGGTGGGCGTCATTGTCACCACTGTTTATCATAGTATGGTGCACTTAAGTTATAGATCTAAATCATTTATTTATTTATTTTTTATTTTTTTATTTTTACGGTTTATGCCTTAAAATGAGCTGGAAAATGGAATGTATGAATAGTGTGGATGAAACACATACATTATAGTGGACCCCACAGGTGACTTTGCAATCCACGTTCACTGATGTGACCTGTGGGTCTCATTATGATGCATGTGAGTTTATTCATTTTCACTGCTCATTTTAGTGCATGACTCAAAAATAAGGCAGATCCATAGCTCAAGTGGACCACATGACATAAACAGTAAGAGTTAAATGCCAACCATTGAAAACTAGTCAGAGCCATAAAAGTTTTATACCAGGCCCCTTTGTCTAGGTCCATGTGGCCTTATGATTAGGTTGGATGGCAAATAAACATCTCGGTAGGCCTAGCAAAGTTATGCCCACTGATCCTGTTGTGTGGTCCACTAGAACTTTGGATTTCTAGGCTCATACCCTAAAATGAGCTTGCAAAACATATGAAAAATATAGATAAAACACATACAACATGGTGGGCCCATAAAGTCTGGTCACCTCACATATCCTTACTGATTGGGTTACTAGGCAATCGACATCCAAATTACAATGTCCAATTCGACGGATCTAACCCGATTCGACTGGTCTGATCCAATCCGACCCGAACCGAAGGCCAGGATCGGGTCGAATCGAGTTGGCCCACTCAGATCCAACTGTACGTCGAGTCAAGTTCGAGTCAATGGTCAATCCCGACCGATCCGATCTGCACAACGTTCATTCAACACTATTTCCTGTAATGTTGTCCACTTGATATCGGGATATACATCATTTTTTGTTTAATACCATAAAATGATCTAGAAAAATAGATGGACGACATGGATGAAATAAATACATCATGGTGGGTCCACATAGCACCGACCACCAGCCATCGGCTGGTGGCAGGGGGAGTAGCCAATCTGTATCCTCAGTCCTCTCAGTTGGCACCTCGAGCTCTGATTTTGACTCCTGACACTCTGACGGTGTATTGATGTGAGGAAGCGGATGGGCAAGTGTACCATGCACCAGCTGGTGCATTCATGCAAGCAAGTTCTGTGGGTCCCATCATGAGGTATGTGTTATATCCAAACTGTCCATCCATTTGGCGGGCTCATCTTAAGGCTTAAGCAAAAAAATAAGATAGATCTAAAGATCAAGTGGATCACACTGCAAAAAGCAATGGGGGGTTGAACGTCTACCATTGAAACTCTTTTAGGGGTCAGAAGTTTCAGATCAATATGAAATTTGTTTTTTCGCTTCATCCATGTAGTTGTGACCTTACTAACAGATTGGATGGAACATAAATGTTATAGTGGGCCCTACAAATTTTTTAACGGTGAAAATCATTTTTTTTAAAGAAAAAAATTTCAAAAAATAAAATAAAATAAAACAGAAGACTCGATCCAAACCGTACCCAACCCGATTCTACTCGGTTTCCCTGAGCGAGTTGAACTTAGTTCGGGTCAAGCCAGCAGTGCAACGGATCGGATTGAGTCAGATGACCCAGATTCGGTCCCTGATCGGATCAAGTTCAAGTCAGTTCATTGAAAATTTCGGACTGAGTCGAGTTGGACCCAATTCAGTCCGACTCAACGCGATGCCCACCTCTAATGGTGGCCGTCATTGTCACCACTATTTATCATCGTATGGTGCACTTAAGCTATAGATCTACATCATTTTATTTTTTTTCGGTTTATGCCTTAAAATGAGTTGGAAAATGTAATGGATGAATAGTGTGGATGAAACACATACATTATAGTGGGCCCCACAGGTGACTTTGCAATCCACATTCATAGATGTGACCCGTGGGTCTCATTATGATGCATGTGAGTCTATTCATTTTCACAGCTCTTTTTATTGCATGACCCAAAAGTAAGGCAGATCCATAGCTCAAGTGGACCACATCACGGAAACAGTAAGAGTTAAATGCCAACCATTGAAAATTAGTTATAGCCATAAAAGTTTTATATCAGGCCCATTTCTCTAGGTCCATGTGACCCTATGAATAGGTTGAATGGCAAGTAAACATCTAGGTAGGCCTAGCAAAGTTATGCCCACTGATCCTGTTGTGTGGTCCACTAGAGCTTGATTCTTAGGCTCATACCTTAAAATAAACTTGCAAAACATATGAAAAGTACAGATAAAACACATACAAAGTGGTGGGCCCACATCGTCTGGTCACCTCATATATCCTTACTGATTGGGTTACCATCCAAATTACAATGTCCAATCCCCTCTAAAGAAATTAGTCTAATATATTGAGGAGATGGAGGACCCCACACACGTACAGAAGAGAAAGTGATCACTGGTCACTACTCGATGTAAAAATGCGTATCCTACGTGATGATTAAACTGCCCTGATTTGTCAGACAAGGCATCTAGATGGTGGGCCTCGCATGATGATTGGCTTGATCACGTAGACAAGTAACAGAGGTGTCACGTGAGAGAGAGACTTGAGTGGCAAGAACGTACATTTCCTTGATTGGTTACAGCTGTATACTTTTTGTAGCATTTGGAAATTTCTACCACACCTGTTACAGTTGTGTCACATCCAATCCGTCCAAAGATTTAGGCAGATCTAAATCGAGGGGCCCACTAAGATACAATCTCCTCTCAACTCAGCTCGGCCATACCACAGACGCCAACCATTGGTGTGTGTCTGGGTCCACTGTGGTGTGTATCTTTCATCAAACCCGTTAATCAGGTGTAACTCACCATGAAGAGTTTAAAATACAAAAATCAGCTTGATCCAAATATCACATTGGCCACACCATTTGAACGAAAAGGTTTTAAGAGCAGTATTGCACTGTTCCCGTTGGAGTATCCCATTATTATTTTTTTATCAGGATGATGTCCTGTATATACCGTTCAAATAATGGTTCTCACCTGATGGACGGAGTAGATTTACATATAAAAATATGGTGTGTCCCACACAGCTTGAATGTTTTAAGCAGCTGCATAAAACAGGTGTGGTAGACGGTTATGCTCCCACCTTGTTATGATCTGAACGGCTGGTATTATTCCCATGTTACTCACGTGATACGTTAGTTAAAATCGTCACCTTTGTTTCATCTTGGTTGCAGACCATTACTGATAAGCGGGCCATTGTAAGTTCTAAGCCGTTTGTTTCTCGTTCATACATTAATGTTTATTTTTTCTGTGCATGAGAGAGACACACAGTCTATTGCCAAACACATGAAAGGTTGAACATATCAGATGGGTGGATGCCGAATTCCAGACCGTCCACCTAGTCTGTCCAATCAGTGCACGTTCCTCGTCTGATGACTAGGATTAGGATACAATCCTTAAGTGCGATGTACGATGGCCATCCACGTCTGGGAGCCATCAGATGATCAGTATAGATTCATCTGCCAACATAAGATCTAAGACATCCATCAGGTAGATCCCACCGCAAAATCCGGCCAATGAAATCATCAGGTCCAACACTCGATTCAAAAAAAATAATCAAGGGCTTAAAAAACTTATCAAGTCTTTCTTTAGCCATCCATTTCTCTAATTCTTCTAAACACTATATATAACCCATCTGATCCAGGGCAGGTCATCTACATGGTGGTAACCACCTGATGGACGGTTTAGATCTTTCAAAAAGAGTCCCAGGTCAGCACATGTGGTGGGGTATAAATGGGCTGCCTTGTAGACGTGTGTGGTCTACTATTATTATAAAAAACAAAAATAAATAAAAAAATAAAAAAAATCATGCGTACAAACAAGCCATCTGGGCTGTATTTTATCAACTTTTGGGTGTCTTTTATTAGAGGAATTCAATTCAAATCCGGTCTTTTCTTGTCTCGACCCTGATTCGGCATTGGATGATGGCTGTCTTACACCTTTCGGCGATTGTATCTTTGACTTTGACTGGTATTCTATGATCATCTAACATCCTCAATCTCCAGCTGGTTCAAGTGGGGCCCACTGATTAATCAACCAGAAGAATTTTAAGATATATGCTAAAAGGCTGGATGGTTAGGATGTGCCAATCTTGAAGAATTTCAAGGAAATGGTCTATCTATGGTGGGCCACACTAGAAGAATTTTAAGATATATCTGAATCGATCACAATTTTTGTGGGGCCCACTATTATGCTCAATCTAAATATCCAATGGTCAGATTATCCAAACCATTGATCATGATGGGGCCTACCAAATAAAAGTCTTACACGGTGGGCCACACTTGCAGAAAATGAAGGCTGAGGATACTATGAGCAACCTCGAACGATGTCCTTGGCCCGAGGATCTTACATCTATCACCTGTCCCTATCTTCTCTTGTTGTCTGAAAGCTCCTTACAGATCACGAGGTGGGCCACATGCTATTTCCTGCAAAGGCAATGCTCTCAGCAAAACAAGAAATATTAGTCAAATGAATGACTGTTGAAGGCCTCCTTTTTCTAACTTGTGGGGCCCACCTCCTTGATCTGAGTTTTTGGGGTCCATTGATGTTTCGCTTTTGTTAATCACGTTTCCAACCTATGTCGGCCACACCACCTCTCTCTCTCTCTCTCTCTCTCTCTCTCTCTCTCTCTCTCTCTCTCTCTCTCTCTCTCTCTCTCTCTCTCTCTCTCTCTCTCTCTCTCTCTCTCTCTATATATATATATATATATATATATAGTGCTCGATTGAAACTTTGTGGGCCCCACCTCATGGTGATCCGAGTCGTTGCATGGTGGGCCCCATGATGGATTGGAGATACCTCCGAAATCTCCCCCATCGAGAGTGATCGTGCATGTGGATGGTCCATCTTTTGGATGGATTGGATCATAAATCATGGCTTTAATCATATGAAAAGGCACACAGATCAACGTATCAGGTCCATTGAAATGTGGGTCCCACCTGTATCATTGCTGGATCGAGCAAAAAGCATTGTTTTTATCGGTCGAGGATCATATACAGCTTCCATGATTTATCTTTATCTGGTAACGTAGATTGCAGATATTGACTAAGGTGATGATGATCTTTTTATTTGTCTTTTAAGTAAAGCGTGTGGACCAGCAATATCAACCCGAATCATGTAGAGTGAGATGGACAGAGTTCCTGGCCTCACACGTGTATGAGATCTGATCCATTCAGAAGGTCAGCGTGCTGGAATAGACCACAAAATCAGGTCGAATCACTAATCGGATGGCCAAAAGTACGTACATTGAAATGGACCGTCATTAATCATTTTCTAGTTGTCCTTGAATGGACCAATCCGACTTTTGAGCTAGTGTCTTGGGAGTGGTGCCCGCTTGATGAACGGCCCGGATCTCATACCCATCTACCACATCAGCAGGAGTGGGGCAAGATCTATCCACCATTCCAATCATGTGGGTCCCACCAGAAGGTATGAGCATGTGAGAGAGATTCGTGAATCAAGGGGTTGGGAGCGTGTCCTTTGACTAATCTTTGATTTGAGAGATAATGCTTTTTTCTCCTTCTTAAGGAACATGTAATCATATAATAATCAACAGCACGTGCTTGTCAGAACGGGACACGTTGGAGCGTGAGATCTCACGTGCCCCTCTCATGTTCTGTGAGGGCATGGATTTAGGGTGGCGATAGACCCGGCTCGGGTCGGGTACAAGGGGACGGGGTATGGCTAGAGCCAGGTGGCTAGTGGTCGGTACTATGTGGACCCACTGCTTTATCCACGCGGTCCATCCATTTTGAAAGATAATTTTAAGGCTTGATTCCAAAAATGAGGTAGATCTAAATCTCGGGTGGATCACAGTATGGGAAAACAGTATTGATTGAATGTCAGTCATTAAAACCTCCTAGGGCCCACTGTAATGGTTAATTGACATCTAACCTATTGATTAGGTCAACTTTTGTGGCCCAAGAAGTTTTTAATGGTGGCCGTTCAATCAACACTGTGCGGTCCATTTGAGATTTGGATCAACCTCATTTTTGAGCTAATACCATAAAATGATTTGGAAGAATGAGTGGATGGCATGGATGAAACACATACATCATGGTGGGGCCCATGGAGCACCAACCACTAGCCATTGGCTAGCGTAAGGGGAATAGCCAATCCCTTTACGGTACAAGGGTACCCATAACCGGAAACGGAAACGGATTGGCTACTACCTGCTGGTCGGTGCTCTGTGGGCCCCACCATGAAGTATTAGTTTCATCCATGCCGTCCATCTATTTTTTCAGATCATTTTATGATATGAGACGAAAGAATGAGGTATATCACAATCTCAAGTGGACCACATTACAAGAAACAGTGTTGAATGAGCGTATACCATTAAAAACTTTTTGGGGGCCATGAAAGTTTTGGATCAAGCTGATTTTTGTTTTTTCTCTTCATCTGGGCCTGTATGACATAATCAACAGATTGGATGTCAAATAAACAGTACAATGGGCCTTAGGAGGATTTTAATGGTGAATATCTAATCACTATTGTTTTCATGTGGTGTGGTCCACCTGAGATTTATATAACTCTCATTTTTAGGATCAAGCCCTAAAATGATCTTTAAAAATGGATGAACGGAATGGATAAAACACATACATTATGGTGGGGCCCACAGAGCACCGACCCCCAGCCACAGGGCTAGTGTCACCGGGAGTAGCCAATCCGTTTCCACCGGAAACAGATGGGTTACTCCCCCTGCCACCGTTTCCAGGCAATGTCATGCAAAAGATGAAAATACAAGATCACTCGTAGATTAATTTAGATCCAGTCACCGATGTGTTAGGAACGTACATCTGGTTGCTGTGATGTATGCAAGTTGCAGAAGAAAAGTAAAATGGACCTCGTGGAGGGTCTAGATGAACGATGTGGATTCTAACCCATCCACATGCAACTATTTGCATGGGATGGCTTCCATACAATGTCAATCATGTGCTAAGATTGACTTGCCCTATATGTAATAACGACGTAGTTATAAACGTTTTCATGGGATCGATGACCCATAGTGAATATATGCGGTCCACAATGAATGGAGAACTTTGGGTTCACATTTAGATAACTAAATGGTGTCCAAATGAGATTATACTAAAGATATTTGAAAGTTCATTAAATTATCTTTCTAATGAGTATAAGATCACCCAAATCGAACATATAATGGAGAGTTATGACCATTTTTGTGGGATTACTGATATTTATAATGGACCACAAATATTATCTACGATCTACAGTAAATATCAGCAGACCATTTTTAATATCAGCCGTCCACAATGAATATCAATAGTCCACATTGAATATCAATAATCCACTATTAATATCAGTGGTAAATAATGAATATCAGCGATTCACAATGAATATCTGCGATCCACAGTGAATATCAATGATCCGCAGTTAATATCAGTTGTTCATAAGTTAATATATGTGGTTCAATGTAAATATCAGTGGTCCATAGTTAATATCAGATATCCATAATAAATACCAGTGATCCATACTAAATATTGGCACCATATAAAATATCGGCGATCCACAATGAATATCAATGATTTGCAATAAATATCAGTGATCCACCATACAACATTCATCAATTATAACATACTTCCATCTTAACATTTTTCTATTACAACATTCATCCATTCTAACATTCATCACATTCATTCGTTACAACAGTCTTTCATTAGAAAAAAATTCATGCATTACAGCATTCTTCGAACAACCACACATTCTTCTCTTTCACAAACTTCCACCGTTCATACCAAAAAAAAAAAAAAAAAAACCTCGAAAAACAATTATAAAAGGAACCAAGGAAGGAGGGAACAAAAAAAATATCATCCTCCCTTTCACACCCACATTCCCTCCCATGAAAAAAATCGAGGGAAGAAGGAAATGACCAAATGCCCCTTATGAAACAAGGTTCCCATGTTTGAACCCATCCACATCTTATGTGGGGCTCACTAGGTTGTCTTGAAGCAAACCCATGCCGTCTACATGTAAAGAGTTTTAATTTCATGTTATCAGGCCAAGTTTAAGGAAAAAAATTCACCACAGATAAATCACACCAAAGAAAATAGTTCTTAATTAACGCATGACGTTAGTGTAGTTGTGGGTCATAGAAAGCTTCAAATAGAAAACTAAAAAAAAAAAAATCATCTTTTTAGTTCAAGGTTATTCGATTAAAATAAATGAATCAGATCAGCCAAGAGGTGGGTTGAATCCTTGTTTTCAGTGGGGCTCATGCTCCTCCTTCAAAACACCTTTCTCATTTCGAGATAAGAGCCCGCCATATGATGAGTAGTTGTGGCATATGAGCATTATTGTCCTTTTTAAAATTTTTTTTTTTTTTTTTTTAAAAAAAAAAAAAAAAAAAAAGTGCCCAAAGGGTTAAAAACCTTAAGATTGGAGAAGATGGGCTAATACAACAACTAAGTCATAGCATGAGGCTATTAGGACTGAAAACCGATAGTGTGGTTAAAAGTGTACATGAACCGAGCTAGCTCGGTTAGCTCGCTTAACTCGACTCGAAACTAAGTTCGAGTTGAGTCGAGCTGATTTTTTGAGCTTGAAAATGAGTTTGAGCCGAGTTCGAGCTAGCCCCAGCTCGACTTGACTCGGATCAAACCCAACTCAAATTGAACTCGGATCGAACCAATTTGATGACTCGGTTAATTTGATATTGATGTTGCTCACCAAGTGTTTGATGAAATGACTCAACGCAATGTGGCCAGTGGTAAGGAAGGTATGTATACGAAACAAATACCTTCTTTTTCTTGATTTTTATGTTGCTTAGAAGGTGTTTGATAAAATACCTGTAAAACTATTGATGTTGTCTTAAATACAGTAAGATTTTAAAGGAGCAGTGCAAGTGTTTGTGAAAATATTGCATAAGCAAACTCAACTCGAGCTTGGCTCGAACTGGCCCGAGCTGCTAATCGAACCGAGTTGAGCTCGCCAGTCAGGCTCGAGGACCGAGCCAAGCTAAGTTCAAGCAGAGGTCAGCTATTGGCCGAGCCGAGTCAAGCTGAGCTCGACTGGGTTCGACTCGATGTACACCCCTATATTGTGTGATAAAACAATATGGCAAGAGGTTTTGTGGTTATTAAGTTCGTACAAGTAAGGCCCATCGTAACCGTTGATATGATGGGTCCCATTGTCGATGGATCATCCGTCGAAAATCTCCCAGATTGGAAGATCGTAACGACTGAATCTCTGTTATTTTACTGGTTGGATGCGTTCCTTTTGCTGCATTTCCTTTCTTGACCGTCTATGTAATGAAAACCAAATGGAAGGTTAGAATTTCCCAATCTGAAGAAGTTTTTGCTGTATGACAGTTACACTGCGGGACCCACCATATCAGATGTTTTCGATCTCTAAAATGACACCACGTGTAGAAAAAAATAACCGAACGTACAGTACAAAACTGTCCGTCCGCCAGAGCATGTATTCCCATGGCAATTGCATACGCGCGACTACCAGATGATGGGAACGGGAACGAGTCCGTGCAACAAAATCCCTGTGGGCCCCATTTCGATGTCCGTATAAAATCCACTCCGTCCATCAGTTTCTCTAGATCATGTTAGTTCTTGAAACTAAAAACCAGACAGATATTAAATTCAAGTGGGCCACACTATAGGAACAGTGGGGATGGAAACATCCACCGTTGAAACCTTCCTGGGACTGCTCGTGATATTTATACGCCATCCAACCCGTTCATATGGTCATTCCCACCAGATGAATCGAAGACAAAAATACAGCCTATCCAAAACTTGTGGGTCCCTAGAATGTTTCTATGCTGGGCATCACAATATCTACCGTAGTGGATGTCACAAACACATCATGGTGGAGCCCGCAGTTTTTTTTTTATGCACGGAAATTTGGGTCCTATAGCTGATTAGATCTGGTATCATGTTAGCTGATCCAAACCGTCCACAAGATGGGCCTCACCATGGTGGGCCATAGGTTTAATACTGAGAAATGGGCCGGACTTTGTTGTATTTGGGTGGGCCATAAAAAAGCAACAAACCCAGCCCAAGCCCAAGAGAAGCCCACTTAGGGGTGAATCATTTAAACAGAAGACTAGTAATTGCAACTAGTTCAGGTGTGAGGCCATGCATGTAAGATATTCAACTGGTCTAACGTAGTAGCCAAATAATAATAATAGGATAGCCAAAAATTCCCGACTCAACCCATCATGTGGGCCACCATGTGAATTTTTAGATTTTTAGACAGTTGTCCATTTCTTTCCTATCAAGTGGCTAACACAATAATCTAATCAACCAGTTTTTTGGACCATCCTATTTTTATGAAACAGCAGAGCAGTTAGAAAGATTGAATTATATAGACACCATGTTAGCCCTGCTCAAAGTTAGTTACATGTTCTTTCATCTACAACTAGTTGTGTGTGAGACATTCCCATTTAAGGACGAAAGCACTAGGAAACGGAAACGTCTCGTTAGCCATTAGGGCCCATTTTTGGGCGCTGGCTCAAAAAAGAAGTGGACCACACGCATTTTCCATGCATATGAAAAGATGTTCTTTGTTGCACTTGCAGTAACTTTGTAGCATTGCACATATGCCAACATGGCACACATGGTTATAATCCAAACTGTCCACTAGGTGGGCCGAACCGCCCTTCGAGATCCATAGCTAGAAAATCTGGCCCAAAAGATCTTTAGATGGGCCAAAACAAAACAGTGAATTGAATTTGGACCATGTTGGACGTTGGTCACAAGGCCCGCTATGTGAGATCTCCAGTGGATGGGCCTCCACCTGACTTTCTTAGTAAGACTTTCACAGAGAGCCATGCATCTTTCCTTTTTGGGAAAATTTAGTTTGGCCCGTTGAGGAGTGATTTCTTCTTTTAGTAGTCTGCTAAGCTGGTCAGTGCTGACAAAGCTCTGTGGTCCCCACTATGATGTATGTGTTTCATCCACACCATCCATCCATATTTTCAGCCCATTTTAGTGCATGAACCCAAAAATGAGACAGACCCAAATCTCAGTGGACCACACCACAGAAAACAGTGGTGATTTAACACCCACCATTAAAAACTTCATAGGGCTGATTGTAATGTTTATTTGCCATCCAACCTGTTGATTAGGTCACACGGATCTGGATGAAGAGAAAACACAAAAATCAGCTTAATCCAAAGCTTCTGCGACCCCCAAGAATCTTTTAACGGTGGGCGTTCAATCGCCACTGTTTACTTTAATGTAGTCCACCTGAGCATGGGTCTGCCTCATTTTTAGTTTCATGCCCTAAATTAAATAAGCTGAAAAAAATGAATGGACAGTATGAATGAATTATATACATCATGGTGGGGCCTACAGAGCACTACCCAATTGGAGGTTTTCACTACGGAATTCGAGTCGAGGAAAATAAGTGACCCACTTCCAATCGATCCTGTTCGTTGATCAAGGCCAATATTTATTGTGTTACCTACCATCTATACTATAAAAACTAAGGGATGAAAATTATCTTTCTTTCCCATAGTGGTTGGATTATAGATGATTGAATTCCTTTACAGCTCTGACTTTATTTTGTTTTTATCTTCAAATCACCGTAGTTGCACGCAAAGAAAGTCCGTGATTCGTGCCAGAAATAACAGGTCATTGGTGTCTTTTCTATTGTAATAGTTTTTGGATGAGTCTATCACCTGTCTCATCATACATCCATTTTGGCAAAAACCATCCAAACACACCTTTAACTGTCCAATTTCTAATAAAGCTTAAAGCATAGTCCAAAGTAGGTATACAATGCCAGACTCAACATGCATGATTTTAACTTTAGTTATCTTTGAAGGACTCTTTTGACTCCTATTGTAAAATAGTGCCACATTTGATACTCTGGCAGAGTGGGATTGATGATACACAGGCACTTATAAATTATATAGTAATTGTATTTGAGGTATTCAAATAGAAATGTATAAATTGTAAGTCCTAATTTAGGGCCAACTGTATTTGGTGGAATTAAGGTGGACGGAATTACAAAAGTTGTAATAAATGCATGTGCAAGGTATTGTACATGGATTGAGTTTATCTCGTGTTTTCTAATGCTATATTTAGAATATAAGTATTAAAAAAATAAATCTTAGGATTTACCTTCAAATTGCATTTGGATTGAATGTGGATACAACAAAAATCCATCATTTGGGAGACTTCTTCTTCTTCTTTTTTTTTTTTTTTTTTTTTTTTTTTTTTATCACATAAGCCATCGACCTAACTTTCCTAGTGTGTTGACGTTAAGATGTTTTTCCGACCTTATTGTGATGCATGTGTTATATCCGCGGTGTCCATCCTTTTCATAGACTCAAAAAATGAGACAAATTGAGCTTAGACCACACCAGAAAGCAGTAGAGATAGTAACACCCATGATTTAAACTTTCTTATAGCCCAATGTGATGTTTATTTTCCATCAAACCTATTCACGAGGTCACACCGAATTGGATAAACGGAAAACACAAATATCAAATTGATCCAAAACTTCCATGGCCCCCAAGAAGTTTTCAATGGCAAGCATTCAATCCCCATTGCTTTCTATGGTGTGGTCCATTTGAGCTTTGGATCTGATTGATTTTTGAGCCCATGCCCTAATATGATCTTAGAAAATGGATGGATGGTCTAGATATATTCCATACATCATGATGAGACCCACAAAATTTGTTGATGTGTATCCCACACTTATTCCTTCGATTGGCATAGTGCTAGGCAAGCTCCAAATTTGGTATATTTTGAATTTCATATAGATTTACAAAGCTGGGCGAATTTTGAGAGACATTTCAAGTAACCCTTTTCAATACATGGCTCATTTTCCAAAGCCTACAAAGCTAATTTTAATCCCCTCTCACCTTCCTTCCAAACATGTCAGCCGGAATTTCAAAATGAGATTAATAATACAATCCCATCTAATATATGTATTATAAACAAAAATAAAATAAAATAAATAAAAGATACTTGTCCTTTTTTTTTTAATATATATACACACACGCATACACCCCCACACACTCACGCTAGTGGAATTTCACCACCTATGGGTACTCAAACCCTTGACCAGGAGTTGAAACTCCCGAGAGTCTACCTCCCGAGCAAGAGTAAGGACCCAAATACTTGTTTGATTAACTGACTAATGGTTTTGTGGATGTTTGGACATTTAAAAATGAAAATATGCAGCCATGGTACTTCAACAAACAAGCGTCCACAACGCAGTGGTTTGGGTTTTTCAACCAATCTATTTTTGGGACTGTAACCTAGCCACTGTGATTTCCACCATTTAGTTGTCTGAATTTGAGTTAATGCATGGCTTATGTATAATTTTTGAGTGCTTGTCTATCAAGCTTCATATGCAGTTAGAGTATCAATTAACTCCCCCTTGTAAAATCTGTGTAACTCATAAGTTAGGCAGGTTTACTTATCAAGTATGCCATGTATGTACTAGCAAAATGGATGGTTCGAAAATAAAAATAAAAAATCGACTGTCTATATTCAACGTACATGTGCACCAGCTGGAGTGGACCAGTTCCATTTTTAGCCCATGGAATTTTCCTGGTGGACTTACTTGATGAATGGCTTGGATCTCATACACGGGTTCATGAATGGTGTATATGGCAATGGATTGCCTCTTTAGATTTATCCTCTTGAGAATCGTTAGTTGTGCTTTTCCTAGGCGAGGCGCGTTTGGATGCACGATCAAAGTAAATGCAATAATTAATTAGAGGATGTAGGTTTGCAATTACATTATTTTCAGGTCTAACTTGAAAGTAACACAATTACATTGTGGGCTGTTGATGGCTTGTTAATGTTAGGCCCATGGACCTAATTACAACCCATTTACTAAGCCAGCCCAGCTCATGCTCTGTCTAAGAGCTTGTTGGTCCACCTCATTTATCATTTCCAGGGATTTTTTCCATATCTCTGCATGGTGGGGCACGCCTAATGAACATCCCCGGATGTGCACAAAAATAGATGGCTGGGATCGGACTCAATCCGTGCATAATCATCATGGGCCCAGCTCTGGCTACTTTTTTTTGGCCCATCATGCTCTTGAGATGAGCTCAGTCCTGAGTGTTATTTTGCGGTCCACATCAGGGTTGAAGGACCTCATCACGGCCCATCAATGGCCCGAGCCTAGTCACTCGTTTGGTACTGCGTCGAGCTGAGACTTGTCCGAGTCAGGTGTGACTCATACGAATCATGTGCGTTACCATTTACACACGCACACACTCACGTCTTAGTGAGATTTCACCACCTATTGGTGCTCGAACCCTTGACCGGGTGTTGAAACTCCTACGAGTCAACCACCAGAGCAAGAGCAAGGACCCTGAATCGATTGAACTTGACTGAGTCCAAGTTAACTCAAATGATGTGTCACATCCAATTCAGGCGAATCGTCATTCATCGGTCTATCACTTCCCAAATTTAAAACCGGGCACTGCTACTTTTGGAGTCCTAAATTTAGGTTGAAGCAACTTCCTTGCTATTCACTGGACTTGGTGAACCGTCGGCAAACTTCTTGAATGCTAAACCCAGCTTATGGTGGAGGTTTTTTTTTTTTTTTTTTTCAAAAAAGGTTAATTTAATTGGGCAATTACACATTTTATACCTAGTATCAACGCATATCCAAAAAACGAACCTGTTCAACATGTTACACATAAGAATGTGCATCATCTCAACGATAAGGGAGGAGATAACAAAGCCCCTATAGCTCTTGCACGCACTTTGATACCAAACGCATCCTGAAAAGTATAAATCATATGTACGAGCAAACATCTTTCGGGTTGGTACACTCACCTATCGATGATTGAATTGATGGACAACCTCTTCCATGGCCCACCCCAACTAATTTTTCATCTTCATAAGATCAATGGCATGCTTTTCCACGGCCAGAAAAAGTCGTAAATAGAACATGTTTGGGTCCAGACAAACACTACAGCCTGGACATTTAAACCTAACACTATCAGTTCATTTTGTTTCTTTTGCACTTCCTATATATTACAGTGGGGTTTGGCAATGTCTGGATGGAAGGGTGGCTCACTTGTACGCTAACAAAGTGGGACCCACATGGCCTTTAGACTCAACTGTCACAACAACATACTGCCTATGTACCTTTGACTCTCATTCACATAGAATTTTTGTCACAACTCCCTCAATTGGATTTTTTTTTTTTTTTTTCTCTTTTTCATTATGTTTTTATGTGTTTGTCCAAGTGATTTGAAAACCCATTTGGATTTACATGACCATTTAAGGTTTAATCACGACCCTTTGTTTGTACAAGTGTTGGGCTGTTAATGGGCCGGATAGGCTATGTCTTGAGTAGGGATGGCTAGGCTAGTTCGACACTAGTCCCTAAACCCTGGCCCTCTAAAGAAAAAGGTTTAAATGATCAATGGTTTGAAATAGTCCAATCAAAGAATTTTTGCAGTATCATTCATCTACCACATGTCCGGTCGTATAAACGATTTGGATATATAGCTCAAACCATTTACATGTTAGGATTTGTGGTAGGCTTGGTTTTCATGTTGGGATGGGCCTGGGCTCTACTCAGCCCCGTTGACAAAGAGTCCTATACTAAGGTAAGACAGGACCGTCAATGTGGTGGGCCCAGGATGGTTTGGGCCTGTTTGCATCGCACAAACCCAAAATCATTGCAACCATAAACAGTTTCTGATGGTGGGGACAGGAATGGACAGCTTAACCATTTCACATTCAAAATTATTTTTTTGAAATTGTAATTATTAAATTCATGTGGCCTTAAATCATTTAAAAAGAAGATAGGAATATTTTAAAAGATATCTACAAATCTCTCCATTAATGGAACTTCCTAAACCTAAGTTGGGTGATGCCAGGTCGAGTCGGTCGATCCCAATACTCGACTTGACTGGACTCAATTTTTAGGTAGGTTGGGTCGAGTTCTTGACTCAGGTCGGTTTGAATAATCACAAGTCATATCGCGAGTCAACTCAGCGAGTCTTTCTGAGTCGGAATCCACTCACGCCCAATATTAGGTTTCAGGACTTGGCTCAAAATCTCACTGAGTTGAGTTGACTCGGACAAGTTCGAAGTCGAGTAAGCGAGTCTCAAACTGAACCCAAATTACAATTAAATGGGTCAAGTCGGGTCAAGTGGTTCGGTTCGGGCCACCGGGTGTAATGAGTCATGGGTTAGATCCAATAATACAATAGTGATGTTAGATCCAATAATGCAATAGTGATGGGATACATGTATGTGCTAGGGTGACCATGTCACATGTGGTCTGTGCATGCATTGCATGCCAGACAAGCAACAATCACCATGATGCATTGTATATGAGTGGTACCCTTTACATGTGATAGACATGAAAAGAAAACATGCACCCAACACTATGAATGTGTCTATGGTAAATGACACATGAGTCAGGAGTGGGTCTTGAGACATGACGTGCATAATCAAATTACTAGAAATGGCATGATATTAATCATGTCTCAAGGTACCTTTTATTAGGTTTTTTTGGTGATGAGTGTTGATTGGCAATGGCACATGGTTTGAGAAACACCACTTGGAGGTTTTTGGGTGGTTGTCTGAAATATAGTGTGGCCCACCTGATGATTGGATAGGGCTGATTTTTTTGGAGGGCATCCCATCAACAGACCCACTTCATGTTGGGTCCAACTAAGGTATTTGAATCACTTTTATTGGGAAGTGAGAAATAAGTGCACCAAAACCAAAACTAATGATAGCCATTGATTTTATTTTATTTTTTATCAATGAATGGAGGTCATAGAGGCATTCATCAATAGACTTATAAGTAGGCATGATCTACTGCATGCACATAGGCTACCACACATGGGGCACACGTGTATGTCAATCAAGACCATCCAAATTAGCAGCATCAACGACTGAAAATGACACTCTTTCTATGCACTTGTCTATAGTTTCAAATGTGTGGAATTAGCAAACCTATCCATAGGAGTGCAAATGGGTCAGGTCTGGACCAGGGAGTCTCAAACCTAACCCATTTGATAATGTGGTTTGTATTTTCAACCCAGATTGGAGCCATTGAATCAGGTCCAATTCAAAATAAGCTGAACCATTGGTTTAATGGGTCAGCACTGAATATAAGCAAATGTAGACCCAAAAGGTGAATTTTTCTTTTTTCTTTTTTATCTCTCCTCTTTTTTTTTTTTTTTCGTAACCTAGGAAAATCTAAGCTATTCATCAACAAGACTTGAAGCCATGAGATTCATGAGTTAGGTCTAGACTAGGTCTGGCTGAGCATGGGAACCTGTATTAGGATTGACGAAGGTGAGGATATTGATCAATGATCTCTCTCTCTCTCTCTCTCATATATATATATATATATATATATATATATATATATATATATATATGCAGGTGAGGCATTAGTTACCACCCAACAATCTTTTGTATGCATGATTACATTAGAATCTTGCAATCCCACCTTATATACCTTAGATCTTATCCAACCTTTCCATTGTTATAGCCGTTATCCAATATTTATACAAATCAAGTGATAAAGTCCAAATCTAAACCATCATATAATGATCATCAAGTTAAAATATTTTTAACGATTAAAATAAAATTTTGATAGTTGAAAACATTTATAAAATCTTTCAAAGGTTTTTGAGTGCTAGCCCCGCAGGAATTTTTTTTTTTTTTTTTTTTTAAAAAAATAATAAAAAAATTCTTTGATAAACATCTAATTTCAAGATCTAAATTAAATCATAACATAGTTTCTAAGAAACTAATAGATCCCTTTGTGGATGATGTGAGCCCCAACAAGATCTCAATGGATGCCCCAAACTACACTCACTTTTATTAGTTAGATGATGACCCCCTAAAGCAAGTCAAAGCATAAGTAATTAAGGCCTTGAACTCTTCACATCTTTTGGTCTAAGTATTAAGTAGATCTAGCTAGCACATCCTCAAATCAATTATAATCTAGGTATGATAGGCCTTCCAGTTTAGGTACTTGAATCAGATCCACCAATACAAGTGCCCAACAAGTCTAACACCAGTAGCCTATTCCCATCTCATACTAACACTCCTATATGAAGTAAGTTAAATGCGCACCGACTCATTATTATGCTCAATGGTGGAAACCTTTCATCCCGACTCATCACCAGTCCTAGCACACGAGATAACAAAGTAATAATAACTGTAACCACAAGCTTATTATACAACTCCCTAGCTAGTCATGAAACAATAGGATACTAATATTCATGGCTCACAACTCTTACTTAATTAGCGACTATTGTCTCCACCCTTAATTTTTTAAGGAAAATCAGAGGAAACCCTACCTTTTAGCTCATGTATATCTATATTTAAGGCACTTTCAAGGGTTAACTATGGCCTCCTTCGGTTTTGTGTTGGGGATGGCCTCTGCCAGTTTTCTGCCCTGCTCGCCTTAGCCTTCTCATCCAGCCCGGCGTCTTTCCCTCTTCCTGGGTGTCTATTCTTTGGCATGGTTGGGGGCCATTAGCCAGTCAGCGGCCTTTTTTGTGGCCGATTCCAGCTCCTGCTTCCTTTTCCTTTAGTACTTTTTCTACAAATGATAGGTGTGGCCTGTCTTCCTGTGGGGCCTGCCCAAATTCCCAAGATGTACATTCTTTCTTATTAATATGTATCAGGTGGAATCCCACCTTTTATATATATATATATATATATATATATATATATATATATATATATATATATATATATATATAAAGAGTTAACTATGGCATTACAATTTGTCTATTAATGACAAATGCTCATCATGATTAACAATAAGATCATCAATATCACTAGTTACCATCAATGTCATCAATGAATAAAATTAACATTAACTTTTTAGGGCACAACTCCAAAATACCTGTAATGATATATATGCGATGGATGGTCCATATATACTTTGCACATGCGTGCATCGGTGATATATATTTTGTGAAGTTTTCCGTTCATGCAAGCTAAAACTGCTTGGGATAGTTGTCTTTCCTTTTTCTTTTTCTCCCTTAGTTAGATAAAAAATGATATTGTACAATAGTTATATGTGAACTTTCACATATATTCATTTCTTTCTCACCAACATGTCACATGCAATTACATTTATTCATTAGGGTTTGTGTTCGGTCCAATTGGTAGATTTTGAAAAGTCTTAGACGGAACGCATTTAATAATTGTATCCACCTTTTTGGATGTAGATGTGCTCATGGGTCTAAATTCCTATTTAATCTGGATTATCCATGGGACTCACCTAACCCATTTGCTCCATACCTGTTAGATTAGGAGAAAGATTTCGTTTTGTCTTTATAATGATTTCGTGTACATTGTCATTGCCATTTGGAGCCAATATGCCAAGTATTCAAGGATCAAAACCGTACATATTGCGGACTATAGACTTGGCAGGATACAGTATGAAACTTATGCTGAAAAGATGATTCCGACTATCACCATCTGTAAATGAATTTACAAATAATGAAAAAAAAAAAAAAAAGGATTTTTGATTACTCAAATTTAACTCTAAGGGCCGGTTTGGATACTACCAAATAAGTTACTTTTTTTACTTACATCAATAAATAAGTGACTTATTTCAAATAAGTAATTAGCTTGGTTTATAATTAGTCGTAAATAACTTTTTTACTTGAAAGTACATAATCACTTCAGTTATTTTCTTTTAGCTTTTTTACTTTTCACAAGTTATTAAAGAGAGACATCATGAGGGACGAAAGAGAGGAGAAGCTGATAAGTATGTTCTTTGCTAAACATACTTATCTTTTTAATAAGCTGCTTAAGTTAACTTATGATCCAAATGAACCCTAAACATCAAAAGTTAGGATAAAAAATGAATAGTCATAGTAGGATAATACCTTGCTTATAGTATAAAGATGATATAATTAATGGTTCAAATCATATATATGACCATCCCAGCCGGATGTGGGCCTCAGCAGATTTGTGACAGAGCTAATACAACTCTTAAGAAAAATAATATGATCTCCGAACCTGCAAAGAACCTGCATTTTAACACGGTGTATGCAGGCCTTTTATTATAGTATCAAAGTCAAGAAACAAGATTATATGTTGTTATTGAGAAAAGACTGCCTACATGAAGAGGCAATGTTGATTTTTCACTAGAGAAAAGATGTAAAGGAAAAAGGAAAAATATAGACAGATGGCCCTAAGGTGGCCAGTGATTCAAAAATCTCCTCATTATAACAATATTGACCTTTTGCTTTGCGGCGCATGCGGATTGGGATGCTGAGAATAGCAAACGAGCAATAAGCTGGCCACAGGATCTTCCACCAGGTCCATCCACGTTGGGACTCAATAAATCAACGGTCTCGATTACTAAAGCAAGGGCCATAAACATCAGAAAAATGACAAAAAATTCGAACTATTAAGATTTTCCATTCAAGAAAATTTCTGGGTGGCCCTCCATCCATGCATGCTGGGGCCATCAGATTAACGACCCAGATCATCACAGGTCACATGTTTATCAACTTATCATTGGTGTTGACTAACGGAATGCCTGAACGGCCACCATCAGATGTACCCTTATGAGGACCCATTTTGACCGTTGATTTGCTGGGCCCCCCAGCTGACGTTATGGATCGAATTAAGATAAGGAAGAAGAAAACGACTGATACATGTATTTCAGGGTCGATTGGACTCACGTCGGTGTTAACCTCAGTAATCCTAATTTATAAAAGATAAGCAAGCTTAAAAGGAGAAAACAACAGGATGTTGTATCCACTAAAAACTTTGTAGGCTAGGTTTAACCTATAAGGTGATGTGTGGGGCCTACCGTGCTTCATTAATGAAATCCAATCCGTCCATCATGTTTCTCCCCTCATTTATTTTTATTACCGAAAAAAATCAGGCTTATGGAGAAATCAGGTGGGCCACACCATGTAAATTCAAGCCTAAAATTCTAAAATCGCTTGTCCATATTTTTGGGTTGTCCGTTAATCCTGGTGATCGGTCAGCTCTTGAATGGATTAGATTGTATAAATAAATAACAGTGGTCCCCACATCTGGAAGGTATTGAATGGCGGGTGTCTCTATTCCCTGCGGTGTGGCCCACCTGGGTTCTTTTTCATCCTGATTTTTGAAATATATATAGAAACGGAGGCAGTACACATGATAGACAGATTGGATTTCATGCATATATCACGTTGTCTCCCATGCATGGCGTTGCATGTTAAGCTTGTCCTACACAGCCTTGTAGTGGATCAGACCTCGAAAAGTTGCCTTTTAATTGCTGTTGCATCTACCGTTGCTTTTTCCTCTCTAGGTTAGGTAAGGTTGGTTGAAGTGGGACCCACACCATGTGCAATCGACCTGAACGAAAATGCCATTTCTATCCTCGCATAGTTGGAAGATGGCCCTAAAACAGTTGTAACATGGCCCATCAACAAAAAGTCATCACAGAAATTTCGCTATCATCTTATGATAATCTGGATTTGACGTTGTGATTTTACATTGATGGCCGCACGTTTAAGCATAGAGGTCGTAGCGTGTGTGGCCCACCTTAAGATTCTTCATGGATTTTATGTATTCAGTCAAATACTCTTCTAAATTGGTCTTCATAAACGGTCTCAAATGCAATCCCAACCGTAGAATGAGAGGTTTGCCAAGTTCACATATTTGCGTTGCCCTGTCCATCCACGCACAAGCACACGTGCCAATACATACACGTACAAAATCTGAGCTTTGTATCAGGTGGGCCATGGTGTGTAAAACGAATGGACAGCTAAAACAACTTTTTTACAGAAACCCATTTCTTAATTGTGGCCAATATGAGAGGCTTAGGCCAGAAATCTAAATCGAGTAGCTCACCCAGTGGAAAGATTGGAACTAGCACGTGTGGTGCTGTATTGGCATGTGTGCTTCCACACGCTCACGCGTGGTTTGGTAAACTTCTGTAGAAAAAGTATTTGATTTTAAGGGTGTGTTTGGATATAAAAAAGTATTTGATTGTAAATATTTCTAATTAAAATTAGATGCCACTTTATAAGTGGAATATAAATAATGACTAGTGCAACATGTGTCCACTGGTGGGCACATGTCTCTAGCAAAGCCTCAGCCTAATCATTTGTTAGAGAAAAACTTTAATACTATGAAAGAGTGTGATGGTTGATACTCAGGCACTCAGAATTTATACATGTGTCATGATACAAGTAAACTTAGCCATGTTGAGCTGCATATCGGATGGTGTTTGGCTCAAATTGGGTTATACATGTGTTGTGGCAGGTTTGCTAGAGCCAGATGCAGCTTGATTCGAACGGAATACCTTTAACTCAAGTATTGATTGAGATAGACCCTAAGACCAAAAACCTTGAAAGATAGTAGTTTCTTCTACTACTTGTCTTAGTCTATTTAAATTATGCGAATTATAAATGAGAGGGTGTTGGGGAGTATTGGGGATTTGTGCTGCGGAATCACACAAATCTAGATCTATGATAGCAATCCAATGGCACCAAGTAATTATAAGAGAACACAAAGATTTAGCGTGAAAAACCCTTGCGGGAAAAAACCACGGCACAAAGCAATAGAATTCTACTATGAAAGCATAAATTATATAGAGAAAGGACTTATCCGATTTGAACAATCTCAAATCTCACCATTGCTACACCCTTTAGAAATCCTAAAACCCTTTTAGGAACCCTTGGAAAACTTTTAGAATGCCTTAAAAAACCCTAAAATAGCCCTAGGGACCCCTATTTATAGTTTAGGAAACTCCTCTTATGTATCTAGTTTAGAAAATTTCGGAAACCACATCAAATTTACGCAGTCCACGTGTGGACTGCATAACCCTCGAGTAGTTGAGTCGAGGCCTTGACTGGTCGAAGGGCACCCTCGACCGGTCGAGCCTGACCCTCGATTGGTCGAGTAGCCCGGACCTCCAAAAACCAAGCACGTTGGACTTCGTGTCGAGCGGGCCTGGACTGGTCGAGTAGACCCTCGACTGGTCGAGCCAGTCCCTCGACCGATCGAGTAGCGCGGTAAGTATCAGATTTAAGACATCTATTTATAAAAGAAGGTCTGTCCTTACATGATTTCTTTTCGCCTTTTGGTTAAAAGAACTTTTTACAACCATGCTAGCAATGGTCATTTAAAAATAATATAAAATAAATAGAAACTTAACAAATAAGAGAAGTGGTTGTATTAAGCTTATAAATAAGGGATCGCTCGATGATGAGGCCAATGATTAAATTAACTACAACTAATTGACTAATTCACTCTAAGAGTAGTAGTGACAATTATAACTATTCTTCCTTACAATCTGACAACATGGCATGGATGATGAGAATCATACTAAATTAAAAACTAAGATTGATGTTGAGAGTAATGTGGTACTGAAGAGCAATGAAAAACTAAGCTAAACTAAATGGTCTCTAAAGATAAAGATAAGCAACATTATGTTATAAGGTTGTGTTGTATTGTGTTAGGTTGGTGAGGGCGCGGAGTTTTTCATTCTTTTTCTTGTTTATAAAATTCATTGGGATTGTTGGGGAATCATTTTCATAGCCACTTCTTACATTTGTTGATGAGTAAATAATTGTCTATGCCATAAGTAGTTGTGGCTTATCACATCATTTCAAGCGTGGCAAATGGTTACTCCTAATTGGGCATATGTTTTGCATGTCTTCTCGTTACTATGTGAGTTGGAGCCTTCTATATTCTGTCACGTGTAGATGGTAGCTATCTTTTCTTATGTTCGAATGTGTGTCATGTGCCACCTAAATTGGCCAGCCTAGTACTACCCTTATCTTATTTTTGTGATTTTTTTTCCAAAGTGATTCACTTGTAAAGGTCTCTATTGTATAATATTATAGCGCATTAGCCAAATTTATCACTAGCTTGACCTCATTTCAGCTGTTATTAGCTATTGGCCATGGCTATTAAGATAGCCAAAATGTAATCTTTTCAAATTCTACCATTAATCTGGTCTAGTAAAAGGAACACTTTCTAAGCTAATCATGACACTTAAATTTTCTATCCAAGTCCTCTGTTAAGCTATCAAGAAAATCTTCTATTTATCATATCCTTAAATATTAAGGCCACATGGCATCATCTGTATTGTTCGATATAACACAGCCAAACAAGTGTAAATAGATAGAACGTAAATAAAAGTTAACACTAATTTGATCGATTGGCTAATTAATGGAAATTGTATAATTAAGACGAAAATTAGCCATTAGTTTGAATTTAATAATGAAATTGGACAGTTAAGATGAAAATTAACTTAGACTATTTAGATAGGACTTCAAGATGAAAACATTTAAAAAAAAAAAAAAAAAAAAAACATAAGAATTATTCCCAAATTGCAATTGTTGAGGAAAAATAGTACAAGTCTAGATATTCGGCTATGGAATGGACCAACTCTACTGATACGGCCTGAGCTCCCGAGGCAACAAGCCTGACCGAGGCACGCATGTCCAAAGCCTAAAGGAGAGACTTAACTCGAATTTCAAGGAACCAATTTAGACTGAGGCTTACAAAGTCCTGAGCCATAGGACAAAGAATCTTTGAGGTGCACGAAGTTGGCTCAACAAACGAGGCAGTAGCATCCAAATAAGCCGACTAAGGCCCAATGCTCAAAAGTCACACGACCGACCATAAAACCGACCTATCCTTGTGTCAGTTACAGAGTCGGTTATCATATTGGGAAGACGCGCTGATTATGGATCGGTCGCATCTCATCCAACAGAAGGCAAGTAGCTCAACCTTTTATAGTCAATCGAAACTCGCTTATCAATAGAGTCGGTCAGGCCCGAGAAAGGAATAAACGGTGTAAAGTGAAACACCTTCCCGAAAATCCAGTAAGAAGATCCCCGATCTTGAATATCTTGGGATCAACTGGAGTACTAAATTGGATTGATATTGAATCTCCAAGATATCAGAAAAGAATCCTTGCACGATGGGATCCTCCCCTTCCTATAAATATAAGAGACTTCAAGGGTGAAAGGTACATAAAAACTCTCTCTTAAACCCCTCAATACTATAAGACCCAGATTCCTAGCCTGACTTTGGCATCGAAGGGTCCCCGGCTCTAGCCAGGGTCTCCATTGTCTTCTTCTTATGCAGGTAAAGGATCTAAAAAGGGCATACCAGATTTTTGCATCAACAACAATAAAAACAGTAGGAACAATATCAACAACTTTTTACCATTTTTGTAATTCAAATAATTCAAATATTAAAAAATCAATTTCTCTTCCAAGAAAATTCCTCACTACTTCTTGCAATCTAAGCAGTAAAAGCAATGATTCTTAGACATGAAATTTAGGAATCATCATTGTTTATTTTTAAAGGTTGGGACAATATCTTTTTTCTTTTCATGCATGTTTCTCTTCTCCAAGTACATAAGTGTCTACAAATAAGAAGCTATGATTTTCCAAACAATCTTATTTCCCTATGATATCCCTGCCTCCCATGATTTAGACATTCTATTTTTAAGTTAGCGCATGCCATGTATCCAACTAACTGCCTGCTCATCAGCCATCACATTCTTTCAGAGTAATAGAAAACTACTCTGGTTGAAGAATTACATGATATGTGGCCCTATCTTAGCAGTTTCAATTCTGATACATGGGCCCATATCTCTATAATCTAGACCTCGGAGGATCTCATGCAATAAAAATGTGAATGCGTATGGTTAAGCATCTATATAATATGCTTGAAAAATTAATATAATCGGCACCAATATCAGGAAACTATGGGGCCCACTTTGTGGAAGTGCAAGATCTGTATACCATTCTATCTTTATTTCAGAAAAAGTAAAGTGACACGTGTCACAACGGGAGGAAATAGCCTCATGGAATCATGCATTCCAAACGAATATGGTGGTAGCATTACCTTAAAATAATCTTGGAGCCCAATGCCATTAAGATGAATTATATGCTAGTCTAGTTTGGAATTTTGTAAAGTGGGCCACATGTTTCTGGCCTTTTGGAAATCAAACCGTTGATCTGAAGGGAACAAACATAGATGGATCACACTCCACTCAATCTGACTTATGGGGGCTATGGCCCACCTAGAGTGGGGCCCAGATTTAATAGTTCAGATTGAGGCATGTTTATCTCGTCGATCTCACAAGTGAGAAATCATTGTTCATCAGCACAGCTTGTGAGAAATCAATGGTCATTAGCACATATTTTGGAAGATCCTGACCCTTCAATATCGGATCATTTTTGGCTGAATGTGGACGGTTGGGATCCTTCTTCTAAAAGTCTTTTGACGCATTTGTGATTGACATTGGACCCCATCATATCAACGGCTTGGATCAACAAACCATGGCCCTCTCAAGTTCAGATCATCAACGTTGGGTACATCAATACCATAAACATGACACATGCGGTCTTTGTAATGATCTGAACCATGCATCCTGCAGTTCCTTCACTAATTGGCCATTAACCAGAACTTGTCTTCATGGAACTATCCTGACCATTTAATAAATGAACTTTTTTCTAGCTGAAGGTGCTGATGGGGCTATCTGTTAGTGTCCAATTCTCTACCATGATCCAAGGGTTTGGACCGTCCAAATAGTTTGATTTTTAGTCTACAATCCACTCACTGTCAATCCCATTGAATGAACGGTACGGATCTTGTCCCTGTATAGCACGTACGTGCCTTAGACTCACTGGATCTGCTACTATTCAAAAGCAATGGCCCTTTTTCACAAACAAATTGCTACAGTTCTATCCACTACATACTTCAGGTTCTCAGAATCTTGAAACACCACTCTTTTAAAACTTAGGACAGGAGTTATAACGGTGGTCCACCAACAAATTCAATATGGTGGTGACTCATCCTTTTTGTTGATGGAACCCATGTACGGTTAGACAATACAGACTGTGGGGCACACAGCAGATGGAGGATAGTTAAATAATTAGATTCGTCCACCAATCCTAACCATACAAATGGTGGCTATGCAATGGATAGGTAAAAGAAAAGAAAGTAAGTGGTCCATATTCATCGGATAAGCCCAGGCGCTTAATATAACCCTCTCAATATGGTTTCTGGTTGGGTTGGTGATTGGGACGTTATACGTAGCTGTACAGCTATGACACATGTACGGTGTTGTCGCAGTCTAGGACTTTTCTACCGTGTCAGACTAGTCAAAAATCCTATATCTCCTGCGAACCTTCTTACATGACCACCTTTGTACAGCATCTTAGGCATTTAATCTAAACAGTCCATGTGATGCAACACCGCTTGAAACCTTATGACCCCAATTTTCAGCATGATTCAAAACTTTGCCATGGCCCACATGATGACATGAGCACAAAATATGAACGGTTCACATGATGTTGCATCTCATGAAACTTTTACCCTAATTCAAAACTTTGGTACGCTGTGACAAAAGAGAGAGGTAAATCAATGGAGAAAATTATTTACCTTTGCAATACTTTATTAGAGTTTTGAATCAAGTTACAAGTTAAGCTTAAAGGGTTTCATAAGGTGCTGCATCAGGTGAACGATTTAGATTATGAGCTTACTATTTAGATTATGAGCTTATATTGCTGGAAATGAATTCTCAAAAAGTTCTCATGAGATCTCGTGGGAACTGGTGTGTAGCTGAGCATTCCTCTCTCTCTCTATATATATATATAAAATATGAGTTCATTACGATGAAAAACCACTGTGGTGTGATTGTGATAGTATTGCGGAGTGTGACTCGTGTAAGTGGGTTGTGAGTGATTGTGTGTATTGTAGGTCTTTATATAAATTTTATTGGGATTAAGTAACATACAATATAGGATAAATTTTGAGAAAAATCTCAATCTTTTCAGGTTATTAGGGCATTAGAGTGGTTAAACTGGACCATCAATCATGAAGTCCATTGCCCACATGTCACTTCCAGTTGTCACAAACCCATCACCGTTGATGCTGCTCGTGCCCACACCCTCTCCTCTCTTGTTTTTGTATACGCATGCAAAGACTAATTTCATTAGCTTTAAGCTACTCTCTTCTACAAGTCTGTTGTTTATAAAAGCAACAACATGAGTACTAGAGAGAGTACATTTTCTATGCACTCTTTAATAAGAGATTTCTTGTATAGTGAAAGAGTGAAAGAAAGAAATAAGTTTTATATTTTTAATTATTCTTACTTTAATGAAAAAATAGATCCGTATTATTGCCCATAACGTAAGGATATGATCCAACTGTGTAAATTTTCATGTCTTCCTTTATGTTTAACTTTTAGTTTTTTTTTTTTTTTTTTTTTAAAAAAAAACATTTAGCTCTTCTTATATAGTTTTGTGTTGCCTGCATTGATCATGTATGAGTATTCTTCCACAGCCTAAAATATATATATCACCACTATATTCAAAACTATAGTAAATTGGGAAGAAGTAGCCCAAGAAAAAGAAATATGAGAAAAACCTTATGCCCTGGCACAATATGATGGACACAAGAAGACACTTAAATTTTGCATACATGCATATAAGTTAAGTTGTCCAAATATAATTTCTAGTTTGGATGTATCATAAATAAAAATTATGCTTATTTGATCATTTGACTAACACCTTAGTAGAAATTTTATTAGATGGTTAAAAGTGAAAAGCATCCAATGGTCCTATTTCAATTCTCAACACATGTATCTCAATAAATCAGAGGTTAGGATCACTCAAATAAACCGATTATGGGATTGTGATTTAGCCACAGAGGGCACCCTTTTTGTTGGTTCAGTTTGAGTTAAGTAATTATGCCAAGTTTACAATTTATAACCGCCTGTGTATCAAGTTCCATTTGCTGGCAGAGCATCATGCGACTTCCCAAAAAGGTGGTAAGTCTCAAACACATACTTGTAAGCCACTTCATATCATCAAAATAGCTTACACGAATGTAAACGGAACATAACCGAAAAAACCACACTGAAAAGGCAATATAACCGTCTGTTTTCTTCCCTTTTAATCCAGACCACTCACTGTTTACTTTCAACTATCCATTTGATAGCCATTAATTAGATGGTTAGGATTGCTTGATTAGTATAGCTTCAGAGATATCCTCCATCCACGATGGAACCCACATTTTGCACGGTCTGGATAGCTGTACAAGAGTGTCAACTGAGGAGGAAGTGTCTACCACCTTTTTTAAACGGTACAAAACTAACATAAGAATCTAGCCATGATTAGAGACATTTCACTCTAAAGTTACACTAATGTGTGAGTCTACTACCATTTAGAAATGGTTATCAACTTATTATAATCTCAGATATTCTACTCCCACAATCAGATAAGAAGATGGCCCACCTCAGAGAGTATTGCCGCACATATTTCATCATATCGAATTAGAAAAAGAGAAAAACGATGGCACTTTCGGAATAAAAGAAAAGAACAAACCACCTTTGGCTTTTAGTCGCAGAAATATTTGCATTTTTTTATTAATATCTTACATTAACTTTTACTACGGCAAATGGTTGGCTCGCATCTGCACCGTCAATTGTGATTTTCGTGTCCCCTGACCTGCATCAGGTATTCTAGACCGTCCGTTTCAATGGGCCCAAAGTGGATTGCTTGGTATGCGAGAATCTGACTAGTTTATATGGTGGTCAACGTATAAACATATGATTATTGTGTAAATGCCAATGGTCCAAGTACAATTGTAAAAGGTAGAGTGATCAACGGTTGAGGATGTTCCAATCAGTGCCCTTCTCGTTCCTACGGCCACTCATTGTGGGCCCAGTAGATTAACGGTTAAAAATCACTGAGGGAGATCCTCATGCATGGTTAGGATCCCACGTACAATAGTTTTGGGCCGTTTCACGTACTGGTGAACGTATGGTCTTGATAAAAGAAAAGCAGCCGCATTTTACTGCAAACCTTTGTAGGATAAGCCTAACCTACAAGGCGATGTGCGGTCTAAAGTGTTGCATGAATGACATCCAATCCGTACATCATGTGAAATTCATAACGGTATCCTTAAAGCCCAAAATTTAGGACGTTGAAAAAATCATGTGGGCCACATCATCAGATGGAACAGTTAGTGTGAGGATGGTCACCATTAAAAACCTTTCAGATTTTTTGTAGGTCCAAAGTAATTTTTATTTGAAATCCAATCCATTCAAAATGTGAGTCCTGATCTTATTAATATTTGTAAGAAAAATCAGCCTATTTGAAACTTATGTGGGCCACACCACTTGATTTTATATGTTTTTTAGGTATGATTTTAAATGGTTTCCTTCACTGAGTTTTGTATGAACTGACTTCTGTCCTCTAAGGAGGATGTGAGAGGGTTCACATGATGGACGGAGTGGATTTGATTCAAAGATCCAGATGGACACCATACATGGCGTTGTAGGTGAAGATTAACCTACAAAGCTTTGTAATGGATCCGACCTCGAAGGAAAACAAAAATAAAGAAATAGAGTGGGGATTCACGCGAGGTTTGATTGAAAGAGCTATCCATAGTCACACATGTGCGAGATCCTGAGCACTCATCAAGTGGGATCACTTTAAAAGTTCCCTGATACAAAAATCAGTAAACTCCATTCATCAGTGGGCCACACGTGTACATTTTAACAAACTCCATAAGCCCTTCCTTATCCAACCGTTCATTTTCTTCATTCCAAAATACTCTACTATATGAATCGATAGACCTGATCTTTTGGGGTATCCCAATGTTCATGCATGTCTCCACCTGATGAATGACCCAGATCCCATACACGTGCAAACTCGGCACATGTGCTATAAAAAGGTATCTTCAAGATTTCCTCGCGCGTGGATCGCCCTATAATTCTCTGCTAGAATTTCCGAGTCACGACTCATTGACTCGTGATAGTTTTCTCTTGAGAAATTGATTATGTCGGCAGCAGCCAATGGTCTTTCTTTCTTACCCTACGCCTTATCTCGGCTGGTGGGCATCCGTCGCTGTCCTCCATCTATTTTTAATCACGTGAAGTGAGGGTATTTTCGTCTTTTAACATGTTTTTTTATGTGGTGTACACCACCCACGAGACTTTACGATGATCTGGACCGTTCATCTTGTGGGCCACACTGCAGATTAGATACCCAACAAAATCAAGTCTATCAGGCATTCTGGATTACTTGATTGACGACCATTGATCAAGACGGTTTGCATTATACGTTAGATCATAGGAAGGTGGGCCTCATCATAGGATATCGTGATTGGCCCAATCAGATGGAGGTCTTATGGTAGCTTGTCCACTCAAGAATAGAAAATCATATTAACCTTTTTAATGCTATAGAAAATGACCCAACACAACTAAAAAACATGTTTGAGCAAAACGTATTATAATTCAATAATTGTACGTCCAAGTTATAAAATAACCAGTCGTCCAATTAATTAAATTGAGACCAATGATCAAGTTCAAATTGGTCGCACCTTATTAAGCAACAATTTTGTAAGTAGGCCCACCAATGATTGATGGAAACCGTTGCATAGAAGGAATTTAAATTATTTGTGCTTTATATCAACCGAATGGGTCAACTATACAAATCCTGTCTTCATTTCACTCTATCAAAGATCATATGCTCAGTCAAATACAAGTTGTTAAATCTTTTCTTACTTCTTCCAACCACATTACTTTGACCTTTATTTGGAGTCATATATGACAAAAAAATAAGTAAATAAAATCATTCAAGGATTGAAAGAGCTATGGGATGTGAAATGGATAATAAGAGAAAAAAGTTCTCACCATCTATCTTGTAACCTTTACTTTAAGATCTGATTATCCAATCATGTAGATCATGACCATGGTAGTAGGTCCACTCATTACTTGTATTGGATCATGGCTTTGATAAAATTACTAATAATTTAAATTTTTGGACTAGTTATATAGCCATTTTGTTTGGTAACTTCTTTTAAATTCACACTAATTATGATTTTGATATTGTCGTTTTACCATAAAAAGCTTCTAAGCGTAGGGACCATGGTGATATGTTATTGCTAAAATATTATTTTAAGTATTGATGAGAAAAATGAGGTAGATCAAAGCTGCAAGAAGACTACACAACATATTAACCATAAAAATTTAATTTTTATTATTTCTTATGGTGTGGTCCACTTAGACACTTAACTTACATAATTTTTGGGTTCATCGACTGAAATTGTATATCAAAATTGATGGGCGGCTTAGATCAAAAATATATATTCCAATGGGCCCCATGGAGCCCTAAGCAACATCAATATATAATAAGGCTCTGGCTAAGATGTAGGCTTTAGATACGGATCAACAATGATTTAGCTACGGATTAAATCCGTAGTTTAATTGCTACGGATTTAATCTATACCCAAAAACTTTCAAAGTCTGCTCTCTTTGCTCAATTTTTTAGTAGTGTAAATGTATATATATTATCAAATTACGTAAATTTTTATACCTCTTATCTTTTATTTTTACTTTAATTATTGGGTTTTTAGTTGAGTTCTTTTTCTTTTACCGTTTTGTTCTACCTGTATGAATTGCATATGGATGTTTATCCACAATACTATAAAGACTACCATGATGTGTGTATGCCATCTATACCATATGTCAAATTCAATATTATCATCCATAGTAGAAAAGCCCTAGACCAGTGTGGGGCTTATTAGGGTAAGTCATCCAACTCATACATTAAGAACACTACTACCATGATCATGTAACATATATATAAATATGAAAGTGTAGTCCAACCATCATATGGGCCCCATCACTTGATGTTGAATTTATACATTATTGTTGTAGTGTTGGCCCCTTCATGGTATGCATATGCTCGCTTGGGGACCCCACCACTTGATTTTGTAAGTTTTTGGGTGTGTTTATGTATTTTTTATAGTGTGGCTCTCCTTATTGTTTGATCATCCTAATTTTTGTGGTGTCCCATTTCCATGGTGGGACACATCTATTGAATGAGTTCGATGTCGTACACTCATAATAGATGGGCCATATTACTTTCGATACCTTCAATGCTTCGGTCCTATCGCCTCCTAATGCGTTACATTTCTATATTTTGAACATCATAAATGATCATATCTGAGGGCGATTTTATCACCGTTTAACGACAACTTTGGCTGTCAGAATTATCAATTTTTTGAAGATTCGGGTGTGCAAGCATGCACACATGGCCATATGCATGGTTGGCGTCCTGCAAATCCTATCTTCGCACTCCATCGACAAATGTACACCTTTGCAAGGTTAAATACCCCTACTTGCCCTCCTCTTCAACACCATCAACAACGCGCTCGGAGATTACAATGTGCATTGCTCCATGTTAAGATGCCATTGTAGAGGAGAGCTCTATTGAGGGATGGGACCAGAAATAATCTTAGGTACATTCTTCGAAAATTTTCTTTATATAGTGATATATTTGGTTGTTATCTCATTCTCATTATCTTTGTTGATTGAGTTTATTGTAGAAATTAACAAATTTTTCATGTTAGTATCCATCAATTTGAATGTGTGATCTCAAATCCTTGTCGAAGAGTTAGAAAGTTAACACCATAGTCTTAAAATAGCTCTCCATAGCTCTACTAGCGAAGGTATGTAACATCATCAAGTACAGAAGCCAAACTTCATAGAGGAGAAAAAAGAGCCACGACAAGACCGGTAATCTCGCATCTCTGGCAATGGTATATCTTTCTAATTTTTTTCACCATTTTGTTTTTAGTATCCTCCTTGATGATTTTCCTTGCGATCAAGATCTCCATTTATATGAAATTAATACTAACCTTTGCAAGTGTTGGAATTGGATGATTATTTCCATTCATGTTTTGAAAAAAAAATGATTTGAAAGCATAGTTAGGGCTTGCTATGCAGATGCCTTAAAATGAGTTCATTTTAGTTTAATAATCATGATTCTGTATTAGATATCGAAATTATTTTTCATCTTTGCCGAAAAAAGATTAACTAAAAATGAGATGAATCCATTTACATTAGTCCATCAAACAAGCCTTCTGTTTTTTTTTTTAATATAGAAATGGTTTGAGAGAGAGAGAGGCTTTCTCAAGATTTTGAAAATACAATGTTCAATGGGTGGTATGCATGGGAAGTTGCCATGCATTGGGTTGTAGACAAAACCCAAATAAAATACAAATGATAAAAATGCATGTGAGGAAATATGTGACATTTATACATCCATCTTCTTTGAATTTCTAACCATTAATACCACGTTCCCTAACTTACGCATGGTGAACAGTATAGGTATTTATTTATGCACGGCGACCAACCACGTACTAATCGTGCAAGCCACCTCCTTCCCAAAGAAATTGTACGGTCATGATGCATCAAAGTAGTCCTCATGGCCCGGTTCGCACAAGTGCAGCCCATGTTTTGGCGATCCAACCGTCCGATGACTGTCCTTACTGTAGATGTATTGATCTCATAAATTTATTGTTTTGGAAAATCATAACCATCCATCAGTAACAAATAAATAGACGGTCGATAAAAGATTACTGTAACGGCTTGGACTAAAGGAAGATGATTGGACTGATACAGCCAACCAATTTTCGGTGTGATTGAAGTGATAACCCATCAGTTGTGGGGCCCATCAGGTCAACCGTCTAGATGGGCCCCTGTACGCATCTGGACACTTTTCTGACGCATCAGAGCCCTATAATTTCTCTTTTTTCCCCTCTTTTAGATAACGACGTCAGGCCGGGAAAAAAGAAGATGTCATGCAGCGCTTTTGCCTCTTTTTATTATGCCTGATTTTTTATTTATGGGAATATATATGATACTATGAAGGAGTATAGAATATTGTACACATTCATTCTTTAGAGGCTAACGTGGTACAGATTTACCTCAATCAATACCATCCATCAAATATTTTACCTGATATGATAATCTTAACGGTCCAATTTCTGTCCAGAAAATGTACGGTTAAAGAGAAAGATGGTTAGTGATCAAGATCCTATAAAAATGTCCAACGGTTGTATAATCAGTGCCGTCCAATCTGTTTTATGTTTGGTTTAAGTTTTAGAACGATATAGATACGCCAAGTGTACTTTGTGTATGGCCCACCTCTCTGCAAGAGAATCACATGCGCCTCCATTTATTCCTGTGGTAGTTATACTATGCGCCGGAGTATGGTGGATGATACACATATAAACGTCCGCGCATACACCAGTAGACATGCACTTCATCTAAACCGTCCTATATGTGTGGCCCACTTTTTAATGAAACGGTTAAAAATCTACTTCAATCATGTACACTTCTTTACTGTACAGTACGTTATAATTCGTCTGTTGATTTTTATTTTTTTTTAAATCTCTAACCATCATGAACGGCAAACAGAAGGTCAGAGGTCCATCCTAGAAAAATCAACAATCTTGACGGTTGCGATTGAGCCAAAAAGTGACACGTGTATACTTGTACGTGTGCATGCTTACATCATCCGTGTTCTGCTGGATTATGATATAAATGACAGTCCTTGTATCGACGCTCTCTCTCTCCCCCTCCCTCTCTCGCCCCTCTCTCTCTCTCTCTCGTTTGTAGAGCCATGGAAGGGACCCAAATCTCGTTTGTAGCTAGTTGGGTCTGGAAAGCACGCAAGGAGAACCTCATCCGTCCGTGGATTCCTTCCATGGCCCAGATTTTCTAGCCCCCCTCCCTCTTTCTCCTCTCTTCTCTCTCTTCTCTCTCTCTTCGTCTCTCTCTCTCTCTCTCTTCTCTCTCTCTCTCTCTCTCTCTCTCCGTTATCTATTTGTCCATGTTTTTCTCTCTCTCTCTCTCTCTCTCTCACTCTCTCTCTCTCTCTCTCTCTCTCTCTCTCTCTCTCTCTTCAGTGGTAATTAATATTTCTAGTATACAAACGTTGCAGAGGAAGAAAGGGTGTGTTTTGGGTGGTAATGTGGTGGGCTGGCTCTTCTATTTTTAACCATGGATTCTTCTTTTTCTGGTCTGTTTCTTTCCCTTTTCTTCCTTTTTTTGATTTGGGTTTTTTCATAGTATTCTTAAATATGTATTTATGTATTAATTTATATGTATGTATGTACGTTTTACGCATGCATGTATGCGTATGTATTATGTATGTGTGTGTATGATGCATTCGGAAAGGTTTTAGCTTTGTGGGTATTTGTGAAATCAATGGATTGTTGGAATTTTTATTTTTTCTTATTGATTTAAACTTTAGATACAGAGAATCTATGATTAGTTTCTATTTGGGTTTTTGGAATATTTTTTTTTTATTGTTTTTTCTTTTTCTTTTTTGCATGCGTTGTTTTTTTATTTGTTTTTTGGACTTGTTTTTGATGGATTTTCAAGAAAAAAAAAATCATTTTTTCTATATATATTTAAAAAAAAAAAAAACTATTGTGGGTGGGTGGGTGTGGGCTGTTTGCCTGCTTTCTTGTCATAAAATGCTGAATTCGCTGTTAGTTGCATTTAATCTCATTTAATTAGGTTTAAATCTAAAAATTTTCGTTGATTAGTTTCCATCTTCCGACTTATTAGAGATGTGCGCTTGAATTATTGCTGTAGTTGGGCTTGATTTGTTTTGTTAATGAAAGTCAACTGTTTGTTTATTCTTCTTCTTTCTTTTTTTTTCTTTCTTTTTTTTTCTTTTTTTTTTTTGTGATGGTGCTGGAAGTTATCATATCTATATGTTTATTCGAGTCGATGAATGTTATTGTATGAGTGGAATAGAGAATACAAGGCAATGACAATAGGAAGAAACCCATCTCTGTTTTTCCGTGGGAAATGAGTTCAAAGAGCTACGCAAGCGTTCTTGTGAATTGCTATGACCGTTTTTCAGTTTTTGTTCCTTTCGATGCTGCAGATGTATTGGGTGTTTAAAGTTTTGTGCTTTTAGAGAAGAGAAAGAAGATGTATGTGAGAAGATCGAACAATGTTGGTTTTTATGGTTTCGTATTTTATTTTATTTTTTTATCTGCTGTAGTGATAAGTTGAGCTATTTCCAACCATGCATTGATAGAAATTTACGATTCAAATCTGATAGAAAAAACAAATTATGATTTTTATATAGGCCAATAAAAAAAAAAAAAAAATCTTTTGATGAATATTGTGGTAATCATGCATTTATTAAAAATAGAAAAGGAAGTAGTATGACTCTGCTAAAAAATGGAAGAGTATGAGATTTCATGATTGTCGATTAATGGTTTTATAATGTGGATTTGATACTACGGATTTAGTTGGGCTAGTGAAAATTTCAATGATTGGGACCATATGTGGGGATTAACCAGGATCTCCACCACAAACAGCTAGGATCAAGAGGGGTCTCATGGCCATTGATCCAACAGCTAGGCCCAGCTTAGCTCATTCCGCTTTGTTAAACTGAACTATTGCAATTCAATTCAACTGAGAATGCAGCCGTAGTTTCCAGATCTGTTTGGCCTTATTTCATTTCTAACTTCGCTTGCCGTCTTTAATATCTTGAACCTGGCCCTTCACAGACCATCTATTCTGTGTTGTTCAACTGACAATGAATTTTGTTATTCCAGGATTTGTGCTTGATCCGTCAAAGTGTAGTCAGTTGAGCATGGAGGAGAAGAGAGAACTTGTATATGAAATATCAAAATGGTCGGAAGGTGCCCCTGAAATGCTAAAATCATGGAGTCGCCGGGAGCTTTTAGAGATCCTGTGTGCAGAGATGGGAAAGGAGAGGAAATATACTGGCCTAACAAAGTATAAAATGATAGAGCACCTTCTTAGAATTGTATCCGAGAAGTCAGCGAAGCCCACCAATAGCACGGACTCGGGGTCAAACCCACCACCCGCAAACCCCCAAAGCTCTTCCAAAAGACATAGGAAGATGGACCACCCATCACGATTGGCCATTGCCGAGGGTGATGGCATTCCCGATAATCTAACATACTGCCGGAACTCAGCCTGTAGAGCTTCCTTACGCCCACAAGATGCTTTTTGCAAAAGGTGCTCATGCTGCATTTGTCACAAATACGACGACAACAAGGATCCAAGTGTTTGGTTGGTTTGTGATTCAGAGCCTCCATATGAAGGAGATTCATGTGGCATGTCGTGTCATCTTGAATGTGCTCTTAAGGATGAGAGAGCTGGCATTTCAAAGAACGGACGCTCTGCGAGATTGGAGGGGAGTTTCTATTGCATATCTTGCAGAAAAGTGAATGACTTGCTTGGGTAAACCCTGTTACACATGCCCTTTTTAATTGCTTCATTGGGTTCTTCTTCATTGTGAATGTTTTGAATTTTCTATGCTTTGATTTTATTTTCTATTTTTTGAATGATCCTGTCATCACAAAAGGTTTCAGAATGTGACTCGGTCAGTCATAGCTGAAACTGCTATGACTGAGCCAGTTTCAGCTGAAACCCACAAGTGGCCTGGTGACTCAACCAGATGTATGTTTCGGGGTTAACTTGGTTACTTCTACAAAACGAAGTTGACTTAGGCTGCAGTGAATTTTAAAATGTATAACCAATGTTAGGCTTCTTTCTTTTTTGTATAATTATCAGCATTTAATATGTTATTTTGCACCAACACATGTTGCTACCAAAACCATTCGGAATAAGACTAGAAGCTACTATGCATGGCTGCACCTTTCTTCTATACCATAATACTGATTTAGCCCATATCATTTTTAATTTATTTGTTTTTATTTTTGCTGCTTCTGCTGCTAGCGTTTATACCTCTTAGAGGGATGTGGTAGCATGGATGGTATATGCTGCCATATGTTTCTTGCAGTTGCTTCATGCATGGTTGAGATCAGGTTAGTTTAAAAGGCTTATGAGTTTATGTTTTAATGTCGCGCGCGCGCGCGCGCGTGTGTGTGTGTGTGTGTGTGTGTGTGTGTGCATTGTACTTTATGCAAGTGTTTGGATGGAAGGATAGATGAAAATTGGTGAACAGTGTGACTTATTTCAACCTTGGTTAAAACATTTTGTATGTTAAAACGGATTTGCACCATTTCTGTATGTTGTTCCTTGCAGCTCAAAGGATAAGACCCGATTTAAATGGCTCATCACTTGAGGGGATTTTGTCTTGGTTCCCTTCTCTAGAGCTTGCAGAGTTTATCGTTGTAACTTCGGACAATTGAAATTTAAATTTTCAAATTGTACCATGTAAGAACTAGGCTCCCTTCTGTTACTTTGATTAGTTAGCCGCATATGGTTTCTGCCCATTTCATTTATTTATGTTCCTGCCAGATGGAAATAGAAATAAGCATGTGTACAAATCGCATTGGCAAACCTAAAGGTCACTCCTCTTTGGTCTTCCATGTTAGAAATGAGCTAATGATTTGGAAAATGCAGCGGCTCGAATTTGGGTCATGCATGAAGAGTTATCACTAGGCTTATTTGACCTTTTCTCTAGGCCTGTCTTGGGCTCAAGGTTTTTTTCAACACTTGAAGTTCTCCTCTTTCTCGAAAGTATAAAATAGGATAGTAGGGAGCAAGTTGGTCAGTGTTCGATTGTGCTTTCCCAGTGGTCATCTGTTGATGACATACTTCTAAATCCCTATGTTGGTCTTCCTTGAGATATTGTTCTTCTCTATTCTGCTGTAATTTTCATCAAAAAAGAAGAAGAAGAAGAAGAAGAAGAAGATCTTTTTCTAATAATTTGGTAATTACTCACAATAGTCCCAATAAGAGACAAAATGATGGAGAGATGGTTTGGTCATATGCAACAAAGACCAAAGACGGGTCCAGTGAGGAGGGGAACGTCAGTTAGGGTTGAAGGACCTGAAAAAAGGATGAGAGGAAGCCCTGAAAGGGCTTGGGTTGAGGTGTTGAGGAGGGAGACGACCTGATCTGAGTAGATTGGGTCAGGTTGAGGGTACCCAAACTCAAGAGGACCGAACCCACAGCCCATTCTGAATATCCTGACCGAATCCGAGTTCCGACCTGAATACTTTCGTACTCAACTCTAAACTGACAGGACCCAACCCGACCCAAATACATGTGATTCTTCCCAAACCAACCTAACCCAACCCTAATTTGCTCAACCCAAACCCAACCCACAGACCCTGACAACCCAACCTGACCTGACCCAAACTCCGGTTGGGTCAGTCAGGTTTGGGTTGACCTGAACCAAGTTGCAGCCATACCGAAGATAGGACCTTAGATACAGTTTCTTAACAAAAAAGGATTTGAAACCAGCCTGAAATAGTTGGATAATGCTATGATAATGATGATGATGTCGGCAACGATGGTAATGGTATTATGCCCTGTTATCTATTATGTGAGCAATTGCATGGTCTCATGTGACGAAATCTAGGTAGAGGTTATCTAGGCTAGAGAAGCACAGGTTAGTGGGACCACCCTCACTGATAACCTGACCATTCTTATACAAGTGCTAGTTAGAGATGCTCCATGCGTATTGTTGTAAATTACGTATCAGGAGTTTATTCCAAAATGTCGGCGATCTTAGGAGCTAGTTCCATTATTTTGAGGGCTTTCACAATACATGCAGTCATTTTGGTATGAGATACATTCTGTTCCAAGTTTCAACATTATTGCATGGAAGCCCTTAGCTGGGTTTTTATGGGATCGTCACTTCGTAACTGATCCAATGTGATTTCCTAGAAATTAGGTCTTCTCATGGAAAAGACTTCAGCTATTGGTCTTGTTAGGGGCTTTTGAATTGGTAATATGAAAATGGTTGTCATGCATCTCCATTTGGCATATGAAGCTCTCCTGTCATATGATACAACTATGGAACAGGTTAATGTAAAAGGCATTCTTAGATGCTTCAAAGTAGTCTTAGGTTATCGAGTGTTTTTGTGGGTGTGGCTGTGAATGTGGATCTGGTCAGGGCTCTGGCAAGGCTCATGGGTTGTAGATATGTGGAGCTTCCTTGTAGTAACAAGGGTCTCCCTCTCCTTAGCACCCCAAATGCTGCCTCATTTTGGAATCCCGTTGTTGAGAGGATTGAGAAGCTAAACGTGATGGAAAGGGATGCATCTTTAGTTGGGGGAAAGAATTGTTCTTATCAAGGCTGCCCTTTCTAATCTTCCAGTATAGTTTCTTTCACTTTTTAAGGTCCCTATTGCCGTGGTTTGAAAAATGAGTCTCCAAAGGAAGTACTTGCAGGAAGGGAGAGAATCAGGGTGCACATTTCATCCTGTCAATTGGAAGGAGCTGAAAAAGCCATTCTGTGAGGGGGCATTTGGTATTAGTAATGTTAGAGAGAGAAATTGGGCACTTTTGAGTAAATGGTGGAGGATTTATGGGGAAGAACCAAGTGCATTTTTGACAAAGTGATTTGAACGAAATATGGTGAGCTGAAGGGCGGATCGCTCCTGATTATTTCTGCTAAGCCTATGAGTCCTAAGGTATGGAAGACCGTTGGCAATATGGATCAAAGATCGGATGCTTCAAATAAAGACACTTCAAATAGAGTCAGGATGGATTTTGGTAAGGGTATTCATTTCCTAGTTGGGAAAGGTGACAAAGTTCTATTCTGGAAAGATGCATGGTAGGATGATATGCCCTTTGAGACTCCTCACCAGTGTTTTCTCTCTTGTGAGTTCTAAAGGTGCAGGAATATTACAAAATGGTGGGGATGGAGTGGTAGGGAATATTAGAGTGGAAATCTGTCTGACAAGGAATCGGCTCTTGAGAATTTAATAGGCAGATTAAATGATGCACTTGGTTCGGTTGGATTGAGGATAGGAAATTTGGAGTGGACGCCAAGTGGCAATTTCTCGGTTAAGTCTTCCTATTCAGTGTTGACATCGTGAGGTGGTGACTCTCCTCATTGTGCAAGTGTGGAAGGCTTCTGTGCCCCCACTAGTCAAAGCATTTGCATGGATAACTATGGCAAATGAAATCTTATCTTTGGATTCGTTTTACCCAATATGTGCGTCATGTGCATGAAGAGGAATCAATTGATCGTCATTTCATTCTGCTAAATCAGCAGTGAAGGTCTTGAATTTCTTCCTTGCTTGGTTCGGGGTCTTTTAATAAATGCATTGATGAATTACTGATGGAATGGGGGAATCTATTGGTATTTTAATGTCAATCGGGTTTGGAGAGGGTTGCAGTTGTCTGGTCTTGCCTAGGCCCTTTGGGTTATGGGTCTCTGGGATTCCCCTTCAGCTTGTATTATTTTTGCTTTCTATGATTGCCAGTTTGCAGAGTGACAAGAGGGTCACTTGACGTTGGCCGCTTCCTTCTGTTTCTTTTGTTCTCTCTTAATAAATTTCATCTCCTTTCAGAAGAAAAAAAAAAGGCAGAGGTTTCATCGCCATGATTCATGATACATATCTTTGATACTTTGACACTTGGAGGTTCAAAGTATTTGCCTATGTGAATTTGTATTTTGGAAAACATATCCGTACAATATTTGTATGTATCAAAGATATGGATCTAAATGGTCAAAAATTCACACCAATATGGCCAATACATTGTGCCTATCATCAGCTGATGGGCATTGTTTCTGGGACTAGCTGATGTGCTCCAATATTATTATTTTGGGCCTCATGTATGCTAGGGAAAGAAAAAAGAGGGAAAACATGTTTTTCTATTGATAGTTATGATTTATGATTCTGGGTCAAGTATATGTTGTCACAAAGTTGATGAGAGGGATGAACAGAAATACTGGCATGGTTCTCATGAATCATGGTTTCTAAAGCATGGTTTTAATTACCAGCCTAAACCAAGTTGATCGGCTAAGTCGACTTGGTGGTGGAGAGCCAAGCTGAGTTGAAAGCATGCACACATCTTACCAATTCAGAACAATTCGAATCGAGGCAAGTTGGGTCTGGTTGAAACAGTGGTACCTGGTGGAGTCATACTCCAAAACTGATATTTAAAACCATGGTCTAAAGAGAAGTCAAACGGTTGAAGCTTCCTTCTTCAACAAAATTCGGGCTCTTGTCTTGCTATAATATTCGTTTAATCATATGTTTGCAGAGGCAATGGAATTATGGGCTTGCTGAAGAGACTTTTGGAGACGACACTTGTTCCCTCATCTTATATATTTTTCATTTTTCCTTTGTTTTAATGGAATTCTCTGGTCATCCATAAAGAGAAGAAGAAAACTCTTCATCTTTTCATGCATCGACAATACAGAAATGCAAAAACATGCTTTGAAATTATCTTCTCTGTTCCAAAAAATTTAAAATTAATTAATTAAGAACAAGAATCTTCTGTTTCACTAGTGAATTTTGGAACATGCTTAGTGATGTATTCTTTATTTATATTAAACTACAGAGTTTTGTCAAAAGAGAACGGCTCACATGCAATAGTTGTAGCAGAAAAGTTTTTGCAACTAGTTGTGATGGGGCCCACCATGGCCATCCAACCCAATTAGCGGGGTCACCCTGCCACGAATAGGAAAGGCTGATCCAAGCATTAAGTAGGCCTTATGTGAATTTGGAGTTTTTTGAGTGGTTATCGATTGTTTCTATGGTGGGACCTACCTAATGATCGGGTCATCGTGATTTTTTTGGGCGTCCCGTTTTCATGGTGGGCCAGTCCTGCTAGATGTGTTGGATGCTGTGTTTCGAGTTCTTCAGACCATTACTATTGTAGAAATTCTCAGCCCTCTACAACATTTATCCAAGGGTGTGTTTGTTTGCACAAAATATCATGAAATTCCATGGCTAACGCATCATTTGATTGTGTAGGTCAACCTTTCTTCCTCTTTTTGTTTCTTTTTTTTTTTTTATCGCAACCATGTGGTTACCCCTTCAATGCCAGCTTCAATTGTACTGATTAATTTTTTTTAGCAGACTTCTTTTACAGCTTATAAGTTTTCTAGTTAATGCACACTAATGTTGGGCCCCACCAGATGAATGGCTTAGGTTAACCAAAGGGGGGGTATTCTGCAATGCTCAGGCTGACAGTAAGGATGGTACACAAGATTTTTTTTCAGTTTGTGCGATGACCCAAACCATTGACATACCATGCCTCACCGTGGGTGGCCCATGCACCAAAATTCCCCAGCCATTGAATATTTGGCCTCTCTGGTTGTATGTGGACCATTGTATTTCATTTCTTAACCATCCATTTTCTGGCCACTAAATGAAGAGCTAGGTTTTCCCATCTAGAGATTTTCGGTTCATGGCCCATTTTCCATGATGGGTGAATCATAGTACTCGGTTGGATCACTGAGCCAGGGCCCGCAAACTGAAAACCCTAGCACAATGTATACTGTTTGCCGGAGGTGGGCCTCACCTTATTGATGGGTAGAATGAAAGGACACTGTCTTTCAATCAAGCATCATGTAAGGCATTGTCTCTTCCATACATCAACCTCTTTCTGGCTGCTCTGCTGTTCTATAAGAGACGAATGCAACAGCTGTGCTGGAAGGTACAGATTGCTAACCAGACCGCGTTTTTCAAGCCGAATTTTCTCTCGTTCTATTCAGATGCTGGAGGAAACAGCTAATGATTGCGAAGGACGCCAGACGGGTGGACATATTGTGCTATCGGATCTCTATTAGCCATAAGCTCCTGAGTGGAACTGTGAAATACCAAAAGCTGCACGAGATTGTGGATTCGGTGATGAAGAAGCTTGAAGTCGAAGTTGGGTCTCTAAATGGCTTGCCGATAAAGATGGCCCGCGGCATTGTCAACCGGCTCTCATCCGGCGCAGAGATACAGAAGCTGTGTGCATCTGCAATTCAGATGTTGGATTCTATGGCTTTTAGAGACGTGCAACCGTCCCCTCCTCGCAATGTCCAAGGTATGCATCTCTCAAATAGGAATGCTTAATTTAAAAAGAGCCCACCTGCAAGAAACAAGCACAATGCCCCATGTGCCAGTTGGGCACACATGTGTGAGATACAAGATGTTCGTCATGGAGATCAGACAGTGAATGTGCTGTAGCCCAAAAGTTGGGCTAGGCCACTCGTGTATGTCTGATGTGGACTGTTTGATACCCTTTTTTTAACCATCCATTTTTCGCTTGGTATGCTTGACGCCCACCTGATTTGTTGGCCAAGGAACATTCACCATGGGGCCCCACCTAATGAAAGCCTTGCAAGATCATGTTTTGATAATATCGTCTGACATGGCTCCTTATTGTCCGAGTCTTATCGGGTTTCAGTCCAAAACAAAATGCATCACTATATACCAATACATTTACTTAAATCAATGGGCAGGATCTTCCGTAAACTTTCAATGTTTGAATTTTCTTGAATTTGCAGAATCCAGTTCAATTTCCCGCATTGTCATCCGCTTCGAAGATCCATCACCGACCTCTGTTAGTCTGATCTTGGGTTCCAACAGCCCTTCATCGGAGGAGATTGTCTGTTACACCTTGTGGCATAAGAAAGCTGACAGCGCTGACTATCCTAAAGAACCAACCTCTACTTTGTTCCAACCAAACACAATATTCTCAGTATCGGATCTCACTCCGTCTACAGAATATATGTTCAAAATCCAATCTGTCAGCAACAAGGGCGAGCTTGAGAAGTGTGAAGTTAGATTTATGACGAGCAGCACCATGGATGTTGTTATGAAGAATTCGACAGTCGAAGCAAGGTCGATGGGACCTAAATGCGGAAGTCCGAGAATGAATTGCAGCAGTCTATCTAATCCTTCTTCTGATGGAGATGAATCCAATAACAAGACTTATGGGGACCTGAGCAATTCACCCGGCAGTTACTCTGGTAATTGCGAGAAATCTGGTAAGTTATCTGATTGTGCCCACAAAGAAGTTGGCGGGCCCCAGGATATGAGCATCATTGTACTGCAGAGAGAAGAATCTACGATGCAAGAGGAGATGCCGGGAGATTCGGTTTCTGCCTTGGACGAGGAACGTGTTACTGGGGAAGCTGGTTCAGAACCCAACTCGACAATCCAGTCAGAATCACACAGAGACTCCACGAATTCAACTGAGGAAAACCAGGCATCCGACGTCCCAAAATCCAACAACGACCGCCGTTTGAAAGGCCCATTGCTTGAAGAGATGAGCATCAACTACGAATCGAACGCGCCCATAATGGAGGTTGTACCATTCAGGTCCTTTGAGTCCGTCCTTCCCGTTACTCCCTGCAAGCTCGAAATGGTCGGCCGAATGAAACCCATCAGCAGCGAACCCGAGAACCGTCCGACTAGGCCTGAGAAGGACCCACAAGCCGGCAGCTCGTCGAAGAAAAGAAGCTTTGGAAGATTTGAAGAGACGTGCGACAGAGACGGATCTTTGGAGAGGGATTACGAGTACTGCGTGAAGGTTGTGAGGTGGCTGGAATGCGAAGGGCATGTCGAGAAAAACTTCCGAGTAAAGTTCCTGACCTGGTTCAGCCTGCGGGCGTCGCCACAGGAAAGGAGGATCGTGAGCGTTTATGTTGATACTCTGATCGATGACCCAGCTAGCCTTGCAGGCCAGCTTGTCGACACATTCTCTGAAGGTATATATAGCAAAAGGCCACTGCCCGTGACAGCTGGGTTCTGCATGAAGCTTTGGCATTGAGGATTCCAATCAACATCGCAACTGGTTGGGGCAGGTGGTTCCATGGGATGTGTTTATCTGTAATTCTTTCTATGCAAATTGAATACTCTTTCATTGGACGTGCCCCAAATCAGATTGATTTGGGTTTGAATAGCAGCTCATTGTCATTGAAACAATCCATTTCAATAGAACAGTAGTTTTCTTGTCATTGAAACAATCCATTTCAATAGAACAGTAGTTTTCCAATAGATCATCTTTGTGAGTTTTGATTTTTGTGTTAGTTGTAGCTTGGGCTTGAAAGGCATGTGTGGTGCCCACATGCAGAGTCGGTTGATTGAAACTGTCCATCTTCTGGGAAACATTGTAGATGTTGTCAAGGCCCAATAATCATGCTGACAGAATGATCCGGATAGTTGTTTTGTGGAGCGGCTGTGCCCATCAAAGTTTGCATTGATCGGTTTCGGAATCACGTGTTTGTTCTTGATCTTACTGTTGAAATTTTTCTTTTCAACGGTCCAGATTCAAGTATATATATTGATGGTCAGTTTCATCCTTTGATTTTTTTTTTCCTCTACATTATTGGTCCCTGAAGATGGACGGTCTGATCAGGATGCCTCTTGCTCTCTCCATGTGTTTCTTCCTCATTTTCCTATTTCTTTCTGTTGGCTTTTATCTTCATACGTAAAGCATATAGAATTTCCATGCAAATCAAAAATAAATCACCACCACAGGATCCTGATTGGACCATGATCAGGTGGGACACCCACCTTGTTATGGGGTGGACCCTTCACTTGATTTCCACTTCTGGATTTCACAGGGCCACATCTGATGACAATCTGATCAGGAGCAAATGGTTGGGTTGACATGGATAATTACACTTCGGCCAAAGGTCACATTTTGAAGGCCCACCATGATGTGTGACTTCCATACAAACCTCCCTTAGATGTGCCACTCCATGTTAGATCTAGAACCCAAAGTCCAACCTAATTCATAACTCAGGTGGGCCACACCCAAGGGGGTGATGAGGGACACTGCAGAGGGAACGCGGGCCATAGAAACTTCCAAGGGGAATCTGGGGTTGACTATGTTGGGTATATGTCATCCAACCCATTCAACAGGTGTGTCCCACCAGGCTTAAGGGAAATACTAAAATTCGAGGCATTCCAAAGTTTAGGTGGGCCACGACAAGTGAAATACAATCTGAGCTTTTGATAGGGATGACTCTTAGAATGTACGGTGCCGATGAGGGGTCTTTCCAAATGTGCAAACGGTTTCGATACTATTTCTACCCACATCACAGGTGGGCCCCACACCACTGGAACAGATGTGATCATTCATCTTACACTTCATTTTTCTTTGCTGATGCATGCTTTGGTTCCATGGTGCATGGGCCATGTAGAAAAGAAATGGAAAGCTAAAAACAACTTTACAATCTCCTACATTCATTGTTCATGTGCAAGCTCACCAGATGATCAAACCAGTCTGATTCTCACCCTAACTGGTGGGACCCAACTGATGAACGGTTCTTATCTCATACACTGTAAACTGTCACACCCAAATTACATACACTGACAAGCACATCTTGAAAGCATATTTTTATTGGAAAACTACCATATCAGTCTCACAAAAACTCCTACAACCCAAATCCCATAACCATCTTATTATCAAAAGTCTCTAAAGAAATATTTAAGGGTAGAGACTTGAGAGAGAGAGAAATGAGAAGGCTTAGGAGCCATTGGTTTTGGTGGGCTTTTGGATGATAAAGGCCATGCACTGACACTGATGCTTGTTGTCAAAGGCCAAACAGCGGATGTAGGCGTTCGGGTAGGCCGTCTTGCATTCGTTGATCTCGTTCAGTACCTGCGACGCATCCATGCATCCAAACATGGGAAGCTTCCAAAGCGTCCAATACCTGCCGTCGTAGTAACCCGGGATTTGACTGTTGCTCCGATGAACATGGCCCACCTTTGATTTGCATATATATGATCAAAGCATATTCAAAGATAACATTGTTAGAACTAATGAAGAGTAGATGAGAACCTTAGGCCACCATGAGGAAGGCCATGGTCCAAAAACCAAGGTGGTTTAACAATCCTAATCATTCAAACTACTCAATTTTTTTAAGATTGGAATTTTTCGTTAGCCTTTATTGTTAGGTTCTTGACATTTTGTATCAGAGCCAGTTTTGGATTCTCGATCAAAATGAAAGTCACCATACTGTCTCAAGGTGGAAGTGGCTAACTAGACATAGTGTTGTCATTAGGTCAGGTTCTTGTCGGGTCCCAAGGTACCCATACTAGGGTTTATCAGGTTTGGGTTTTATGAGGTCCAGGTCTCATTTTTTAGGACCTAGATCTTAATCCAATTCAGTCAGGGGTACCTGTCAGGTCTGTTAACCTTGGTTTTGGGTCAGGTCTAGGCCAAATAAGGGCATTTACATGGTTCCACTCGATGGATGGACTAGATTGCACACAGATGCCACTTTGGCACATTCCTGGTGCTTAAGTGGGCTCTCTTTCTCTTTTAGAACAACTAATATGTATTTAGCATATATAGTGTTACTATTAGATTTAACTAACCCGGATTGAATCCGACTAGAACCAGTTTATAATCCGGTTCAAACTCGTGGATCTGAAGCTGACCTGATTTCCAGAAGGATCTGAAAAATTAGACCTAGACCCGTGAAGATCAGGTTGGGTTCATCGGGTAACCGTGGTTCCAGCCAGCCCTACTTGGATAGGATGCTAGAGTAAGTGCCACCATAGAGTGGGCCTTCACAGACGTCAGCTACGGAGTGTGGTGGTGTGTTATGATCCTTAGTAGTTTGACAGCTTATCTTGATATGTTCCATCGGTCCTGGGCTTTTGGCATATTATTAGTAAGGTGCTTAACGAAAACAAGGACTGATGATTGGATTGCTTAGATATGTTCAATCAATGTGACAGGTAGCGTTATTGGAATTGTACTATTCACAATGATTCATATTGTACCATATGGGTGTAATTGTACACCTAAACCACAAATCTCAAATAATCATATGAATATCGTATGAATCATATTAAATCATATGATAATTGTATCGAATCGTATGACAATAATTGTAGGCTCATAAATGGGTCCAAAAATTACTTTAAAATGATTTTTTTTAAAGCTTTTACTCAATTTTTCTTCTTTCTTTTTCCCTTTTGCTTATTAAACATGGAAAAAAAAAAAACACTCCCCTATGCTCAATTTTTCTTTTGAAATAGAGAGAGAGATTTGGGGATTTGATATTAAAAAACCCAAATCAAAGAAATTAAGATATCTTTTCATACAATCAATGGAATGGAATGTCATTTTTTTCTAACATGATACTCAAGAAAAGTACAAAAGAATATAATTATTAAAGGACTCTTCTATGTGTTTTCAATTGAAAAGTACAAAAGAACATAATTATTAAAGGACTCTTCTATATGTTTCAAGGTTTTTTTTTTTTTTCGGATCCCTACTCATGGCTTAGTGACTCACAAGAGTTACAACACAGAGGTCATGGGTTCAAGTACCCATTGTGGCGTGTGGGTGTGAGAGTGTATGTAAAAAGTTAAAAATAAGGTAAATTTTTTAAAGACAACACAAAAAAAAAAAAAAAAAAAAAAAAAAAAAAAGGAGAAGGAGAAGAATCTTCTACTACCATTTTTTTAGGCACACCCCTCACTCACACCCCACAAGAATCTTTTACTACCATGATATGCATACCATATATATGTTTTCGATTGATAATATCAAGATATATGTTACTTTTTTGGTACATATTGATGGGAAATGGATAATTGACGAGTTAGTAATCTTTTCTAATTTACTTCCATTTTTTAAGATGTTTTTATGTTTTTTAAAGAATTCAGAAAAAAAAAAAAAAAAATTGATTTACAATACAATTTCTTATTCATACAATTCAACCATACTACGATTTGTGATGCGTAATGATTTCAACAACATTGATGACAAAATGGATACTTGATTTGATGTCACAAGATTGACAATAAATCCTAAATCATTGATATTCTTATTTTATTTAATATTCGACGTGGAAAAACAAGTCCAAAATTCTCAAACATTACAACATGGGTTTTCTCTATTTGAAGTTAATTGATACTCTGGCAACACATGACAATATGCAGGAACTCAAAATAAACCAACCAACTTGTGAAACCTACTAAATCACAGTCTCTAATTTGTGAATACTTGTTTGTTGAAATAGGGACCATTGGACATCTTTCATTTTTAACTGTCCAATAAATGTCTGCCAATCCGATAGTCAGATAATCCACCAATCTGATACTCGGATAAAAAAATTTGGTCCATGATACATCTAAACAAGGACCCATAATTTGGACATTTCAAATTGAGTTATTTGTATGCCACATATGCAAGCAACTTCTAAGTAATTTATAAGTACCTGTATATCATCCATCACACTCTGCTAGAGTGTCAAAGCCTCACTGTGTGTGTGAACTGAAATTATAGTTTTCTACTAAGAAAATTGCAAAAAGAAATAAGGAAAAGATAAAAGATAAGAGAGTACCTCATCAAATTCCAAGCATGGGACCCACCCTTTGGCGACCATGTAATCGATCTCCCTTGCGATGGACTGATCAGAGAGTGGAGGCAAGTAGGACAATGTCTCGAACTTCTTATTATCTATGGGATTCCATGTCTACATAGCAAAGATGAGAACGGTAAGTGGCATGCCAAAGAGAGACCATCTTCAATTTGGATTTTGGGCTGTGTTTGGATGTGCAATTATTTCACAACATTATTACAGGGCCCTAACGCTTTACAACACGAATAGTGTCTTGATGCGCCTGTTCCAACTTGATGACTCGACTCAAAACTCACCGAGTTGACTCGACTCAACGATATTTTGATCTGAGCCAATGGGTCCAGTTCAGATCCTGTCCTACAGTACCCATGCTAATTGGATTCGGGTCTTGCCGGGTCTCATCTTTAGAACCTGGACCTGATTGGGTTCCGGTACCCACTGGATCTTTGGACCTTGTCTGGAATCTAGTCCAATTTTTGGAGTTTTGGGGGTTTTGACCCGTAAGTTGGAGATCCAATGGTTGATTTGAAGCAACCAACAACAGATGGGTGGTCCTGAAAAGTTCTCCCAGATTAGAAGATTCTAACCACTGGATTAGTGTCCTACAAATAAATAGATATGTAAAAGTCACACAAATGGGCTGAAATAAGTATCATCGATCTGATGGACAGGATCATCTTAATATAGAAAATAAAAATAAAAAAAATTGGTCTGACTATTTATATTGGACCCACAATATCAACGGTTAGAATTGCTGAAACATGGGTTTGCACTTATACAAAACAGATGCATGTGAGGCACATGGATCAGGGGTGGCCCACCGTGGATGATGGATGGAGCTAAACCATCCCACACTGGAAGATGCTGATTATTCCGTCTACAGCCTAGAAATAGACGGTTAAAAATAAAATATAAAGCAACAGTCCATATTCAACAAAAAATGAGTAAATGGATGTAAGGTTAGGATCAATCAATTTACAAGCGTACCCCATCTATGGTGGGGATCATCAAACAACGGGCCCCACATGCATAACTAACCTTTCTTATGAGGAAGATGTTGTGAATAGTGATTACTCAGCATTGCAATCTAAGTAAATCGTATATTGGTACATCCAAACGCAGCCTTGTACTGTTTATGTATATATACATACCTTCATGCAATGTGTTTTGGAGCCGTTGGATACGGTTTTTCGCGTCCACCCAACTGAGTCCTTGGCCGGAAACAGCTTTTGGGAGGTGGTTTTCAGGGCCGGGTTGCCGGCGCCGGCGACTGAGGTGGAGAGGATTCCGGCAGACATTTCTTTTCAAATGAGAGAGAGAGAGGGGGGGGGGGGGGGGGGGGGGGTTCTTGTTTGTAAAGGAGGGTGTAAACTGTTAGAGAAAAGGACAGAAGCTGACGGCAGAAGTGATGTCGGGTGGGAGGAGATTTCGGTTTTGAAGGGGACAGAGGGACGGTGATTACGAGGTGGGCCCTTTTTCTGAACTGGGGTTTTTGTCTTTGGTCAGCATTTCCTCCGTTCAAGATCATCCATGAGTAGTGGGATCAGAACCGTTCATTCAATGGGCCCCACGGGTTGAAGCGGATTAGCATCCCCAATTTGACGGTTAGACCATCAAATCACCCGTTCGGATCATGGTATTTGTGGGCCCAGGCCTGTTGTGTGCATGCAGAATCCAGACCGTGCATCTGGTGCGCTTCCTCATATTCACCGTAGATCCAAAACTCAGGTGGAACACACCGCAAGGAGAAATGTATAATCACGCCTTAAATCTATATATTCAAGTGGTGTTACTCACCTGATTTTCCTGGTAGGGCAGACCTAATGAGTTGATTGGAGGGCATATACACAACATGCGGACCCCACATTCCATCTAGAAATTTCTGCGGTGGGCGTCACCGTTCCCAATGTCCCCCTTGATTCCCTTTGGTGTGGCCCACCTAAGTTATATATTAGGCTGGATTTTGGTATCTGGGCCTTACATGGGGAGGCATATCTAATGGTCGGGTTGGATGGCACTCGCAGATCACAGTGGGCTCCACACAGCTCGAACTAACGTGATCATTCCCCTGCTGTGCCGCCACCAATCACAATCTCCTATGGACGTTTCGCCTTGGGTGCAATTGATCAGGATGGAACGTTCATCAGACCGGGCATGTCGAAGGTAGGTGATGGATCCAGACCGTCCATGTCGTCCATCCTATCTGTGGATGGGACACGGTTGAAAATCAAACTCACTAGCCTTCCAACGGATGGCTAGGATTGAAAACGGTCGAGGGTCCATATTCAATAGGAAAAAAAAACCAATAGAACATAGCCATGTGATATTCCTATTGTACTTGAAGGACTTGGATCCAATGGTTCAAAGACCAACGACTTGTTTGAGTCCCATTTTAAAGGACTGGGAATGTTACACACGTACCAACATGGCATGCATGCAAGATCCAAGCCGCTCATCAGTACTCTAGACCGGGTGTGACCACAACCAACCACCAAAATGGGCTGGGAAACTCTTTTTGTTAGAAATAAATAAGATGAACTACGTCAGTCAAAAGCTTCAACTATGGATTGATTACTCGCCTGAGTTGGGTGAGTCAACTCGGCCTTGTTCGAGTCTGATCTGGTTCAGCACCATGACTCAGCACTGAAAATATGCCCAACTCACCCGACTTCACCGATTCAACCCGACTCGGGAAAATAGCGGCTTGGCTCAGGATCCAACTCACTGCTTCTTCAATCCATGGCTTTAACCCAAGTCTCCAACTTCAAATGGAAAAATCTGACCTGTAGGTTAACAGCAGATTATTTGTTCACTCTATCTCTCTTTCTTATGATTTTAGATGAATCAGATTTTCTGAACTGAAATGTACCAGAGCTGGCCTAGCCAATTGGACCAAACACCCACAAGAAACTGAACAATGGCTCGCATTCAACTCCGTGTATGGCCCACTAGATAACCAGATTGGCCTGATTTACAGACCGTCGGATCTACAAAGTCGAGCCCACCTGATGAGCAGCTTAATCTCATACGCATGCGCCACATTGGCAAATGCAAGCCACCGGATTCGCTGGTTTCATTTGGCTAATGCAAAACATAAAGAAAACCTGTTCTGTTCTTACCAGGAATCAAACACCACCCAGCAAATAAAGACCCCTAGTCTTCTATGAACTTCCAGTCATGATTCTTCTATAGCTTGATGAAACTAGTTCCATGTTGAGTTCATTCAACATCTTGTAAACATCATTTGATTGGAAATGTGATTTGTCATCAACAAGGAATCTATGCACAACCCCATTTACCTCAATGTAGCTACAGCCAGGAACTGTCACCACTCTCCTCTCCCTCATCATCTTCCTTATGCCCATCACACCCTCCCATCTACCCATGCCAGCATACATGTTAGCCAAAAGCACATACCGCCCACTATGGCGTGGCTCTAGCTTGATCAGATGCCTCCCCACTCTCTCGCCCAACTCCACATGCCCATGCATGATGCACCCATTAAGCAATGCCCCCCATACGACGGCATCGGGCTCCATGGGCATGCTGCTGATCAATTGCTCTGCATCTGCCAGATGCCCGGCACGGCCCAACAGATCGACCATGCACCCATAGTGTTCAATCATAGGAGAGATGCCATACACATTAATCATGAGTTTGAAACAATCCCACCCTTGATCGACTAGGCCTCCGTGATTACATGCGCTCAGGATGCTGATAAAGGTGATTTCATTTGGTTTGGTTCCACTTCTCTCCATCTCGGCAAAGACCGCAAGAGCCAAATCGCTGTGCCCATTGATGGCTAGACCCATAATCATCGCACTCCATGCCATGACATCTTTTCTACGCATCTTATAAAACACTTTCCGTGCACTTTCTACACACCCACATTTCGAATAGAAATCAACTAGTGCAGTTCCTAGCTCTAGCCCATAGTCAATTCCATTCTCATCCATGTAAGAATGCACCCATTTCCCCTCTTCTGAAGCACCTAAACCAGCACACGCATTAAGAACGCTCACCAAAATGGACTGGTTGGGCTTCACATTCATCTGACCCCTCAATTTGCGGAACAACCCAATCGCCTCATCAAAAAACTCATTCTGCACGTAACCCGAAATCATGGCACTCCAAGAAACATCATTTCTTTCAGGCATCTCATTGAAAACATGGCGAGCATCATCGACGAGCCCAAGGCTACAATACCCACTAATTAAACTCGTCCATGAGACAATGTTTTTATTCGGACTTCTATCAAACACTCGGCGGGCAAGATCAACTCCTCCACACCTCAAGTAACACTTGATCAGAGAACTGACTACATAGACATCAATATCAAAACCGAACTTCATAATCTGCCCATGAATTCCAGACAGCGAACACAAATCAACACACGCCTTGATCACAAAGGGGAAAGTATGCATATTGGGCTCGACCCGCTCAGCCCGCATCCGGATAAAAATTAAGAGACCCTTATCAGGTTCCGAGCTTTTCGAGTAGCCTTTGATCATGATGTTCCAATTGAAGATGGTGGGTAGCTCGATCCGGTTAAAAAGGTGGAACGCATAATCCAAATCCCCATTATCAGATATCGCACAGAACGCAAGGATCCGGCTCGTGATGTAGGTGTAACGGACGAGGCCGAGGGTGATGAATTGGGCATGGATTTCCTTCAGTTCTGTCATGTTTCTGCATCGTTCTAAGAGGGAGAGGTATGGAAGATCTGGTTTTGGTGGGGGAGGGAATGGATTTTTTGCGTTTCTCTTTGAATGGGAGAGATGCAGGAATTTCTTGGAGAAAAGTGGGGTAGATTTGTAAAATCTTCTGCTCATGCCGTTGGAGATCTTTCGCGCCAAAAATAATGGGAGAGCCGGTAACTTTAAATTTAAAATGTCAATTATTTGATACTCTGATACCGTATAGCGCTTGATACGCAGGCACTAAGAGAGTGTACACCTGCAATATATTAACTCAAACCAAGCCTACTAAATTGCGTAACTCACGTATATTCACACTTTCAAAATCAGATCGGTTGAATAATCCAAACCTAGGAACCGCAGAAATATCTCAATGCTCGGTGCTGTGTGGGGTCGACAGAGATGCCCGTGACAAATCCACTCCGTCCATCTGTTTTGAAAGACCACAATAGGACAAAATTATAAAAATCAAGCAGATCGAAAACTTAGGTGGGCCACTCCAACAAAACAGTGGGAACAGCACCGTCCACGTTTGAAAGCTTCCTCGAGCTGACCATAATGTTTCTGTACCCAAACCGTTCACAGAATTATTACCACTCAGATAATCTGTAGGAACAAATATATTCCTGACACAAAAACTTCTTTCACTGCCGGGGCGTTCAATCCCACGGTAGCCAACATGAGTTTTGGATCTGCCTGATTTTTACAATCCTGTCCAATCGTGGTCTTTTAAAGCAGATGGACGGAGTTGATTTATTACGAAAATTTCTACGGGTCATATAGTCAGATGATTAAAAAAAATAAGCTGAATTTTTTGTTCGCCAGACATGTAAAGTGCAACCCATTATTTGTACGGTTTAATCTGGATTTGTAAGTGCCTGTGTATCATCCAGCACTCTGCCAGAGCATCCAAGTTTTTTTCTACCATCTACTTTTCAATGTCATACACCCTCATGTAATCTCATACATAGCTGACATAACATCCCGACCATTCATCATATCATCAGGTAGAGACCCACCTCGAATGGGCAAAACCAATCTACTGGTGATCTAGATTAGAGGACCTTTCCCCGTTTTATGTCAACCGTTGGACAACATTTTATAGCCGTCCATCTGTAACCCTCTCAGAGCATGTGACGGTGTGTCCCACCGAATGAATGGACCAACCTTATTCGTCCTGCGTGGCCCACCTTCAGAGTCAGACTCAATTTATCTGTTTAGCTGAATGAGATACCATCAAATTCAAGCCATTTCAGTCCTAGATTAACAAAACAAACGACCTCATTGAGATCCACGAATACCTAATCCAAATGAGCTAACACTTATCCGAAGGTGGAAAAGGCATGTAGGCCCCAATCGCATCAAACTGCGACTCTCCCTATACGTGGGACCCCCTTGCAATGATCAGAACCGTTCAGCAAGTGGTTTCCAATGTGAAGTGGATAGGTGGGCGGTGTAATACACCACATAATCACATAAGCCGGACATTGCAATCCAAACAAAGACTTGCTTCTTTCATTTTGAAGATCCATTTCGACAGTAGGAATTGGACAGTTAGGATACTCCCAACTGATATGATGCCCATCCACAGAAGACATGCCACTGGTGGCAGCTCCAATCACCACATGATCAGTCCCTTGTTCAATGGAGATGGGGCCATATGAGGTGAAGTCCACCTTAATCCATCTTCCCAAAAAGTAGAGATTGAAAACAATAAATGGATGGAAGAGCAAGGTACCAATATCTTCAAAAAAAAAAAAAAGGAACAACGCAGAACTTACTGGCATCTTGAAATGATATGTCATTAGATCATAACTAATTGTAATATTAGTATCTAAGCGATAGGACACCAATGTTTGCACCGTCACAAAATCCCTTGAAATACAGCATGATGTTTCAATCCCAATTCCATTCTGAGTCCCAAAACAGGCGAACAGTGTTTGCTGATAACATGAGCTCAAAGCGATGAAGCACAGATGATGAAGCGCACGGATACAGACCCACGACCACCTCTCTACAGGATTAAAAAACAATAATCAGAAATCATATACACAGTAGCAAGACATTTCACCCAACCCCAAAGTGCAAGATGCCACTCTGAAAAACTATAATGGCCATACGGAACAACCAAGAAATGGCCACAGAATTCAGTCAAAACCTCCAAAATTATATGCAGGAGTTGGTACATCTCGTTGGAGGAATAATAATCCTTGCTATCAGCAAACATAATTACATGTGAATGTGTGTGTGTGTGTGTGTGTTTTCTTTTTCTTTTTTTCCCATATTGTTGATGTGATAGTACCTAATGTGGATCGAGGCTTCCTTGGAAATCTTCCAGCTTTATAGGCCCTCGACCTTCGATGTCTTGCATTTTTTTCTCCACTTGACAACCTGGCAGCCATCTATATAGGCCACCATGAATCATCTGCTTGGAAGATCTCTTTATAATCCCCCATCCACAATGGAGCCCATCATTTCAACAGCCTGGAGCACTAAACATGGGCCTTACATGTCTCCACTGGCCCATGACTGACTTAAGCAGTTCCAACAGATGCGCATTTGATGGAACAACATCCATGGGGCATGAAATTCGTAAAAAAGACAAGTTCACCATAGATGTGGGACATGGACGAGCAGGACTTCTCCAATCATTGCAAGAGGCCCACATTCACTGATGAGTGAGCAGGACTTCCCCATCAATGCATATCTGGGTATGGGTATTTGGCAAGGGCCAATCCACATGGTGACCCACTACATAGACGGTCCCACTCACCACATAGATTTGCCACAGATACAATGCAGACAGAAATTCAAATAACTTGAAAGCATGCTTGATAATAGCATTTCTCCAAGGACAGGTTCGCAAGCAACATCATGCAAAACCGGACTTGAACAAAGTGAAGAACACAAGAATAAGGTTGAAGGATGCATATACGAACAGTATCATGAATATCCACACCAAATGGTAAATGTAATTCTCATATGGCTAACTAAATCCAAATGCCAACCTAAATTGCAGTTGTGGGGGATGAGGTGTTTGCTACATGGAGATGAATGGCACTAGACTCCAATGTTAATCATACACATAGCATAGTTGTATGGCAATCCAGACCGTACACATAGCAAGGTTGGCAAAAGAAATGAGATTGGAGATGTTATAGTAGAAAACTAGAAATATACATGTGAATTAATTGAAGCTATGGCTCAAACTCACATAGAGTTGTGCGGTAGCTCAAAATCATCATCTCCATCTCGACAGGGTTGGAAATAGTATTGTTGCTCCACAAACCAACAATACTATGCCTTAAGTCATAGTAGAATAATGCCAATGAAGATACTCTCTAACATAACAATAGTACTCTCATACTCTCTGATTTTAGAAATTTTAAAAAAAAATAATCAATTTTTTCGCAAATTGGCCCATCTTCCCCCAAATCCCAAAATCAAAGTATATGTGATGATGATTTCATCAAACACTCTTGAATACTCTGAAATGGGGCCCAATTGTCCGTTGATCGAACTGGAATTTTGATTAAAAAATAATAACATTTTTAATTAAAAAATAAGTTTTCTGAAAATCCCTAAATTACCAAGAATCACTAGATCAGGTACATACATGTTTGATTTTGTGTTTGGACATAGATTACAACCAATTTTCGAGAAATTGTGAAATTTTGGTTTTTTTCGATTTTCTGCAACTCAGCTCATCTCCCCCAAATCTCAAAATTGAAGCTCTCAATTCACGATTTTTTATGCAAAATATGAAGAATCATGAATTTGTAACCATTTGACACTGATTTAACATGATTGAAAGAAGAAAAAATATATATATCAAAAATTGAAAATGCTCACCGAATCGAACAGGTGGGATATATTGGCACTACCTATGTGTTTCATATCGTACAGGTGGGATACAAGATATATCATGGGATATATCGTCCGATATCATTGATACTGAAAACATTGGATTCCAGAATATGTCGCACATATAATTCTACATGCCTGTGCATTAAGCATCATATGTTGCATGTGTATCAAATAACTATCCCTCCTTTTTTTTTATCTCCACATGTGTCGCACGTGCCATACCCCTGGTGTGAGATAAAAGAAAGGACAGATGTGGAATCACTCCACACCAAGGTATTCAAAATCGTTTACGTAATGGCCATTACGTAACGGTAACGGTCATAACCGTTACGCATTACGGGGTCGAAACAGCCATAACGGTCCTGTAACAGTTTTTTCAAAAAACAAAAAAGAGTCGTAACGGCCATTACGGCCTGTACCATAACAGTAATGGTGGTAGTTGGAACACCTTGCTCCACACAAAGTCGATGGAGTTTACGGCATAAGTCCTTCAGAGAAAAATCTTATTGCAAGACATTCAAAGCAAAGAATCTCTTAATCATAAAATCATATAAAGAAGTTTATATGCAATACCTACTAGCCTATCGTAGCCTGAAGTGTACATAGGTTTCCAAGTGAGGCTCAAACTATCCCTCATTGTTCCAAACACTTCATCATAGATAATCCTAATCATATCCAACTACCTACTAATAACAAGTTTTCTACAAGAAAACACAAAAAAGAAATGATATTAAAACTATAGACTACTCTAGGACTCAATATAGCATGTTGCAGCTTTGTTGATTTACTATAGCATTGTGAAAGACCTATCCTTGCAAGATGTTTCCTTCTTCTTCTTTTTTCCTTTTTTACTTTTTCTTTCTTTTTTTTTTCTTTTTGGTTTTGCTAGAAAGGAACTAAATCTCCTAAAAGCGAAACGAGAAACACACCAAATTGTCCTCATACAAATAATAAGAGAGTTTGAGGTGAATCATCTGAAACGGAAAGATACTTTATACCTACCAAAGCATCAGTTATAGCATTACCTTCCCTCTATGCGTGAGAAATGTGCTAAGCAGTTGGTCTTCAAAGAAGTTCCCTACAACTCAGGAACAAACTGGTTACTTCTCCAACCAGTTCCCGTATGTCCTTGATAGTATTTACTACCACAAAGGAGTCGTCCTCTATTTCCAGATACTTAAGGTCGAGGCTCAGAAGTAGCTATAAATAGTCCCAAAAAACTTTATTGAGTTGCTATTACAATATATATATATATATATATATATATATATATATATAGGGAAAAGGTACTATGCGCTCGAGCTGATTTTAACGTCCCATGAGGTCGAGCTGTGTGGGCCCCACCGTGATGCGTTTCGAACATCTACCCCATCAGTCAGATGCACCATTCCATCGTGTGCCTAGGTCTCAAAAATCAAGTCAATCCATGACTTGTGTGGGCCACACCACATACAGAAGTGGGGAGGGGCCGTGCACCATTAAAACATTCATAACCATTTTTGACGGCCCACCGACATGTGGTTTGCAAATCCAGCCCATCCATTATGTGTCCCACTTGAATGAGGGTTCAGACCAAGTTTCAAGCACATGCAAAACTCAGGTGGGTCCTACCAAGTGCTTTTATATGTTTTAACGGTGTCTTCACATAATTTTAGATGGTATGGCCGACCTGAGTTCCGTATATGGCTGATTTTTGGGGTATCCCATAATTTAAAGGGGACCCATCAAATGCACGGTGTTGATGGTCGAAACGCATCACAGTGGGGCCCACACAGCTCGACTTCACAGGAGCTTATCGTGAGGTCGAGCGCATAGTACCTTTTCCCATCTATATATATTTATATATATATATATATATATATATATATATATATATATATATATATATATATATATGAGAAAAATGTGTGATGGTAATGAATCCTATCAACTCACTACACTTGTATCCTCTCAAACGAGGCTACCAACAACAAAGCTATCAAAGTCGAGCTTGTCCCATCCTTGTATAGGTAAGGACTATTTGAACACCATTGGTTGGAGAGATTTTGTTGGTCCCATTTAGATGGGACATGAGTTGATCATCATTAATGCAGGATTTTGGTCCACTGGTATTACAAAATTCCTTGGCTTCATGTGTGCCACTACGATAACATTCCATAAAAGGCTCTAGTGGAGTTACTAAAAAGGAAAAAAAAAAAAGACCCAGTGGTGCCCCACTTTTCTGTTTTTTACCCGTCTGAAAAACCCTTCCTATTGGAGAGGACGAGAGATATAGTTTTTCATCAATATATTGCATAATTTTCTTTCACACGATCTTTACTGTGTAGCATTTAAGAACAAAGTGGTGATGGATTTTCACTTTAGAGCCACACGGCCAACATGTGGAGCATGATTTAGGAGAGTATGCTTTCCTTTTATCAAGGATCAATAGTCTTCTATGAATAAGCTAACTTTTTGGACACAAAGGAGATCACATATTGATTTCCATGGGAAAGTAATAGATTTCCATTTCAAAGCCACACGGCCAACATGTGGAGCATGATTTAGGAGAGTGTGATTTCCTTTTATTAAGGGTCAAGAGTCTTTCATGAATAAGCTAACTTTTTGGACACAAAGGAGATCACATATAGATTTCCATGGGAAAGTTATAGATTTCCATTTCAAAGCCACACGGCCAACATGTGGAGCATGATTTAGGAGAGTGTGCTTTCCTTTTATTAAGGGTCAAGAGTCTTTCATGAATAAGCTAACTTTTTGGACACAAAGGAGATCACACATTAATTTCCATGGGAAAGCAAGGACACTCCAGTTGCTTTCAAAAGCTTCCTAATCATAACCTTCATTGAAAACTAGCACTTAGGGTCCCTAGTTCAAACAAGGCAAGCTGGGCATGCTTTTAAGGGGATATGGATGGAGGTAATTGCATCGACCCACTCCCAACACCAGATGATCTGAATGAGCTCCATATTCCAATTCCTATTATGGAGAATTAATATGCAAGCCCAATTTGGCCAGGGGTTTAGAGTTTAACTTCAGGAGTAGCTAAAAGTTGTTGACTTGCTCATGGGAATCCAAGTATGCTCCCAAAATGTCAATAACATTCCCATCTCTCACCACCCAATCAGTATCCTCTTTCAAAGCATCACACTGACTCAAGATGGCCTTCCATGTAAGAGATTGGTGAGGGGTACTTTCACCATACCAAAAGTTGCCACTTTGGAGGTGTTTTTCCTTTAATGTTTCTGATTACAACCTTATTAAGTGTTAGGATCAGCTTTATACCAAGGCCCCCTTGGTCTTTTGGCCTAGTAGCAATATCTCACTTGATAAGATGAGGGTTATGCATTTTGTTTGACAACGGAAGGATTTTTTTGGATCTTCTCAATTTTGAGGTCGTCTTTTTTCAGAGGACAAACGAAGCCATAAGATGTCATGGCATACCAACCATTACTTAATTTCAATCCAGAGCTACCAAATCCCAACTATGAAGTCGCCTCCTCTATCTCGACGAGCAACCACCTCTTTCTTAACTACTCCATAGTAGAAGACTGTAAAAGATAATCCTAAGAGATGTTGATGAAAACTATATATCAAATACACCCACCCTCTACAACAGAAGCATTTCTGAAATGGGTTGAAAATCAGAAAGCACTCCACCATGAAGCTTTTTTATTAGAGGTTATCTTGTCCTATGTGTGGCCGTACAGATGGAAAGCCAAGAATGCCTCCATTTTAGAAGGAAATACCAATGAGCATACTTATGGACCAAAATGATGGACAAACAATGATCAACTTCAAATCCTATCCAAATGAAACTAAAACATAATCCAAAAAAATTTTCAACCAACCATAGTTAAATGGTCCCTGATTATGTTGGAATGGGCTAAACTCAACTTTGATGGCTTTGTTATTGATAAGCCCCCTCTGGGAAGATCTAAGGCCATCATTTGTAATGTGCGACAGGATTTATTGTTGCTAGATGTTCTTCTCATACAAATTGTAATAGCAACTAAGTAAAATGTTTTGGGCTATATCATGGCTTATAACCAGCCCAAAACCCTGAGCCTAAGCATCTAGGAATAAAGAACAACTCATCAGGGGCATTTAGTGACCCGCTTGGGAAGTAGTCACTTTGATCTTAAGCTACAGAGAGCTCTTTTTAAGGCTGGATTCTTGGGACATTGCTCATATCTACTGAGAGGGAAAAGCTACAATTGATGCTCTAACAAGTGCAAAGCTTCTTTTTGTTTCGACTTGAGTTAATGACACCCACTCTTCCCCAAAACACTCATGTTGTTTGTATAAGGACCTAAGCATGACCTAAGTAACTTACTTCCTACATTTTATCCCCATTACTCTTCCCCCCTCACATTGACTTAGAAAACTAAACCAGTAATCGTTATTGCAAATGTCAGCTCAATTTTGCAATCTCACCAAAATATGACAATTTGATACATAATTTGCATTGAACCATCCACCTTGCAAGAGTTCCTCCATTTCACGATTTCTTTCGACTGAAGTAAACTTTGCCATGTAAACATGCAGCTCAATCAACTAAAATCCCGACATTCTAACATGCATTCAATTCCCAGTTCCCCTTTCCTATCATTGCACTAATGTCTACACTCTAAACTATCAGTCTCTAGTCTCTATAAAATATTTTTTTTGAAGATTTGCATCAGGTACACGTTGACCCAACTATTATGAAAAGTCATTTTTTTATATCTTTATTGTTAGTACTAGTAATGTGTCGTGCATATGCCATGGCATATATATATATATATATATATATATATATATATATATATATATATATATATATATATATATATATATATCAATTGAAAACAGGAAAAAAAAATCAAAAAAAATTGAAAATTTTGAAAATTTTCTAAAAAATAGGAAAAAAAATTGTCTAATTAGTGCACATGATTGGATTGGGTTATTTTACTTCATTATAGTTTTGAGTGTTTCATTAAGTTATATATTTAATTACTTATATTATATAAATTTTAACAAAAGAATCAATAAGCTACATTAAAAGAGAATTAATTATTAAAAACTTCGAGCAAAGAAAGTTTAATGATAAATGGATAACTTGAAACAACTTACAACTTAATTTACAAAAAGTAAGCACAACTTACAAAATACAAAAAATAAATATACTTGAAATAGTTGTAGAGAGATTTGAGTAAGAGATTTGGAGCTTTGGAGTAAAGAATAGTAAAAATGGAGGGGATTTGAGTGCCTATTACAGGCAAAATTTCTCCAAATTGGAAAAATAAAAATAAAAATGCTTCCACTCTGGCTATTGGGAAACATGTGATCGCATATGCAGTATGTGATTGCATACTCGCATATGCAATCGCATATTGGTCACATATAAATGTCATGGCATATGCAATTCGATCCACAGTATGCGCATATGTGATCGCATTTGACAACAATGGTCGTGTGCAATGCATGTGGAGAGGAAATATTTGCAAATTGTGCATGAGAGGGGAGGGGAACTGGTAAATGTAGCTTTCTTTTGGTGTGCTAGATTCCCATGATTGTTCAGCACAATTTTGAAAATGGTGGCAACTCTACAACCATACAGATGGTCTAGTTGTAGGCCCTCAGGCATGCGTCACCTCCTTGCTTGAACTGCATCAGCATTTGTCATGTCTCCAAACATAGCTAACTCTACATAATAGATTCCAGTCAATAGTACAAGAACACACACATACGCAGACATATACACGCGCAAACATACACAACAGATATTTCAGACCAAGATCCAGTGAAACCCTAAAAACACCCAAAAATGCACAAACAGAATTTCTAACAAAAGAAAAACATCAATTCGGATTCTACACTACTTCCATCGATCGACCAAACTCCATTTTCGAAATCACATGAGAAATCAAGAAGAGCAGAAACCCTAACCTTTTCAAGGAGAAAGCAAGCTACCGGTTCCGTTCAGGCGGCAGCGGCCGATTGAACCCGCCCCTCCGGTTCATGTACTGCCGCGGCTGCCGCTTCGTCACAGCCCGCACCCCGCTCACGTTAGCGCCGGCCACCGGCTTCCCCTTCGTCGAGTCGAACCCCACCGGAATCCCCAGCTTCTTCATCATCTCCACTTCATCGGGGTCCACGTCAACAGCAGCGGCCTCATCCTGCGGAGCATCTTGTGGGGCCCGCTTCTGCTGCTGCTCTCTTCCGCTGTTGTTGGTGCTGTCATCGTCGCGGCGGCGGGCCTTCCGGTGCTGGTCGGGAGAGGCGGATCGGTGGTGGTGGTGGCGGCGGGTCCTGTCGGCGGAACGGGATCGGGATCGGGATCGGGATTTCAGGCGGCGGTCGGGGGAGCGAGATTTCAATCGACGGTCGGGAGAGCGAGACCTCAATCGACGGTCGGGAGAGCGGGTTCGGGAACGGGCGTGTTTGGACCGGGTCCGGTCCGGTGAGCGGGACCGTCTCCGGTCTCGGTCTTTGACCCGGTCCCGGTCCCGGTCCCGATCCCGGTCCTTCTCTCTTCTTCTATTGTCTCTGTCTCTGTCTCGGTCGACCATATCGATTTCTCGCTGTGGGTGTCTTCCCTCCCATCGTTTCTCGCTCGCTCTCTTTTCGGCTTTTGAAGAGGGCTAGTGAGGAGAACTGGACGCAGATTAGATACTGACAGGTTGAGTAGCGAGTCCGCTACTGAAGTGACGTCACCAACTTTTGTAAGCCCACTATGATGTATGTGTTATATCCACACCCTCCATCCATTTTGAGATATCATTTTAGAGCATTAGCCAAGGAAGGAGGAAAATAAAAATCTACAGTGGACCCCACCACAGAAAAAAGTGGGGAGAGTGATTCTCACCGTTGAAACTATCCTAAGGCCCACCATAGTGTTCATTCGAAATCCAACCTGTTCAAAAGTTTAAAAAGACATGAAAGAGGGGAAAAAACAAATATCAGCTTGATCTAAAACTTTTGTAGCCATTAGAATTTTTTAATGGTGGGCGTCACTGTCCTATTGTTTTCTGTGCTGGGATCCATTGGAGCTTTGAATTTAACTCATTTTTTAGGTATTGCCATAAAATGATCTCTCCAAATGAATGGAAGGTGTGGATACAGAACATACATAACGGTGGGGCTCACGGAACTTGGTGACGTCACTTCAGTAGCGAGTTTCGCTATTCAACCTGTCAGTAGCTAATCCGCGCCCGAGAACCAGAGTAGGAGTTCGTTTTGCGTCCGTCGCGACTAAGGTTCCAACGTGTGTCGCCACTCACTGGGCCAGACAGGCTGGGATGGTCCAATGATCTTAACCGTACATATTATATTTAATACAATAGATAAGTGATTATCCGATAATATGTATTTATTGATGATCCTTACCTTTGATTTTGATTTTTATTTTTATTTTTTGAATGAGAGACATTGAAAGTGTATATTTCTTTTAAGATATTGATAGTCACGATTATCCGTTCAACTTAAGTTTCTTAGACTGGCTACTATAATATCATAGAATCATGAATGTACCGTTCGATTATCAGATCACTCAGCCTATGGACCTTAACTAGGCAGCGACAGACGCTGGATTCTGAGTCGCAACAGAGGCAAAACAAAATAGGAAAATTTGAAACCGTGGTTTGTGAGGTTTGCTAGAATACGTCCATGACTCTTAACCGTTGGATCAAGTTCATTTTAGATGAGACAGACCGTATATACTATGGGCCTCATCGTGGATATGGGCACTCAGGGAAACTTTCAGATGAAAATTTTCGACCATTTGATTATTCAAAATTCCAGTATACAGTCCAAATTGAAATAAAAATGGAAAAATGATTGAAGGGTTATATTATTGCAATATAAAAGTTTTAATTTCTTATATCCATCATTAAAATCGAATAAACGGTTTGGATCATCAATATAGAGTCCAATATCCAAATTAAAAACTGCCAAAGTATTTTTTAACAATAGGGTGAGATGTACTGTAACAAACCCCGTGGTTTGTTGCTAAACTGCTAGTTCAGCACCGAATACAGGCCCGCCACACGTGCTGATTAACACAGATGCGAGGGATCTGGGACGTTCATCAGACGTTCCTGTCAGTGCATGTATTGCAACCAACAACTTTGGCCGAGTTTCTAAATAATTGAAAAGCAAAATGTGTGTTGAATGTAGACCGTTCCTTTATCCTTTTGTTACCGTCCATTGATTTCTACAAATGTGGCCCACTTGAAAACTTTACTGGTCGGGATTTTGGAATAACGAACATTCGCTGTGAGGACCACCCTACGGACGCTAGTTGTCCTTTACACATTTGCCACGTTGGCACGTGTGATGCGATTGTGCTTTGCGTTTGATAATCGGCCTGGAAATAGAATTTCTCCGCAACCTTTTAAAAAGAGAAATTTACGACTGTGGACCCCACCTTTTATCCAGCGGTTTTTATGAAACAATACAAACTTAGAATACGCAACTAGACCTCCTCGTACGAAGTCGGACTTTCAGGACGAAATTACCCCTCGTTTTGACGGAAACGGATTCGGTACTCCCCCTGTCACGGCTAATGGCGGACGGTCGGTGGTCTATGGACCCCACCATGATGTATGCTTTTCATCCATGCCGTCCATATATTTTTCCAGATCATTTTATGTTATGAGACCAAAAATGAGGTATATCTAAATCTCAAGTGTACCACATTACAGGAAACAGTGTTGAGTGAGCGTCAACCATTAGAAACTCAGGTGGAGCCCACTGTGATGTTTGTGAAAAATCTTCCCTGTCTAAGTTTACTCATAGGGTCACAAAGACCTGGATGAAGAGGAAAAACAAATTTCATAATGATCCAAAACTTCTGTAACCCTGAAAGGGTTTCAATGGTAGACGTTCAATTTCCCACTGCCTTTTACAGTGTGGTCCACTTGATAACTAGATTTGTCTTATTTTTCACCTCAAGCCTTAATTCGAGTTCGCCAAATAGATGAACGGTTTGGATATAACACATACCTCATAATGGGACCCACAAAAATCGGTGGGAATCACAACAGAGAAAAAAAAGGGAAAAAAAAAAAAACAAAGAAAAAAAAAATGTATCCAGAGAGTTGGGGTCGACCGGGATAGGACCCAGTCGACCGGGTCAGAGTTGGGTCTATTGCTACGGATTATAACCGTAGCCATAGCTATAGTGCTATGCACTTTTTTGTCTTTTTTATTTTTTTTATTTTTATTTTTATTTTTTACATGGAGAACATTTTTCCCTTTACATTTTTCTATAATACATAATTATGTAAATATGTATATATAAGTATATAAAAATATTTTTTTATCTTTTAATTCATTTCTTTGTCTATTTATTTAACAAGCATATCTCCTAAACTAGAATGATTTACTTAGCTTACCATATATGATTTTGGGGTAGGAGAAGCTAATTTAGCCAACCAATCTATTTATTTTCCAAGATTCCATCGGGTCGATGGTCAAAAATCTATTTCATTCAACTCGTGATCAATTTCAATCAACATCAATGGTTCGGGTTGGTGCTCAACCCTAACCCAACCCAAGGTTCCTATACTTAAACCTTGACCCGACCCGACCCGACCCAATCTTGGGTTGGGAATTCTCAACCCAAGCCCAACCCAAGAGGGCTCGACGGGTTGATTGGGTTGGTCGGGTGTATATGTGCTAATATTTTCGTTATTACATTAGTTTATTATATTTCAATATAGGACTTATTTTTTGTATCTATGATTTTATTAATTATATACGTGATTATTCATTATAAAGAACTTCATTTTTTTTCTTTAAAAAACCAAGCTAAAATATAGGACTACTTCTTTAAAAAGTCATGTAGCACAACACACAATCTATTTGGGAGAGAGAAATCTGGCATATCTTGTTAGCGTGAGTCCTTGGAAATGACGTGGACAAATGAGACCCAACATCACTAGTGTACTTTCTACACAAATAATCCACACTGAATTATAATTTATAAGTAACTAATATATTGATCGGGTTCGGGTTAGGTTGGGTCGGGCAACCTCAGACCTCAACCCAAGCCCAACCTAAGTTTTATCGGGTTGGTGTTTGTATAGCCCAAGCTTGAGATCGGACCCGATATATCCTACCCAAGCCTAACCCAATATCGGGTCGGTCGGGTTGAACCCGCCCAACTTTCAACCGTACATGAAATTGAGCGAGGCAAACATGAAAATGAGCCATTTTTCATTTTGCCCTGCCAATTTTCTAGTTTGCCCCGCCGTTTTTCATGCTTGCCCCGCCGTTTTTCTTGTTTGCCCCGCCGATTTTCTAGTTTGCCCTGCCGTTTTTCATGCTTGCCCCGCCGATTTTCTAGTTTGCCCCGCCGTTTTTCTTGCTTGCCCCGCCGATTTTCTAGTTTGCCCCGCCGTTTTTCATGCTTGCCCCTCCAATTTTCTAGTTTGCCCCGCTGTTTTTCATGCTTGCCCCGCATATTTTCTAGTTTGCCCCGCCGTTTTTCTTGTTTGCCCCGCCGATTTTCTAGTTTGCCTCGCCGTTTTTCATGCTTGCCCCGCCGTTTTTCTTGCTTGCTCCGCCGATTTTCTAGTTTGCCCCGCCGTTTTTCATGCTTGTCCCGCCGATTTTCTAGTTTGCCCCGCCGTTTTCTAGTTTGCCTCGCCGATTTTCTAGGCTACGGATATGACTACGGTTATAATCCGTAGCTATAGATTCTTTTTTTCTTATTTATTTATTTATTTATTATTATTTTTTTACTGTTGTAATCCCACCGCCTTTTGTGGGTCCCATCATGAGGTCTGTGTTATATCCAAACCATCCATCGATTTGGCGAGCTCATATTAAGCTTGAGATGTAAAATAAGACAGATCTAACTATCAAGTGGTGGGCCCTACAAAATTTTTAACGGTGAAAATCAGTTTTCCTGCTGCTCTTTGTGGTGTGGTCCATTTGATCTGGATATGATTTTTTTTTTTTTTGGATAATGCTCCGAAATGATCTCTAAATATGGATGAACGTTGTGGATATAATAAATACATAGTTGTGGGGCCATGTAACTTTGATCTGTTTTGAGCCGTTCGTATAATAAATACATAGTTGTGGGGCCCACCATGATGTATGCTTTTCATCCATGCTGTCCATATATTTTTCGGGATCATTTTATGGTATGAGACAAAAAATGAGGTATGTCCAAATCTTAAGTGTACCACATTACAGGAAACAGTGTTGAATGAGCGTCAACCATTAGAAATCCTCCCCCGTCTAAGTTGGGGCCCACTATGATGTTTGTGAGAAATCCTCCCCGTATAAGTTCATTCATAGGGTCACAAAGACCTGGATGAAGAGGAAAAACAAATTACATAATGATCCAAAACTTCTGTAACCCCTAAAAGGGTTTCAATGGTAGACGTTCAATTTCCCACTGCCTTTTACAATGTGGTCCACTTGATAGCTAGATGTGTCTTATTTTTCACCTCAAGCCTTAATATGAGTTCGCCAAATAGATGGACGGTTTAGATATAACACATACCTCACAATGGGACCCACAAAAATTGATGGGGATTACAAAAAAATAAAAAAAAAAAATAAAAAAAATAAAACAAAAACAAAGCCAGCGAGTTGGGGTTGACTGGGTTAGGACCCGGTCGACCGGGTCAGAGAAAAAAAACCGCAGCCAGCAAGTTGGGGTCGACCGGGTTGGGACCCGATCGACCGGGTCAGAGCGTGGCTTATGGTTACGGATTATAACCGTAGCCATAGAAACCGCCAAATCCGTAGCCATAGGCGGGCTTTCTTAAAAACGAAGCCAGCGAGTTGGGGTCGACCGGATTAGGACCCGGTCGACCGGGTCAGAGCTTGGCCTATCGCTACGGATTATAACCGTAGCCATAGCTATAGTGCTATGCACTTTTTTCTCTTATTTATTATTTATTTTTATTTTATTTTTTACATGGAGAACATTTTTCCCCTTACATTTTTCTATAATACATAATTATGTAAATATGTATATATAAGTATATAAAAATTTTTCTATCTTTTAATTCATTTCTTTGTCTATTTATTTAATAAGCATATCTCCTAAACTAGAATGATTTACTTAACTTACCATATATGATTTTGAGGTAGGAGAAACTAATTTAGCCAACCAACCTATTTATTTTCCAAGATTCCATCGGGTCGATGGTCAAAAATCTATTTCATTCAGTTCATGGTCAGTTTCAATCAACATCGATGGTTCGGGTTGGTGCTCAACCCTAAACCAACCCAAGGTTCCTATACTTAAACCTTGACCCAACCCAACCCAATCTTGGGTTGGGAATTCTCAACCCAAGCCCAACCCCAAAGGGCTCGACGGGTTGATTGGGTTGGTCGGGTGTATACATGCTAATATTTTCGTTATTACATTAGTTTTGGGTTTAAGAATTCAGGATTGGGTTCAGGTTTGGGTTTTCAAGTTAAGGTTTAGATTTAGGTTTAGGTTAGGGAGTTTAGATTAGGATTAGGTTTAGGTTTATAGATTTGAGAATAGGTTAAGGTTTAGGTTTAGGAAATCGGGTTCGAGTTCGGGATCGGGTTCAGGTTTGGGTTTTCAAGTTTAGGTTTAGGTTTAGGTTATGGAGTTGAGATTATGATTAGGGATTTGAGAATAGGTTAAGGTTTAGGTTTAAGAATTCAGGATTGGGTTTAGGTTTGGGTTTTCAAGTTGAGGTTTAGGTTTAGGTTTAGGTAAGGCGGTTTAGATTAGGATTAGGTTTAGGTTTAGAGATTTGAGAATAGGTTAAGGTTTAGGTTTGGGAAATCGGGTTCGAGTTCGGGATCGGGTTTAGGTTTGGGTTTTCAAGTTTAGGTTTAGGATTGGATTTAGGTTAGGGAGTTGAGATTAGGATTAGGTGTAGGTGTAGGTTTAGGGATTTGAGAATATATTTAGGTCATAGGTTATAGACTATGAAAAACAGCGAGACAAACTAGGAAAAACAGCGAGGCAAACTAGGAAAAACAGCGAGGCAAACTAGGAAAAGGAGCGAGGCAAACTAGGAAAAGCAGCGAGGCAAACTAAGAAAAGGAGCGAGGCAAACTAGGAAAAGCAGCGAGGCAAATTAGGAAAAACAGCGAGGCAAACTAAGGAAAGGAGCGAGACAAACTAGGAAAAACAGCGAGGCAAACTAGGAAAAGCAGCGAGGCAAACTAGGAAAAACAGCGAGGCAAACTAGGAAAAGGAGCGAGGCAAACTAGGAAAAACAGCGAGACAAACTAGAAAAAACAGTGAGGCAAACTAGGAAAAGGAGCGAGGCAAACTAGGAAAAGCAGCGAGGCAAACTAGGAAAAACAGCGAGGCAAACTAGGAAAAGCAGCGAGGCAAACTAGGAAAAGGAGCGAGGCAAACTAGGAAAAAGCAGCGAGGCAAACTAGGAAAAACAGCGAGGCAAACTAGGAAAAGCAGCGAGGCAAACTAGGAAAAGGAGCGAGGTAAACTAGGAAAAGCAGCGAGGCAAACTAGGAAAAGCAGCGAGGTAAACTAGGAAAAGGAGCGAGGAGCCATCATTACCATTTCCAAGTGTTTGTTTAAACATAAATTGTGGCTCGTATATTGTGGGTGAAACAAACAATGCAGTAAAATCATCATTACGGTCAAATGCGAGTGATGTGAGTCATGTGACCAATGTTGTCAAAATGATTATACAATCGCAAATCGTCAAGAAAGTGTTAAAGGGTTCTTTTTCCTTTATTTTTATTGTCTTTCAAGAAATTTCCCTTAAAAAACATACAGCGGGGCAAACTAGGAAAAATTTACCCACAATTAGTCACTCAAAACTACTTAGAATAGGCTGCTATGAGTTAAACCAAAAGTAATATTTTTATATCTAGAAGATGTGGATGTGCTTTGTCAGTCAAGATATAAAACATAACGAGGTTAGGGCATAATTATGGCCCAAAATATTTCTGTATGAGATGAAGCAAGAATTCTCCATTGCAAAGGTTAAAAGTAAACCACTGAGAATAAATACTTCATTAGTTTACTTGATGATGCATGATTAATTTATTACAATCATATAAATTGTAAGTGGAAATAAGAAGCATCTCATAAATGGTCTAAGAGGAGATAAAGAAACAACACCCTTACATTCAAGGTTCGTGACATAAAATATAATCCACTATCTAGGCGTATGTTGGGCCCACACTCACTAAGAGAATCAAAGTCTCATTGGATTGCAAATTAAAAAGAATGATGAGAAGGAATTTCACAAAAATAGAGAAGACGAACATGAGTGACTAGCTTACTCTCCCTGAGGGAGGGAGCCCTCATTTATAAAGATCATTTGGAAATGATTTACAACCACATGTGTCATCACCATCTAAGCCTTATCCCAATCAATTGGGGTCAGCTACATGAATCATGTTCCTCCATTGCACTCTGTCAAGGACCATAAGATGGCCTTTCCCTTGCCCTCTTAGAGCAACTTGCACTCACTCCTGACTGGCTCCATTATTGGTCTCTGTTGCACATGACCAAACCATCTAGTTTGCCTCGCTGCTTTTCATAGTTTGCCTCGCTGCTTTTCCTAGTTTGCCTCGCTCCTTTTCCTAGTTTGCCTCGCTATTTTTTCTAGTTTGTCTCGCTGTTTTTCCTAGTTTGCCTCGTTCCTTTTCCTAGTTTGCCTCGCTGTTTTTCCTAGTTTGCCTCGCTGTTTTTCCTAGTTTGCCTCGCTGCTTTTCCTAGTTTGCCTCGCTGCTTTTCCTAGTTTGCCTCGCTCCTTTTCCTAGTTTACCTCGCTGTTTTTCCTAGTTTGTCTCGCTGCTTTTCCTAGTTTGCCTCGCTGCTTTTCCTAGTTTGCCTCGCTCCTTTTCCTAGTTTGCCTCGCTGTTTTTTCTAGTTTGTCTCGCTGTTTTTCCTAGTTTGTCTCGCTCCTTTTCTAGTTTGCCTCGGTGTTTTTCCTAGTTTGCCTCGGTGTTTTTCCTAGTTTACCTCGCTGTGCTTTCTAGTTTGCCTAGCTGTTTTTCCTAGTTTGCCTCGCTCCTTTTCCTAGTTTGCCTTTTTTTGCCTCGTTTTCCTAGTTTGCCTCGCTGCTTTTCCTAGTTTGCCTCGCTGCTTTTCCTAGTTTGCCTCGCTGCTTTTCCTAGTTTGCCTCGCTGTTTTTCCTACTCTGCCTCGCTGTTTTTCATAGTTTATAACCTATGACCTAAATATATTCTCAAATCCCTAAACCTACACCTACACCTAATCCTAATCTCAACTCCCTAACCTACACCCAATCCTAAACCTAAACTTGAAAACCCAAACCTAAACCCGATCCCGAACTCGAACCCGATTTCCTAAACCTAAACCTTAACCTATTCTCAAATCTCTAAACCTAAACCTAATCCTAATCTAAACCGCCTAACCTAAACCTAAACCTAAACCTTAACTTGAAAACCCAAACCTAAACCCAATCCTGAATTCTTAAACATAAACCTTAACCTATTCTCAAATCCCTAATCATAATCTCAACTCCATAACCTAAACCTAAACCTAAACTTGAAAACCCAAACCTAAACCCGATCCCGAACTCGAACCCGATTTCCTAAACCTAAACCTTAACCTATTCTCAAATCTATAAACCTAAACCTAATCCTAATCTAAACTCCCTAACCTAAACCTAAAGCTAAACCTTAACTTGAAAACCCAAACCTAAACCCAATCCTGAATTCTTAAACCTAAACCTTAACCTATTCTCAAATCCCTAATCCTAAACCCGATTTCCTAAACCTAAACCTAAACCTAAACTTGAAAACCCAAACCTGAACCCGATCCCGAACCCGAACCCGAGCCCGATTTCCTAAACCTAAACCTTAACCTATTCTCAATTCCTTATGGCTTGAGTTTTAGGAAATTTCAGATTCTTGCAATTCGTGACACTTTCTTTGAGAAAAATAAAAAATTACAGATTCTTGCAATTCGCAATACACATAGGAACCATTTTCTCCTCATCATTGATTTTGTTAATGCATGTCCTTGTTTCTTAAATTGATTTGTTGTTTTCATGTCCCAACAGGATATAAAAATCGTTGTTCATGCACATCCAACCCTGTCTGAAGTACTTTCTATTCACTCTTTAAATCTGCCAAGGTATCGCCTCTAAATCTCTGTCATCATCTAGAATTTAATCTGACTGCATTATGGCATTTCAGATCTTCCTCATGCCATCAAATATTAAACATGTGATTAAAGTTGATGGATCTCTACATTACAAGTAAAATATTAAGAAACTTTTTAATGGATACTTGTGACTTAAATTTTAACTTGTCATCTCACAATTAAGGCCATAGAGCAGCAGGCAATGCAAGCATAGGAACTATTAATACCTGCAAGTGATGAACCATGAACATGTTGATAATAGATTCAGTACTGAAGTTGCATTGAGTAATGGATTCAATGCCCTTAGGATTGGTCATTTTCAGTTACAAAACCCAACCATGCATTGCTACTAGAAAGTGGCTGGTTCAATATCTTTCAGTTTTAGCATGGCTTTGAATGGTTGGTCCATTATATACGGTCACCATAATGATATTAGTGTATTTAAACAATGGGACTAAACTTGGAAATTTAAGGAACATGGAGGAAGAGTGAATTTGAAGAAAGGGATGAGGGTATCCAATCAGTCTTAAAAATGAATTTAACTAGTTTCATAAAACTGGATTGAAGATTTGAGGGGATTGATGGATGCATGATTCTAACAATATATGTTTGCTCAATTTTGACAAAAAACTTACTTCAATAATGGATTTCGGGTTTCGCTGATTTTTTTATTTTTTTATTACTTGAAAAGCCTTAATGCACTCATGATGAATGTCACGTCAGTTTCCTAACCACTGCAACTGCGTATGTTAAGTTTGTATTGTTTCAAGAATATCCAACGGATAAAAGGTGGGGTCCACAGTCGTAAATTTCACCTTATTATCATGCATAAACATACTATTTATATACGGTCACCATTTCTATTAGACTTCAAGATTTTCAGTTCGCCTGCTTTGAGCTATTTGGGGCATGAGTCAATAATCAATTCACTCTCAAAGGTGGGGTCCACAGTCGTAAATTTCACCTTATTATCATGATGTTGATTGAAATTGATCACGAGTTGAATGAAATAGATTTTTGACCATCGACCCGATGGAATCTTGGAAAATAAATATATTGGTTGGCTAAATTAGCTTCTCCTACCCCAAAATCATATATGGTAAGCTAAGTAAATCATTCTAGTTTAGGAGATATGCTTGTTAAATAAATAGACAAAGAAATGAATTAAAAGATAGAAAAATATTTTTATATACTTATATATACATATTTACATAATTATGTACTATAGAAAAATGTAAAGGGAAAAATGTTCTCCATGTAAAAAATAAAAATAAAAATAAAAATAAATAAAAAAGAGAAAAAAGTGCATAGCACTATAGCTATGGCTACGGTTATAATCCGTAGCAATAGACCCAACTCTGACCCGGTCGACCGGGTCCTATCCCGGTCGACCCCAACTCGCTGGATACATTTTTTTTTTCTTTGTTTTTTTTTTATTTTTTTTTTTCCCTTTTTTTTCTCTGTTGTGATTCCCATCGATTTTTGTGGGTCCCATTATGAGGTATGTGTTATATCCAAACCGTTCATCTATTTGGCGAACTCGAATTAAGGCTTGAGGTGAAAAATAAGACAGATCTAGTTATCAAGTGGACCACACTGTAAAAGGTAGTGGGAAATTGAACGTCTACCATTGAACCCTTTCAGGGTTACAGAAGTTTTGGATCATTATGAAATTTGTTTTTCCTCTTCATCCAGGTCTTTGTGACCCTATGAGTAAACTTAGACTGAGAAGATTTCTCACAAACATCACAGAGGGCTCCACCTGAGTTTCTAATGGTTGACGCTCACTCAACACTGTTTCCTGTAATGTGGTACACTTGAGATTTAGATATACCTCATTTTTGGTCTCATAACATAAAATGATCTGGAAAAATATATGGACGGCATGGATGAAAAGTATACATCATGGTGGGGTCCATAGACCACCGACCGTCCGCCATTAGCCGTGACAAGGGGAGTACCGAATCCGTTTCCGTCAAAACGAGGGGTAATTTCGTCCTGAAAGTCCGACTCCGTACGAGGAGGTCCAGTTGCGTATTCTAAGTTTGTATTGTTTCAGAAAAACCGCTGGATAAAAGGTGGGGTCCACAGTCGTAAATTTCTCTTTTAAAAACTAAGGAGTTATTTGATGCTCTGGCATCAAACCCCGCTTAATATGCGGGCACTTAGAAACTTTACACGTGGCATAGAATTGCCTGGGCTCCCAAAACCACAGGAAATTCTTGTGGTCGGAAGCTACGTGTGCCGACACAGATTGCCGCGAGAAAGCCACTCCCTCCATCAGTTTCTCAAGCTCACGTTGGGAGGGTCAAAATTTTCGGTGGATCCAAAGCTAGCAGCAGGAAACTGTGAGAATGGAAACCTGTGCTGACCGTGATGTTTTTATGCCATCTAAACCGTTGATCATATTATTATGCCATCCAAACCGTTCATCATGTTATTACCATTAAGATAAGATAAACTGTAGGCACAAATATCATCCTGATACCTCCACAAATTTTCCAATGGTGGTCATTCAATCCCAGCCGTTTTGTGTGGTGGGCTCACCTGGCATAGAGTTCACAGTCATTTCAGTGGGCCCATTTACCTCTCATTTAGGCCAATTGGTGGGTGTAGGGGTGCACATCGAACCGGTAAAACCGTGAAACTGGATCGGAACCAACCAAACGGTCCGGTTTGGTCCGGTTCTAGAGTGCACCAATTTCGGTTTCGGTTCCAAAAATTAAAGAACCATTTAGTTCGGTTCGGTTCGGTTCGGTTCCAGTTTGGGGTATGTAGAACCAAACCGAACTGTGATCTGTACCGTAAATCCGAACCGTGGATCCGATCTGTGGAACCAAACTGTGGAACCGAACCTAGAACCATGAGTTTACAATATATTTTAGTTGTATATTTGACTCATGATTTATGGTTTACAATGCACTCTTTGCTTGTTTTCATAAACATATTTTTTCACACCATATACAACATCTAAACTATTCATCAAGTGGATCACAACACGAATGGACATGGGCTAAATTATAAAATAGAACATGTAATTGGGCCGGATTATAAAAAGCCCAGAACCGTAGAACCAATCCGGAACCGAACCAGTTTTCACGGTCCGATTCCGATTCGGTTCTAGGGTGCTAATGGTCGGTTCCAGTTCTGAAAATCCTGGAATCGTAAGGAACGGTTTAGTTCCGATTTCACCCTAGAACCGGACCGAACCGAACCGTGTGCACCCCTAAGTGGGTGAGCCTAAGTTGGCTTTCGTCGGGATTTTGAATGGTTCGACAAACACATTCTTTGCATAGTTGATTTTAAAAACAAAAAAATTTAAAAAGTCCAAACAAAATCCGAAGTAGTCCATCAAGTCTAGGCCTAGACCTAGATGGGATATAAAGTTCAAAAAAAGTTCAATTGAAATAAAGAAAATTTATCGTTAAAAATGTAGACATTACATTAACCCTAATTTTTTATATCGGCATTGTCATGAAATGACAACCTATTAATCTTTATGTAAGGATGCTTTTTAAGTCAACTGGCCGACTATGCTAGCCAAATTCATTCATTTCGCTAAAATAAATAAATAAACTCTCAATCTTACATTGTGATTTTTTTGAAATTTTTATTTTTTTGTTTTTATAAGTTTTAGAAATTTACGTCTTTTTAAAAGATACTTGTAATTAAGTCAAAAATATTTCAGTAAAGTTTATTTAGATTATTTATTTTTGATAAATTAAGTTTTTAAAGAGTTTTTTCTAAATTAATTTATTTTTGGTCAATTAAGTTTTTAAAGAGTTTTGCTAAAACTAGGAAATTAGGTTTTAGAAAAGTTTTGCTAGAAGTCGGAAATTAGGCTTTATAAGAGTTTTACTATTTTGGATAATTTTGAATTGTGGTTTATTTTTTCTCTATCAGTAGTGTAATTGAGAAATCATACACATTATTTGATATAAAAAAAATATTCTTTTTTTTTTTTGTGAATTTAAGAACTACCTTATGGATTTAAAGTTTTGACCACTTGAGGGAATATTATGATCTTTCTCATTATGGTTTCATAATCTTTGTTACGTTAATTGATATCAGAACAAGGCTTTTTCTTGATTCAATAGTATCTAATAATAGTTGGAGCAACAATCCCATGGACGGTGCTCCAGGAAACAATCCTAAAACAACAACAACAGTTAAAACTTTCAATGAGAGAATGTGCGAACTATGCAAGAACTACAGGTAATAATTAACCATTTGATAAAAGTTTTAGGACATGCCCATGTTCACAATGATGAGCAACATGAGATCGGTGATGGACCTCGCAGTCATCATGTTTGCAAGCCACCACTCAATAATGGTAAATCGCAAGCCACAACTCTAATTGTGAAGAAGCTGTTGTACGCATCGAATGAAGAGATAGATCCACAACATCACAACATCTTTTTGAATGAAGTGCGTAGTTAACCAAAAGATTTGTGATCTAATAATAAATGGCAGAAGCAGTAAGAATATCGTGTCAAAGATTGTGGTGGATGTTATCGCTCAAGATTGTATGAACTCACAGCTGCACCTGTAGGCTATTGGATACCTGAACCAGTAAGAGTATAGGACAACGGGGGCACCAGTTATGATCGGGGACCCTCCGATGCCTAAGTCAGATAGGTTAAACCAAAGTAGGTGTAACCGGAGTTATGATTTATAAAATAAAAAATAAAATAAAATTTGCGTACCTTTTTCCCAAGGCAGATGACGTATTTATAAGTTCTTTAGGTAGTCAGCATATCTCAAGTGGATCTGTCAGATACACTGGAATGGTCCGTATATTGTATAGGAATCTGCTTTCGAGAATATTTGACGATCCCACCTTGATTGGTGTGATATTTAGCTGGGATCTTGTCGGATCAATTTTGCCTCGGTACGATGCGGGATTCTCTCTGGACATTTCTCGTCCAAGGTCGAGGTCGGTATGGTCAGGTCGGTCGATGAGTTCTATTACTGAGTTCCGAGCTTGAGCAGTTCAACTCGACAGGGGAGCCTTTCTCCGAGGCTCATATCAGCTCTCCCGGGTGGTCGATATGTTGGTGGCTCGGGGAACCTATTCTATCAATTCTTCATCAGCACCATCTTGGCACATCCTCATGATGTGTAAGGTGAGACGTGGGTCAGTTAGATTTTGTCCATAATTGTGAAAAAATTGCAACTGAAGACAAAGAAGCACCCCTTTTCGTACATGATTTGATGGATCAAGAAAGTCGACGAAATAAAGGCAATTGAACAATGTCATATTCCCTTCCCTATTGGTAAAAATTATAAAGATAAAGTAATGTATGATGTAATCGATATGTAGGCTTGTCACATGCTACTTGGTTGATCATGACATTACAATGTTGATGTCATGCATAGAAGTCGAGATAATATATTTATTTTTGTTAAAAATGGTATAAAGATTATCCCTCACCCCTATGAGAACAGAGAACCAACCCAATACTTTAAAGCAGATGGGTGGTCCCTCGTAACCATAGGGGATTTCATTTAAGAATTTGAAGAGATTTGAGAGATTATGCATTAAAAGGAAAATAAATAAAACTCATGAACATTTCAGAGAAATTAAAACTATTGTTGGAGGATTCCAGGGAGTTATGCCCGATGACCTTCCTAATGAGTTGTTCCTTATATGTATTATTCAACACCATATTAATCTTGTCCCAATGGCAAGTCTACCTAATTGGCCATATTAACAAATGACTCTAAAAGAATGTAAGATTTTGCAAGGTCAAGTGGGGAACTCATTCGTAAGGGTCTAGTAAGGGAAGGTATGAGTCTTTGTGGGGTGTTTGCCCTGTTGACACCCAAAAAGTTAGATGAGTTTAATGGCAAGTGTAAGAAAGTCTGCCTAATCGTATATCGCGTGCTTGTTTAGGACCCATACAGGACTCGTGCAACGTGGTACGAGTCATCCACCTGGTAGGCCCCACATAGACAAGACCTTATAAAAAGAATTATGTTAATTGGATGATCCTAGCCTCTACCTTCAATGTGTGGATTAAAATATAGTTATTGATGTAGAGTGGGTCACGGACAGTTTCATGGCCAAGATGGATCAGAAAAGGCCTGGTCGACGACAAAAGTGATCTGGACTGTCAGACCTTAAATCGGGCATATCTCGCAATCCGGAATGCGTTACCTGACGTAAAATATATGATTTTAGGGTAGAACGAGCTACTTTAGCCAACCAACCCTGCTATGCTGGGTTATGACGCCCGAAATTGTGAAAAACCCCTGGATCGACGGTCGTTTCCCTGCTTTAATTTCGTTTTTACTATAAATAGTAAGTTTTAGTTTGATTATAACTCTTCATCCGTCGGGCTTTAGGAGTTGCACCCAACGTGAAAAGAGCTTAGAATAATTAGGAGAACGGTTTGGTGAAGCCAAATAGGACACTTACTATTTTTGGCCGAAAACCTTGTGCACTAGTAGACATCACGACCGTTTATAAATAGTAAGTTTACTATTTATAGTAAGTTGCGGATTCTAGGAGTTTTAGTTGTAGTTTGATTCTGATTTCTTTCCCATTGCTTGGTTCCCCTATTTAAAGGGTTGTGAACTCGTTTTATTTAATTAATTAATCAATTTCGAATTTATTAGAATTTATTTTTATTTTTTGCTTTCTTTCCTCGTGGATTCGAGAAGTCTTTGTGAGGAGTCCAGAGAAGTTCCGTGGATTCGGAATAGTTATCCTCTTGAGGAAGACGGTGCTCGACCTCACGTCCTCCCCTGCGTCAGTTATGGTGTTTGGTCATATGGTTTTAAGACTCGGATGACTTTGATGCTACTCATTTGAGTCCACTCATACTTAGTAAAACTTGGTCCAGATAAACCTCTGAGTCGCCCCAGACTTGTGCAAGACAGGCCGATTCACCCCCGACGGAGGATTGAATGAGTCGGTCTAAATTGTTAAGTCTTTTGACCATGGTTTAGATGGCTTCAGAAATGCAAGATGGCTTATCGTCTCCTGTTTGAAACAAGAATACTTGTATGATTATACTATGACATTCCTGTTTTGGGCCCACTTTTTCTTGAGCAGGCATCCTAGCTTGCCCATGTTTACACCCATTTTGTCGCACCGATGTGGAGCAATAAGAAGTCACCACATGTCTATGGGTTCGATGCTAGCCGAAATTATACAAAGATATTTTTTATTAAACTTATCTTCGGCGATACAAATTCTGTTATTAATGCGGTGACACAAAACCTTACGCATGCCTTTTTGGAGAGTGAAACGTTACGTGCCACGTGACTACGGTTAGCAAACCAATTAATTAGGCAGCATGTCTGGCACATCTATAAAGACCCACCTAGGGAAACAATCATATCATGTATCTTGTTAAAAATCACTGGGTAAAGCCGTCTCTTATGGTCTTTCTAAAATGGGAGATCTTCTTAAAGACGTTTTGAAGTTCTGTGATGATCATGAAGATTTTGAATATCCAAAGATCGTTCCAACATCCGAGCGAATCGGTTGCAAACTTGGATGCAAATCAAGAGAGGATGGACACCAACAGATTAGGTCCTTGGCCATACATCAATCGAAATTAAAGGGAGGGCTCAAACTAGTGATTCCAATCCTACTAGTTCCATAATTAGAAGGGCCTTGCAAGATGTGGTTTGATTGGGTCATTCAGATGCACGACTATGATTGATTTGAGGTATATGATCAACGATAGAGATTCCTCTGATTGATCCCAAATCTATATGCAAGGTCTTAAAGGTTCTAATATAAACATTTATATAAGAGTAGAGATCTAAAAATCCACGACTCTAGATATAAGATGTTTATATTCGAAATGTATACCGTAAACACGGAGGATTCAAGATCAACAAGGAAACCCAATGGAGATTCTACCACTTGACAACCTATAAAAGGAGCACGCAATGAAAAGCTCGAGGCCCACGCTAAACACAATCCACATTTACCTTATTTTCATCATAGCATAACATAGCTTAGCTTAGCATAGTCTTAGCATAGATTGCTACTGTCTAGCTTTACCACTACAATACCATAGGATTAGATTAAATATTTACAATCCTAAACTATTTGATCCCAATCAACTGAGTTCGTACTTAGGTGATCATCTTTCTGGTCATATCCTGAGGAGCCCATTGCAACCAATTTCGGGACACTCTCTTTAAATTTTTAGTGGCTTCGCTTTACAACATGTTTTCCAGTGTCTAAACTTTAGTGAAATTCTCAATTTCTTTGAAGTACTAAATAAGGAATAAAGCAAACTTTCAAAAAAACGTTGACACCCTTTTCCCAAAGATCCGTTGTTTATAAAGTATCCACCTCGATCAATCTATTCTTACTAATAAATTAGGTATTTATCTCTCGGTTTGTTCATTTCTATAAGTTTATTTTAAAACCCTATTGGTTGTAACGAGCTTCATTCGTATATTAATAAAATTGGCATGGTTTTAGCATTCTTTTTATTTATTTATCATCTTTATTCATCTGAAAAATATTAATTACAATTGTTGGGATTTGCGCTGCGAAATCACATGAATTTGGATCTAGGATAACAATCTAAGAGCACCAAGCAATCACAAGAGAACACAAAGATTTAGCGTGGAAAAACCTTTGCCGAAAAAAACCACGGCACAAAGCGACAGATCTTTACTGTAAAAATAGAAATTACAAAGAGAGAAGACTTACCCCATTCGAACAACTTCGAATCTTACCCTTGCAACACCCTTTGATAACCCTATAACCATTTTAGAAACCCTTGGAATACCATTAGGAAGCTTTAGAATACTTGAGAATGGCCCTAGGGACTTCTATTTATAAACGGAGAAATTTCACTTACGCACCTCCCTAGAAACCGTGTCAAATTTACGCAGTTCGCGCATAAATCGCGCACCGTCTGCATAACCCTTGACTAGTCAAGCCTGGGTTTCGACTGGTCGAGCATTCTAGAAATCCCAAATACACCGTCGCTGGACTTCGAGTTGAGCGGGCTTCGACCAGTCGAAGGGACCTTCGACTAGTCGAGCCAGTCCCTCGACTGGTCGAGCAGCGTGGTGAATAAGATTTAAGACATCTGTTTTACAACAACAATCACTAGTGAAAGAAAAATCTTGAAATTGTAAGGAAAAAAAGAATCCATAAGGAAGGACTCACCCCCTATCCTTTCACAAATCACTTTATCGCTAATCACAACCGGTGACTAGCTCGACAACTGGATTTTTCGAATATAATCTTACTCCAATTGTTTTAGCAGGGTCACTAGCGTTAAATCAGAACATTAAGTTAAGTATGACTCTGACACGCCCGCACAATAAATACATGCCTTCGATCACACATGTAGCCTTATGTTTGATTGAATGGTAAGGCAACCCTCATTTCTAAATTAATGGATCATGATCCATTCACAATAGGGCCAAACACTCGTACAATTGTACTATTGAAGGGCGCCATGACAATTCAAAAAGGTTTTAATTTAAAACTCCAACACCGATATGGGTGGCCGGCCCGCTGGACCTTTATAAGCCCAACATGGATTTAAGCCGGGCTTGGGCCACAAATGCATGGTCTGATCGAAATTCAATCGTGCTCGGGCTTAAGTCATTTTAGCCCTGCCCGGATAGGCCAGCCCAACTTTAGATATACACATGTTATATATTACAAATATGCCATTACAATCCTCAGGCAATCATCTACATTGAATGTAGACCGTTGGTTTCATTTCTTTAACATGTCTATTTCTTCGTGTGTGTTTGGCCCACTTGATCTACGGATGGATTAGGATCGAGCCAGGTCAGGTCAGATCTGAGTGGGCCCAGGCTCAATCAATTTTTCCGGTCTCATGCTTGGGCCTTCCATGCTAGGCCCAACTGGGCTTGGTGTGCTCCGGGCCTGGGTCTTTAGTGTCCCAGCCCATTTAGACCTACCAAGCTTTTGAATTCCTCTAACCAATCGGGCTAGACCCAGCCTGAAATTATAAGGCACAAGTCCCTAGCCTAGTGGGCTCAGTCGAGTCAAACCTCACCCATCAAGGGCTGAAAGTTGATAATCTCTATTTCCCATGATGAAATCAGGCTCGGTCGGGCCAAATCGGGCCTGGCATGAAATTTTATTCGAGTGAAACATGCCAGGCCCAGGCACAATCACCAGATGGACGGTCTAGATCCACTGTATGCATAGCAATGTTTACAATGTGATGGAAAACATGGTTGGTTTTCTATCTACAATTGATGGAAAGAAAGGAACCATCTTGGTTTTCTTTTCCTCCCCTAATCTAGTTGTGGCCCACCTTCGGGAGAAGAGGAACCGTTCATCAGTGGGCTGCCACAGTATTAGGCCATGTCTCAGATACAAAAACACAAAAAATCTCATATTCGACATTAGGGCCAGGCTTGGGCTGGAATAGTGGGCCCTAGGTTGGGCCTAAAAGTAAAGTTGGTTTGTTAATAGTGCTGGGCTTGGGGCTGGCCCAGGCCAGGCTATATGGGTTTTCAAGGTCATTCTTGGTGTCTATCAATTTAGGGCTGTACACGAGTCAAACCGAGTCGAGCTTGGCACAACTCAGGTCGGCTCAGCAAGTAGTTAACCCCAACTCGAACATGGGTCGGCTCACCAAGTAGTTAACCCCAACTCGAACATGGGTCGGCTCATTTCTCGAGCCTGACTAGCCAGCTCAACTCATTTCGGTCAGCAGCTTGGCAAGTTCGTGCTTGTGAGACACATATAATGCATCTTTAATTTCTCACGTGATACAAAACGGTTACAACACCTTACAAGTATTTCATCAAACACTCAGCAAGAAGTATAAAAAACAAGATATAATGGTAGTTATATGGTATAAAAGTCCTTTTAATTTTATTTATTATTATTATTATTATTATTATTTTTACAGTGATTTGTTTCGTATCCATTCCTTCCTCGCCATCAGTTGATTCTGTGGAGAATGTATGCATCCGAAACAATACTTCATTGAGTAATTTCTTCAAACACTTGGCAAGTAGCCGATTTGTTCCGAGCTGATTCGAGTTGAGGTTCGGGCCAAGCCGAGCTTGGGCAAGCTCAAACTCGGCTCAAAATTTTTTCGAGCTTCAAAAACCAGCTAGACTCCGTTCGAATCCAATTTCGAGCCGAGGCAAGTCGAGTTGAGCGAGCTGACTGAGCTAACTCGACGCATGTATAGCTCTATGTATCATGCATGAGTGGGCCCCCTTATGAACAGCCCAAAAGGCCGGCCCACACAAATAATCGCAGGCCGGGCCTGGCCCTGTGGTTTCTTGGCTCTCTCGGTCAGCTTCAAGTAGAGTCAGGGGTCTGGGCGTGGCTGAGCTGAGTCTACAAATTAAAGACCTATGGCCAGAGTAGCTGAGCTGTAAATGGCCAGAACCCAAGCTCGGCCCAAAAATCTAATTGGGCCTTACAATGACAGGCCCACGTCCAATCCCAGTATGATCACACACAACACACGTATACACCTTCAATCTACGTGTGGAATACTCGTATCAACAATCCAACCGTCCAAATTGTGGGCCTGTCTGTAGATGGATTGATTATATAGCGAAAATCAGGTTGATTAGACCGTTCTCACCTCATCAACTGATAGGTATTTTGGACCGTTAATGAACTTTTATTTCAGTGTCCAACAGTCGGACGGTTCTTATAAACTTCAAGTTTAGTATTTTGTGTTGTAACCTATATTTAGTAGGCCCCAATTTCTGATCACGTTATACTGGCATGCGATGTGAACAGTAACTGTCTACCAGTGCATAGATATTCATACTCCGCCAGAGTATCAGAGCTTTCCTCAAAATTCGCCCGGGTCGCCACGCATGCGTTCAAAGCAGGAGGCAATTGAAAAGCTGCAACTGTCAATTGAGTTATATGATACGATGAAAGAGTACGATCATTCAAACACATGCACAACTGTTTTGTCCACATGGTATATTTTTATCAACATCGTAACCGTCAAATGTGGGAACAATATTATATGAAAAACATTAAAATCGATTAAAATATCATAATATCTTAATAGTTAATTTTTTTCTTGAACTTATATTTTATATCAATTATAGATTTTCAGGCCACGAATCCATCATTTAAGCTACAATGTTATATATTTACACAATGAAATTAAGTTAATTACAAACTTTTGATGGTTAGGATTTGAGTAATTTTATGAAAATTGGCATAAAATTCGTGTCGACCTATGGATAGTCATACTCTTCCAGAGTTTCAATCTTTTAATTATAAAATAGATGAATGCGATGAGAAACAGAAGAAGTAAATCGCACAAAAAGGACGCGAATTACCTGCCAGTAGCGAGTCGCTGCTACTCAGATGGTGTTATGTGGGTCCCACCATAAATCCACGCCGTCCATCAATTTCTCAGGATAATTTTATTGCAGAGTAAAAAAACAATATATATTAAAATCTCAGGTGGACCACACCACAGGAAATAATGTTGAATGAACGCCTACCATTAAAAAACTTCCTGGGGGCCACTAAAGTTTTCGATCAAGCTGATATTTTTGTTTTCCCTTCGTCCGGATATTTCTGACCTAATCAATAGGTTGGATGTCAAATAAACATTACAGTGGGCTCATGAAATTTTCAGTGGTGGGCGTTCAATTACCACAGTTTTCCTGTAGTGTGGTCCACTTGAGATTTTAATCCGTCTAATTTTTTTTCTTCATGCTCTAAAATAATGCTCCAAAATGGATGGACGGCGTGGATGAAACAAAAATATTATCATTAGGCCCACAGAGCATCGTCCAATAGCCACGTCGCTACTGGCAGTGTCAGGAGGCAATTCGCGTCCGCACCACGTGTATTTTGGGACAGAGGATGCATGTACAATGATCAGGTGTCACAGGGCCTATACCTCACACGCGTGTGTCGCGCTTGGATTTTACGTAATTCAACCTCTTGTATCTCTCATCGCGCGAATATCTCTAGCATCTCCGGTCATTTTAGATTTGCTAATTCCACACGCGTGTGGACGAGCACACGTGTTTCATTGTGATACACGTGATATCTGATCTTTTCATCCGCCGAGAAACAATTTTTAGATCTTCTCCCTCAGGTGGGCCACAGAATATCAAAACGAACGAATAACTAGAAAAATCCTAACCGTCAATTTACTTTGTACATTATGGCCCACCTGAATAGTGAAATTGTCTGATTTTCTGTGGAGAAGATCGCTGCATTATTTCCAACCTATTGGAAACTTCAGATCTCACACGTGATTTCCCAATTTCGCACGTGCTCCCGCGTGTGTATATGCACCGCTATGCACGCGTGTGAAACTCGCAAAGCATTAAAGCGCGTCGGGACTCACAGAAGCCAAACCCCGAAACTCGAATTTCGCGAAAATCTTCGGGACGAGCGGACGAGATCTCTCAAAAGAGTACGGAAACAAAAAACTACAAAAGGTAAAACCAACGGCTGAGAATCTCTACTCCCTCTCTTTCGTCCAGTAAGAGCAATCAACGGTGGATTCTGCAAAACCGTCCTCCATCCGAACTTTCCAACCCCTTCTCCTTTTCTCGCTGACAAGGTCGCTGTCTTCCTTTTCTTCTCTCCGTCCGCAGAAGGAAGAAAACGCGATTTGAAGCGTTTGAGATCGCGAATACAGGGAAAGATCGTGTATATCTTTTGGAGCTGGAGACTTGCAAGCAAAGATAAAAAGGTGAGCTTATATTCATTTCATTCGGTATATATCTTTTTCTCCTACAGCGACGTTTCATGGAAAGAGTAAAAGCAAGACTGTTATTGAATGGTTCTGGTTTCCATGCGCCAAGGTGCGTAGTACGCATAAGTCATAACCCGTTCGGACATCTGGTATAGGTCCGGGCACTGCCCGAGCACGAGAAGGGCGGTGCGACTACGCACCGGCGTATATATCAGTTTCAGGGCTCTTATTATTTGATACTCCGGCTGCGTATGACACTTCATACGCAGGCAGTTCGATATTTTACACGTGGCTCACATTAACTCAAACTAATCTGATTACAGTGTGGAACCTTGTTGTATGAGCTAACGTCTGATTCGTGGAAAATTTTCATTTTTAACCGTCCAATAAATGTCCACTAATCTGATAGTCTGATAATTAAATGGGCGTAATTTTTGGTTTATGATAAAACTAAAGTAGTATTCATAATTTGGAACGTTAATTTGAATTAATTGTATGCACGTTTGCAAGTTCTATGTAATTTATATGAGCCGGCGTACCATCCATAACACTCTGCCAGAGTATCAAAGTTTTTTTTAGGTATTATATTCTTTAGTGCTCGTGAGAGATCCAGTTTGAACGAGTGGGGTCCATCGTTGAGTGATCCCAGCCGTTGATTTTGTGGGCCACATTGTGACTGGTCCGTGCACCGAAGATCCCAGTAGGTTGGTTAGTAAAGAAACTGTTGGAAAGACGATACAGCAACGGTTCTCGTTCTACAAAGCCAAATATTCTACGGCTTGAACCGTCGAAATGCGGGGAATTTCGGTGCATGGACCATCGACTGTGAGTCCCAACGTATCAACGTTTCAGATCATGGAATAGAATGGGTCCCAGTTATACAAACTGAAGGTCGTCTCTTCACCCGGGCATTGTAGGCTGTCTAACCACTAATCGTGGCCCACTCGAATGGAAACCATTCTTTCAGTGGGCCCCACTTTGGGTGCTGCAAAGTCACACCTGTTCAATCATCTTAGCCGACTGATGAGTAAACCCAGAAGCGATCTCCAGGTCCTACGGTAAGGATTGTCCAGAAGTTGTGGTTTTTGCGGGAGCGGATCCACCGAGGTGGGTGGGACCCCTGACTATGGGGCTCACAGTGATGTATGTGCCTTAAATCCACACCGTCCAACCGTTTGGAAAGCTCATTTTAAGGTATGATCCCGAAAATGAAGCTGACCTAAACTTATGTGAACCGTACCACTGGAAACAGTAGTGATTGGATCCCCACCATTAAAAACTTCCTGGGGGCCACTGGAATGTTTATTTTCCATCCAACCTGTTAATAAGGCTACAAAGATCTGGATGAAGAGACCAGACAAATATCAGCTTGATCCAAAACTTTTGTGGCCCACGAAAAGTTTTTAATGGTCGATTACCATGGTTTCCTGTATTATGGTCCACCTGAGATTTTGATCTGCCACTAAAACGAGTACAGATGGACGGCGTGGATGTAGTCAATTATAGAGCTAGATACGAGCAGAGTATGCTCGGTTACTTGCTCGACTCGACTCGAAATTACTTGACTCGACTCGTCATGAGTTTAAGCTGAGTACTAGTAGTTTTTTAAGACTCATTTTGATTTCGAGTAGAGTATGAACTGGGTAGTACTCGACTTGGTACTCGACTTGATACTCAACTCGTGTACTCGTATTTATAACCCGCTCAAAAAAAAAAAATCCTACTCGTTCAGTCGTTTTCAAGCAGCCCGCCAAAACCCTCTTTCCTTCTTCCCTCCAGTGCCCGTTCGAAAAAATCTCTCTCTCTCTCTCTCTCTCTCTCCCAGTGCCTGTCCCTCTTCTTCCCTCTATCTCTTTAAGACTCGAACTCGAACTCGCCTCGAAAACTCGAACTCGACTCGAATCGATTTATGCTCGTATTTGGATGAGTAGAGCACGTGTAAAGAATTCATGTTCGATGGCCGAGCAGAGCCGAGTATGAGTAGGACTCGGGCATTGCGAGCCGATTACGAGTAGGGCGATATTCAGGTAAGCTCGACTCGTGTACAGCTCTAGTCAAATACATCACAGTGGGTCCCACCCACCTAAGTGGATCCAGGGTCTCACCTAATCCGTTCCCGGTTTTTGCACCATGGAGCCATCAGCTGAACGGCTCTGATTAATTTACCGGGTAAAGAGTTCATTGTAAAATCCAGGTAATTAGCCATTCATCTAGTGGGACCCACCGTGAATGGCCCCAAAAGATTGGGCGAATTGGACAATTTGAAGATCCTACCTTGGACCATTGGACCCAGAAAAATAGGCAACAACCCACCTTCAGAGGTTTAAAGCCTATCGATCCAACGGTTAGGATCGTCGGGATAGGGATGAGGGTGCCCCGTCCAAATTAAGACACGCCTGAAACGATGTGGACACGTGTACGGTGGGGGGTAGTTGCTTCGTTATTGTATGGAGGCGGAGCCCATGTGCGGTCAGAGCCCCAGAACATCCCGCGGCGCAGATTAGCAGAACCCGCTCCATTCAGTTAGTCCTGGTAGGCAACAGGCGGGCATTCACTGCAATGTTTGTCCGTGACAAACTCATTAAATTGTGGCAATTAATTCAATGAACACGTGGCATACATGCATCCGCATCCGCACGGTCCACATTGTGGGGGGGACGCGGATTTCCTGCGATGGGTTGTAGGTGGGGCCCACCGTGATGTTTGTGAGAAACCCGTCCATCCCATTTCCAATCTCAGATTAGGACATGCTATCAAAAATGAGGTGGATTCAAAACTAAAGTGGGCCCCACGAGAGGGAAATTTGGGGAAAGAAATTCCTAACGGTTTAAAACATGGTGGGCTCCACCTCGATGTTTATATGCTATCAAAGCCATTTGAAGTGAGAAAACGAACACCTTAACGGTGGGGCATATGAAAGTTTTAACGGTGGTCATTGAATCATCACTATTTTCTCTTGTGTGGCTCACTTGGGTATTGGATCTGCCTAACCTTTTTTGTTGCATGGACTAACATGAGCTCTCAAAACAGATGAACGGGGTGGATTTCTCACAAAAATCATGGTGGCCCCACCTAGCATCTTGGGAAATCATGGTGGCCCCACCTAGCATCTCAGTATCGAACTTCTTGGGAAAGCCTTTCCCAGGAAAACCGCCTTCCCAAGAAGATCACACCGATCGAATTAGCCGTCTATTGGTGGCCAGTAATTGTACGGCGACAAAAAGAAAAGAAAAGTCAGTATCCCTAATCTGACGGATGAAATGAGACTGTCAAGGATATTAAGTAGGTATGATCCTTGGGCCAATACAGTTTTGACTATTTGGACGGCTCGGATTAGCATGGATGTGAGTCATGTTTGCAGTATACGAGTTGCCACAATCCAGTCATTGTGTAAAGAAATCTACCACATTACTTTCGGATTTCCAGTTTGTACGAGTGGGCCACGTGCACACAGAACGTAGGATCCCAACCATTGAATATTGTAGCCATTGATGCCTTAGTAATTCTCGCAAGACACCCTACTTCGGACACGCTTCTTACAAGTAAACAACCTTGAAATGAGCATATTTCACGACCTTAAATCACTCGTATCTCACAAATAATCCAGATGAGTTTTTCAACGTATATGATTTTATGTAGGAGAACCTACTTAAGCCAACAAACCCTACTACGCCAGATTCGCTAGATTCATATTGATGGTCAAAAGGTCCATGTAGTTTCTTTTTTACTATAAATAAGAAGTTTTAGTTCGAGTATAACTTTTGATCCTTGAATGCACACCATGAAAAGGGCTTAGAAAAGTTAGGAGAATAACATGGTTAGGCCAGATTGGACACTATTTTTGGCCAAAAACCATGAAATCTAGTAGGAATGGCAGTCATCTATAAATAGTAACTTTACTATTTATATTAAGTTACATTTTTAGGGTGTTTGAGTTGACTTTGAGTCTAAAACCTTGTATTAGGTTTGAGTTCCTTATTCAAAGAGTTCTAATTTCGTTTTCTATCATCAATCAAGTTATTTCAAAATTATTAGGAATTGTTTTAGCTTTTATCTCTCGTGGATTCGAGGAAGCTATGTGAGAAGTCCAGAGAGCTCGTGGATTTGAAGTAGTTATCCCCTGTAATGGACTTCATCACGTCCCTCCTTGCACCAAGTTTCTCCAAATCACTCTTTATTCCATCCAAACAAAAACTCAAGGCTTAATTTACACCATTCAAACTCCAAAATAAGGCCAAATTGGCCGAAGCTGAAATTCAAATTCTACCTCCACATCCTCTCTTCCAGAGAAGCTATTAAGTGTTGTTATAATCAACTATCAATCAGTCAAGTGTCAGGATTTGGTCAAAGATTATTTGATGTCGACCTAGTCAGGACATTATATTTCTAGTTTTTCAAAATTTCTATCATTCCCTACTTAACACAAACCATTTTCAATGCCTTTTATAAAAAAAATGCTTAAAAGAAAAACACTTTACATTGTTTCCTGCTCGTGTGTGCGATCCAGGTTCAATCCCTTATAATGTTACCTTAAAAAAATCACTTTACATCATCACTTATTAACTTCATCCAAATTACCAAGCCTAGGAGCTTTCAAGAGCCATAAACGATATGTGGTATTGTACCTGTCACACCAACAAGCCCTGATGGAAGGAAGCCTATAAGAATAGGGTGAGGATCGCCTATCTTTCTAATGTCTTGGCTTTAGGTAAGGAAGCGTTAAGGAGTAGAGTAAGAGCATCCCCTCTCTTGTGGTTTTTTCATCCGTTATCATCCGAAGTTCTAGTTGAGGAAATTGACGCAGGGGAGGACGTGAGGTCGAGCACCGTCTTCCTCAAGAGGATAAATATTCCGAATCCACGGAACTTCTCTGGACTCCTCACAGAGACTTCTCGAATCCACGAGAAAAGAGAGCAGAAAATAGAAATAAATTCTAAATAAATTCGAAATAGATTAATGAATCCATAAAAACGAGTTCACAACCCTTTAAATAAGGGTACTAAGCAATGGGAAAGAAATTAGAATCAAACTACAACTAGGACTCCTAGAATTCGCGACTTACTATAAATAGTAAACTTACTATTTATAGACGGTCGTGATGTCTACTAGTGCGCAAGGTTTTCGGCCAAAAATAGTAAGTGTCCTATTTGGCTTCGCCAACCTGTTCTCCTAATTATTCTAAGCTCTTTTCACGTTGGGCGCAACTCCTAAAGCCCGACGGATAAAGAGTTATAAGCAAACTAAAACTTACTATTTATAGTAAAAACGAAATTGAAACAGGGAAACGACCGTGAAATCAGGGGTTTCTCGCAATTCCGAGCGTCGCAACCCGGCATAGCGGGGTTGGTTGGCTAAAGTAGCTCGTTCTACCCCAAAATCATATATTTTTCGTCCGCTAACTCATCCCGGATTGCAAGATACGCCTGATTTAAGGTCTGATGGTCCAGATCACTTCTGTCGCCGACTGGGCCTTTTCTGATCCATCTTTGCCATGTAATTGTCCGCGACCCGCTCTACATCAGAAATCTTGAATACTAGGTTGATCCTTATCCTCTCTTTGAGGTCTTTTCCTCCCTCAAACTCTGTACGAGAGGATTTTAAGAGTAGGCATGGATGGAAGAGTTCTAGTTATCTTCTTTAATTAAGAAATGTTATTGTTATTCCTTCCTACTCACATCTCTAATCAAGGTCCACTGTCTTGCAATCGAAGGTTGTACAGAGTAGAGCCGGAGGTCTAACAGCTCCAATCATCTCCTCTTTCATGTGTGTCAAAGTTCATCTCCTCTTTCACATGAGTGTCAAAGTTTTTTCATCTCCATTCACATCTCTAGACTATCAGTTAATTTGAGTAGTTCATTTGCTGCATTCATATTGCTTTCTACTGACCACATTACTACATTTTACCATTCACATCTCTAGACCATCGGTTAAAATGTATTTCAGACTTTCCTTCTCCGTAACCAAGGCTCTTACTTTAAATCTTTAGATGCAAATTGCGTGGGATTATTCAAATCAAAACCATACCTCTTAACTTATGGGACATAACGGTTCTATGACGCCTAGCATGGCATAGATCAGAAATTTTTTAGGTAGTGGTGACTCCATCTGACTTTTTGATATATATATATTTATCGCAGACTTCTAATGCATTCTGTAAGTCTGTTCCACGTTCCCATTTCGGTTTGTTTGTTTTTATTTTATTTTTTGGCCAAATGGGCCACTAGTATAGAAGATCCAAGCCTTAGATTAATTTTCATCAAACAGATGTTAACCCAAAACACAGTCAATAGTTCAAATTCGTTAGGATTCTAATTGTAGATGAGTAGGTTAATTTTAATTGAAGGTTCGCAAGCATCTTTCAAGTATCTATATCAATGTCGGTAAAGTAGGCTAACTTTAGCTAAAGATTAGTTGAAGTGTCTTTTAAGTATCTATGTCAATGTCGCAAAATCCGAACCTGACAAATTCTCATATTGGGATCTAGGACCGATCCAAAATGGTTTAGCTTGATAACTACGACAATTGAGTTTAAAGTCATTTAAAATTGTTAAGTTCTGTCCAAAACATTCAAAACTATTTATTAGTTGATTATCCGTATTAATAAAAAGGGGGGGGGGGGACCACGGAAGCATTCGACTCCAAATTTAATGTGGAAAAACCATTTTGGGGAGGACCACGGAAGCGTTCGACTCCAAATTTAATGTGGAAAAACCATTTCCGAAAAAAATTACGACACAAAGCGACATATATGCACTATGAAAGCAAAAAATTACAAGATATGGAGATTACCTGATTCGAACAAGCCTCAAATCACCCAAGCTACACCCTTGAAACCATTGGAACGAATCAGAAAGCTCTTGATACCTCCTATTCCCGATTACACTCATATTTATAGCATTTAGGAGAATCACAATCGTACTATGAAACAAGTCTCGGACTTAATGCAATTCTGCGTAACTTTGTGCGATCGTTCAATGACACATTCGATGACACTTTGATGGCATCGAACAACCTTCAATAGCATCGAATCTCTTTGATGTCATCGAACTAAATACCCAAATGTTACAATGACTAAACATGTATTTTTCGAATTTTCTCGATGCCACTTCGATGTTGTGGACGGCTCGTTAATGGCATCGAACCCATTTCGATGGCATCGAGCAAGACACCTAAAGTGTCCGGCAACAAATAGTGAGATTTTCGGATTTTTCCGATGGCATCGAGTCGGACTTTGATGGCATCGAATTGTTATCGATGGAGAATTGATTTACAGATTCAAGACATTCAATCAACAGGGGTTAGACAGCCTTTTCAAATCAGGTAAGTACAGATGAAGTCTCTACCTTAGGATGTTTGAAATTCCGAGAGAGGAATTTCAGTAAGTGATTATTAGGGGTGTACATCGAGTCGAATCGAGTCGAGCTGGCCTCAGCTTGACTCGGCTTGACCACTAGCTAACCTCAGCTCGAACTTGGCTCGGCTCTGTCCTCGAGCCTGACTGGCCAACTCAGCTTAGGCTAGTTCAAGCCGAGTTCGAGCCGAGTTCATCATTGCAGCATTTTCACAAACACCAGGACCCCACCTTCAAAATCTCACTGTATTTGAGACAACAATAATGGTTTTACAGGTATTTTATCAAACACCTTTTAAGCAACATAAAAATCAAGAAAAAAAAGGGTGTTGGTTTCATATACATACCTTCCTTGCCACCAGCTACTCTTCTTTGAGTCATTTCATCAAACACTTGGTGCGCAACATCAATATCAAAGTAACCGAGCCATCGAACTGGTTCGATCCGAGTTCTATTCGAGCTAGGTTCGATCCGAGTTGAGTTGAGTTGGGGCCAGCTCGAACTCGGCTTGAACTCATTTTCGAGCTCAAAAAAATCAGCTCGACTTGCCTCGAACTCAGCTTCGAACCGAGTCGAATTGATGAGTCCAATCGAGCGAGCTAACCGAGCTAGCTCGGTTCGTGTACACCACTGATTATGTTCACTTTAAAAATGAAACAGAAAAGAGTTTGAGAGAGAATGGATTTGAGTTGGGTCTCGAAGAACAAGGGAACCCTTCAACTTGTAGGGGTTATGGGAGCCAATATTCACCATTTTAAACATTAGGGCTCTCTTGAAGAGTAGGCCCTTGGCCATGGGCGCAGACCTACCTCACTGTGGGGACCACCACGATGTATGTACCTCACATCTATGCTGTCCATCTGTTTGTACAGCTCATGTTAGGGTATGAACCAAAAATTGAAGCAGATTCAAATCTTAGGTTGACCACACGAAATATTGATGATTGAATACCCACCATTAAAAGCTTCTTGGGGCCACCGGAATGTTTTTTTTTTTTTTTTTCCATCCAACCTGTTGATAAGGTCACAATGACCTGGTTGAAGTGACCACACAATTGTCCGGTTGATCCAAAACTTTTGTGGTCCACAAGAAGTTTTTAATGGTTATTCGTTGCTGTTTCTATGATGTGGTCCACCTGAGATTTGAATATGCTTCGTTTCTTGGATCTTGCTCTAAAATGAGCTGTACAAACGGATGGATGGCATGGATGTAAGTTGCACACATCATGGTGGGCCCCACAGTGAGGGATCCAACCATCTTGTATCTACTGAAGCCGTGCCCCTGGGCCGTCTGATCAGCTTGATCAATCCACCATCAGGCCCACCAAAGTAAAAGCCATAAAGGAACATGAACGGGGACACGGATTGGTTACTATCCCCACCAGGACCTAGCTAGAGACAGACTGTCCTGGCAGAGGCTGTGGGCCCACCTTGATGTATGTATTTTATCCACACCGTCCATCCGTTTTGACTGATCCTTTTAGGGCATGATCCCCAAAAGGAGGCAGATCTAAGGTTCAAGTGGACCACACCAAGGGAAACAGTGGGAGTAAAGTGCCTACCGTTAAAAACCTCTCGGGGGCCACAGATTTATGTTTTCCCTTCGTCCAGGTCTGTTTGATCTTATGAACAGGTTGGACGGCAAATAAACATCACGGTGGGCCCTACAAAGGTTTCAACTGTGGGCGTCATTGTCACTACTGGTTCTTGTGGTGTGGTCCACTCAAGCCTTCGATCTGCCTTCTTTTGGGTCTCATGCCCTAAAATGATCCGTCAAAATGGATGGACGGCGTGGATAAACACATTCTCCACGGTGGGCCCTACAGAACCTCTGCGAGGACCGTCCGTCTCTAGGTGGGTGTAGTACCCAATCCACACCCCATGAACAGAAGAGGCATGGCCCACTGGCAGCCTGGGCGCGGATTAGATACTGACAAGGTCAGTAGCCAAATGGCTACTGATGTGATGTCACCAAGCTCCGTGGACCCACCATGATGCATGTGTTGTATCCATACCGTCCATCCATTTGAAGAGATCGTTTTATGGCATGAGAAAAATAATGATATAGATCTAAAGTTCAAGTGGACCCCACCATAGAAAACAGCAGGGATAGTGACATCCACGGTTCAAAACTTCTTAGGGGCCACAGAAGTTTCCGATCAAGCTTATATTTTTGTTTTCACTTCATCTATCTCTATGTTAACTTATGAATAGGTTGGATCTAAAAAATACATCATGGTGGGTCTTATAAATGTTTCAACGGTGGGTGTGACTGATCCCACGGTTTTCTGTGGTGGGTCCACTTGAACTTTAGATATATCTCATTCTTTTTCTCATCCCATAAAACAATCTTTACACATGCATCATGGTGGGGTCCACAGAGCTTGGTGACTTCACTCTACTGACCTTGTCGGTATCTAATCCGCGCCCCTGGCAGCCTCAGCCTTTTCAGCCGTTGAAACTTGAAACTGCAACTCTTCTGATTATGAGCAGCGTTTTGTGCCGCTAGAGCAAGACCCAGCAATCATACAGGAGAAGATCTAATACAACTGGTTGTATCATATGTTTAGCATACATCTAGTTTTTTTTGGAGACGTGAGATGGTTTGATCATCGTTAAGGACCATTCATTCACTTCAGCAGACTCTTAACTGCTACTATGCAGGAATTAGAGCAATCGGAAGATCTTGACCATGTGATTAATGACATGGAAAAACGGATGGTCGAAATTTGAACATCTATTTTCTGGGCCCCACTTTGATTAATTATGGTTCTGATGAAACACTTTGGTCGGATGTCAGCTAATCGTTCCATGTATGACTTTGTGAAGTGGATGGGTTATATGAAAAGTCACCAACAATAAACGGCCAAGATCATCCGATTAGTCAGTTTTTTTGCAGCGTGGTCTGCCAGTGTTGGTATGAAATGCATGGATAGTGCCGATTAGTGATTGGGCTGTCCTACGTGTCCAAAGCAACGAGTTGTATTTTAAACCTACTGTACAACTGGTTGTTTCTGACCCCTTTCAAGCTCTCTTAATGGTGAAGAACTTTGATACTCTGGCAGGCCTGGTGGCCGTACGCAAGCATGCAGATACAGGAAACGTGAAATAAATATTCCTTAAATGTCACCGGGAGTGGAGCCCGGGTAACACCAAGTTCGGTCAGACCATGATCCTGGGCCCACCTTGATGTAGGTGTCATATATCCAGGCCATCCATCTGTTTTCCCAGCTCATTTTAGGGTATGCGCCCGAAAATGAAGCAGATCCAAATATCAGGTGGACTACACCAGAGGAAACCGTGGTGATTGAATGCCTACCATTAAAAACATCCCAAGGCTCATCCCAATGTTTATTTGCCATGAAACCTGTTGGTAAGGTCACCCAGACCTCGATGAAAGAAAAGCACAAATATCAGCTTTGATCCAAAACATCTGTGGCCCATAAACATTCGAAGGCCACTGTTTATTGTGTGGTCCATCTGAGATTTGGATCTTCTTCATTTTTGGGCCCGTGCCTAATATGAGCGGTCAAAACAATGGGCGGCATAGATATATACAGCATATTTGGGCCCCATGGCCACGCCCTGACCGAATTTGCTCCCGATTACACTGCCCAGATCGTGGGTCCCACTGTAGGTGGGTCTGAGCCCGAAAATTTAATTGGTCCCATATCTTAACTAGTTGATTGGTGGACAGTTAAAATGAGAGGAAAAAAAAAAATTAATGGTCCAAATTCAATAACTACTTGAGTCCAATGATATGGTGAATTGAAGACTCGAGTAGACTACAACACATGACTGATGAGGTGAATTGAAGACTCAAGTAGACTACGACACATGAAGCTGTGGTGAAAATGATGACTTCTCTTACATCACCTTGGTATTTATTTGCCATCCATTCTGATCACAAGATCACGTGGAGGGAGCCTTATTTTTGGGCTTATCTTGAGATGATTGGTTAAAATGAATACACAACATGGATAAAACACATACATCATGGTGGCTCCCATTGCCATGATGGTCCCTATCTAGCTAGGTCCTGGTCGGGGCAGTACTCAATCCACATCAAATCCGGAAGAGCCCACTTATGCTTTACGGTGTTTTATGTTTTTGTTCTCCATCCGTTTTGAAAATTCAAAAATGAAGTAGTTTCAAATCTAAGTAGACCAAAATATAAGGGACTAGTCTCACCATAGGTTTGCTTCCTATAGGTGAGGGTTCAACTCCCCCTCCTTGCTTTACCGGATACACATGGTTATAGGTGATTGCGCGTGTTTGCAGGAATTAATCTCACCTCAAAAAAAGAGGTGGGAACACCTGAGTCTTCAAAATATATATATATATATATATATATATATATATCAAAGGGACAATGCTAATCAATATAAAAACTTCACGTGGGCCACAAAAGTCTTGATCAGCTGATGCTTGCATTGTCTCTTCATCCAGGCTGGTTGGATGGCTAATAAACATTACAGTGGCTCATAAAGTTTTTAATAGTAGGGATTCAATCAGAATTGTTGATATGGTATACTTAAGTTTTGGATCTGCATCATTTTTGGAATCATGTTCTAAAATGTGCTGTTAAAATGAATGACGATGTGAATGCAAGTCACAGCAGCCCTACAGATCTACCGACCTCGATGGATCCACCCAAACCACGCCTAATTTTGAGGTGCTTAAATGCCACGTGTGCGCATGCGTGTCGAGCATCACACTCCGCCAGAGCATCGAATAATTCCTCCTTGTAATGCTTGTGTTGAAATGCATGCATGCAGTCCTCGACCCGAATATTCTACAACAACAGTAGCAGAGTATCCGTGCAACAAAAGGCTCTACAGCATACCCAGATTACGTGGTGAAACCCAACACCACGTGGCTACTACTAGGTGTAAGAATACTGTCGGATCCACGGTCATGTACATGTTTTATCCATGCCATCCATCCGTTTTGCCGGCTCATGAGCTCAAAATTAAAGTATATCAAAGCTCAGGTGGGCCACACCACACGAGACAGTGTGATATCAAAATTAATAATGCCGAGTGTTGAAACCTTCCTTGGCCCACTGTGATATTTATTTGTCATGTAACCTATCTAGGTAAATGGAAAATTATGTTATTTCAAAAAACAAATCAATGATAAGCATTTAATGTCCGCTATTTTCATATATGCTTCAATTTTGAGCTCATGCCTTAAAATAAGCAGTAAAAATAGACAGAAGAATTGATAAAACACATACATCATGGTTGACCCTACGGAGTCCTTTTGTCACAAAGAGCATGAATTGGCTGTGACCCCGGAACTAACTATGTAGGTGGAACCTAACAGCAGGGCTCATATTGATGCATGGGTTGTATATCAACATCGTCCATCTGTTTTTCGAGCTTATTTTAGGAGCATGATCCTAAAAATTAAGCGGCTATAAATTTCAAGTGTACTATACCATAAGAAACAATGGTGATTGACCATTAGAAAGTTTTTTTTTTTTTTTTTTTCTCCCTTTCATAAGGTTGATGTGACCTTATCAACAAGTTGGATGGTCAATAAACATTATGGTGGACCCTGGGGGGGGGGGGGGGGGGGGGGGGGGGGGGTTTTAATAACCATTGTTACCTATTGTGTGGTCCACCTAAAATTTGTATCTCTTTCATTTTTTGACAATGTCCTAAAATAAACTTACAAAACCGATGGACATCGTGAATATGCAATGCATACATCGAGGTGGGCCATATGTTAGGGTCCACCCACACCATTGGTTTCGGGTCGCAGCCAAGCGTGCTTCGAAGCCACATGGTGTTGGGTTCACCACATAATCCATGTTCCTCTATTGGGCCCACCGCAGTTTTTTATGACATCCATGGGTCAACATTTGCTACAGCTTGTGTTAGGACATGAACCGAAAAGTTAGGCTTATTGAGAACTCAAGTGGGCCACACCATAGAAAATGTGAGGATGGAGACGCCCAACATCGAAACGTTCTTACCCACTTTAATGTTTATATGCCATCCAACCCCATCAGAAGGCGATTGCAACCAAGAGGAGACTAAACCTTATCATTAATTTGGGTGGGTCGCAAGAAGGTTTCGTTAGAGAACTTCATCCCTACTTTTTCTTATGGTGTGTCTACTTGAGTTTTCGCACAATATCATTTTTAAGTTGGATAATTCCATCCCTATTTTTTCTTGTGGTGTGTCTACTTGAGTTTTGACACAATACTATTTTTAAGTTCATGTGATGAAGAGAATAGTTGTTACAAAATCATCATGGTATGAGGTAACTTTTTATTACATGGAATGTATACATCATCCGCACCCAAATTGATAATCCTTAGGATTACATATGGATTTTCTTTACTGCCATTAGAAAAGGTAAGGTGGGCCATGCCCAAAGAATAACATCCATTTGATGAGGCCGCTGATTAAGGCACATCCAGTGGGCAAAACTCACATTGGATGGTTGTGATAATTTGAATGGTCAGATCCTTTGGCATGTGGTTTTTCCACAGTGGCCCACCTATTAGGCCGATTCTGACTTATATGCCCCTTCCATGATCCTAAGGAGTATGATTATGAGTGCACCCTAGGTGAACCCGAGCCCGACCCTTTACGAATAAGGTGTAGAATTCCGGATCAGCCTCGACCCGACCCACAACCCATACAACATGGTCCAAACTGGACCCATTAAAGGAACTGATCACATGGAACCAACGTACCACAACTTTTGGAACCGTACCTTCCTTTTCACGGACGCGGATTGCGTCCTAGGCTTGCCACCAGGGACTCAGTTCGGCAGGGGATCTGTGGGGCCCACCGTGATGTATTTATTTTATCCAATCCGTCCATCCACTTTAAATGATCATTTTATGGTATGATACAAAAAATGAGGGAGATTGAGAGCTCAAGTGGGTCACACCATAGGAAAGAGTGGGGATTGAACGTTGAAAACTTCTTATGGCACACCAGTTTTTGATGAAGCTGAAATTTGTGTTTTTTCTTCATTCAGGTTTATGTGACCTTATGAACAGGTTGGAAAGGTTTTGCTTCTTATGGTGGGGCCACTTGAGCTTTGGATCTACTCCTTTTTGGGCTCGTATCTCAAAATTATCTGTTAAAATGAATGAATGGTGGGGATAAAACACATACATTAAGGTGGCCCCACAGAGTCCATGCCAGGACGGACCCAGTCGGTCCTTGTAGGGGTAGGACAATCCGCTTACCCTTGCAGATTGGGTCGTGGCTCGTGTCGTGGAACCCACCTTGATGTATGTGTTTTATCCACGCCATCCATCCATTTTGCCGGCTAATTTTAGGGCAAGTGCCCAAAAATGAAGCAGATCAAAAGCTCAATTGCACCACACCACAAGAAACAGTAGTGATTGAACACCCACCATTAAAATCTTATTGGGGCCACAAAAGTTTTTAGATCAAGCTGATATTTTTGTTTTCCCATCATCCAGACCTGTATGACCCTATCAACAAGTTGGATGGCAGATAACATTACTGTGGGCCCTAGGTTGGTCACAACCGTGGGTCTCATTATTCCACTCTTTCCTATGGTGTGGTCCACTTGAACTTCGGATCTGTTTCATTTTTGGGCTCATGCTGTAAAATGAGCTGGAAAAACGGATGGACGGCGTGGATATAAAAAAAAAACATCCATCAAAGTGGCCCTCACATCGCCCAGGGCCACCTTAGCTGGGGTGGTGTTGGGGTCACCTCTCAATCCACTTCCAATTTCATGTCGCTTGTGTAGGACATCCATACCCTACGGTAGGACCTGCCAAGAAAAATCATTGGAAGAAAAATCCGGCTATTTCACTTTATCACATAGGCCACGCTGTCGGAATGGATGGACAGCTGATGTCTGACTATATAACGTTGTGGGACCCAATGCTTTGATGTCCTACACGAATGTCATTTAGTGAGGAAAGAGGTGTGGTCCACTTGCCTGTTTGATCATTTCTCCTAGTGTAATTGTTATAGGGTGTCGGGCACAACTGACCCGACCCGACTCAGGCCCGAGAATGGAAGGGTTCATGGTTTTCAGCCCCGACTCAGGACTGAACCAGTCGGGTCCAAGTAGCCTAGTCTTTTAAGTTTTAACCATGGGAAAGTGGGTTACGTAGGAATCAACCCAAGCCTAACTCATCCAACGGCTGTTATTTTTCTAGCACCCCAACTTATTTAAATGGCCCACATTTTCCAGCCAGAGCTCAACCCACGACCCATTTAAGTGGGCCCCAACCTGTAGGGTTCGAGCAATGGATCTAATGGGCTCATGGGTCAACTGTTGTGGCTCGCTACTTAAGCTTAGTCGTGCCGGGTTGGGCTGGACCATTTAAGCCTGACCTAGTTAGAATTGAATAAATCGGGTCTGGTTAGACTTGGGCTTGATGAGTTTTAAGTGATTTGAGTTGAACCATATGGTAAAGAGTTACAGGTTAGATATGGGCCAAGATTCTTGGCCCATTTAGTAAACGGTTTGGGCCCAAGCTGACCCTGGCTTAAAAATCGGGTCGGGCCAACCTGACCCGTCACCATGGTTATTTGACTCGGTGACACCTCCCAACTCGTCCGGGTTGGACCTTAGTTTGGGGCGAATCCTGCCCGAGTCAGGAGCCACTCGGGTCCCGGGTGGCATACGTGGATCCCTGACTGCGGGGCTCACCTTGATGTATGTGTCTTACATCCACACCGTCCATCCATTTGGACAGATCATTTTAGAGCTTGAGCCAAAAAATGAAGCAGATCCAAATGTTATGTGGACCGCACCACCGGTAACAGTGGTGATTGAATAGCCACCATTAATAACTTCTTGGGTGCCACCGATATGTTTATTTGTGATACAACCTGTTGATAAGGTTACAAAGATCTGGATGAAAGGGACGACACATATTTCAGCTTGATCCAATACGTTTTTCGTCCATGAAGTTTTTAACGGTTAATCGCCTTTGTTTCCTGTGGCGTGGTCCACCTGAGTTTTGGATCTGCTTCATTTTCAGTACCAAGCCCTAAAATGATCTGTCAAAACGGATGAATGGCGTCGATGTAAGGAAAATACATCAAGGTGGCCCCCACAGTAGGGATCCACAGACGCCGCCTTCCCCTTCCACCCAAGTAGTGCGCACCAGCTTCCAAATTGTGCACAGGAGTACACGTGGCACGTCAATCTGGACATGGATCAACAACCATTTTCTTCTTAACCATCACTTCAGACCACAAATTGAATGGCTAAGATCATCCATCCAATCATAATCGGTCTCACGATACGATCAATCAAAGTGGGCCCCACTATTTTGTACACAGTCCGGTGGCCCCACTTAAATTTCTGCCACCTGTAAGGTGCCTGAGTCACAACCATTTAAGAAAATGCTGCACAACGCACATGGTAGTCTATACTATTGTATTTGTATATTAACAGGCGAGCGACCGTCTCCTTCCCTGCGCCAGAAAAACGGAGCTTTCGAAAACATACTCGGGCGGAGGTTTCTAAAATGCGCCACATGTATCTTAGAAAGAGCAGCTTCAAGCGCCTTTTCTCTATCGCCATTGGCCGGCGTAGTTTAGATGAAGAAAGACCGAAGGATGATGTCTCTGTTGTGCATGAAAGCATCAAAGGCATGGAGATTTTGGCAGTTGCTGAGCAATTTCAAAAGCCCAAATGGAAATGCTTTTCCTATCAAGAGATCCTTGAAGCAACCAACGGATTTCATGCAGGTATTTGTATTGCATTTCTGTAGAGAGAGAGAGAGAGAGAGAGAGAGAGAGAGAGAGAGATGTCCATTTCAATTCTCTTGTTTTTGCTGTTGAAAATTTGGATTTTTTTTAATTATTTATTGTTATTATTATTATTATTTTAATTTAGAGTATCTGTTTGGAGGAGAAAATAAAGACCCATTTCTCTTCTTTTGTTGTTGATGTGAAAAGCTTTGGATTTTTTGCTTTAATAGACATTAAATCATCTGTTTGGAAGATAGAAAAAAGACCCATCTCTCTCTCTCTCTCTCTGTTAAAAGTTTTGAATTTTGGTTTTTTTTTTTATAGGCATCAGAAAATCTGTTTGAATGAAAGAAAGAACCTTTTTTCCTGGTTTTTGCTGTTAAAAGCTCTCAATTTTTGCTTTGCAGGCTTTATTTTAGCTGTTTGGAAGCAAAAGAAAAGGACCCATATCTTTTCTTGGGTTTTTGATACTGAAAGCTCTGTATTTTCAGCTTTTAGGAGCATTTGATTATGAGTCTGAATGAGAAAAAAGACCCATTTCTCTTTTTTAATCTCTAATGCTGAAATATTTGAAATTTTGCTTTTATGGGGATCAGATAATCTGGTGGGAAGAGGTGGGTATGCAGAAGTTTACAAAGGAGTCCTGATCGACGGTCAGGTAATTGCCGTGAAGCGGCTTACAAGAGCTTCAACGGACGAGCAGAGAGAGAAAGAGTTCTTAACAGAGCTTGGGACGGTTGGGCATGTCTGTCATCCAAACGTTTCATCGCTGTTAGGCTGCTGTATCGACAATGGCCTACATCTGATCTTCGAATTCTCCCTGCATGGCTCTGTTTCTTCTCTTCTCCATGGTAAAACAAACGGAGCTTTCTTTCTTCGTATTTAGAATATAAGGCACCATTTCTTAAATTCCTGTCATTTTATAATGTGCCTTTGGTAGATGAGAATTCCCCACCAATGGATTGGAAAACACGATACAAGATTGCCGTCGGGACGGCCCGTGGACTCCAATACTTACACAAGGGGTGCCAGAGGCGGATCATCCACAGAGACATCAAGGCATCTAATATCCTCTTAACTGCGGATTTCGAACCTCAGGTATGATTTGGATGTAGACATGATCCGATCCCGGAAGGTGTTTCTAGCTGGTAATCTTTTGATCAACCTATCAAAGATTACGGGGCACGTTTGGATTCACTATCCAATGGAATCACAATTTGTTAGTCCAATTACAATTGTTTGAATCAGCAGAATTATTTTTCTTTGTTCCCTCTTGATTAAACTGCATTTGTGATTCAATTCACCTGTGCAATCCAAACGGGCGCCTGAAGGTAAGTGTTCTGTTTTTCCCAGGCCAATTGGATGGAATGGCTTTGAGTCCCACCTCAATGGATCCATACCTCAATCTCCACTTGTTTGTACCATTAAAAGCGAATTGAGTACCTTACAATCTGTTAAAATCCCTTCATATACAGTGATAAAGAGTTTTTAGAGAAAGTGTTGTTTATCATTGTATCAGAGCAGAAGTTATTCTCTCGCGGGTGCCGTTTAAGATACATACACCATGCTTTGACAGCTCAACCTTTTACATAAAGTGGTTGTTTATCACAATCCACCATTTGGTGTACACCCAAATGCTACATGGACAGCTTTGAAATCTCAAATTGCTTCGGTTTGGAATTGCTGTACTTATGGGATTCTGTAATTTGTTGTGTTGCAGATATCAGATTTCGGACTGGCGAAATGGCTTCCATCTCAATGGACTCATCATTCTGTCATGCCGATCGAAGGCACATTCGGGTTTGTGATTTCATCCCTCTCAATTTGAAACACATTCATTTTTTCATCACTGGATTTCAAATTTTTGGAAATTTTTATCAAGAAAGTGTTAGTTGATAGAAGAGACTAATATTGAAATACTACTTATAATCTATAGGTATTCTCTATTGCTCCCAAAGCACGATAAGTTATATTTCTCCTAGTTGTATCAAGACACATGCATAGTCCATTTGATCAATCTGAGCCGTTCATTATGTTGGGCATACATTTCACTAGCCGAAGTTCATTGATTGGACAATCTGAAACTTCTGTAAGTTTTGGCCAGGGATACGATGGTTAGGATTCTCCAACAAATATGATCCTTTAAAACCATAATCAATCCATGATGGAACCAGTAAATGACTCAAGTTGTTGGTTAGGACTATTTTCCTTTAAATGATCTTGACCATCCATTTCAAAGGCTGCAGATCAGATTGTTAAACTCGTCGTGGTAGTGCGTTTAGTGGAACTAATGGACAGCCTAGATCCGTCGCTAAAACTGTCCCAGCGCCCAACTCACCTAGGATCACTATAATTTATAGTGCTCTGAGAGCACTAGCTCATCTCTCTTGATTAAGCTCTAATAATCAGAGTTTTTGATCCATGGTCTTTGTTAATTGCTTTGATTAGGTACTTGGCCCCGGAGTACTTCATGCACGGGATCGTCGACGAGAAGACGGACATCTTTGCTTTCGGAGTCTTTCTCTTGGAGATCATCTCCGGCCGGAAACCGGTCGATGGGTCCCACCAGAGCTTACTTAGCTGGGTAATTTCAGCTGATTTTGAGCTAAAATGTTATTAGGCCTTTACATGGATTTCATATATGGAACACAAATTGTGGGCCCACCTCAGATGAAGCCTAATCTAAAAGCCAGATCAAACAGGCAATCCCAACCGTCTAGCCATTGATCGCTAAACAGACTAGAAAAGGAAACAGTTTTTTAAAATCCAAATTCAGCAAAAAACTATCCTTTTATTGAGTGATTAGAGTAATCCAATCAACATGAATTTTGGGTTATACCTTATTTACTTTGAGACCCATGATTTTAACGGTTTGGATTGGAGGACAGTGTGTCTGAAGGCATATATTATTCCATACTCCGGCAGAGTACTGGTTAGTAACTGTAGTTCTGTTTTCATTTTCAGACCAAGCCGCTTTTAAACGAAGGGAGCACAGAAATGCTGGTGGATCGTAGGCTTGGAGGTGACTACGATATCCAACAACTAAAGAGGCTGGCCTTCACGGCATCTCTCTGCACACGAGCATCCGCCACGTGGCGGCCATCAATGAGCGAGGTAATTTCAGCTTCTTTCCATGCACTGCACTTGCATAAGAATAGGCCGTTGGCTCTAATGTAACCGCTCGAGTTCAATTGGACAAACTCGGAAATGAGAACACGTGTGAGAGATCCCATCCGCTCGTTTTGATCTCAACTCTGTAGATGCTCGTAGCATCTGGTGGCTCTCATTTAAGGCTATCCAGACCATCCACATTGTGGTCCGCGTTTTTGGATGGATCACATTGCGAAAGTCTCTCTGATCAAGTAATCCTAACCATCCAGTTGATGACTATCCAATGAAAAATCAGATGGTTACTACAATATTCTCTGGTTCGGAGTTTTGGACGGTCTTGATTTCCCCACGACTGTTTCCTGTGTATGGATGAAGTCTCACCACCGTTTTTAATGGTGGTAAACTATTATACGAGTCTGACCTCTCGCACGATGTAAAAAAATGGTGGTGACTCATCCATCTCACATGTCGCGCAGCAGTACAGAAATCCAGACCGTCCAAGACTCCAAATTGTGTATACATATATCGAAAATGACAGTGATAACCAAAAATCCAAACCGTCCAATCAATAGCTGTCAAATGGATAGTCAAAGTTAAAAAAGCGAGTGGTCTGAATTCTGCTAAGTAAAATCCATATGGTTAAATTAATATTATCTTCAATCCAGAGTGGATCAGCAATTTAGACAGTCTGGATTGCCGTACAGAAGTGACACGTGTACGGATAAAAAGTCTCCATCATTTCTTAAATTGAGCAAGACTAACGTAGGAGCGTGACTTATCTTTTCTAAATGACCATAATGCCCTCATCTCTCTCTCTCTCTCTCTCTCGCTCTCTCTCACCCACACACAAATAAATGCTTCCTGAAGAAACAGCAGTTATGCCAAAACCGTAAAAAAGTGCCATGTAAGACGGCCTACGCCACTGATAATTAGGTAACTGTCAATCTCACATGAAATAAGGGGCGTTGTACATATGTGGTCCATGTCTCGTTGATCCAAACCGTTGATAGTGTTGTACCCGCTTGGGATGGCTCATACACTCAAAATCTTTTGATTGGGAAATCCAAACACTTAAAAATATGTGGCCAGCAAATGGATTGTCCCAACCAACGTTTTAAAAGAATAAAGAACTACTGGGGTTATTATTTATTTATAATTCTTGCAGTCGTATGGATGGGCCATCAATCGTGGGGTCTATGATTTCAACGGTTCCGATCACCGAATTAGACCGCGATATCTGACATAAGTGTTCTGCATGTGACCAACGTCCTTAGAAATGGGTAAAAAAAAAAGAGAAATGATCATACAGAACGTTGTATGATAACTTATCATCCAACGCTTTTATTATCTTCTGACGTGTCACTTTTCTATGACATCCGACCGTGAAACTGGTGGGCCGCACCATGAAGACCACCTGGGGTGAAAACCACGATGGTCCATTCATCAGTTGGACTACTGCTTTGAAATCAATATCAGCCGTTCGTTTGAGTATAGTATGCGTGTGGCCACTGATGAGTGGATTTTCCGATATTCACTGCAGATGATCACCCAGCTGGGTGTCGTTGTAGAAAATCTGGCAGTCCATTTTCAGGGATCCAGGACGTGCACACGGCAATTCCCACTGTGATTGATGCTTATATCAATATCTCGCCGGTCCATGTGGGCTAGAAACGGATGTATAAACGGACGGTTGGAGGAGTGGCAACCAGTGGTCCACAGTCAACGCTCTTGTTTTGATCACACAATCAGTGGGCTGGCCTGATTTTTAGGATAAGACCAATGCACTTGCGGGATCTGACTGATGGACGTTCTGGATCTCGTGTACATGTGCTACGTTGACACGTGTGGTTACATGAGTTTAGTTCTTAACAATGTGAACGTGATTTTATGGAAAAAACAGCTTTCCTATGTTATTTCTGCACATTTTAAAAAAATGGTGGTGACTCTTCAACCGTGAACATGGAATTGTTGTAGGGCAATCCAGACTGTCCAAATTGCCTACCCAATCTTTGGTTAAAGCATAAACCTGTAATATTAACCATCTGATTTCCCATCTTTGGATGACCTGAGATTTTACATTTACCTCTACCATCCATTTGATAACTATTAATTGGATGGGTAGGATTGCTTGCTTGGTGTGGTTTTAGATATCTATTCCATCTACAGCGGGACCCATGATTTGGACGGCTTGGATTCAAGTAAGTCAGTGCCATATATGAGGAGCATGAGTCACCACCATTTTTTAAACTGTGCAGAAATAACATAGGTTTCTAAGGAAAAAGATATAAGGATAATTCGGGAATATCATTGGTAAATGATTAAAGGTCAATTGCATCACATCTAAAACTTTCGTTTTCGCGTCCCATCCGACAGCCCGGAGAACAGTTCGATTAAAAAAAAGGTGTGCCCACAATTTCATAATACCGAAAATACCCTAATATGATTGAAAAAACACGCATTATAAAAATGAGTTCTACACATCTTTCGTCCTTTATAACGATGGCGAGATGTGACATGTAGCCTGTAAGGGAGCGGATTAGGTGCGGCGTAGGCCTCACTAGGTGTGCACATTGAATTGGTAGAACTGTGGAACTAGACTGGAATTGACCAAACGGTCTGGTTTGGTCCGGTTCTAGATTACGTCGGTTCTAGTTTTAGTTTCAAAAATTAAAGAATTGTTTAGTTCGGTTCGATTCCGGTTTGGGATATGTAAAACTGAACTGATCTGTGATCTGAATTGTAAATCCGAACTGTGGAATCAAACATGGAACCGAACAGTGGAACTGAGCTTAGAACCATGAGTTTACAATATATTTTAGTTGTATATTTAACTCATGATTTATGGTTTACAATGCACCTTTTGATTGTTTTTGTAAATATATTTTTTCACATCATATACAATATCTAAACTATTCATCAAATGGATCACAACACGAATGTACATGGGCTAAATTATAAAATAGAACATACAATTGGGTTAGATTATAAAAAGTCCAAAACCGTGGAACCGAACCAGTTTTCACGGTCCGGCTCCAGTTCAGTTTTAGAGTGCTAACCGTCCGATTCCGGTTCTAAAAATCTTAGAATCGTAAGTAACGGTCCGAACTGTGTGCACCCCTAGGCTTCACCCAAGACGGTGCGGCCCTTAACGTTGGGCTCACCTTGATGTATATATTTTATATCCACGCTGATCCATACGGTTTCCAGATCATTTTACAGTATGAGCTGAAAAATAAAGTAGATCTAAATTTTAAGTGGACCATACTAAAAGATTCAGTGGTGATTGACACCCAACCACTAAAAACTTCTTAGGGCCATCGTAATTTTTATTTACTATCCAATCTGTTGATAAGGTCATAAAAATAAGGTAAAATACAAATATCAGCTTGATACAAAACTTTTGTGTCCCACAAGAAACTTTTAATGGTCAATCACCACTGTTTCCTTTCCTATGGTCCACCTTAGATTTGTATCTGCTTCATTTTTGGTCTCAGGCCCTAAAATGATTTGGAAAAAGGAATGGACGGCATGGATATAGAATACACATATCAAGGTGGCCCCATGGTAAGGGCCACACCGGCGTGGGTGAGGCTGGGACGCCCCGCACCTAATCCGCTCTCGATCTTTGTGAGTGGACGACACTCATGTGTTAGTTTGGCAACATTTTGAAAATGGTGGTGACTCGTCTTCCACACGTGTGGCACTGATGCACTACTATCCGGACCTTCCAAATTGTGGGTCTGTTGTGGAGGGAGCATAACTCCATCACCTTGATCTAGCCGTTCAATTAATGGCCGTAAAAGGATGGCTAAATTTACATAGTAAGTGGTCCAATTTGAAAGGAAGAAATCAGACGGTTAATATAATCTTTCTCAGTGCTTTGATTTTCCTTTTTGCTCTACCCATAGTTGGATCAGCGATTTGGACGGTCTGGATTACCATAATTTGTGAATAGAGGAAGGAATTACAGCATACAATGGCGTCATTCAGGATAAACATACTCATGCACTCATCCGCCGTTCACATGGGACACATGCATGCAATCCACACCGTCCAAAATGTCAACCCCACATCATTTTTATGGTTAGCCTGAAACCGCACTGATTAGACAATCACAACCATCAGATCACTAAAGCATTTCCCCTCGAACTGGCACCATTGACTCGGATGAGTAGTTAGATTTTTTGGACTATGCCTCATCCACAGTGGGACCCACAATATGAACTGTCCATCATGCCAGAGTATATAATAATCCATCCATACCTTTAATTTATTAAATTCTCTCATATGCGTTATCAGAATGTGTATTATCAAATGATGATTGGCAGGTACTGGAGCTTTTAGTGGATGGAGAGTTGATACACGAGTCATGGAAAATACCAGAGCAGGAAGAAGAAGAAGAAAATGAATTCTTGGGATTTGAGGATTTGGAATGCGACAGCCCCTTCTCAACCTCACCTCTCAATTCAACGGCCAGCTCCTAATACACGTGCGAGAGAGATGCAAACAACAATTCATATAACATCATGCATGGGCCTCAATCCAAACCGTAGAAAAACTGCCCCATTGAAAAAACATGCTGAATCAAAACCAGGCCCACCGCTTGGACGGTTTGGATAGCGTGTGTATACTGCTGTGGATAGATGGATGTGTATGGATGATCCAACTCTAGCATTGTTTTGGTATTTTTCGTATGTATGTATATATAAGAGAATGGGATTGTTATACCTACCCCACAGCCTATGTTATTAGTGTAGAAGTCAAAGGTCCTGACCCTAACACAGTACTCTCGTGCATGTACAGTTGGACCGTCTAATATATTTTTCCACAAAAGCATACGCTGTTGTTGGCCAAATTTTAGATAATATTTCTCAATAGCTAGCTTTGTTTGATCTGACCCATTTTTAATTATAATTAAATATGGCCCACTTTCCATTAGGAAAAGCGCTTGCGTGCCGTACACTCGGTAGCTATTTGGGTTACTTTCTCTGAGACGGGACACAACTCCACATGCATGAAATCTATGCAGTCCATCAGATGCACTGTCCCTTGTTTGGCCTTGATTCCAAAAATTAGGTTGATTCAGAACTGAGGCCACCCCAAAAAGTTATGCCTAAAACTAGGGTTGTACATGGAACCGAGTTGAGTTGAGGTGGGCCAAGCTTGCTCGACTCGTCCTTGTTCTCTTTGAGCACGTGCTCAAGCTTACCATTGGAGCCTGGATTGTTTGTCAAACCTTTCAAGTCGAGCTCGAGGTGAGATAGTGGATCAAGTCAAGGTGAGCTTACCTTAACTTGAGCTTGCTTGGCGCCCCCAACCCGACCCAACCCAGCACCCGACCTGACCCAACCCAACCCGCACTGGATTCAACCCAGTCATCCAACCCAACTGACACCCGAATCAACCCCCAAATCAAATATTGAATTAAAAAAATATATATTATATTAGATAGGGACATGGGGGTACCTTATTATTGGTGTTGAGAGAGAGAGCTCGGGCGAGTGACCGAGTGTAGGCCGTATGACTGAGACAAGTCGGGCGAGTGACCGAGTGTAGGCCGTATGACTGAGACAAGTCGGGCGAGTGACCGAGTGTAGGCCGTATGACTGAGACAAGTCGGGCGAGTGACCGAGTGTAGGCTGTACGACTGAGACAAGTCGGGCAGACGTTGAGTTGAGCTCGGGCGAGGCGAGAGAGAGAGAGAGAGAGAGAGAGAGAGAGAGAGAGAGAGAGAGAGAGAGAGAGAGAGAGAGAGAGGAGCTCGGGCGTGGTAGGTTGGGTAAAGAAGTGAAAGAGTAAGAAATGGACAAACAGGTAGGGTAGAGCTTAAGTTGTAACTTTTTTTTTTATATTTTTAAATATATATATATATATATGGGAAAAGGTACAATGCGCTTGAGCTGATTTTAACGTCCCATGAGGTCGAGCTATGTGGGCCCCACCACGATGCGTTTCGAACATCTACCCCATCAGTCAGATGCACCATTCCATCGTGGGCCTAGGTCTCAAAAATCAAGTCAATCCGTGACTTTTGTGGGCCACACCACATACAAAAGTTGAGAGGAGCCGTGCACCATTAAAACATTTATAATCATTTTTGTAGGTCCACCGAGATGTGGTTTGCAAATCTAGCCCATCCATTATGTGTCCCACTTGGATGAGGGTTCAGACCAAGTTTTAGAAGCATTCAAAACTCAGGTGGGCCCTAGTAAGTGCTTTTATATGTTTTTGGCATGTCTTCACATGATTTTAGATGGTATGGCCACCTGAGTTCCGTATACGGCTGATTTTTGAGATATCCCATAATATAAAGGGGACGCATCAAATTCATGGTATTGATGTTCGAAACGCATCACGGAGGGGCCCATACAGCTCGACCTCATGGGACGTTAAAATCAGCTCCAGCGCATTGTACCTTTTCCATATATATATATATAATATATATATTATATATATATATATATATAATATAATATATATATATATATATAAAATTCAAGTCAAGTTCGAGTCAAACTTCACTATGTTCGAATCGGCTCGATTCAAAACGAGCTGGGTCATATGAAGCTTGACTTGCCTTGAGTTGTCGTTCAAGCTGAGTCAAGTGAGCTACATCGAGCAAGCCGAGAGCGAGCTTTTCAAGCTAGCTTGGCTTGTGTAATGCCCTACCTAAAACCTCTAAAATTCACATGGGATGGCCCAACCCAGTTTTGGAATACTGTGTTTTTTTTTTTTTGGATAGTTCTTTCCTCCTAACGGCAGATTAGATGGATGGATTGGATGACATATAAAAATTACAGTGGGCCCTACGCAATTAATAATAGGTGTTGATTGCAACAGTTTTTTCTTGTATTGCGGTTTATTTGAGTTTTGTATTATCGAATGTGGTGGTGCACCTAAAGTACCTTGAGTGAGGTACTAGTGCTGATTTGGAATGTTTGTGCGAGATCCAAGCTTTCTATATATGGAAAACGTTAGATATTCTACCTCAATGGTCAGGCTGTTTTGGAATTTTTGTGTGAGATTTAAGCTTCTCATGTGTTGTACCACCTATTGTGGTGTGTGCGTAAAATAAATAAATAAAAGCTTTCCATACGTGGAAAACAATAGATTTTCTATCTAAAAAGCCATGGTGCAACAAATAAAAGAATGGCTAAAAAATATGAATGCAGATGATTTTAATATTATTGAAAAGCTAACTTCATAAGGTTTTAAATGACATTAATTTTTTAATATTATTGAAAATCTAACTTAATAAGCTTTCAAATGACATTAATTTGTAAATATTAGATGGTTTGATACTTGAATTTGATGCTTTTAGGTGGACCAAACTTGATGTGTGCCGCTACGATAATTAAAATCTAACACTTAAAAGGGTTGGATTTTGACCACCCAAAAGTGGACCCATCCTCCATACTCAAATTTAAAATTGAACTTGAAAATTCCTATCTATTAAGGTAACTAGGGAGTAAGGTACATGCAAGGTAGCTAAAAACGCACCCATTCATAGCTCAAGTGGTAGACCGAGTGAAGATAATCTTATTTCAACACTAAGGTCTTGGTATCGATTCCCAAGTGGGGTGTTTACTAACAAGCTAACCCAAAAAAATTTTTAAAAAAATGGAGAGAGAGAGAGAGACAGAGAGAGAGAGAGATAGAGAGAGAGGTGAAGTTATCATATCTGCTTCACACAATGTTTGTTACATAGCTCTCTAATTATATTAATTATTAGTACATACTACATGCAAAAAACTGGGCAAACTCATGTTAGGTAAGCGACGCGGATTGCGTCCTACCCCCGCCCGGACGGTAATCAGTCTGGGCAGGGCTCTGTGAGGCCCACCATGATGTAAGTGTTTTATCCATGCCGTTAATCGCTTTGCTCAGATCATTTTAAGGTATGTATGTAAAATTGAAGCAGGTCCATATCTCCAGTGGACCACACTGGAGGAAGCTGCAGTGAAATGACACCCACCGTTGAAACCTTTCTAAGGGCCACTGTGATGTTTTTTTATCATCCAACCTATTAATAAGGTCATGTAGATGTGGATGAAGTGAAAAAACAAATATTAGCTTGATTTGAAACTTCTCCAGCTCTCAAGAAGTTTTTAATGGTGGACATTAAAATCCACAAAGCATTAAATGTTAGTTGCATTAAATGCAAGAGTCATCTGTGGTGTGGTCCAGTTGATCGCTGGATCTACCTCATTTTTGTTTTGATGCCTTAAATAACTTGAGAAAAGGGATAGACAGTTTGGATGTACAGATACATCACGGTGGACCCGCCCACAGAACTGCCCGTTCGGAGCTAGGTACGGCAGGGGTAGTACGCAATCCGGATGAAGTGAAAACACAAATATCAGCTTCATCCGAAACTTCTCCGGCTCCCAAGAAGTTTTTAATGGTAGACGTTCAATCCCCATTTTGTGGTCCACTTAAGCCTTGGACCTGCCTCATTTTTTGGTTCACACATTAAAATTATCTTAAAAAAAACGTTTAACGGTGTGGATAAAACACTTACAACACAGTGGGCCCCACAGAGCCCTGCCCGAACGGATTACCGTCTGGGCGGGGGTAGGACGCAATCCGTGTCCGATAATTATTATAGGTGATGAAATCTAAACAAATAAATAATAACCACATTTTCTAATTTCCAAAATATCTCATCTTCCAATATCATTTGATAAATAAATGAATAACAATTATATTTTTAAATTTCTAGAATATCTCATCTTCCATATCATTTGGATATCCGAAGGATTTCGAAAACCAAATGTCCAAAAGCTACTTGGATTATCCTTGCTATAGATATGTAGTTGGATCCAACATGGACCTAGCAAATTTTGATGAGTTCAGGGTTTAAAACTTTGACTCATGACTCACATGAAGAGGGAAATTATGGTTTCGCAGCCCGTTTGAGTCACACCTGACTCGTTCGAGTTAACTCAGTTTTCATGGTAAACCGATGGAGTCAGTACCAAGAGATGCTAGAGCTAGGCATCGAGTCGAGTTGGATCAAGTTAGGGCTGACCTGCCTCGACTCGATTTTGAAATAAACCTGACCTGAACTTGACCTAACTTGGTACCGAGTCCAACATGCTTGATCAGATCCGAGTCTGAGTTTAGCCTGGTCTAATCCAAACCGAGTCTGACCTAATCATAGGTATCAAGTCAGGTCAAGTTAGCATTGTGTCAAGTTGGGTGTGACAAGTATCCATGGGCTGAAATCAGCTCAGAACCTAGATGCACCTGTCGGAATCGTAGCCTTTCCATCAACTACACGACATCTCATATCTAAAAGGTTAAATTTATTATTATTATTATTATTATTTTTAACATACGGGTAAGGTTTTGGACCATGAGTCAGTACTAAGTCGGATTTCAAGTCGAGTCAAGTCCAGTTACCAGGTGACCCAAACTCGACACGGTTTGAGTTCAGATTGGACAAAGTCTACTCAGTTCGGATACTCACTCACTCGGTTTGAGTTGGGTCTAAACGAGTTAGACGAGTTGAATCTGTCTACTCGAGTTGTTGGTGCCCAGCCCCAGGAGACACCCATAATTTTGGGAACTAGGGCGAGTTACATTCAAATGAGCCGAACGAGTTGGGACGAGTCACCGGGTCAAAAAACCCTGTGAAACGGTAAATTTTCAGTTGAAAACATTCAATCATTGTGGCTTACTTGATGGACGGCTCCATTTTTCTCGTACAAAAGTGGCCCATCAGAGAAGCTAACTGGCCTTGAATTTAGAATCCGAACCACCTCATAAATGTCTACACGTGCCACGGTTTTCCTTCTCTCTCATGAATCAATTTTTTTTTAAACCATTCTCATGACCTAAGTTCCAACTCCATCAGATAGTAACCGTTGGTGATGTTATGAAGTCTGTGTGTGGCCCACCACATGGCACAGCTAAGCTTCCCCTGCCAGCCGGACGGTTGGAAAGCAACATCAGCAATGACATGAATCGGCCCTGTCATGATAAATGACCACTCATCAAAAGCCATGTGTGATGCACGTGCCACGTGCCACCATCTATGCAAGTGTCTGGCCGACAAGGCAACATGTAGCATTGATATGATACGTTGGGACCAACCAAGTACGTACATAGAACTAAAAGCAAAAGGTGCAACCACTGCATGGTAGGGACGTTGTGCACCAACGACAAGCCATCCCATCGTGGGCCCACTAGAATTCAAAGGCGGTAAATTGTAATCAACGGTCCAGATCAAACGATGGAGTTGATGAAATTGTACGGATTAGTAGGCCACGATGAAGTACAGTTGAAAGGAAGATGGTCGGCGGTATGAAATCAGATGGCTAAGATTGCCTGATCAGTGTAATTTTTGGCCTATGGTTCATAAACAATAGGCCCAATAAATTTGACGGTCCAGATTGACGTACATGCATGAGCAACATCCATTTAAGAAAGGTAAAATCGGGTGTGGGCTGTTAACAAATACCTTCACCAACGGATGGTTCTATTGTGTAGATCCCCTGGCCCGAAAATCACGTCCATCCATTTATCAGCGATGAACAGTTTATGAACCAAACGGACGGTGGAAAAAACATGGCCAAGTTTCTATCAACCGTCCTATTTTATTTTGTGGCCCACCTGATGATTGTACCAGCGTATTTTTTCGGCTCCGTAATTTAAACGGCTTAGCCACCTGATGGACCGGTTGGATCCCATACCCACGTGCCACTCTGGCACGTATAGAGGCGTGTAGATGAGCTGAAATCTATACACGTGTGGGTTCTCAGAGCATTACAAGTGATGGTTCTCCTTGTTGCATCGGGACAATTGATCAATCCAGTTCATAATACATTTCATGGGCTGTAGTGTGACCACTGATCGGATGATCCAATCCATCCATAAGCTTGCCCTTCTCTTTATGGCCATCCATTTCCCAATCCATGCATGATATTGCTAGGTCTCTTTGGTAAAAGTGGTCCGTAGATGGATCAAGTTGTTGATTAATTGGGTGATTAGAACCATCTGATCGGTGTGATATTTAAATGGTACCCTGTGAAATGTGTGTTTGACCTAATGGACGGCCAGATTGCTTGATTGGAACTTCCAAGTGTGCGGATGCAACTAGGAGTGCTATCAGTTATTGAGCTCTATAAGATCAATAGATCATTTCTATATAAAAATACGCACCATAGTGGAGCCATGTTTTGTTGATCCATGCCGCTAATCTCATGGATGCTACGGTTTAAAGGGAATTCCCCAAAATTCTACCACATTAGAGGTTCCTAACCATTCAATCAGGTTCCTAAAAGAGACTGGGAGAAGAGACTACACAGAAAAAAAAAAAAAAAAAGAGTTCAACTATTTATTGGCCAGGATCTTCCAATCTTGAAGAGCCGTAGATGATCATGAGTCATGGTCATTGTGACCGGTAGGTAAACGGTCTGGAAAGAGAAAAAAAATTGGCCCCCACTTGTCTCATATTACATGGAAATTGTATTGTATTGTATTTCATTCTATTTAATTAAGAATGACTGGAATACATGAACACATAGAAGAGTTGAAAGATTTATAAAAACGTGTGGGAGACTTTGGCATATATATAAAAATTCATCTTTGTTTCTATCCATAACGTGTGTGTGTATATATATATATAAAGTTATATATAACACATTAAGAATGATAAAAATATACAGAAGAGTTGAAAGATGTGTAAAAACATGTGAGAAACTTTGATGGATATATAGAAATTCAACCGTACATGTACTCATGCCACATATATATATATATATAAAGAATGATATGAATACGCAGAAGAATTGAAAGATTTGTAAAGACATGTGGGAAGCTTTGATGGATATATAGAAATTCATCCTTACATGTATCTATACCATATAAAGTTATATATACATATGTTGTGAATGACACGAATTTATAGAAGAGTTGGAATATTTGTAAAGAATACGTGTGGGAGACCTTGAAAAATACACACATTCATCCATATATGTATTTATAACTTATAGAGTTACATGCGTCCTTTACATTAACATGGCGAATGTAGATATAAAAATGTGTCACATCTCTACAACTCTTTTATAAAAAGAATAAAACAGTGCATGGACAGAGATTCTCTATAATATTGTATGTAATTGAGCTAATATAGTTGTAATATGTTCATGTATCGGAGGATAAACTATAATAGGATTTTATTTTTATTTTTATTATTATTGCCTAGTGTGTGTATATATATATATAAAGTTATATATAACACATTAAGAATGATAAAAATATACAGAAGAGTTGAAAGATGTGTAAAAACATGTGAGAAAATTTGATGGATATATAGAAATTCAACCGTACATGTACTCATGCCACATATATATATATATATAAAGAATGATATGAATACGCAGAAGAATTGAAAGATTTGTAAAGACATGTGGGAAGCTTTGATGGATATATAGAAATTCATCCTTACATGTATCTATACCATATAAAGTTTATATACATATGTTGTGAATGACACGAATTTATAGAAGAGTTGGAATATTTGTAAAGAATACGTGTGGGAGACCTTGAAAAATACACACATTCATCCATATATGTATTTATAACTTATAGAGTTACATGCGTCCTTTACATTAACATGGCGAATGTAGATATAAAAATGTGTCACATCTCTACAACTCTTTTATAAAAAGAATAAAACAGTGCATGGACAGAGATTCTCTATAATATTGTATGTAATTGAGCTAATATAGTTGTAATAATGTTCATGTATCGGAGGATAAACTTAATAGGATTTTATTTTTATTTTTATTATTATTGCCTAGTGTGTTATATATATATATATATATAATATATATATATATATATATATATATATATATATATATATATATATATATATATTGCATGTAGACTAACATGCGAGTGTGGGACACTTGAGCAATCCTAATAGATGCATCAAGTGGGTTATATGGTAATTATTTTACTAGGAATATTAGGCAGGTTATTCATTTATTATTAGTACTATCGCTGTTGCTCCTAATTAGGAATGGGGTTAGGGGGAAGGAGTGTAAGTCCCCCTTCCCCTTACGGGAGGAGTACTATAGCTGTTGCCGACAATTTTTAACCGTTGGCGTTGCCCTATTTTTTAATAACTTATATATATATATATATATATATATATATATATATATATATATATATATATATATATATATATATATATAATGATATGAATATGCAGAAGAGTTGAAAGATTTGTAAAGAATACATCGTGGGAGACTTTGACAAATACACACATTCATCCGTATATGTATTTATAACATACAAAGTACATTCGTCCTTTACATTAACATGGTGAAGGTAGATATAAAAATGTGTCACATCCCTACAACTCTTTTATAAAAAGAATAAAACAGTGCATGGACAGAGATTCTCTATAATATTGTATGTAATTGAGCTAATATAGATGTAATAATGTTCATGTATCTTAGGAGAAAACTATAATAGGATTTTATTTATTTATTATTATTATTATTGTCTGGAGGAGGTTTTAATGCCTATATATAATATATATATATATATATGCATGTAGATTAACATGCGAGTGTGGGACACTTGAGCAATCCTAATAGGTGCATCAAGTGGATCATATGGTAATTATTTTACCAGGAATATTAGGCAGGTATATTCATTTATTATTAGTACTATTGCTGTTGCTCCTACATAGGAATGGGGTTATGGGGAAGGAGTGTAATACCCCTATTCCCCTTATGTCAATAGTACTATCGCTGTTGCCGACGGTTTTTAGCTGTTGGTGTTGCTTTATTTTTTAATAATGTATACATGTATGTGTATATTGAGGGAGAGAATTAGTTCTTATGAAAATTTGTGAACACTTTTTGACATGTGATACAGGTACAAAGTGTTCATAAGTTTCCATATAGAACGATCGGTTCCATGTGAGCATATATATGGAGAACTACTGCAAGGTTGAGCTTTGTGGGCTCCACTCTGATGTGTGGTAGACGTCTATCCCATTAATTTGATGCACCTGGTGAGCCATGGGCGGGCCAATCCATGACTTAGGTGGGCCATACCATAGACAACAGTTGAGAATCAACTGGATGCCCACCCATTGAAACCCGCCTATTTGTATATATGGCCCAGTCGGATGAAGTCTAGACATTTAGCCTATCCATTGGGTGTGTCCCGCTTGGATGAGGGTCCACACTAAATTTTAGGCCATTCCAAAATTTAGGTGGGACCCACAAAGTGCTTTCAAATGTTTAAGGGATGATTTCGTGTGGTTTTAGATGGTTAGCCTACCTGAATTTTGAATACAGGCTGATCATTTTTTGCACATCCTATAACCTAGAAAGAACCCACCAGATGCATGGTGTGGATGTCTATCACACATCATGGTGGACTTACATAAGGCTCTCCAAATGCTTTTAAATGTTTTGGGCATGATTTTCCATAGTTTCTCATGGTGTGGCCCACCTGAGTTCTGAATACGTTTGATTTTTGGCACATCTGATAACCCAAAGAGACCTAGCTACCAAATGCACAGCATAGATGTCCATCACACTGATCTCTTATATATATAAGGTCGACCTCATGGGAGCTTCCCATGAGGTCTAGCTGTGTGGGCCCCACCGTGATGTGTGTCAAACATCAACCCCATCAGTCAAATGCACCATTCCATGGTGGTCAACGAAGTTAAAAATCAAGTCAATCCATGACTTGAGTGGGCCACACCACATACATTAGTAGAGAGGGATTATCCTCCCATTAAAACATTTATAATCATTTAGCGGGCCAACCGATATGTGGTTCACAAATCCAGCCTGTGTCCCACTTGGATGAGGGGTCAGACCAAGTTTCAACCACACCCATAACTCAATTGGGCTATATTAAGTACTTTTATATGTTTTAGGCATGTATTCACATAGTTTTAGATGTCATGATGCACCCAACCTCTGTAGCTGATTTTTGGTATATCCCATAGCCCAAAGGGAACCCATCAAATGCATGGTGTTGATGTTCAACACACATCACGGTGGGGCCCACACAGCTCGACCTCATGGTACCATTCTCATATATTATATAGATATATATATATAGAGAGAGAGAGAGGAGAGAGAGACGAGAGATGCGAACGGAGAGGAGAGAGAGAGAGATGAGAGAGAGAGAGAGAGGAGGAGAAGAGAGAGAGGAGAGAGAGAGAGAGAGAGAGTGAGGAGAGAGGAGAGAGAGAGAGATGAGAGAGGAGAGAGATGAGAGAGAGAGAGAGAGAGAGAGAGAGAGCCGGCTAAAAGTATCTTCAGCTGTTAAGTGGTCCTTTTCTATCCTTTCTGTAGGCCATTCAAATGTTAGATCTGCACTGATCTTAAAAAGACACTACTACGAGCCACTGCAACATCCAAAATTTTGGATCTACACTGTACTTGAAAAGACACTATTACAAACCATCACAACATCCAAAATGAACGGCACACATTCATCACCGTAGCCTTTGTTACACGGTATCCCTGATACCACGAAAATATAAAAAGTCGAGTAGGCCACATTCAAGAAGAGGCAAAGAAATTTAGACCGTTGCTCTGAAAACTGTCCCTAACAAGGGCTGCATTTTCTAAATTACAACTTCACCCTCAATGGGAACTGTAAATCTCTTTCCAGTCCTCTCATAATCAAAGCTCCCAAATCATATGAAGATCCATATTAGTGGCAGCTACTCACATTATATATAGTAGAGATTATAAAAAGGTCCACCCATCTAATAATTTCCACTACCATTAGAATCACCTTGTGCAAAATCTCATTCACTCATCAGGTGGTCCACACCATAGAAAATAATATTTAGCCATTGATAAATAATAAAAATGCAGGTTTCCACTACATGAGTGGTTGTATTTGAGGATGTACTTGATACTCTTAAACAGTGTACTGGATGATACTCAGGCAATATAATGCTGCGCATATTACAAATTAATAAGCTCATATCAGACAATGCAACATGTTTTAAAATTGGATATAAAACAAAAAATATTTTAATTTGAGTAACACATATGCCAGGTGTAGAGTCTTAGAGCACCCACTTATCATTGATCACACCCTGTCAGAGTATAAAAGATTTTGTCTTGTACGTTATTGGTATCGTTGTTGTTGTTTATTATGAGTGGTTTTGATTCCATACCCAGTTGGGGTAGTTTGGACAGGTGGGTGCTGGGGGTGCCACGTGGCAGTAACATTTATGGTTGCCCAAAATAAAAGGCTACCGTGCATCCACTATACATCTTCATGAAAATATAAGCGTTGGTTGTAGTAGGTAGAGAGAGTCTGTAGTAGCCAAACATAAAGGGAGCGGATTAGGTGTACCCATTTATCGTTACCGTGTAGGGCTCATCTTGATGAATTGTATGTATATCCACACCGTCCATACGTTTTACCAGCTCATTTTAAGGCATGATCTCAAAAATTAAGCAGACCCAAATCTCATGTTGGCCATATCACTTTAAACAATGGTGAATGACCATTAAAAGCTTTTTGTATGCCACAAAAGTTTTGGATCAAGCTGATGTTTTTATTATCCCTTCATCCGGATCTTCTTAACGTTATAAACAGGTTGGATGGAAAATATACATTACGGTGGGCCCTAGAAAGCTTTTAATGGTGGGTGTTCAATCACCACTGTTTCCTGTGGTGTGGTCCATCTGAGATTTGAATTTTCTTAATTTTCAGGACCACATCTAAAATGGGCTGAAAAAACATATGGACGGCATAAATATATAGCACATTATCAAGGTGGGCCCCACAGTAAGGGTAACTTCACTAAGGTGTTATCCGGGTAACACCTGTTCCACTCCCATACATAAGAAGGTTACAATACACATTCATCAACATGAAGGGTGTTAGTTGAACGAATAGACAGTAGAGGGATAAAAGATCAAACAAGATAGTTTAATGCCATTTAGAAAATGGTGGTGCATCTTCAATGGTACACATGGCATGTTTCAAGGCAATCCGAACGGTCCAAATCGCTTATCCAGCAATGTATGGAGCACAGCCAAAAATTCATCCCTTGTAATTAGGGCCACACTACTCTCTATTCTTTCTTTTTTAACCATTGATTTGATTGTCGCCAATTAGATGGTTAGGATTGCTTGATCAGTTTATATATAATCTATATCCACTACGTGGCCCACAATTTACACGGTCTAGATAGCTATATATAATTGCCAAATGTCTGGAATTTTTTTATTTTGATAATAATTAGGGGTTGGTGGCTGTTGAAGCTGTGAAACATTGAAAATAACTCAAACGATAATAACAATATAAGGGGAGTTATCTGAGGCAAGTTGGCAAGGTCATATGCATCGTATATAACTGCACTAGGATAATGTACATTTCCCATATGTATCGTTCAATCTAAACCGTCTGAATAGTGGGACCCACTGCAGATAGATCATAAACCAAAAATAAAATCGATTGAAACAAAAAAAAAAAATACAATTAATGAACATTATTATATTGAATTTGGACCATTGAGTTTGGATAGTTTCCTTTTTTTTTTTTTTTTTTTATTGAATTTGGACCATTTTTATATTGAATTTGGACCATTGAGTGTGGATAGTTTCTCTTTCTTTTTTTTTTTTGTGCCGTCCGTTACATTCATTCGTACGTGGCCCGAAAAATGAGCCAGAGTCAACCAAACTGATTTTTTGGTGACATCATCTACTATGGGCCCACCGAATGCATGGCTAGGATGTCTCATCAATACATCATTAGGTTGCCACAGGTAAACGTCTTAACAAATCAATGTTACTTACAAGTCCAAGAAAATTCAAGAAAAGGACGTTAATGACTAATCATATGCTAACGTGGTTTATTTATTTATTTATTTATATTTTAAAAATGTTAAAAAATAAGAATTTTTAAAATTACAAGGCAGCCCATGAACCTCCACACGTGCCTCCGCGGCACATGGATGCGAGTTCCAAGACATCCATTAGATGGGTCCAATCATGTAGGTGCCATGGCCCATGAATCGAGATGTTCCACTAATCAAATACGCCAAATGTTACAAAAACGTGGATAGTTTACGAAAACTTCGCCCAGAGTCTTTTTCAACCGTTTATTTATTTTGTAAACTGTGGGCTACCTGATAGGTGGACTGACTGATATTTTTAATGCAGGGTGTCCTAGATGTTGGGCCCACCTGTTGGATGTCTTGGATCTCATGTACGTGTGCCACGGTGGGAAATTTGGCGTGTAGATGGCCTGCCTTATACCCGCGTGTGGGCTTTGCAAATCTCTCGAGTAAGAAAATTAATTAAACAATCTTTTCTTAATCTCAATGGTGTGATTCTAATCCCAGTGTAAGCTGTCTTGCACAAGTCCATGATCCTCGGGCACAGGATGCTTACCGTAACCTGCGGCATTGAATTTAAACAAGTGGGGCCCACTATGAGAGATCTAGACCATTGATCTAGTGGTCCCTAATATAGATGTAACATGCCCAAAAAATAATGAAAATAGAAGATCAAGACCATCCAATCACGTTCCCTTCCCCTTCTTAGCGGTCTATCTTCAGGTCGCCAATCCAATGCTTAAGATCTTCCGGTTTGATGATTCTTGGGGCATCGTCTATTCAGTGGGGCTCATCAGCAACGGCCTGGATGATCAACGAACCATGTGACCCACTTGGAAGAACTTAGGACCCTAGGATACAAGACATATTGTACACTTTTCAGTGCCATATATGAGAAAGATGAGTCACCGCCATTTTTTAAATGGTGCAGAACTAACACGGTAATCTGTCTCCTGAACACCTGCTCCCCTCTCAATCTTGAGGGGACGTTGGTGATTGCTTTTAATCATTTTCTAATGATTAGAAGCAGATATTTTACGGTATGGCAGCCGTCCAAATCCTCCACGTCATCAACGTACACGTGGCATACATGGAATAGATCCAGACCATTCATCATGCGGACTGATTTGCGGATGGTCAAAACCTACCTTGATCTAATGATACAATGGAAGTCATTGATACTGTCTTCTTTACCAGCTGATTGGAGGATCAGGATCGTCAGATCAGTGTCATTTATGTTTATGGCCCACCAGATATTGGAAAACCATTTCCAGCTCCATATACCCAATAATCTAATACGTGTCTTTCCTACTTTTGCATTTGACGCAATTTTTAAAAGAGGTGCCCTCATATTGCACCAGTACCGGGCTGCTGTGGGCCCCACCTCAACTTTTCTTCCAATCCACACCGTCAATCGTGTTCTTCTTGACATGCTCACCATAGAAACCAAAAATAAGGCCCACCCGAAACTTTAGAGGGCCGCAACATAGGTAGCAATATAAAATCATGCCCAAGGCCTCTAAAATTCACGTGATGTGGCCCACCTGTGTTTTGGAATGGCACGATTTTTGGTGTCGCCCTTCATCTTTAGATGGTAATATCTGATGAATGGACAAGATGCAGATAGACAACACGGTGGACCCCACAATCAGTGTGGAATGTTTTATTCATTGGGTGCCCCATCTAAACTGTCCCTTGTGGTGCGGCCCACCTGAGTTCCTGTTCTCGTTGATTTTAAGCCCCATGACATAAGATTCAAGAGCGTACTTAACAGACGGGTTGGATCAGATGCACGGTTGCCGTGGGCCCCAGAGCAGCCCGGTACCACCACATGAGCGCATCTCTTCAAAATAAAAAAAATAAAATAAAAGATGAAATGCGTGCCGTTTCTTTTGTGGCTTATGGACATAGCTAAAAGTTTTAGAAGTTAGAAAAGGGGTATATGTCAACCGTTTTGAGTGGGGCACTCTATCAAATCTCATTGGAAATTGCTCTTTGATCCACCTAAGGGCGTGTTTGGACGGGCCCATCCCATGGGATTGGATTTTATTAGGGTGGATGGCAAGTAATGATGGCTGTGTCAGTGGATTGCTGGCAATCCCACGGGATTGCTATATCCAGGGAATTCACCACCGAGTGTGTTTGGCTCGCCTGGCCAATCCCGGGATTACGTCAGCCAATCCCGGGATTGCTCCGTCTAACCAAACATGTTCCAAACAAAATAGATGGGATTAAGAGGGATTGGGTGGATTTCAAGGTAATGATGGTGATGTCAGTGGATTGCTGGCAATCCCTTGGGATTGTTATATCCAACTTCTGCATGTTTGGCACGCCGGGCCAAATCCCGGGATTGCTCCTTCCAATCCATCTTAATACAACCTAATCCCATCCACCCTGCCCGGCCAAACGGGCCCTAAACTATACAAGGAAAAAAAAAAGAAGCAAAGCACAGAGGTAATTGGCAATGTGGCCCTTGCATGGGCCCGGGTCATGCCCTTGCTGTTCATCCGGCTGAAAAGGTCCTGGCCTTAAAGAGTTGCAAGAAAGAGAGATAATTAAAAAAAGGTGGGTCCCATATGGGTACTTGATTGTGGCATTTCTCCAGGTGGGTCCCATAACGTAGATGCCCTTATGAAAAAAAAGGTAGGCCGTTTGATAGATTAGGTGAGCCACAGTTTACAAAACAAGCAGACGGCTAAGAAAAACTTAACTAAGATTTTTTTTTTTTTTTTTTCTTTTCATTAGCTGTCCATTTTGTTTCTAACACTGTGGGCTCCCTTTTGAGTGGGCAGGCCTGAATTTTGAGCCAAGGCATCTATACGTAGAGGTGGCAATGCATTGCACCAGGTGGGTTAGGTCCAGCTAGACACTATAGCCCAAGACTCAAGCCCAACATACCCCAACCTGAGCCTAAAAGGTTGCTTGATCCCGGCTCCAGCGCAAAAATTGATCAAATCACTATTTCCCACAATGAATGTTTCTAATTCATCCATTCATCAACTCCTCCCACATATATGCTTCAACTAGATTTTTTAATCCACACACTTACACTACAGTGAGATTTCACCACAATGGGTTACACAAAGGTAATTTTTTAACCCACACACTTACACTACAGTGGGATTTCACCACAATGAGTACTCGAACCCATGACCTCATGTTACCACTGAGGCACATAGAGACCTATAAAAGTAATTGATACAATAGAAACCCCTAGTAAGAAATCCACCCATGACCCAACAAATAAAGTACATCACAGTCTTTTTTAAGGACTTCCTTATTAGGTGACTTCAACGTTCCATGCTCTCAAAATGGGTACTATCAAAGCCAGTTAACATCGCCATCATCCTTGGCTTATTTCAACTAGTTGGGGTCAACTCTATGAAATCTTTTCCACACTTACACTCTATCAAGGGTCATAACTTTAGTTAGACCATAGGTCAAGTCTTTTCTTCCTACCTCCACGCATGGGACCTTGACCTTTCCTTTGCTCTTTCAAAACCTTCCTTGACCTTTCCTTTGCTCTTTCAAAACCTTCGACTTATACTAAGTCCTTGCTTTATGTCATCTGTTTGACATGACGATACCATCTAAGTCTACTTTCCCTTATCTTATTGTCTATTGAGGCTACTCCTAAATTCTCTAGAATTCCTTCATTTCTAATTCTATCATTAATTCCTTGTCTTACCACTCATCCATCTCAACATCCCATGAACATCACTGCCCATTATTCTATAAGATAGCTAGTCTTACAGCTATCTTATAAAATTTTCTTTTGGTTGGGATGAAAACTGAGGACTGCAGGCAAGCTGCATCCATTGCCTGACCGATGATTGGAACCACATATACACATAAGAAGACCGATCGGGTCATGTTGGGCTAAATGGCGAAAGCCCAGCCTAATAATTGATAAGGCCATGTATGCCAGGCCCAGCCAACCCAAAGGCCTACCTAATAGGTCCAAGCCCGATCCAAAACCAGGCTGTCTATCTACAGGATCTTCAAGATCCAACGGACTGCAAGTGACAATTGTGTCCAACATCTCGCATGTCTTGGTACCCCGGTTGGGGTGGTCATTCATCACCAGCCCAGGCATCAAACCTGGATTTTAAGCCCTAGCCCAGCCATTGGGTCTACTTTAGGGCCAGGCTGCGAATGTGATTACCACCACTAACTGGCACTAGTCCATGTTTGATGGGTAAATGCCCCCACTTAATTGGAAGGATGGGATTGCACGATGGATCTGAGTTTTGGGCTGTCAACAAAACGACAGTAACTACTAGATGAAAGGTCCACCAAATCACTGTCCATAGTTTCACATGTACAAGATCCAAGCCATGCATAAGGGGACCCCACCATGAAGAACAGCCAAAGCAAAAAAAAAAAAAATAGAAAAAGCAAAAAAGTCCAATGCATTAGGCAGGCCAGAAGCATACATTGAGTCAGACACCAGAAAAGTCTTTTATTCGAACTGCCCATTGATTTCAATAAAAGGCGTGCAGCTAACTAACTGGGACGACCTGATTTCTGGTGTCCTTCAGTGGGACCCACCTTACTCAAGATGTTAGTAATCTTTCGGACACTTTCGCCCCTGCAAATAGTTGCGGAGACAGAAAAAAGCTTCAATTTGTTCGTATAGCCCTTACAACGAGGGCAATTTTATCATTTCAAGGCCTTGGGAATAGTCCGCTCCACTTCCTTTGTGTGTAGCCCACAAAGGTAGGGGAAGTGCTAGGGAGCCTGTGTGATAAAGGCACTTTGGGCTCTCTCTCTCTCTCTCTCTCTCTCTCAAAGTCTCTTTCTCCATTTGTCTCCCCTACTCTCTCCACCTGCATTGCACGTGCCATAACTCCTAGTAATATATAGTGCGAATGAATTGCAAAGCTCACCAGTTGAATTTCAGTTAAGACTACATAATACTTATTTTCTACCCAAGCTTATCCACTTGAGATCTTTCAGAGGAAATGCTTCTATCTGTAATAATAGTGTTCACTCGACAATCTCAGCCGTTCAAGTGATATTATTGAGCTATGCAGTTATCTTATTACATTCCAAAAAGAAAAGAAAAAAACAGAAAAGAAGGTATGGTTATTAAAAAGCAATATAAGAGAATTAAGCTAACTGAGCTGGTGGAATGAATGCATTTGAGGATTTGTATTCTTCTAAAAGAAAAGCTTCACTGGAGGATACGAATGCTGTTTTAACCAAGTCAAAGAGGAAGTCATCCAAACTACACTATGGTTTCGGGTTTTGTAGAGAGGGCGTTTCATGAGCATATCAGCCATTGAATGTTGACTTGAAATGACAGTCATCGATTGTTGAATAGATGTTGCCATTGTCGGCATGGTAATTGATTGATGCCCTGCCCCATGCGCATACACAAATAAGAGGGATTTATGAGAGAGAGAGAGAGAGAGAGACTTACATGACCTTGTTCCTCGGGACACCCAGCTGCTGGACAATTTCATCCACATGTATCCCACTTTCCCTGGCACTGCCAACATTGAGAGATCAACTCACCAGTCTCAACACTAGGAATGAGAAATTCATTAGCAACGAGAACCCACCAACGTGAACCGCTTGATATGGTGAATATAGGGCTGTTGGTGGGTACCCAGATCCATGGATATCCAAATTATCTGATCGGGATCCAGATCTTGGGTCCAATTAGTAAGCGGGTCTGATTTCAGTGGAAGATCCAATTAGAAATTTACTCCATAAAAACCAGACAAAATGCATGTTCATGGTTGGACCTGAATCCAGATCCAACCCATGAATTGAAGCTGGGCCCAGTTCTAGATCCAAGTCCATGTCCAAACTAATTCATACTCAAAACAAGACCTTACAAGACCCGATGGGATACCCGAATCCTATGGTATGAGACTCAAATGCTAACTCAGCAATCATTCTAATGAACACGTGCTTGCCGGAGGAAGTCACTTTCAAAGTGTTGAGAATCAAATCACTTCGTGGTGCTGTAAACGATACAAATAATGGGCTAGGAGTTAGAAGACAACTCACAGGCTTTTAGGCTCAAGGAAGATTGCCAAGACCATTTGGTCAAAGTCGCCCCCAGATTCAGCAATGCTCGCATGACTAGAATACTAGAAAGAAGAAACAGAGAGGAAATATGCATAAAAAACTACTTGCATTTGGCTGCACTATTAAATTGAATTGCAATAATCAGTTCAGTATAGTGGCAATAATGACAATGATGGAAGTGGCAATGATCAAATTGCAATTACATTGGCATTATTCATATCAGGAATTTGGCTTCAGATAGCATTTATATGTTACTTTCAAGTTCAATTTGAAAGGAATCAAACTGCAAATTTGAGAGCTACTTTGATGTAGAGCGGGTCAAGGACAGTTTCACGGCCAAGATGGATCATAAAAGGCCCGGTCGACGACAGAAGTGATCCGGACTGTCGGACCTTAGATCGGGCGTATCTCACAATCCAGAATGAGTTATCGGGTGTAAAATTTATGATTTTGGGGTAGAACAAGCTACTTTAGCCAACCAACCCCGCTACGCCGGGTTGCGCAAGCCGGATTTGCGAAATACCCCCGGATCGACAGTCGTTTCCCTATTTTAATTCCGTTTTTACTATGAATAGTAAGTTTTAGTTTGATTATAACTCTTCATCCGTTGAGCTTTAAGAGTTGTGTCCAACATGAAAAGGGCTTAGAATAATTAGGAGAACAGCTTGGTGAAGCCAAATAGGACAATTGCTATTTTTGGCCGAAATCCTTGCGCACTAGTAGACATCATGACCATCTATAAATAGTAAGTTTACTATTTATAGTAAGTTGCGAATTCTAGGAGTTTTAGTTATAGTTTGCTTCTGATTTCTCTCCCATTGCTTGCTACCCCTATTTAAAGGGTTCTGAACTCGTTTATTTCATTCATTAATCAAGTTTGAATTTTATAGAATTTATTTTCTATTTTGCTTGCTTTCTTTCTCGTGGATTCGAGAAGCCTCTATGAGGAAGTCTAGAGAAGTTCTGTGGATTCGGGACAGCTATCCTCTTGAGGAAGATGGTGCTCGACCTCATCACGTTCATCCCTACGTCATACTTCCTCAGGTTGATCACTAATGACAGTAACTACAATTTGATCATTTCTTCTTTGTTGAATGAAGTATGTCATTTCATCTCAATTGTACATTCAAATGCAGACTAAAATCCAAAGTTGTTTCGAACTTGATTTGAAACCGCAACTTGATGTCCATATGATCCATTCTGGAAAGGGGTATACATTCCTGGATTTGTCTGGGGTTGAGCTTGGCCACCACCCTGCACCTTGCATCCATCCAAACGCAGGATTCATAACCATAAAAGGAACACACGTGCACATGTTTTTGTATTCGCATAAAATCAAGATCTAGATCTGATACCTGTATGCGTAAGTTGTATTTATGTACATACATACACTGGATGAAGTGGTAAGCAATTTCATTGAAATCAGTCACGGGCCTGAAAAGACAGAAACAAAAGTTAAAGTCTTAACATATTGGCGTATAGCAAAGTGTAGAAATTTTCACAAGAAGATAGACCCTAGGCATGCAGCAACTAATAGTGCCATGCAAGGTTACCACGATCTCTAACACATGCTGCAAGCTGATATATAACATTGTAATCATAACTAGCGGCGACAGAGGCAGATGCGTTATTCTTTCAACACTATTCATATAATGTTTTTCATTCAATATCAGATTAGGTTTTTTTTATTAAAAATTGCAATAAATGAATTTGGCTTTAAATCATTATGATGATGATGATGCAGAAACTCAGTTTTTTATTCTTTTTTTTTTTTTTTTTCTTTTCAGGTTAATCAGGTAGAATGCAGGAAGAAAGAAAACTGAGAGCCTGTTTACTAGAAGCCTAAAAATGTTCATTTCATTTTAGTTAATCACATTTATGTATTTGAGATTATGATTTTTGGTCATCAGGATTATTTTAATCTTCTATCAAAAAGAAATATGATAATACATAATTATGATTAACTAAAATGAGATGTACTCATTTTTACTCATCTGCCAAACAGGCCCTGAGCATTTCACTTTTGAAATATCAAATAAGCAACTTAAAAGGAAAACCCCCTGGAAACCAGCAAGGATAGATTTGGTGAGTAATCTTGCCACCATTCGAGAGAGCCAAATTTGCTCTGTAAGGTACATTCCTAATCTCTAGAAAAGGAATTTGAGAGAAATTTGACAAATGGTGGGGGTGAGTAATTGATGGCTGAATGAAGGCAAAAGGGAGTCTACCTTCCCTTGAAGGAACCAGCCCCGTCTTCTCAAATCCAAACAAAATTTCTCAAAATAGATGGTGGTTCCACTGGACGAGAAAAGCATAATCCCAATATACAACTTGAACGTTGAAACCAACATATTTTTGTTTACTCACTTCGGGTATCTGTTCCCTCCTATTCCTGCTAGGAATGGGAATCCTGTATTTCAACAAATCCATAAGATTGAGACCTCGTTTTCCTGAAATAGTGAGAATAGAAGTGCTTCAAATAATTGCTATTGGACGCAGACATGTTTTGAAAAAGTCAAGGTATTTTGAATTATTTGTTGACACAATAAAGTTTAGGAAAACTTCTGAAACGATCTTAATGTGGGACAATTGGGCATACTATATTTTCGAACTGAATCAATTTAGAAAGAAGATCCTTTGTCTCACGGTAGCCTGTTCCAATCCTCTTATGAAACTTTCTATGATTGGGTTAGCATACACACTTTTCTAGCCACTAACATAGCATCATCAAATTATACTAGTGGAAAAGAATTTACAATGCTCTTGAATGTTCTTATTGACTATACTAAGACAGCATTTAGTTTTCCTTGTCTTTTATTGATGGTGTTAACATCTTCTATTTAGACCTTGGTTGCCATCTAGAGCACAATTTTCTCCTTTGTGCTTTCATATAAGTTGATTTGTAAAGTAAACTGAATACAAATTCATCAAAAAAGAAAAAAGAAAACTGCATACAAGGACTCCTGATCAACTATTCAATTGCCTCAACTTACACGGCAAGCTAGAAAAAGCCATCATTTGAGTTGCAGGGAGCATAAATACCTATAGCCTAATGGATACTCATTCAAAGATACAAAGTGGATACTCATTCAAAAGATACAAAGTGGATACTCATTCAAAAAGATACAAAGTGTTCAAGATCTTCAACAACAAGGCGACATGAATTTTAAACAATATAATGCGTTCCCCTACTTAGGAGTCAATAACAGAGGTGCATATCATTTCATCTCTGCATTCAGTTCTAAACGAAAAAGCCAAATAGATGATCAGAATCTTCAGATGCAAGCTTAGTAAACTAATAAGAAGATTTAATGGTCATTCAGTAACTCATTTTCTGTCATGACATAAAAAACTTGTGCACCAGCAAATGATTCCTGCAGCAGGTACTCTGTTTCTAAACAACAGAAAAGATGTCTAAGGGAATAACAAGAATGATTCTTCAGGGAAGTAGAAAGATGCTAATAAAAAAGAGTAGAAACAACATAAAACATCCATTTCAATGATAGTAAAAAGAAACTTCACTCGGATCAACCACTAACTTGCAATATGACATGAAAATGCACATAGAACAGTGCATTGCAATATAGGTGACTATTTGGAAGCATAAGAAATTGACAAAAAGGTAAATGCATACCTAACAGAGAAGGCAACAGCATGTTTTTTTCCTTGAAACCCTTTCAACTGACCATGAACTCGAACATACATTCCATTCCTGATAGCAGACAAAAAAAAAGAAGCCATCCAATGCACAAATAGCCCAACATATGAACAATATTAGCAAAACCAATTATCAGGAACGAGAATAAAGGAGATGCTATCTACAATGTGGATACTAATTAAATAAAATGTAAAAGCCTTATATAATTAAATAATAACAATAGTAATAAAGTAATTACTTTTCCAATATTATCTTAAAGTTTTCCTGAACAAAGATGGGCAAGTAAAAATCTACAAGTTTGATGAAGATCTAGTGATAATCTCAAATCCATAGCAGGCATTAATCTTTAACAATTTAATGAACAAGTATGGGAAAAACCACACAAAAAGGGAAGGATCATGTGCACAACACCCTTATTCAAAGTCCAACTAAAAGCGATCCTTTTTACTGCCCATTCAATTTTGGTCAGATAGGTATGGGAAGTGGACTTCAAAGATTCCTGACACCACTTCAAAACTCCAATCAAGCAGGGGCATTTACCATAACCAATTCGTAACTGATCAAGGTTGGGACAGAGCAATGATCATCACCTGAAGTAAATTTGGCTACTGGTGTCTTCATACTAAACCATTCTACTCGCAAGCAAGATAGCAAAGTACAAATGGAATATAAAACAAAAGGGATTATCACAAACTTACATAATGCCAGCCATTTCATTCAATTCTCCTTCATCATTTACCCTATAAAAAATCACAATGCATTCTCAAATCAACGACCATTACATTAAAAACCACGCAATTCCACTCCTCTCCCCCAAGTGCAAATTAAAACAAAAAAGAACCTCACCATCTATGAACATCGATCCGTCCTGTCCCGTCATCAAGGCTGAAATTAACATCCGTAACCTTCTCAATTTTATTCAGTACCAATCCAAGCAAGGTAACCTTTAAAAGACAACAGTAGAAAAACCAAAAAATGATTTGAAATCCCAACAATGAAAATAAAGGGAATCAAAATCAGAAGAGGCACACTGGCATGAGTCTGGTGCCATCCATGAATTGGCATGGCACACATGCAAGCCAAGCCAGACCATTCACATAAGAGCCCCTAAGTTGATGGGGGCATACCCCAAAAATGTACTGATAGGACGATCTTAACCATCAAATTTCAGGTGTTGAATTTGGATTGTTGTCCAATTTGATGTGCCCCCAGCCATACGGTGAGGATCATCCTATCAGGGGAAATTATCTGGTGCAAAGGGTTTCTTGTGGTCCCCACTATCTTGGGTTGATGAAATCCACTCCGACCATTAGATATGCCCTCCCTTGTTTAGCCATGTGCCTGAAAATCAGGCCAATCCATGACAAAAGTATGCCACACCAGCAGGAACAGTTGGGACCGTACTCAGACCCTTGATTCTCATAGAGGCCCACCATGTTGTGTAGGTACCATCCAATCCACTGAGATGAAACAACTACCCCAGATGATGGCACACCGGACTTAAGTGGGGCCCATTAAGAATCAAGGGTGGGCGTCCCCTCACAACTGTTCCTACTCGTGTGGCCCACCTGAGTCGTGGATTGGCCTGATTTTTCGGTACATACGCAAACGAGGGAAGCCGTGCATGATAGTCGAAGTGGATGTCATCAACACATCATGGTGGGGCCCACATAAACCGTTTGCACCACATTGTCGTGAAAACGTTTGCAGTGTAGATAATTCCCAGCTCATCAGTGAGATTTCTGGGCGTAGTGCCCATCCATAACAGAGAAAACAAGCTCACACGACAATCACATCCCAATTCTCATAATCCCATAGGATTTTTCTGGAGAGAGAGAGAGAGAGAGAGAGAGAGAGAGAGAGAGAGAGAGAGAGAGAGAGAGAGAGAGAGAATACGTGGTTGACATCAACGCTGTCCAATGAAGAAATTGGATTTGTCGTCGTTTGGTAAGCATCGCTAATCTGCTTCATTGTCAGCGGAAGCAAGCACTGATTTCCGCGATTCTGTGAACAAATTCAAAAAAGTAAAAAAACAGAGAGAGGGCTGAGAGAAAACCATAAGAGAGAGAAAGAGACAGGGATGAGAGAGAGAGTGAGAGATGGGTTACTTTGGCTGGAGAGAAAGCAGAATCAGGAGCTTGAGTAGCCTGAGACGGCATGAAACCGCCTCCGGAGAAGACAAATGCTCCATCGAACTGACTCGAATACATCTCCTCTCTCTCTCTCTCTCTCTCTCTCTCTCTCTCTCTCTCCTCTCTCTCTCTCTCTCTCTCTCTCTCCTAGGGTTTTTTTTTTTTCTGTGATTTTTCTTCCTGGAAGGGAAATGGAGAAGAAGGAGAGGTAAGAGAAATCAGTGAGGTTTTCAGAGTTTATGGCCGAAGGAGAGAGTTTTCCCGCCATCTCTAAACAGTACACGTGGCAGAGAAATGAACAATTAGATTGGATGATCTTGTCCATCTGATCAGTGGCTTCCAGGTGACGTTGGAGAGCAAATACTGCTAACAATCTCCATTGCTCGCAAGTAAGAACGAGGAATTCCTTGATACTCTGGCCGGCTGCGTATGACACTTGATACGCAGGATGGTAGAAATGGTACACGTGGCATATAATAACTAAAATTAAACTGACTAAATTGTAAAACTCATTGTACCTTAGGTTACAATCTACAACCAGCCTAGCATCTGACTGGTGGACCCGACCGTCCTTTTGGCTTTGTGTGATCCCCATAGTGGGTTGCATATGCATATGTTGGATGGCTTGGATGCTACACTTATTACATGGCCCCACAAGTTTTCATTTTCACTACTTTTTTTTTTTTTTAGAATAACTTAGACGAGGACATTTGTGTAATTTCCTCACTTAAAAAAATCTGTTGTAATTTTAACCCTAGCAACCATTTTTTAGATGGTGGACCATTGGTTTCGTTTCTTTAAAATATATCAATGTTATCGATGTCAAATCTTATGTAAAATTCCTTTTTGAGTTCTGATTTCACAAAATAATGCCCTGTGATTTGAACCAGCAGTTGCCTTTTAGGGAAGGAATTAATGAGATGGCCTCATTTAACTTTTCTTTAAAAACGGATGAAGTTGAGAATTATGAAGCCTATGTGATCTATATATGCACCCCAACATAATAATTACCTGTATGAAAATTTGGGCTTATTAGAATCTAGATTATCTGCTTGCCACACGTAGAGAGTTCTGCTTGTTGCAATGTTATTGGCCACATAATCAGTGATTACATTTAATGGAGTAGTGCTCATTGGCAGAAAATCCCTGCCTCTAGCAAGTAAAAATCCGAATTCAGGTTAGAAGTGAATTTGAATGCTTGAGTGCCTTTGGATGGTAATTGGATCCACCGTTTCTTTCCACCTCTAATGGACGCTTTAGATGTCATACAGATGCCAAATATTGGTCCCACATTTCTCCATTTCAATACTTCCAAAACCAAAAGTAAAGGAAAGCATTTTGTTAATTAGTTGGGTAATTTCTAATCGTGGAGGCATTATTCGATAAAATTCAAATTATCTATGATTTTAAAAAAATAATAAAAAAATCCCTGAATCATATGCTACTTCCGTAATTTCTCGGTAATATCTAACTTCCAGCGTATCATCTGCCACGTTCTGCCAGAGTATCAGAATATCTCGTGTAATAGGTGTTAGGTTTGACACGTAGCCTTTCATGAAGGGCCCACCATATGGAAGGCATAGTACACTCTGCAACGTTTACATTTGAGAGATGGCCCACTTCACTCCGCTTCTTTCGGCTCTGAAAAGGAGAGTTTCCCGCCATCTCTCCACAGTACATGGCAAAGCGATGAATCAGTATGGACCGTACATCTAGTGGGCCCTTCTGTGGGTGAAAAGTGAATCATAATAGACGATAGACGGGATGATCCCAGCCATCTGATCGGTGGCCTTTAAAACAACGGTGGAAACAGAAGCGAGGAACAATCCACATTCAGTGGAAAGTGAAGAAAAGCTATGGCTGTGATTGAATGATACGTGGTTTATTCAAAGACGATCCATCACTAATGTGCCCATCTAGTGTGTACTCTATCATGGATGGCCTACGTTTCGAAAATTACATAAACTAGATAATCCTGTCCATCACTTTTCTCCAATTTCCCTTGATGAATGTGGGTCCTTCCAAACGCACCACAACGTGATCTCGTGAAAAGCACAACAATGACATGCAACTCGTGTGGTAGAACTTCCATGCACCCTGCTCCTCGCCGCACGAGGCAAACAAGCGTGCTGATGGCTGTCCACCGTTCCTTTTGCAGACCACTGATCGGATGGCTAACATAGTCACATCCCCTTGCATTTTGGGATAAGGATTATCCACGCGGTGGCCCACCGGATCAACAGTCTCAATCACCGCATGTGTTTTCCACCTGCTTCTGTGTGTAGGCAGACGCATAGAACTTCCGCGAGCCTACCTGCATATTGCCATTCTCTTTCGTTCTTGTATGCAGTATGCCTGCTCCAAACGGAGAATCATAAAGGGTATTTCATTTGGTACTCGGGCAACGCATGGCACTTGATACACTTACACAAGCACTAAAAAATTGTACAGCAGCATACATTAACTCCAATTAAACCGTCTAATTTGTGGGACCCACTATTGTGAAGTCACATCCCCAAAATCAGGTCTGTTCAACAATCCTAACCTCTGAGCAGTATAGACTTTTCTTAGTTGAAATAGCACCATTGGATATATTTCATATTTAACTGTCCATTAAATGTCCACCAATCCTATATATTCAGATAATCAAATAAATGTAGTTATGGCTTACAATACATCTGAATTGAGACCATGAGTTGAACAGTCACAATCATAAAAACTTGGAAGCCAAGTGCTCAATTTTTGAGCGTCTGCACATCATCCATCAGTCTGCCAGAGTACCGAAGTTTTTCTTGTCATTCAACTCTCGGGCAAGAGTTGGTGCAGTACATGCGTGGACCACAGTTCAGGAATCCAGAGCGTTGATATTTTGGGACTCACCAAAACCCCCCTCAGTTTGGAAGATCCAAGCCATAGAGCATTTGGCCTTATAATGGTTGAATGGGAACCCATTACTCTCTTATTTGTAAACTGTTTCTATGTTGTCCACCAATTGAAAAGTTCAGGATATTCCCATCAGAGATTTTTTTATTTATTTTTTATTTTTTTATTTTTTTGTTGTTGTTGGGGGCATGGTCCATTCACTGTTGGGCTTGTAATTCAACGGTTTTGATCACTGAAAAATGGGCCCCACTTGTCATCATCATCATCATCATCAAGCCTTATCTGGACTAATTGGAGTGAGCTACATGAATCTTGTTCCCCATTCCACCCTATCAAGGGCCATAACTTCTTCTGGTGAAAGATGGGCCCCACTTGTGCAAACTGAAAATCCAAATGCTACTGCATGAGCTACTGCATGAGCATTGTACAATGCCTCTAAAAGCCCCATATTCGAATCCATGAAGTATGGTGCCATGCAACTTCATTCACATCAGATGTGCTATTGTGTTGTAAAAATAAACAAAAGTATCCACAGAATTGAAAGACAGTAATGTACATACAGAGTCACTGACATTGCGTGTGCCTAGTGGTCGTAGAAGCGGGAGCGGCGTCTCCGGGAACTGCAACATGAAATAAGATCAAACCATAAAACAGTGATCAAAATGCAAAGCGGGCCATCAAATGCTACTAGCATGTTATATAAATAAGCTAGAGGTACTAGACAATTCTCCGTCGGACTGACCGTAATCAGTTTGTACAAGTGGCACTCATGGTTCAGTGATACAAAGCATTGATCACAGTTTCACCATGAATGCGCCATGCACAATAGTATATATCACCCGATATGAACCAGTTCTGTCCGTAAACGATACAGCCGTATAGGCCCGATACAGGGAGATACTGCATGATACAGCCCACTTTCGGTGGCGGCCGATATGGTACATCAAAACTGATTTTTAATCCTTGAACTCCACAGAAATTGATGTAGGAAAGAGACTATAAAATAGGTTACAAATTAGGGTCCTTGCTCTTGCTCCAGTGGTACACTCTTAGGAGTTTCAACACCTGGTCAAGGGTTCGAGCACCCATAGGTGGTGAAATCCTACTAAGGCATGAGTGTGTGGTGGTGTGTGCGCGTGTGTTTAATTTTTTTTTTTTTTTTTTTTTTTTTGAGGGTTACAAATTACAATAGTGTATTAGTTCTGCACCTATTGAAAAGGTGTGGCAGTTCCTCTCCACATGTGGCACTTATGTACAGCTCACAAGACTTGTGGGTCCTATTGTGGATGGAGCATGTACCTAAGATAACACTGATCATGCAATCCTAAGCATCCAATTAATCGCCATCAAATGGATGGTTAAAAGTAAAACAGAGAGTTGTCTGAATACGAAGGGAAAACTCGGATGGTTAGTATTAGCTTCTCAGTGCAATTTTCGATTATGCTCCATCCACAGTTGGTCAGCGTTTTGGATGGTCTGGATTCTGGATTGACATATATCATGCCATGTGTACATTTGAAGAGTCACCACCATTTTTTTAAAATGGTGCAAAACTAACACACAAGTCACCACCATGAGAATGGCATCCAAGTCATCCATAAGGTGGACTCAATCATGTATGTGCCCCAGCCATGAAATAAGGCTGGTCCACCCATCATTAGGTGGGCCACCATATGCACTGAAAGTGGAATACTCTCAACTTACTTTAACCATTCATTTAATTCTGTACAATTTGGCCAACTACCTTAGCATGGCATCCAAGCCATCCATAAGGTGGGTTCAATCATGCATGCGCCCCAGCCATGAAATCAGGCTAGTCCACCCATCACCGGGTGGGCGACATGTGTGCACTGAAAGTGGAACGCTGTCAACTTATTTTAACCATTCATTTCTTTCTGTACAATTTGGCCAACTACCACTGAAACAACCTGATTTTGGGAAGCAGCAGATACACAAATGGGCCCAATTACTCTTTAAAAAAAAGGGCCCAACTGATGATCGTTTGGCTTAGATTTCACAAACGTGCATCATTGGCACATGTGATTGGGCGTGTATAGGTGGGCTGGGATCGACACGTATGAGGGATTCAAAAAGCTTGTATTCATTTTCTTAAAATATCGATGACTATATGACTAAAAACCTGAATTCAAACATTGGATAGGCCAGTTCCTATGCAAGTCCTTGTAGAATTAGCGTGTTCAACAAGGGACGCGGATTGCGTCCGGCTCTGTGGAGCCCACCGTGATGTAACTGTTTCATCCTGCCGTCCAACGAATTTTTCAGAAGATTTTAATATGTGAACCAAAAAATGAGACAGGTCCAAGGCTTGAGTGGACCACACCAAAGGAACCTGCACTGATATGACACCCACCGTTGAAACCTTTCTAAGTGCCCACGTGATGTTTTTTTTTACCATAAATCCTATTCATAAGGTCACGTAGACGTGGATGAAGTGAAAACACAAATATCAGCTTGATCCGAAACTTCTCCGGCTCCCAAGAAGCTTTTAATGGTGGACGTTCAATCCCCACTTTGTAGTACACTCAAGCCTTGGACCTGCCTCATTTTTTGGTTCACATATTAAAATCTTCTGAAAAATTCGTTGGACGGCAGGATGAAACAGTTACATCACGGTGGGCTCCACAGAGCCCTGCCCGGACGGATTACCGTCCGGGCGGGGGTAGGACGCAATCCGCGTCCTTCAACAAGTGCCACGGATGGGGCCCACCAAGTGTGTTTTTTGGCATCCAACCTGTCCAGCAGTGTTGCTTCACCAAGAAAGTTGGGCACCCAAAAATCAGGCCGAAACAACCATCATGTGGGCCACTACATGGATTTGAAAGTTTTTGGATGTTTTCCATTGTTTTCTATGGTGTGTCCTCCCACCTAATGATTTTATCAGCCAGATTTTTGTGTCATCTCATTGTGATGATGGGGCTCACCTGATGCATAGGTTGGATGGGATATACACAACACGGTGAGCCCTAACATAGAAAATACCATCCAAAACCTCCAAATTCATGTAGTGGCCCGCAATCCACACGATGGTTGGTTGGCCTGTTTTTTAGGCGTCCAACTTTGACAGTGGGCCAACCCAGGTGGACATGTTGGATCCTGTACACACCCTTCTACAAGGAGCTGTAGAGGAACCCGTCTCAACATGGAAAGCAAATCAAGAAAGAAAACCTTCTACCGACCTGCGATGAGCCGAGCTCCCCCTAGAGCCAACCCCTCTACTCCCAAATTCATCATCAGTTTCATCCATTCTATAGTCTGAAATATCCACAGAAGTAACTGAACTATCATCGAAATCTGAAGAATCATAGCTCGAATGCCGGCGCACGCTCCTTGATTGGCTGACTCTAGACCTCCGCCGGTTTCTCGACGCTCTAAAGTTATCGAACACCTGATACAGGATACACGAGGTCCACCAATTGCCATCGTCCCCCGGAAAATCTTCGTATTCGCCGCCCCTGTCATCTTCCCCATACTCTATCACATAATCCCCCAACACTACCCCATGCGGTACTTCTGAATGTATGGTGCTCAAGACATCTATGATCTCTGAGGACTGCTGAAAGTTCTCCCAATCAAGTTGTCGAGCTGGGTCTATTTCTGACGGCCGGGCATTAGGGTGTTTGAGCTCGGCGTGCTTTTGGAGCTCCGAGTAATTCCCAACAAACATGCACTGATCCTCCTCACAGCATCGTTTCTTTGTGTTGAGATGTATGCGGGCTTCATCGACCACAACCCAGCCCATGACTTCTCCCCTACACAATGGGCAAGCTGGACGAACACTAGCGTGTATTGCCACCGACCGTATGCTTTCCTCGGGTGCTGCCTCTGAGGTTGAAGGAACATTTGCTGCCACTGGCACTCCGTTTGCACTTTTGAACCGATCAAGACAGTTTGAGTGCATGTGACCTGTGTCGCACATGAACGGACGGCATCCTTTCTCATATGACGAGCACTGGAGGAGGACCCCATTGTGAGGGAAATCCAAACAGATGGGACACATCACATCTTCCCACTTGGTATTCAACTGTACACTCTCTGAGTCAAACATGTTCAAATTGGCACCATTTGAGTGAGAGGTGCTTGAAGCCATGAAAAGATTGCCTAGATAACTGTCTTCATGCAACGTAATATGCACCTGGCCTGGCTTGCAGTGTTAGCATATACCTGCTTGTGGTGTCCACCAAAAACCCATTATGATATTTATTGCAAAAGATAGTTGTTATTAATGTCAAAGTACAACCAAAACATGATTCTTGAAATCCAATTTCCAATTGCTACTTGAGATTAATTAATGGAATGAAAGATGTAAAAGAACCGGAGAATTACAAAGCTAACAAGCAACCCACGTGCAGTAACACATACCAACCAGGCATGTGGGAGGCATACATGCAATGCATCAGGTGGACCCTGAAGGCAGAAGACCTGGCCCAACAATCAGGGCACCAAAATGGATGAAAGCAATAGAGTGTTTAATTTTTTTTTTTTAAATTCCGACGGTCTGAAAGATCAGTGATACATATAGCTCAGTTTATGTTCTAGGCATAAAGATATAACTTTATGATCCTCAAACATATGATGTTCAAAGGGCATCCATCTATAAGCCAATAACAGAAGGAAAAAAAAAAAAAAAAAAAAAGGAATCAATAATAAACATTATGAGCTGAGCTGATGAAGATGTGACTTTTTTTTTTTTTTTTTTTTTTTTAATTGAATAGCTATAAGAACAGCCATGCTTTATGGGACAGAATGTGGTGCAGTTAAAGAACATGTTCAAAAGATAAGTGTAGCTGAAATAAGGATGAGGGAAAAGTAGACTTAGGTGGTTAGGTCATGTGCAACAGTGACCAAGAACCGTGCCAATTAGAAGAATTTAGTTGGTACAAGTTGAAGGCTCTAAAAGGGCAAGGGGAAGGCCCAAAAAGAACATGGATGGAGGTAGTAAAAAGAGACATGATGACCTATGTTCTAACTGAAGGTCTGGCCCTTGATAGAGTGATATAGTGAAACAGGATTCATGTAGCCGACCCCAATTAATTGGGATATGGTTTAGATGATGATGATGAAGTTGAATATCAACTTTAAAAACTATTCACCAGCATTATATGAAGGGATGAACCTCAAGGGTAGCAATAGGCCGAATCAAAGTTACCTGGATTGTGGTTTGCTCCTTTACGTGGTACGGGAACAGGTACGCAGTATGCTACTTCCTCCAATGTGGGGTGCACTAGGGGTAGGATAATGTGGGTCACTCTAGTATATACACTAGGAATATACAGTATAATTTTATATGAATTGATACCGTGTTTATGTATGAAATGATAAACATTAGTATTTATATGCATAAATCAGAGCATAAAAATCTACTCTTGAAAATAGATTGACAATACAAGTTAATTTACATTAGGAGCACAGAACCATAATTTTGGATTAGTAAAAATAGTGATCCAGATTGCAAATGACCCATATCAGAATCGTGGGATTTGAAATGGAAAATGTAGGGGGTTGTCGATTTAGGTAACGTTGGGTTGTGCTGCCAAATCCTGATTGATAGGGCTTCTGAAGCCTGCTCAATGCACTTAAGAGTTTGGGTCTCAAGGAAAACGAGCACCACTTTAAGTATTCTGGAGTCTCTAGGTTTCTGCCATTCTGAATTATGGGTGTGAAAAGGCAGTAGCACATCCCCTCAGCCATGGGAGCCAGCACAACCGAAGGAAGTATACATGTATAGTAGTTGAAATCTTTTCAATAATGCTGGTTTGCAGCAAAAGAACGACCAACAGCAAGAGATCGATTTAGCAGCATCGGTCAAACAAAACAACAACAACAACAACAACAACAACAAAAAAAGAAGAAGAAGAAGAAGAAGAAGAAGAAGAAGAAACACTCAGGGTCTGCTCATTAGATGCCTAAAAATGAGTTCATCTCATTTTAGTTAATCGTAACTGTGTTAGAGATTTCTTTATGATAAGGATTAAAACTAACCTTGATAGACAACAATGTTTGTCTCTAAACACATATTTCCAATTGACTAAAATTAAATGAACTCGTTTTAGGTGTCTACCAAACAGGCCCTGAGGCTCTATTTTGAAAGTAACCCCAAACCACGGTTCCACTGAAAATGTTTTGACCCACCGTAGTTCAAACAGCGCCATGTTCAAAAGAGCATCCAAAACATCCGCAGTGAGAAGGCTATCCTTTTTATTTCTGGTAAAACCAAACCAAAAAAGAGATGCCCTTCACTTCTACTTAATGCAGGGGCATTTTCACACCGGGTTCGAGTGGGGTAGCCTGTGGGATGCAGGGACACACTTAGGGTGAGCGGCCCGTGTGAGGCGGGTGGTTCGTGTGAGGTGGAACTCATGTGATTTGGAGCCCACAAGGGGGGTTTGGCTGAGGTCCTAACCCATGAGATGTGGGGCTTGGGCTATGAGATAAATGGATTAATTCGCCGTGCTCTATTAGTTCGAGCTTTTAGAGCAAGTGGTTAATTGTCCTGTGTCACTACTACTCTAGGAGTAGTGTAGAAACGAGTGGGAATCTTTCTCATGTTTTGCTCCGGAAATCAGTCCAGCCAAGCCGTATTTCAAGAGATCCATACACGCTTCATATACACATTGAAACTGCATATGCATGCACTTGAGACACATCTATTATGAATTCACAAAATATCTCCCCAAGCAAGATGTTCATAGTGCTTCCTAACTTAATTCCTGGTGGATTGAATGGCAAATGGCATTTTAGAACCATTTCAAATGAAAGAATGAGAAACCAAGCCATTTGGGAGACTTCATTCCCCTACTGGGAGTGCGCAAGCAGCCACTTTTCTATCATCTCCCATAGGGAGGGTGGTGCCTAAACATAACCAAGGGCCCATTTGGACACATGGGGGGAGGGATTGCACTTTGCAAACCCCCGTCACATCTCCCTCTTGACCAAATAAGTGCCAAGACACCAACTCAACAAAAACCAACTCATCTACTGCTTGACAAACCGATTCAACAAAAACCAATGATATTAGTTTTTGCTAAGTTTATAAAAAAAAAAAAAAAAAAACGGAGGCCTAAAACCCCCTTTTCAGAAACCACCGTTTGAGGAAGTGCATCCAAACGGCCCCTAAATACTCTTTTGGATGGTCATGCAATTTGCTAACCAGTTTGTGGTGGAACATAGCCTTAGACAAGTTGGTGGGGAATTTTGGTGGTTCATTTGAAATAGTATAGATAACTCACCATTGTAGAAGTTAGTCAGGTAATTGATAAGCTGCATTAAATAGATGTTATCACTTATGATGCATTATATAAGAAAGGTAGGTGGCTGGATCGAGATGAATCATGATTCATTTTTTTTAGAGCATATGAAGGAAAATAATGTTGAGTTTTCCCTTCCATCTGGAATGCTAACATCGACATCTCCATGGGGACATTAGCATATACCAAAGCTTTTGAAAGACATGTGGGACAGTCGATCATCGATCTGGGATGTCAATTAGTTTTCACATCAATTAGATGATTCTAACCCTTTTGTCACTTTGATACAAGCTTTCGTCTTTTAGAGCCATAGATCAGATAGTTAGCAGCATTTAACCAAAGTGCTTTTCTGGAATCATAAACAATCCATGGTGGGGCCTATCAAATAAATGTTTGAAGATGATGGTTGGAGCTACTTTTTCTCAGCTCAGTCTCGACCATCCACCTTTCATGCTATTGATCGGATGCATTGACAGCCCCAAAGCAACAATTCACTACCCCATGAATGCCTCATGTTCTACTTGGCGACCAGAAATCAGGCATGTCCAAAACTCAGGTGGGCCACACCACAGGTAACAATTGAGATGAGGATGCCCTCCAGATTGTTTGCAGGGCCTACCATTTTTTGTAGACACCATCCAATCCGTTCAAAAGATACGCACCCAAACAGGATGAATGGACACCTCAAAATCCATGTGGGCCACACCACATCATTTTGGAGATTTTGGGCATGATTTTACAGTGTGACACACCTAAATTTTGCGTTAGACTGATTTTTTGGGCACCAAGGAGAACGTAAGGAGGCGCACAAGATGGACTGGTTGGATGTCATGCACACATCTCACTGGGCCCCACACATCGAATTGTAAGTTAAGTTTAAGCCCCAAAGCTTCGCAGTGGATCCAGGCTCATTCTCCATCATCAGACATAAGAGCCGGGCGTCCGACATTCAAAAAACTGTACAAGCGAACCAGATCCAGGCCGTTCATCAGGCCATCCGTACGGGACACAGTCAACTGCCCGAGTATCATGACAATCAGACGACCCTAATCCTCCTAACACAACACTTCCACCCATTCAACGTGAATCATAGACTCATTTCGCACTTGACTGAACGCTTGTAAATCCCCCATCCACCATGTGGAGCCCACCTGATGAACGCTTGTGGATCCCCCATCCACCATGTAGGGCCCACCTGATGAACGGCCCCATCACGTCCGTACGTCCACGTGTACAGGAACCAATCAAATACTCCCAATTCTTCTATCCATCACAAGATTAAGCCCTTATTTGTATCAATAATCAGACGATTTTACATCCAAATTCTCTTTAAAATGATAAAAATTCAATAAAAATTACAGAAAAGAAAAGCAAGAAACTCAAAAACTCAAATAAGTATATTCTATTATCATTAATACAGAGAGATGACCGATATTTATTATTAGAGAGAGATGAAAGAACCTTACTGTCTGCTGTAGAAGTCTTGTCGGAGAGTTTCAAGCCCTAAATCCTATCTAATACCTAATAAGAGGGGGGAAGGGGGAGATTGGGAATGCCGGGCGGTCTTTGCCTACCTTGGAGTTCTTTGATACTCAGGATGCGTATGACGCCTGATACACAGGCACTTAGAAATGGAAAACGTGGCATATATTAACTCAAATCCAACCGACCAAATTGTGTAAATAACTATTTCCAACTTAAATTCCAAAATAAAAATTGATCGAATGATCTTAACCTCTGATTCGTGGACACTTTTAAAAAAAAATGATAATTGGATTTTCATTTCAACAATCCAATATGTTCAAATAAATCTTATATTTATATATTTCATTAAAATTAATATTTAGTTCGTGAGATATCTAAAAAGGTTACGTATAATCTGGACCGTTTACTTTGAATTAATGTTTATGTATTTTTTCAGTAATTTCTAGCTGCCTGTGTATCATCCATCACACTCTTCCAGAGTATCGAAGGATATCTCTTTCCTGCGTTGACGATTGACGAAGAACGCGCGTGTTGACACCTAACACACCCATTTCATCCATTGGGTGCACGTCATTCGTTCCGCATTAGCCCACCTGATGGAAAGCTAGGATCTCTCACACGTGTGGCATATTGCCACTTGTGATACGTGTGGATTGGAATGGATGTACACGAGTGTGGCTTTTTTGGTAACTGCACGAGTGTAGCTTAACAAAATCGCCCACCTTTATGGAGGTTTGCTAGAATACATCGCGACGTTTATTGAAATAGGTTACATCGAGATAAAGGCCGTCGGATCTGGGGGGTTATGTTGGATAATCCAGACCGTCTATATGATAGGTCTTACTATGGATGGGAAAATCCTACTATTATTTACCCTTTTTTCATTATGGAACGTCTACTTACTTTTATTTCTCCGGTAATTAATCACAAGTTTAGGATCTTTGAATCTTGAATATTTTCGAGGAAGGAACCTTCAAACGTGTATCTCGTCGAATCAACGGTTTGATCACGGGACATAACCTTAAATCCCACGGAAATAGTTCCGACGAATCTAATTTCAATACGTCTGGATGTATTTTTAGCAAACCTCACGTTTAATATACGTTGATGACGACACAGGGAGTTGCTAACTTGATAGTATTACCAACAAAGAAAAGACAAGAGGGAGAATAGATACTCTGGCTGTAGAACCATCCATACGCATGCACCAGTAAAGGTAGATACGATCATACATGTAAATCAGTCCAAACCGTCCAAATCATGGGTCTCCATGTTGACGTCTGTTTGTTAAATTTTGATAGTTGGCTTTTTTCATTTTAACCGTAGGTTTGGCTGCTTCCGATTGGACGGTGGAATCATATGTGCTGTGTGATTCTTGATGACTTCCTGCAGTGGGTCCCACAAATATGGCTTTTTTATTATACGAAGTTTTCATCCACCTAACAACGGAATTACATGGGTGGTTTTGGAAAAGGGGAAGAGATACCTGTGCCCGGGGTTGTGTGGGGTACACAGAGATGTCTTTGACAAATCTACTCCGTCCTTCTGTTTTGAAATACTACAATAGGAATTGAATTTAAAAATCAGGCAGGTCCAATACTCAGGTGGTCCACACCAAACGAAACAGTGAGAACCAAAACGTCCACCATTGAAACCTTTCCGAGCTGACCATAAGGTTTATATGTCATCCAAACCGTTCATAGGGTTGATACAAAACTTCTGTCACTCTCGAGCGTTTAATCCCCACTGTTTCGTGTCGTATGGCTCTCATAAGTTTTGATTCTGCCTTATCCTACGAACGGGGAAATTTGTCACGGACGTCTCTGTGGACCCCCACATGGCCTCGGGCACAGTCAGGTAATCCGCTTCGTATCGTCTGTTTTAAAGGCACGAGTAAATTCAGTTCTCATAGGTCCACGTCATTGCCTATGACTCCGGCTAACAAGATACGCCGGATTTCTCTCTCAAGCGGATTACCTGCTACACAACATTGACTTTTAACACGTGGAACTTCTTTAGCCACCCAATGATTTATGTTTTAGATCCATACCGTCCATCAATGTTTATAGATCATTCTAGATGATGAGCCCAAAAATAAGGCACTTCCAAAACTTAAATGGACCACACCATAGAAATCAATGGGGATTGAAATAAGAGCCTTATGTGTCCCCAAAAAGTTTTCAACTTTTAAGTGTTCAATTCCAGCTATTCCTGTAGTGTGGCCCATTTTAGCCTTAAATTTACTTAGTTTTTGTCTTATTCCATAAAATGATATGAAAAAAAATAAAGAATATTGTGAATTTAATACATACATCTTGATACGTACGGTGAAAATTCCAAATGTGAACGCTACCTGTTTTTTAATCTTGACTTCAAATGTGCTGCACCGTGCCAGCGGACCAGGTGAGACCCGTCATCACCCGAGATGGTGCGGCCCTTACCGTAGTGCCCACCTTAACGTATATATTTCGTATTGACTTGTCTAGCCGTTTTTGAGATTATTTTAGGAAATTATCCAAAAAATATAAAGTAGATCTAATTATCAGACAATGAGAAACAGTGGTGATTGACCAGTAGTGAGCCAGAAAAGTTTCCGATCAAGCTAATATTTGCTTTTTCTCTTAATCCAAGCTTATGTGAACTTATCAACAGATTGGATGGGTTCGAGTATCCATTGGTGAAATCCCACTTCGGTGTGTGTGCTGTTTCATGAGTATGGTCCACCTGATTATCGGAAAAATAGATGAATGAAGTGAATAATAATGCACACATCAAAGTGGGCCCCACGGTAAGGACTGCACTGTCTTGGGTGGGGCTGGGTCTCTCTAAATCCGCTCCGCTGCAAGGAGCAAGCAACGGATTTTCCTGAAGTGTGAAATTTACAACGGCCTGATATCCACACCGTCCATTCATTTTTTTCATATCATTACAGGATATCAATTCAAAAACAATATAGATCAAAAGCTAAAGTGGACAATACTGACCTATATTAGTTGTGAAATTTGGTCCATTGATTATAATTTCATGGTCCACCAATTTGGATCATTAATTACAATTCATGCTCCACCAAACATAAGTTGTACTTAATACTACGTTTTCTTCCAAAGGACAAATTAGGATTAGATAGTTAAAATACTATGGTATTTCCATACATATAATCATTGTACAATGAATATGTTTTTAATCTTTTTTCACACACATACCCCACATGCCCACACACTTATACTACAACCGGTGCTTAAACCCATGACCTTGTGTTGAAACTCTTATGAATCTACCACTGAGCCGTAGGGTCGCAGGCATGAAATAATGATGTTAATTCTACCTAATGCAAGTCAATACCATTTAATCCCCTGTTTTACATAGGTCCTTAGGGCTCCTTTGGTAGTAGAGCTAGGCATCGGTTTGGATTGGATTGGATTGTAACCGGATTCGATCTAAAATCTCTACAGCCTTATCTGAACTCGATCCGATCCGGGACCTAGTCTGAGTCACCTGACTCGGACTGATCCGATGCATGGTGGGCCTGACTCGAACCGAGTCCGACTCGGTTGGAGTAACCGAGTCGGATCGGGTTTAGTACGATTCAGATCGTTTAAATTTAATTCAACTATTTTATGTAGTGTGGTCCACTTCAGCCTTCAATATACCACATTTTTTTACTCAAGGCTTAAAATGATATGTCAAAATAGATGAACGACTTAGATAAAACATATACAACAAGGTGGGCCCCACATGACTCTAAAAAACTGTATCCGTGCTTGTATTACAATTTACAACGTTGACGTGCACTGCACCGTTCTTTTCATGCAAGCACGTCGATTGCAATTGCATATAACTTCTGTATTATAAGCACGTTACTTGTTATATATAAGCACGAGGGTATATGTTATATCCAAACCGTCCATCCATTTGGCGAGCTCGTCTTAAGGCTTGAGACAAAAAAATAAGACAGATCTAACTATCATGGGACTGCATGAGTTATTTATCGGTGAAAATCATTCTCTGTTACTATCTGTGGTGTGGTCAAGATGATCTTTGGATATTATTTATTTTTTAGATAATGCTCTATAATAATATCTAAAAATATATGAACAGTGTAGATATAATAAATACATCACGGTGGGCCATGTAACTTTGATATCCTTTGAACCGTTCGTACAACTCGGAGCTCGAGGAGCGTTAGTGTCGTCTTCTCATGACACGTACCTATATAGGCTAGCGGCTGGAGCCTGGATGTCAGATAGAAATCACGTGGGCGCACGGAGAGGGAAACCGTCTGGCTGACATGGTCGATGCTATGTGGGCCCCACCATGACGTACGTGTTTCATCCATGCCGTTCATATATTTTTACAGATCATTTTACTATATGAGTGTAAAAATGAGGTATATCCAATTCTCAAGTGGACCACATTACAAGAAACAATGTTGAATAAGAGTCGACCATTAAAAACATTTTGAGGGCCATAAAAGTTTTGGATCAAGCTGAACTTTGTTTTTTCTCTTCCTCTGGGACTGTATGACCTAATCAACGGATTAGATGTCAAATAAACAGTATAGTAGGCCTTAGATGTCAAATAAACAATATAATATGCCTCAGGAGGATTTTAACGATGGATATCCAACCGCTATTGTTTTCATGTGGTGTGGTCCACCTGAGATCTATATTCCTCTCAATTTTGGTACTAAGCCATGACATGAACTTTAAAAATGGACGAATGAACGAAAAACAAACACCAGGATCGAGTTGGGTCAGATTGAATCGAATCCGATCGGATCGAATTCCGGGTCGGATCGGTCCGGGCATACATGCATCTGAACTCGACTTGAAAAGTATTCGGATCTGGCCTAACCTACTTGATTCGCACCGATCCAATTCGTCAGATTCGGTTTAGATCAGGTCGGATTTGGTCGGATCCACCGAATCAGGCCAGGATTGCCCACCTCTATTTGGTAGTATGGAATTAGAGAGATTGATGATAATTTGTTATTTTTTATTGCAGCCAGGAGTGGAAGTGAGGCTGATGTAAGAGACAATATTCCAAAACCATACTACCAAAGGTCCCTGCGAGGGATTATAACCATCCATCATGTAGACAACGGCTACCCATATACACTTGCACTCGATGGACTTGGCCGACCGGCTCTCAATTTTTGGAGTCATTGAGAAAGCAGGTTAGGTTTGGCTCTCACATTTTGTACCCTAGTAAAATTAGGTGTAGCGAGTTCTGATCCGATCCATCACGATTAAAGTCGGGAGTGTTGGTCGGGTTCAATTAATTTAATAATAAATTTATATATTAGTTATTCTACCAAAAGAAATTATGCTTCTAAAGTCGCATTGATGTAAGGTGCGACGCACCAAAAGTTTCAAATCAGTTGGGGAAGCACGGGAATATTTCGTTATTCTACTCCTCCCAGGTAACCTGAACAAGACCGCGTAAGCTATTCCGAATCTCACAGGTCTCACGTGGAGCCATTCAGCATTTCCCACTCCAATACCATTTAATGTAGAGAGTACTAGTAAATGCACCAAAAGCTCCTAAGTTGTTAAGGAAGCACTGTAATATTTATTTATCCTGACCTTCCCATGTAACTTAACTGAGACCTCTCCATGAGCTACCCCGCATCTGGTAAGTCCCACAACAGGATCCATCTAATGGCCATTCTGCATCCTACGGACCCCAATTATGCATAAGAGAACACTTTTACCAAAAAACAATGCTTTTCAAGCCACCTGTTTAGGATAGCATGTTTACACTATTGACATACGTGTGCATTCATAAGTGTCGTCACATGCATGGCTCATTTGTTATTGAATAAAATTAGATCTCTTGCACAATAAAAATAAACGAAATGAGGTCAGCTTCTAAATACAATAATCATAAAAAGTAAAATATTTTATGTGGATATAAATACAATAATAACCGCATACAAGTATGTTTTAATAAAACTCTCACATGATGGTAAAAATCACGCGCCATAGAGATTCAGCGCCCAATGGTAAATCAATCCTCAATTTCAACTGTTAATCTCTACAACAATCTTCATACACACTTGGATGCAAGGGACCTGGATCTACTAAGACCCAAATCGGGTCCGGATTTGGGTACCATAAACCCAAACCCGTTGACAGCCCTACATCCAATGGGCATGCCCACAGCTACGGTCCACATGGCATACTGGCATACTTGTACCTCCATCACAAACGTCCAATTTGTGGAAATGACTTTATGTGAGTCATAACCCAAATTTAGACGTGAACGGATTATCTTACTTGTTTGATACGTTGCCATGAAATGGACGCTTTAAATGAACATGATCAAAGGTCCACCTCAACCTACATTGAGACAAATGGCCATAGATCCGGGAATGGTATGGTATGTTCCCAATGATACCATTTTCTAGCTATGCCCCATCTACAAGGAGGCATGTGAGATAGATATTTCCCATGTGGCCCATCCATGATGGGACGTAGATAAACGGTCTGGATCACACGTGGTGGGTAGATTGAGCGAGCCTCCTTGGCACCTTTGACAATGGTCACAGCCTTTACTTGAAAATAAGATGCAGGCCGATGCATAAGTGGTGCGTAAGCTCTTATCATACTCAGTAAACTCACTTGGGCCCACCTTTAATGTATGTGGTCCATCCACGCCGTCTATCCGTTTTCCCATCTAATTTAAGGGGTTGATCCCAAATTTTAGAAAAATCTGAGATCATACCACAGGAAATAGTGGTGATACTGATTTCCACCATTGAAACATTTCTCAGCCCTGCAGTGATGTTTATTGGTCATCCAAACCGTTAATAAGATCATACAGACGTGGATGTAGGGAAAATACAAATATAAGCTTGATCCGTTCATCCAAGACTGTTGTGGCCCTCAAGAAATTTTCAACGGTAGATGTTCAATTCAACTGTTTTCTATGGTGTGGCCCATTTGAACATTGTATATGCTTTATTTTGGGCTAAAGCCCTGAAATTATCTGGTAAAATGGATGGACGAATCAGATAAAATACATAAATCATGGTGGACCTCACAGAGCTTAATCATTATGGGTGAGTTACTAATTTACTTAAGTGACGTCACCAAGTTCTGTGGGTCCCACGGTAATGTATGTGTCATATCCACACCGTCCATTCATTTGGAAATATTATCTTAGGGCATGACACAAATTTTTAGGCGACTATCATCTTGATAAAAAACTCTTGTGGCCCTTAAGAAGTTTGTAACAGTGGGCGTCACTCTCTCAACTGTTTTCTATGGTGGGTCCACTCGAGCTTTGGATCTGATCCATTTTTTGGCTCATGCCATAAAATGATCTCTTCAAATGTATGGATGGTGTGGATACAAAAAATACATCATGGTGGGACCCACATAACTTGGTGACGTCTTGTGCCCCATCAATGACGGGCGTTCTATATGGATTGCATATTGTGTTACGCTCTTATCTTAATGAGTAAACTCTGTTGGGCTCACCGTGATTGCACGTGGTTTATCCACGTCGTCTATCCGTTTTTACTGATCATTTTAGGTGTTGAGCCCAAAATTGAACCATATCCACAACTTAAGTGGACCACATTACAGGAAACAGTGTTGAATGAATGTTGACCATTAAAAACGTTTTGGGAGCCATAAAAGCTTTGGATCAACCTGATATTTATTTTTTCCCTTCATCTGGGTCTTTAGGACCCAATCAACAGATTGGATGTCAAATAAACAATACAGTGGGCCTAAGGAGGATTTTAATGGTGGATATCCAATCATTATTGTTTTCCTGTTGTGTGGTACACCTGCGATTTATATCCCTATAATTTTTTGTATCAATCCCTAAAATGATCCGTAAAAATGGATGAACGGAATGGATGAAACAAATACATTATGGTGGGGCCCACAGAGCACCGACCACTAGTTATGGGGCCGATGTCAGGGGGAGTAGCTAATCCGTCTCCTTGCGCCGTAGGATGTGGAAGATACTGATAGGTTGCGTAGCTAGACTGGCTACTGAAGTGACGCACCAAGTTTTGTGGGGCCCACCATAATGTATGTGTTATATATACACCGTCCATACATTTGGCTATATCATTTTAAGGCATGAGACAAAGAATGAGTCAGATCCAAATCTGGAATGGACCCTACCACAGAAAACAGTGGGGAGAGGGACGCCCACTGTTGAAACCTTCCTAAGGTCCACTATGATGTTTATCTGAGATCCAATCTGTTTATAAGTTAAGACAGACATGAAAGAAGGTAAAAAACAAATTTTAGCTTAATCGAAAACTTTTGTGGCCCTTAGAAATTTTTAATGTTGAGCGTCATTCTCTCCACTGTTTTCTGTGGTGGGGTCCACTCAAGCTTTGGATCTGACTCATTCCTTTTCTCATGGCCTAAAATGATATCTCCAAATGGATGGACGGTGTGGATACAACATACATCATGGTGGGCGCTACAGAACTTGGTGACGTCACTTCAGGGTCCACCATGTCATTTATTTTCCATCCAACATGCTGTAAATGTAAAATCCACCGTTCATCCGGTGATCCGTACATACAAAATTTGGGTGATTAAAAATCTATTGTAAGCCACATTAATGGGAGGAATGTAAAACTGCTTCCAAATTGATAAATTCACGCTGTGAGGTCCACCTGAGTTTCTTTTATCAGTATGAATTTTGTACCTTCTCTTTATTTTAGTGAGTTACACCTGATTAACGGCTTTGATTGAAGGTCCATATCATGGTGGCCCCTAATTACTAACCTATTGTTGGCATTAATTCTCATTATTTCATGTAGTGTGGCTGATCTGAGTGGTGGATCTATCTGATTTTGGCTCTATCTGATCTCGATGGATAGATAAAATATTATTTTACAGATAAAATATGTCGGGAGGAAGAGGAGGGATACAACATGATATAGGGTGGACGAACGGTCTGCCCATTCCCGATAATCGATTCAGGAGTATTTGTAATTTATGTGGCCATGTATCGAGGAGTGGTGGGGTAAACCGCTTAAAGGAGCATATAGTAGGAGGATATCGCAATGTTGTGGATTGTCCTAAGTGCCCACACGATGTGTGAGAAGAGATGAGGACCATATTGAAAAAAATGTGAAGTGAAAAGATGAAAGACATGCACGGGAGGGAGACTAGGGAGGAGTTAGGGCGGCCACCATATGTAGGTGAGGAGGATGTAGTGGATCTTGATTGTGACGATGATCCCGATTACAGACATGCAGTTCAAGAGTCCATGCGGGATCAGTGGGAGATGGATCAGGATAGGAGGTGAGATACGACTAGGCCTAGATTTGATGGGTCTATCCATGAGCGTGGTGGGGGGAGTGGAGTAGGGAGGAGTGTTAGGGGTGGATCAGGGGAGGATAGTAAGCGGGGGGAATATGGGGCATGGGCAGGAGTAGTAGCCTGCGGGTGCCAGATTTACCTTCAGATCCGAGGAGATCCGAAGATGTACAAAGAGGCAGGAGGGACTCAAAAGAAAATAAAGGAGATGTTTAGTGGAAGGGATGTGAGAAAAAAAGTTGAAAAATTTATAGCGAAGTTTTTTATATACGATCAAATTCTCGCGAATGCCGCAGCAAGCCTGCACTTCAAAAATATGATAAGTGAAGTGCAGCGTGCATGGGGGTGAGGGTGTGCAGCCGCTCACACCCGCACAGTTCATGGGGAAGTACTTGGATGATGAACATGTAGAGATGAAAACATATATCGATTCGTATAAGTAGTCATGGGAGATGTACGGCTGCACCATCATGTGTGACGGTTGGATCGGACCGACGAAGATGTTGGTCATAAATTTTATGTTCTATTCTAGGGGACAAGCAGTATTCCTATAGTGTATAGATGCGAGTAGTAAGATTAAATATTCTAACCACATTTGCAAACTAATGCACGACGTCATGCAAAATGTTGGGAGGAAAAATATTGTGCAGTTTGTTAGGGATAATGAGAGTGCATTTGTCAAGGCGGGGAAGGATATTCAGTGCAAGTATCATATATATGTACTGGACCCCCCTGCGCAGCCCATTGCATTGATCTCATGCTGGAAGCGATCGAAGATAGGCCGTCGGTGAAGACCGTAATTACCGATACACGGCTCATCACAAACATCGTATACAACCACACCTGATTATTAACCGCGATGCAGAAAATGTGTAGTGGGGATATAGTGCGCCCCGGGGCGACGCGGTTTGCCACAAATTATATCGCCTTAAGTAGCATTCTCAAACACAAATAGGGGTTACGAGAGCTTTTCGCCTTTTATGATTATGAAGAATGGAAAAAGAGATTGATGAAAGTGACCTACCACATCGAGGAACCGGTGCTGGGAAATTCATTTTGGGATTGCATGCACGGTGTTGTGGGTATTATAGAGCCCATTTATGTGGTGTTGAGAATGGTGGACAATGAGACAAATCCATCGATGAGGTTACTGTATCCGTCCATACAGCTGATGAAAGAGGCCATCATGGTTAAAGCTCCTAATGTATATAAGTGGGTGCATGCAATAATAAACAACCGTTGAAAAATACGCTCTCTCACCCACTACATCAGGCTGGTAAGTACCTATATGAATTATTATTATTATTTCCATATGCAACAATAAACGAGGGTTGTACTGATGTGTATATGTTGGTTTTCAGCGTATTTCATGAATCCCAAATACTACTACAGCCAAAATCTCTTTGAAGATAATTCATTAAAGAGGGTTGTACATGAGGTGTACGATCACTTATTCCCCGACTGTCCGGGGAAAGGCACATTTGGTAGTGAGGTAAATATGTTCCGCACTTACGTTCTCATTATCTTCATCTCAACCATTCAATACTTATTCGAGTTGCTATATGTCATCAACAAATTGTTAAATTCCCCGACACGGTTGAAATGTGTGGGTGTTACTCTGCAGTGAAGTCAAGGAACACCATGATGGCATGTGAGTTACTGCAATAAACTTAACTGTTATATTATTTTGGAAAATCTAAAATAATGAAAGAATCTTATGATATGCAGGCGAATGGTGGTCCATGTATGAGACTGACTGCGAGACGTTACAACGACTGGTTGTCTGTGTGCTTGCACAGATGGTGTCCTCGTCACCCTGTGAAAGGAATTGGAGTACATTTTCCCTCATCCATACAAATAAATGTAATAAACTAGGGTATGAGAGGCTTCATAAGCTAGTTTATTGTCACTACAATATGAAGTTACGAGAGAGGCTGCTCTGCACGGAAGAAAGAAGAAAAGCGCGGGAAGATCCACTGGACCTGATGACAGTTAGACAACATGCATATGTTGAGGATGTAGAGGATGACTCAGTTTACTAGTGGGTTAGGTCAGATGACTTGGATACCTCAGATGGGCGACCAGAGCCACATGTTGCGGCGGAAGCAGACACACAAGGGATTAATGTTAATGCACATGTGGAGCAGCAAAGGTCTCCTACTAAGGCATTTGACCCATTGACGAGGAGGCCGAAGGGCAGCTCGATGCAGCCACTATTAATTATGTGGGACATGTGGTGGGGAGACATTGTCTGACACCAAGACTAAGTCAAAAAGTGATGCGGGGAATGAGTCTGGTGATGATGATGGCGGCGATAAGGGTGACGATGATTTTAATGACAGTAAGGATGATGATGATGATGATGGCGATAGGGATGGTGACGACGCGGGTGAGAGTCGGGATAAGAGGCCTCTTAGCCCTTTCATCGGGGAGGAGAATTTCGATCATTCCACGTAGGACCCTGACCATGGTTCTCGTCCAGAAGAACCATGACCCCGTCTTGTTTACAATAAGACATACACGCGTCAAAAGCTACTACAGAAAAAGAAGACTCATAAACTTTCAGATTTTGAGGAGCTGCTGACAAAATGCATGAGGGACACAAGCGTTCGTGGCAGGCGAGGTGACTCTAGATTTGGATCACGGACAAGGGAGGGGAGCTCGAGTTACAGGCCACAACATGAATCTGGATCACAAACATAGGAGGGTAGCTCGAGTTCTGTGCCACAGTATGGGCATGGATATAGACCTAGTGGATATGCGACGAGTGACTCCAGCAGTTACGGCACATCATTTTTCAACCCTGGTCAGGAGTTCACTTTTGCATATGGGCAAGGATATAAGCAGTAATATGGATATGGTCAACAATATGGATACCAAAGAGCTTCATATGTGCCCTTCCTAGATCCATATCAGTTACAGACTGTGATGATTACGCAGTACCCACGGATGGGTGTATTGATTCAGTTCAGAGAGGATGAATACTAGCGTTATGTTAGGGAGCATCTTAACTGGTACCACTCTATTATGACCTGGGCACAATATTGTTGATTTGTGGAGTAGCAGTACTATGCCCAGCCCCGTCGAGATGAAGATAATGATTACGAGCCACCGTGCAACTCTGTGGGTCTAGACTACAACTAGTTTCTATCATTGATATGTATATTTCTCAAATTTTACTTCTTTAGTTCTTCTTTTGCTTTTCAATGAATTGGTTGTGTTTTCATACATGACTATGATATATTTATAAATATCATGCATTCAATTTAAATATAATTGCATTAGTTTAGTTAAACATCGCATAACTTAGAACCCTATACAAAGGAAACTTATTATGTGCATATTTTTTTTTGAGATGTTATGATTTAAAAGTTTGTATTAAGGGCTTTTTTAACAATTTCCAAAGTTTCATTAAAAAAATTCAACAATTTTCCCAAGGTTTCCTCATGTTTTTCAAAAAGTGCGATAAATTATGTGATACAACGATATAACCCGTGCGATAACCGATACGTATCTATATCCCAAGGGTGCGATACATAGTGTGATACCAATATTTCAAACACTGGTTGTAATTGATTATATTGTGGGTGGAGGAGGAATAATAAGATTTGCATTTGTGTGTATAATCAAATGATTTTGAAGCGAAGGTGCAGGTGCAGGCATTTTTGGAGAGCATTTGAATGTTTCTTCCCTCTTCGCCCACTTATTGCTGAAGAGGTTTCTTCAAATATTGCAAGAAGGGAAATTGAGTTACATTCTCCTTGAATACAAAAAAAAATAAAATAAATAAATAAATAATTCTTGAGATGTTCTAACGCAATGCCAGGCAGAAACTCAAACAAAAAAAAGGGTGAACTCTAGGAGGAAATTGTGCGTTTCCAGAGGCAGCAGATGCTGCCCATTCTTTTCCTCGTATTCCAGTCGTTGTGGGGGGGGGGGGGGGGGGGGGGACAATTGATGTTTCTGCAAGAAAGGCATTTCAGGTCTCTTGAGGGTCTGTTTTGCTCGGTTGGGACTGACAGTCAGAGGGCTGCTTTATTTTTTGGTTTTTCTTTTTCCGTTTGTTGTTTTTGGTAGTTTTCCTTCTTTGCTGTTTACTGTTATCTTCTGGCCCTGGCCTAAATAAATTGCTTCATCTTTAAAAAAAGGAAAAAAAAAAAAAAAAAAAAGAAGGTTAAAGCTTTTTAATGCACTCAGAAGTTGTTGAAGTACAGTTGCTTTGAATTTTCGTTGCTTTGCATTTTCGCCTTTGTAAGTACAATGGCTTGACACAACTGGCATGGAAAAATAACGTGTTGTAACAACTGGTTGAGAGGCAGTTTACCAGTGGCTCTGTTTTCTCTCTTCGATTTTTTCCCCCCTTTGATGTCTCAGCCAGTCTTTACACCCCAACTTTTAGATTTATGCACCGTTTTCCCCCATTTGGTCTGTTATTTAATCCTCTGGCTGCGTATGATGCATTGATGCTTGATACTCAGGCACTTAGAAATGGTACTCATGGCGTACAGTATAAAGGTCAGTTTGGTTTAACAGCTCTAGCCTCTTATAAGTGGAGTCCGTGGACACTCTTTTTTTAAAAAAAAATTTTAATTTATTGAAATAAGACCATTGGATAACTGTCCAATAAATGTTCAGCAATCTAAATATTTGTGATCAAATAAGAGCAATCTTTTGTTCATGATACATCTAAACTGGTGCCCATACTTTGGATGGTTTAGTTTGAATTATTTGCATGCCACGTAAGCAATTTTGGAGTGATTACTAACTGCCTGTTTATCAACCATCGCATTCTGCTAGAGTTTTTTTTTTTTTTTTTTTTTTTTTTTTAAAAGATAAGATATCAATGTTAGAATAATCTATATTTTGTACATACTAGTCTGTGAGGCTAGGACTAAAAGTAGAAAAATGGATAGAAATTTACTGAAAATAGAGGGTGCAAGTATCAATTACTACAAGAAAAACAGCCATAGCCGACTGATGGGGCTAACCTTTGCCCGCGGCTAGTTTTAAGGGTTGCTGGAAAGGGGCCCTTATAAAAAAAAATATTCCGCAGCCCTAATTTCATTTCCGCCTCTCGGTCTCTCTCTGCCTTTCTCTCTCCCTCTCCACTCCCTCAAGCTCTCCCTCTCCGCTCTCCCTCCCTCTTCCTCTTGCACGTTCTCCCTCTCCATCTCCCTCCCTCTCTCTACCTCTACCTCTCCCTCCCTCTCTGCTCTGCTCTCTCTCTCTCTCTCTCAAAACCTACTAATTGCTAGGACAAGAGCCATCACAGACATCGGTTGTATCGGCAGTGGCACATGGATCAGATGGTAATTCGCCACCTGAAATTGCTGTCGAGATGCTGATGGATTCAAGGTATGAAGCCTAAACATCGAAAGATTTTTCTTCATCATCATCTTCTTCTTCTTCTACTTTGGGTGAGTCTTTGAGAAGAAGGTTGAGTAGGAGTAGATCAGAATGCAGAGTGTTTCCTTTAGTCCATGTAAATGAGAGTCATGGAATCGTTAGAGTTTGTATCCATTTGTGTATCTGTGAGTGAGAGGCTGTAATTTACAAGTTAGAATATCTATTTCATCAAGGGCTGTGATGCAGTGAGAGTGTATTGGTAGGGCAAGTGGCCCACCTTGGGCCTGGATTTGGACTGTAAAATTGATTTGAATGTAATAGCCCAGAATCCTTCATGGATTTCCAGCCCTTGGTGAACTCTGTTTCTCGTCCCATGCGTCTTTTTTTTTTTTCCTTTTACATCATCATTACCTGTAATGTATCTTTGAATATCTTCTTAGTGCTCACTAGTGCTGATGCTTGATTTCTTCAGGATCCTTTGCTAGGAGATTGGCACAAGAATTTCCTATGTGGCAGGTACTTGCATAGAACTTCTGTTTAGTATACATTTGATACATTGAACATTGGTCTTGTGATCAACTTCCTTTGCTTAATTGTCGTTGGTTTTACTTCTGTTTTTCCTTCAAATGCTATTGAACTTGATTGATTTAATTGGAATGGTTTGCGGATACATTGGAAAGTTTGAGTAGATTAAGTTTTTGTAAGTGGCACCGAACACTCTTAACTATATGTATAAGCTGTTGGACAGAAATACGCTCTGTTTGATGAACAGTCTGGACACAAACATGTCCTGTTGGACAGAACTACGCTCTGATTGATGAACAGTCTGGACACTTGACTATTAGAAGTTTTGATATTCAATCTTTCGCCAACACTTCAGATTTTTAATCATTTTCCCTTTTCTTTTTTTAACCGCCTAAAATGTAGGCCATTAATCAAAGGGCTGCCCCACATCCACCTTTACTAAGTTGGCCCATCATGACACTACTCATTCTTATTCTCATTACATAAATTTCCTCAATAAACAGATGCGGCAAATTCGCAAAAGAGGATTACAAGAAACTTAAAATCTGGCACAAAGGAACATGACCCCATCAAAGGGATTGATACTGCTTACAAATGTTCTGGTAGGGTTTCTATCTTATGTCAAAATGGATACGAAAATTTCCTTGGAGACATTAAGATGGATATTTTGGACTCAGTCACAGGACTAGGTTCACCAGCAAGAGCTACAAATTTGATATTATCACATTCACTACTAGTCACATTGAAACTACCAGTGAATATTAAGTGAAAGTAAATGGCTGTTAGAAAGAACTGACATTGTGTATTTTCAGAACATGACGTGAAATGTTTAGTGTCATGAAGAGTTAATTTTTATTTTTTTATTTTTTATACTTTCAATCACTATTTTTTTTTTCTTTAAAAACCTTTCTGGAGGCCATTTTCTTAAGGCAATTGACTCTATCATGGCTTTATTATTATTATTATTTTATTTTATTTTATTTTTAACACAGTTAATTTACACCATGTCTTTCAAATCACATTTTCTTTTATTAGTTTCATTTAAGAGGATAGGCCGTTTTACAAGGTTGGGCACGAGGCCCACCATTTGTGTGACATCTAATTAACCTATCCAATAGGATTGCTCTATCATGAAATTAAACATTTGTGTAACATCTATGTAGTCTCTGCTTTTTATATAAACTGTAACAGAATCTGAACCAAAGCAAGAAAACAACCTTCTCTCTCTCTCACATCTTTTACATACTTTACATACTTGTACAATGAGAGTGTCAAACAGTTTACATGTTTGAGGGAGGTCGTTTAAATCCTGAGGAGTTTTTTTGCTATGGTCCCTTCCTATGAACACTGCTGATATTCAAATAAAGCTAAAGAGATTGGAGCAGTTCTATGGAACAAATTTTTATAGTGGCAACAAAATGAGGTGTGTTTGCTGGCATAGTTAAAATTGGCTCTCAAAATCCGCATTGTGTGTTTTAAGGACCTGTTTGGTTTATCCATGGCTTTATACATTTTCTTAGACTTTGTATTCCAGTTTCTAAGGACCTGTTTGGTTGCCACTTAAAGATGTGTTTATCTCGTTTTATTTAATCATGATTATGTATTAGAGATCTTATTCAATTATAATTATGTATTAGAGATCAATTCTTTTGGTAGGGATTACAAATAAAACCAACAACTTATAACTGTGGTCTCTAGTACGTAATTAAAAATAAAACCACAATCATGTAAATGGTCTTTGGACTTGCTCCAATGGCTAATGTTGTAGCTTCTTTCAGTTGTTTCCAATTTGTGTTCTTCTATGAAAAATTGGCAATTCTATGCCCTATAGCCTATGGACCTTCAAATCCTATGGTTAAGGAAGTCCACTCCCACCATGGAATATTACATGGAACTTTGTTGATAATTTTTACATCTTATATCAGTTTCAGGTGTCAACCTTGTTAACCTTCAATCAGAGGCCTAGATCTTCCATTCGTTTAGTCATGGATGAACTAGTAATGAGCCCCAAATTTACAGATTAGGAACCAAACAGGGAAGTTTCATGTTGGTGACAAACATGGAACTCGGCATTTAAAAAATGATATTTAAAATCCTGCCAAAGTATAATTATATTTGTAAATAAAAATATACTAAAATACCTTTAAAATAGTAAGGCCCTGTTTGGTAGAAACCTAAAAATGAGCTCATCTCATGTTAGTGCTGATTGACATGTTGGATTTTATATCAGTTTTCCTCCAACTTTTTAATAAACTCAGATGTTTGTGGTGTATTGTCTTACAATGTCTACAAAATGCAGGTTAATCTGTCTACTGGTCAAATGGTGGATTTGATACCTTGATGCTTACCAAACACAGCCAATAGGCACGATCAGTGGAACGGACTGTTTGGTAGGTTAGATTGGAAGGAAACTTCCCAACTTCCATCACAGACCCTCAGCCCATGGGTAAGGTTGGCATGTGCTTTCACCTATGCCTGGTGTTTACTATCCCCCATACAGAATGGGATTCATCCTATGCCTGGTAACTCCTCTCCATTCTTGACATTTGGTGGGTTTTAATAGGGAAAGCATGAACATATCCTGATATTCCAACAGATGAGCAATCCCAATCATGATCCCTAGTTCTTAGAAATGGCCATTTTATGCATGCAATCTTGAAATTACAAAAAAAAAAAAAAAAAAAAATGATGATCCCCCCAAATTTTGATTCTACAGTTTTGCTAGAGTTTTACGGACCTTGGTGTGCAAGAAACTAGCACCAATCTTAATTGAAGTTGCAGTCTCATTTAAATCTGATGAGGATGTGATCATTACAAAATGCTCCTCTGATTAAGGTAGCCACTTTCACCCACCAAACACATTTCTGGGTGGTATTACCTAATCTCTTTTTGAAATAACTTGTGTTCTTTGGTCACTTTGTTTCAATTGTTGGTGTGAAGTAGCTCAGATCCTTCTTTCCAAACGGTGAATTACTTTATGCTGGGCCTTCAGACTATAGTTATTCTAAATGCCTTTTTCATTATTGCATCTGCGGCAACTTTTCTGTTCCCTTTGTTTCAATGAATTTTACTTGGTTTGTTCTTTGCCTTCAGGTATTGTGGACGGAGTCAGCCACACAGTCCCAATCTATGAAGGTTATGCTCATAGATCTCAGAAGAAACATAATGAATCACCATCATCAACATCATCTAAAGCTATCTATCTATCTATCTTATTCTAAAAAATATCCCTGCTAATGCGGACTGTAAACTGAAGATTTGTGATTTTGGGCTTGCATGTGTATCATTCAATGATGCTCCATCAGCTATTTTCTGGATTGTATGTTGCTCTTCCGTGTTGTGTTTGATGCCTGTTATTTGCAGCTTCTGACCATGATTAATATCTGGCCTTTTAGATTTTATTGTGTTCTGCAATTTTGTTTTCCTTGCAAGTTGCAACCCATTGCCATTTTGTTGATTATTCCAGTGCGTTCTCATATGGCTTTTGGATGTCACCTAATCTCTATTTGTTTTTTGTCATTGCTGTAGAGAATTTTCGAGCACTTTGCACAGGTAAGCCAACACTGTCTGTCATTTTAAGTGCTAGGTTATTCCTTAAGTTTATGTTACACTGAGTCACTGATGCAGATACTCAGATTTGGACTTCTTTTCTCATTACAAGAAGTTTGTACTGAAAGCATTGTTGATATTGAAAATAGTCAGTTGTAGTCAGGGTTCAAATTATCATTTGAACGCCATACAATTTTTTTTTGCAATACATTACCAATACCAACACAATTCAATTTTATCAAACATTTTTATCATATTGCCCCATGGGTGTGTCACAATGCATTCTTACAATACATTATGCTATTTTGAGCCTTGGTTGCAATATGTGAACTGACGTTAACTGTAATACCGAGACTCTTAGTTGCACTATCCTTCTAAACATGTGCTACTCCCACTTCAAATCAATAATTCTGCTATTTTGAGCCTTTGTTGCAATATGTGAATGGAGAAATCACTTTATTATTGGCCCAAGGGAGCCATTTCTCATTTTCTCGTTGTCTTGCAAACTAAAGTAGTAGTGCATCTTGTGGTTTGCAATTCTAATTTTTGCCTGATAATCCATACTTAGTGAGACTTCTTTATGGTTTATTAAATCCAAACTGTCTGCTTTATTCTGTTACTCGATTGCTTGCTGAATTGAAATTCTAATTCCTTGTGGTAAATGGTAATTTCCCAAGAGATCTGTCAATATTGGGAGTATTTTTAATGTTTCCTTGGTAAATGGTAATTTCCCAAGAGAGCTAAACTGTCTGCTAACATTCCAGAAGAACCGATCAAATAGATAGATGAAAGAAAGGAACCCACAGCTTCCGCCCAAGTGCAGACTCTGAGCCATGTGTCAGGGATGTTTTCTGGCTCCACATGCACTTCTACAAGCAGATACGTGCTAACCTGGAAAATGTGCAGGACATCCGAGCCATGTATCAGGTGTGCTCTATCATGTACATAACTGTGAGGATGGTTAAATAATCAGTTAGGCCACATAGATGAAAACGATGGATGGTTTAAACAAGCTTGGCAATTTTTTCTAGTCTGTCCATGGTTTTAGCACATGCATTTTTTCTAGTCAACCAAAGGTATCTACGTCAATGTTTCTCCGCAAACTTATTGCTTCAGGCTTCAATCTAATGCTTTATTGATAACTTCATTTGTTTATCCTCACAAGAACCACATGTAGGATTTGGGACTGGATTTTGAACTGTTTGGGGCTGGCTTGTTAGGCCATGACTATTCAAAATTTTAATTTGCCCAACCCAGCTTTTAGAAGATGGCCTGTTTGGGTTGTTAGGCCATGACTATTCAAAAGTGTAGCCCACCCGATGATCAAAATCAGCTTGATTTTGGGCCACAACATGTACATGGTGAGGCCCTCCAGATAAATGACATGAATCTCATGCTTATGTTTGCTTATTAAGCGGTTGCTTTAATGTGGTTTTTCTCCCATATTGTTGACTTGAAAGATGTGTTACTGTAGGGGAATAATCAATATGTAGTTAGTATATGTATAGCATTCAATGTGCAGATGGTTGCCTCTAATATTTCAATGTGCAGTTAGGAAAATTTTTTTCCTTGGGCCACCCGAATGCCAAGATTAGTGTCCTCCATGCAGCCCTGTCTTTTGAAGCCCCCAAATTATTTAAATTTTGTGATGTGCAGAACAACATAAACCCATTTTAATATCTCTTTGTGCAGGTTTTGGACCGTGGTGAGAAGATTGAGCTTCTGGTAGACAAAACAGAGAACCTCCTCTCACAGGTGGTGAACCTCAATATCATTGAGGGCCTGAACCTATTGAAGGACTCCGAAATACTGGTGCTGATGCCTTTTACTGCTACACAGCTCCCCAAATATTGACAGAAGAAACCAGTCCCTTGGAAACGATGGCATTCAGTGGCAACAAGGAGATCATTGAAATTAACCAAGGTATGTTAGCTGCTTAGACTGGTGTAAAAAAAAAAAAAAAACAAACAAACTAGGATACATGTGTTCTTTTTTTTTTTTTTTTTTTTTAAAGAAAGATTATATCAATGGCTACTGATTGTCGGTGGCCATGAAATCTATAGCTACGAATTTAATCTGTAGCAATGTTTTAAAGAGCTGCCTGACCAATGGCTACGGTCGTACTGTGGTCTAGTCATCTTTAGCTACGGATTTTATCCGTAGCTTTTAACCATGTTTGCGGCCAAAACTGATGATTTAGCGGCGTCCAGCACAACCGTCAGTAAAGGTTCTGGCCGCCGGTAAAACCTTTACCGATTGGTTCTACCTCAGGCAAACGATTTCCGGCGGTTTTCTGGGTCTTTGCCGGCAGTTTTGACCGCCGGTAAAGGCTAGTTTTCTTATAGTGAATTCTCTATCATTTTGTTTATAAAATAGTGGTTTTTGTGATGAATTTCTTTGCTGGTTACATAGAAGAAAGCATGCTTTAGGTTTTTGGAAAAATTATTATGTTCTTAAAGTTTCTAGAAATTATATATTAATCAAACGCATACTGAGGCTATATAGGCTTTTTCCAGCCGATTCTTGCAATGCAGAGGGCCGTTTGCTCAAAGAAGGCATCCGTTGGTTGACTCTGCAGTAGTTTCTGAAATACGGAGGTGTCTTGAGGATGGTGTCGAGTTCCAAGGTGATTTGTTGAATTTTAGGAAAGATGGGTCTCCATTGATGAACAGCTTGCGGCTAACCCCAATATATGGGGATGATGATATAATTACTCATGTTATTGGCATCCAGTTCTTTAAGGAGGCAAATGTCGATTTGGGCCCGCTGCCTGGTTCTGTGGTGAAGGAATCTGCAAGGTCCTCCGATCGCTTTCTTTCTGATCTTACCTTCTACCGCCCAATTTCAGTGAGCCATGGAAATATTGGTCGTGAATATTGTGGCATGATGCAACTGAGCGACGAGGTGCTGTCTCAGAAGATCTTCTCAAGGCTGACACCGAGAGATATTGCATCCGTTGGATCTGTGTGCAAGAGACTATATCAAATAACGAAGAACGAGGACCTCTGGCGAATGGTTTGTCAAAATGCATGGGGCACTGAAACGACTCGTGTGTTGGAGACAGTGCCTGGGGCAAAAAGATTGGGGTGGGGCCGGCTGGCTAGGGAACTAACCACTCTTGAAGCTGCAGCATGGAGGAAGCTAACTGTTGGTGGTGCTGTGGAGCCATCTCGTTGCAATTTCAGCGCCTGTGCTGTTGGGAATCGGGTTGTGCTCTTCAGCGGGTAAGGGGTCAATATGCAGCCGATGAACGACACATTTGTATTAGATCTGAGTGCCAGTAATCCTGAGTGGCGGCATGTCAAGGTCAGCTCTCCCCCTCCTGGTCGGTGGGGCCACACATTGTCCTGCTTGAATGGGTCTTGGCTTGTCGTCTTTGGAGGTTGTGGAAGGCAGGGCTTACTAAATGATGTTTTCATACTGGATTTGGATGCTCAGCATCCTGCATGGCGTGAAATCTCTGGGTTGGCCCCGCCGCTCCCCAGATCATAGTCATGAAGTGGTTGTCTGTTAGATAATCAGTGCTGCTCTGTGGTATTGTTTGCTAGGTTTCCATTAACAGATTGCTGTAGATGGGGTTGATCTCTTTATGGTGGTCGTGGGTTCCGTTTATCTGACAACGGATGGTCATGACTGGGACCGATCTGTTTGTGAGTAACAGAGACTGATGGTCTGTATTTGCCAGGCATAGGTGAATTCTCCCTCCCTACCTCCTTCTGTCTCTCTCTCTCTGTCTGTCTTTATATAATATATATATATATATATATATATATATATATATATATATATAATATATATATATATATATATATATATATATATTATATATAATATATATAAAATACACACATACATGGAGATGCATACATATATATTAGTATGTGCTATGCTGTGGAATCATTATTAGGTCAGTAGTATTTAGGGGTATAATGTTATTTACATGGCAGAGTTTTTTAACTGTTAATTCCTTCTTAGCTTTATTGCGTTCGTTCTTGTTTGTATTTTCAAAGGAATGAAGGGTGCCTGTATATATTAGTGAGTATTTTACAGTACACGGTGAGCTTTATATGGTTAGCTGACCTCTTCCTTTTTTTTTCTTTTGTATCTCTTGTTGGTTGTGGTCTGCATCAAGTAGAACTGAACTGTGCGATTGATCTTCTTTGGTAGTTTCTTTTTTGGACATGCTCAGGCACAGCCGATTCAAAGAAAATATTACATGGGTCAGATTGTAATCCTTGTTTGGATGGATGGTTTTAAATGTTTATGCTGCATGATATGGTTAGATCCTATGATGTTTCTTGTGACATTGGATGCGTGTACAATGGTAAATGCTTTTCGAGTCGTTGGGCTTATTTGGGTCTTCTTGAATGAATATGGGTTTGGTGCCATTTGATGGATCGCTTTTGCCTAGTGTTTGGGATGCCATAGGAAGTGGAAATCCAATTGGCTTTTGATTTTGATTTTTATCGCTTGCTCTCGAATTCTAATTTCATTGAAAGGGAACCCTTCTGTTGGGATCTCATTGTGTTTTCTGTTTTAAAATGCTAGTATCTTTTGCCGCTATAATGTGGTTGGGTAGACCCCGCTAGTTTTTCCCCATCTTGTGCTCCGTGCATTGAATGGGGATTTGGTTGACATCATCTGTTTAAACAGAAAGTCCATTGTTTTTCCTAAAAATCCAGAACATGCGCACGGACTGGGCACACTGATGAGCTGCTTCAATCCCACATTCTTGCTTGGAGATCTGCATGAGAGGAATGCAGAACCCAAACGAGTCAGGCAGCAAGTAGGTTAATCACTGGGCATGCGGAAAATGCAGATGCAACCATTTCATAGTTGCTCGTATCGTTATCTGCTCCTATTTATTGGCTAAAATCACAATTCTCCCACAATGCTTGTGGATCCCAACCCAACAGAATCACGTGTCAAGATCCGACTCTTCAATCAGTTTGGCCAACACCGAGTAGATCTTATTCCTCCAAATCAGGCTCACTACAGTCTCACCTACCTTAAGTAGGTACTTCAGTCACTAGGTTGGGTTGCAGCAATGCTCAGAGAATATAGATACAGCAAACGTTCACATGTGTTGGGCTCCACCAAATGAGTGGCCCAAATCTCAGACTCTTCAATCACTATCCTGCGGTTGGAGAGTAACCCATTTTGAAGAGCAACGCATCTGACTAACCTTTTATGCGACTAGTCATCACTTAAAAAATCTATTACAATCTCTAAGAACAATAAATCTTCCAAACCAAATTGGGATTCCAAGAAAGTATTAAAAAACCCATTTCTATGAAACTATAAAAAAGTTATTACTGAGTCATCCGAGTTGTGACTTGACTCACGACCAAAAAACTCGGTAAAACCTTGGCTTGAACAGACCGGAGCCTTATGATTATTTTACTGCCCTTCAAATGATCTAAGCCATTTCTATTTCATACTTCCTCATGAGGGGTGTGGTATATTTGCTATCAGTCTCTCCCGTCGAATCTGTATCGCTTTCTGTCCCCGCAGTGACAGCCTCTTTGGAAGGCATCAGATGTTGGAACGGGTTTGGTGGAGCGATGATCTCCATTCCCCCTTCCAACATCTTCACCACACTGCTCATAGGAGGTCTAGTCTCCGGCTTACACTGAACACACCACAAAGCAATCACAGCCATTCGCTTGGCTGTCAGTCTATCCTTCTCCTCGATCCCGTAAAGCTCCATTGCTCCCACCAAATCTCCATTTTCAAACTTATCCCACACCCACATTGGAAACCACTCCTGGCTCTCCGTTGCCTTATCGTCGAAGTTCCGCCTTCTCCCGACAATCTCAAACAAGAACATCCCGAAACTGTACACATCACATTTAAATGTGATTGGATAAGGGGCCCACATCTCCGGTGCTGCATAACCAGGTGTCCCCTTAAATCCGATATTCGTCAACTGCGATCGGTTCCCGCTACATAGCTTCGACAAGCCAAAATCCGCTACCTTGGGAGTGAAATTCTCATCGAGGAGAACATTCTCGGGCTTAATGTCGTAATGAATTATCCTCGGATTGCAACCCTCGTGAATGTACGCGATCCCCTTTGCCGTCCCTAGGGCGATCTTATGCAACACATCCAACCCGATTGGACGGTCCTTGTTGAACAATAACTTGTCGACGGATCCCTTCCCCATGTACTCATAAACAAGTGCTATCTTTGCAGCATCGAAGCAGAATCCGTAGAGGTGGACTAGATTGATGTGGTGGGTCCTACCGATTGTGCCCACTTCCGCCATGAACTGCTCTTCCACGACTTCATTCAACCGCCCATTGAGGACCTTAACGGCGATTTGTACCCCATTTGGGAATGCTCCTTTGTAGACTACTCCATAGCCGCCCGAACCCAATCTTGTGGTGTAATTACGTGTGAAATTGGCGAGCTGGTGGGGTGAGAAGCGGATCGGCTTCTCCCTTGCTATGCCATCGATGAATTTCTCCATCATGGCGACTTGCATCGGTGGTGCCGGAGTATTGTTAGGGGTCCGTGCGTTGTAGTTTTTCCATACCGACTTCCCTGCCTTTCTCAGGCACCTGCCGATTATGATCAATAGACTCATCACTACTACCGGCGCCACCAGACCGGGTTTAGGAACTGAAAATTTCGTGACGATTATAATCACCGCCAGCGCCACCAGACTCACCAGATTGAGTATACAAGAAACTGCAAAATTCGTGAGAAGGTCAGAAAACTAACGAATGGGGGCACGTTTGGATGCTCAGTTCAACTGAATTGCAATCCTGTCCAGGAGAGAGATACACAATTCCATTCAAGCCGGATCCAATTTTGGGGATCAAGACCGTCTATATTAAAGGCCACATCTTGGATTGGGGTTGCCCTGAAAGTCAATAACACCACATCTTCAAATGGTGTTATTGAACTCCCACAATTGGAATAGAGGATCTAAAAAATAGGAGTGTCCTGCCATGATGTTTATGAGAAATCCATCCTGACCACTATTTTTGTCCGCTCATTTTAAGTTGTGGGCCTAAACATAAGGCAGATCCAACACTCAAGTGGACCACAATACTTGAAATCGTGGTATTAAACCTCTACTATTGAAATAGTTACGAGGCCTACGGTTGATTTTTTGAAATATCTGCCTCTTCACTGGTTTCTTTATATGATCCTATGGGGGTGGGAATGACTTGTGACCAGTTTTGGATGGTATATAATCAGCATAGTGGGCATGGAGAAGATTTCAATGGTGGTCATTCAATCCCCATTGTTTCTTTCAATATGGCCCACTTAAACTTTGAATCTACTTCAATTTTGGGCCCACCTCCTAACATATCTGGTAAAAATGGATGAAGTGGGTAGATTTCTAAGAAACATCACGTTGGCCTCAGGTACCAGGCTTTGGGTTCACGCTGCAGTTCGAGGGGAGCAGATTCCGTGGCCGTGGGCCCACCTTTATGTATGCGTTGTATATCCATGCCGTCCATCCGCTTTTCCAGCTCATTTTAGGGAATGAGCCTAAAACTGAAGCAAATCCAAATCTCGGGTGAACCACACCATAGGAAACATGGTGATTGAACGCCCACCATTAAAAAATACATGGGACCACAAAAGTTTTAGATCAAGCTGAAATTTGTGTTTTCCCTTCATCCTGGTTTATATGACATTATCAATAGGTTGGATGGCAAATAAACATTACGGTGGGTCCTAGGAAGTTTTTAATGGTGGGTCTTCAGTTATAACTGTTACCTGTGATGTGGTCCACCTGGGATTTGGATCTAGTTCATTTTTTGGGCCAATACTCTAAAATGAGTTTAAAAAACGGGTGGACGGAGTAGATATAGAACACATATATCAAGGTGAACCCCACGGTTGATGACGAGGTGTTTTAAAATATACCTCTAGGGTGATTAAGTAAAAATTAAGATAAGTTACTTGAGGCATTAATAACTTATATAAAGTAACTTACCATCCAAATAGGATTTTACTAAGATATGGCAATTTAGTTAGATTGAACATCTAAAGACGACATAAGGGATTTTTTTTTTTTTTTTTTTCTTTTTTGGAAGATAAGCTTAGAATTTATTACTTACAAGAGGCAAAAAGCTTAAAAAAACATAAAGGAGCTACTGACACCAAGAAAAAATAAGACAAAGCTTTCTTCTAAAACACTGGGAGAGCAAGAAAGAAAATGCAAAAGGCCCATATATCCCAAGGAGGAGAACAACACTAAGAAATGCGAGATAATAGTTGCAAATCAAGTTTATAGTATCTTACAGATTATTCTGAATACTTTGTTCCTGGGCGGCGATCCAGCCAGGTTGAATTCTTCGTTCCCGGGCGGCGATCCGGACATCTTCTCACAATCCAACTCGACTCGCCCAACTCGACTCGTCTGACTCGTTTAGATCGACCCTACCCAACCAGAATCAAATGGGTGAGTCAGTCCAAACCAAGTTTTGTATCCACCTCATTTTTGATCGCTTGTCCTAAAATGAGCTCTTCAAATGAATGAACAAAGTATATTTCCTACAAATATGGTGGTGGCGCCATCATCCTTGCGCATGAACTTCCTGAAAAAGGCTTTCGCAGGAATTCCGCGTCCATCTTTTCTAAATTGCCGCGTTGAAAAGCCTAACAAGATATTGGAATCCGCATTGGACTTTTAAATGTCCAGTCCCTATTGCCGCGTTGAAAAGCCTAACAAGATATTGGAATCCGTGTTGGACTTTTAACTGTCCAGTCCCTCACTTCTTTATCCGTACTGCCAGTCATTCAAACTGGGGGCCCACCAGATGGACGGTTTGGATTATCCTGACAGTGTGGTGACATAGGCCATTCAACTGATACAAATGGAAGGAGACCATGAGTTGAGACGTGTGCAAACAAATCTATGCAACGAGGAAGGGAGCAAGGCGTATGACGCTTCATACGCAGGCACCTAGAAACTTCGCTGTCCGGGTAAAATTTGGGAGGGAACGTCCACCCTTGATTCGCACGGAGGGCCCACGTGTTGTGTATATAGAATCTAGGCTGTTCTGACCCTTCATCTGGTATAGATGAAAGGTCAGCCAAAACTCTGGATGTTTTGAGGTGCGCCTTTGTTCCAATACAGGGTAAGGGTGGGTGCCCTCTCTCACATGGTCTTCTGTGTTGTAGTGCATCTGAGTGCTGGATCAGGCTGATTTTTGGCACATGAGGTGATGTGCCTGTTAGGATCACATGATGGGCCGGTGAGAGTTTTGGGGTATCCTTGAATCTACTGTGTGGTGGGTCACCAACATATGAATGAATCCCCACATGTGCATATTATTGGTCCCTTTAAAATGCATGATCAGACAATTGTAGATTCCCTCATTGTAGAATTAGATATGCTAAAATTCATTTAGGCCTAGATTGATAGTAGACGTTGTTGTCTAAATGTCTTGAATCTGTATAGAAACATGAGTATATGGTATTTCCATACATATAATTATTGCACAGTAAGTATGTTTTTAATCTTTTTTCACACACAGATACCCCACACATGCCCACACACTCACACTACAACAGGTGCTCAAACCCATGACCTTGTGTTGAAACTCTTGTAAATCTACCATTGAGCCATAGGGTCGCTGGCATGAAATAATGATGTTAATTCTACCTAATGCAAGTCAATACCATTTAATCCCGTGTTTTAAATAGGATTTGGTGGAAGTGGGTTTTAAGATCCCATGGATCATTGCAAGGTGTGCTTGGAATCACACAAGGTATGGATGGTGAAGCCCTTCTTGGAATCAACGCCACGGCAAGGGTTTCTACAATCTTACTTTGGGTTTTGTATAGCTAGTGGCGGGTGCTATGTGGACCCCACGATGATGTATGTGTTTTATCCATGCCGTCTATCCATTTTGAAATATAATTTTTGGGCTTCATCCCAAAAATGAGGTAGATATAAATCTAAGGTGGACCACACCATGGTAAAACAGTAGTGATTGAATTACACCATTAAAAACCTCTTAGAGCCAACTGTGTAGTCCACTTGAGATTTGGATCAAACTCATTTTTGGGCTCATACCATAAAATGACATGGAAGAATGGGTGGACGGCATGGATGAAACACATATATCAGGTGGCGCCCACAGAGTACCGACCAGTAGTAGGAAGATGAGTAGCTAATCCGTTTCCAAACATGGAGTGGGGATGGCTTCAATCCATGGGATTAGGAGACAATCCTTGACACAGTGTAATCATTACATTTTGGTAATTCCAACCTACTGAAACCCATCTAATCCGATGCTCCAAACACCCCCTTAGGGCTCCTTTGGTAGTATGGAACTGGAGAGATTGATGACGATTTGTGGAAGTGACGCTGATGTAAGAGACAATATTCCAAAACCAGACCACCGAAGGGTCCCTGTGAGGGAGTATATATAACCATTTAAGTAGACAGCGGCTGCTCATATACACTTGCACTCGATGGACTTGGCCGATCGGCTCTCAATTTTTGGAGTCATTGAGAAAGCAGGTTAGGTTTGGCTCTCACATTTTGTACCCTAGTTAAATTAGGTGTAGCGACTTCTGATCCAATCCATCATGATTAAAGTCAGGAGTGTTGGTCGGGTTCAATTAATTTAATAATAAATTTATATATTAGTTATTCTACCAAAAGAAATTATGCTTCTGAAGTCGCATTGATGTAAGGTGCAACACACCAAAAGTTTCAAAGCAGTTGGGGAAGCACGGGAATATTTCTTTATTTTACTCCTCTCAAGTGACCTGAACAGGACCGCGTAAGCTATTCCGAATCTCCAGGTCTCACAGTGGAGTCATTCTGCATCTCCCACTCCGATACCATTTAATGTGGAGAGTACTAGTAAATGCACCAAAAGCTCCTTAGTCGTTAAGGAAGCACTGTAATATTTATTTATCCTGACCTTCCCAGGTAACTTAACTTAACTGAGACCTCCCCGTGAGTAGAGCTGGGCATCGGTCCTGTTCTGATCGGATTAGGTTCAACTCGATCGGATCCGAAATTTCACAGGCTTTATCCGAATCTGATCAGATTCGTGCCCAAATCTGGGCCACATGATTCGGACAGATCCGATGCATGGTTTCTGTGACTCGAACAGTGTCCGACTCAGTTAGTAAAACTGAGTCGGATCCGGTTGGATAGAATTCGGATATATAAATTTAATTAAATTATTTCATGTGGTGTGGTCTATTTTAACCTTTAATATACCTAATTTTTGTACTCAATGGCAAAAATAATATGTAAAAATTGATGAACGGCTTAGATAAAACATACACATCAAGGTGTGCCCCACATGGCTATGAGAAAACTTTTAATGATCCATGTACAGCGTTTAATATTGAATATAATCTTTAACGTGCCGTGCACGAAATAAACAACTTGTCTTTCACGCAAGCAAAGTTCTACATGTGATTTCTTAATCCAAGTGAGCAGATCTAATCATAGGGTATGTGTTATATCAAAACCATTCATCTATTTTCCAAGCTCGTCTTAAGGCTTAAGACGAAAAATAAGATGGATCTAACTATCGAGTGGACCACACGAATGATTTAACAGTGAAAATCATTCTATGCTGCTATTTGTGGTGTGGGCCACATGATCTTTGGATATTATTTATTTTTCGAATAATACTCTATAATTATCTCTAAAAGTATACGAACGGTGTAGATATGATAAATACATCACTGTGGGGTCATAACTTTGATCTCCTTTGAACCGTCCGTACAACACGGAGCTCGAGGAGCGCCTGCAGCTCGAGAGGGCAGACGAGTACAGCTTTACTCTGGAAAGGAAACGGACTGGCTACTCTCCTTGCCACCAGACGTCCGTGCTCAGTGGGCCCCACTATGATGTATGTGTTTCATCCATGCCCTCCATTTATTTTTATAGATTATTTTAAGTCATTAGAAAAAAAATGAAGTATATTGAAATCTCAAGTGGACCACATTATAGAAAACAGTGTTGAATGAATTTTGACCATTAAAAATGTTATGTAGGCTATAAAAGTTTTCGATCAAGCTGATATTTATTTTTTCCCTTCATCCGGGTTCTCACGACTTGATCAACATATTTTATGCAATTTATGTGTTTTATCTACACCGTCCATCCATTTTTTTAAAAAATAGGATAAAAAGTAAAAAAACTATTTTATACTACCCGCCCACCTATAGGTTCGGGTCTGTTCGGTGTGGTTCGGGTCCCATCGGTTTGGGTATTCGGGTCGAGTCTGTCCGGACAGAGCTCTATCCAAACCTGACCCGAAAAAAATCGGATCTGGAAACCACAACCCGATCAGACCCGATCTTGACCGTCGGTTCTGTTCGGAACGGGTCGAATCGGGTCGGATCCGCCGGATCGGGTCACAAATGCACACCTCTACCCGTGAGCTACCCCACATCTGGTAAGTTCCACATCAGGATCCATCTAATGGCCATTCTGCATCTTACAGACCCCAATTATGCATAAGAGAACACTTTTACAAAAAAACAATGCTTTTCAAGCCACCTGTTTAGGATAGCATGTTTACACTATTGACACACGTGTGCATTCATAAGTGTCGTCACATGGCTCATTTGTTATTGAATAAAATTAGATCTCTTGCACAATAAAAATAAACGAAATGAGGTCAGTTTCTAGATACAATAATCATAAAAAGTAAAATATTTTATGTGGATATAAATACAATAATAACCGCATACAAGTATGTTTTAGTAAAACTCTCACATGATCGTAAAAATCTCGCGCCAGAGAGATTCAGCGCCCAATGGTAAATCAATCCTCAATTTCAACTGTTAATCTCTACAACAATCTTCATACACACTTGGACTCAAGGGACCTGGATCTACTAAGACCCAAATCGGGTCCGGATTTGGGTACCATAAACCCAAACCCGTTGACAGCCCTACATCCAATGGGCATGCCCAGAGCTACGGTCCACATGGCATTGGCATACTAGCTTGTACCTCAATCACAAACATCCAAAATGTGGAAACGACTTTATGTGAGTCATAACCCAAATTTAGACGTGAACGGATTATCTTACTTGTTTGATACGTTGCCATGAAATGGACGCTTTAAATGAACATGATTAAAGGTCCACCTCAACCTACATTGAGACAAATGGCCATAGATCCGGGAATGGTATGGTATGTTCCCAATGATACCATTTTCTAGCTATGCCCCATCTACAAGGAGGCATGTGAGATAGATATTTCCCATGCGGCCCATCTATGATGGGACGTAGATAAACGGTCTGGATCATCACGTGGTGGGTAGATTGATCTATCCTCCTTGGCACCTATGACAATGATCACAGCCTTTACTTGAAAATAAGATGCAGGCCCATGCATAAGTGGCGTATGTGTCGTCATGTACCTTAATCTAGGCCGGCTAAATTGTGGGCCATAGATGATTATAGCCCCACTTTGATCGAACGAAGGTGAATTGGAACCGTTGATTGTTTTATTTAATTTTCAGGTCATGGGAGCCAGTTGGACGGTTAGGATCTTCCTTTAGTGTCATTTCTGAGTGATTAATCGTCTACTTTGGAGCTCACTTTCTGAACGGTTTAGATTTGGTTACATGCATCACAGAGGAAATGTTTGCATTTGCGTATGCCGCGTCGTACCGTCAAAGTATTAAAAGCACCCTATTTGCCGGAGTACGACATATCAATTATCAAGCGCGTGCACATAGTCGCTCTACACTCGTTGTGCAGTTGCGTCAGTCCAGACCGTCCAAATGGTGGGCCCCATATTGCATACGAAAAGTTAAAAAAAATTGCACTGAATGGATGATTAAACTGTTAGTTCAGTGACCATCAAACGGATGGCTAAAAGAAAACGGTCAGCAGTTCAAATCAGCAACCGCATATCCAGTGATCAGACGGTTAGAATTGTATTCAGTAATTGTGATTTTTTGGGGTGGGGCCCATGATTTGGAATTAATGGATCGTGGCCACAAGAATTCCTATACGTACAGAGGGTGTGCGTGTGTATGATATGGTAATGCCATGCTTAAGTAGAGTAGATTCCTTATTCCTGCGGGCGAACACCGGCAGAGTACGTCACTTGATACACAGGCACTTAGAAATTGTAAAAGTTTCATATATAAACTCAAGTTTAAAACGTAACCAAACTGTCCTAGTGACAGTCCCAGAATAAGATTTTTTCAACGAATCCTAACCTCTGATTCGGGGACACTTGTTTTTTTTTTTTTTTTTTTTTAAATTTTATTTAATTACCATGAGCTATTTATCATTTTGGCCGTCCAATAAATGTCCACCAATCCAACGGTCAGATAATCAAATAATCACAATTTTTGAGACAGGTACATCTAACTGGGGCCATAATTTGAACAGTTTATTTTAAAATTAATTTCATGCCATGTATGCAATTTTTAAGTATTTCAGAAGTCTATCATCCTATCGTACTTCGCTAGAGTATCAATTTTTTCTCATTAACTGCACTTTTCTCGCCTCACACGTGTAGGCTGTCAGCACCCTATTAAAGGTGGTAGCGGCTCATCAGGTGACATGTGGACAGTTTGGATCGTCCACACGAGATTACCAGTTATCCCTTGTGCAAGGCGGCTGATGAAGGTCGCATCCTTACTCATTTCTTTATAAAAATAAGACCCAACTTTGCCATATGTTTAAATTAAATGATTGTAGTACAGCGTCCAAACATGCCCTAGTGATATATTTAAAAGAATAGGTATCCTCTGTTTGCGTCAAGCAGCAAAATTGTGGTTGTAATTTAATTGGACCGTGTCATTGTGTGATGCATTTTTTAAACAATGCATCGCTGATTGAGATGGAACAATCACTGTAAAGCGAAGGAGGAAAAAAGCAGGAAAGTCGTGGTTCTGGCAAACAGAGGATCCGGACTCATTTAAAAGTAAGGATGAAAATTCTCACCTCATGACTAAGGGATGGGTTAGAATAACAATTTGTGACCGTCCAACTGTGCTCGTTAAATCTGGACCATTTGATCATTTTCCTTGTACATGTGATCATTTGATGGTTCTATGATGAATGGTTAAGAACATTCAATGAATATGATCTCTGGGCCCCTTCGTCCATGATAGACCATGTTTACGCAATTCAATCAAACATTGGCTACAAGTGAGAACGAGGGTTTGTATATTGGTTTTCATGTGGGATTAGATAATTGCAGGCATGTAAGAGTTGTACTCGACTCAATATTTGAATGACGATAATGCCCCGTTGTTATATGAACCGATTAAAATAAGATTTTAGGATCTAACCATCCTCTCAACCACAAGGTGTAACGAGGATTGGATAATTTGTGAAAGGATAGAGGTTAGTCTAGAGGTGGGCATCGAGTCGAGTCGGACTGAATTGGGTTCAACTCGACTCGATCCGATTTTTCCAAGAACCTGATCTGAACTCGATTCGATTCGAGACTGAGTCTAGCAGGGCTGACTCGATCAGATCTGAATCCTTGCTGGCCTGATCTGAACCGAGTATGACTCGGTCAAAGAAACTAAATCGAGTCGGATCGAGTTGAGTTTGTCCGGTCGATTCAGACTGGGCCGAATCAAGATCGGGAGAGAGAGGGAGAGAGAAGGATATGTGGAAAATCGCGAGAGAAATGAGGAGAGAAAGAAGGAGATGAGGGAAATTGGGATAGAAAGGAGGAGAGATGAGTGGGTGCGGCGCCGCTCGTTCGAGTAAAGAAAGAGAAATGATAGATTAGGGCTTTGTTCGGGTGAGGCGGGTAGTAAAAAAGTGAAAATAAAAAAATAAATATTACTTATATAGTACCTGACCGAATCAAATAGGATCGGATCCCGGATTGGATCGGTCTGGATTGGCCACTGATCCAAACTCGACTCAATGTACGTTCAGATCTGAGTGGGCCTACTCGAACCGATCCGATCCTGGCCTTCGGTTCAGATCGGATTCGTCGGATCGGGTCAGATTGAATCAGATTCTGCCCAGCTCTAGGTTAGTCCTTCTTGATAAATTCTTTTGGCATTATATTTAAGATTATTTTTTTTCCACCAATGGTTGTAGGCAATATGTTTCTCAAATGAATAAAGATAAATAAATAAAATTGAAAAATGTTAAAACAAAATTTTTATTAATTTATGAATAATGTTCATTACAATCGACAAAGTATCAAATAATCTAGAGAAAGAAAAAACGAAAGATAAATACCCGATATGTTCGTAAGAACAAACGATTTAAGAGAATGGTCAACATGATGTGGCCAGAAGATTTGATCTCCTAAGGGCTTGTTTGGCCGGGCGGATTGGAAGGGATTGGATGCTATTGGAAGAGATTAGAAGTTGTCCGTCGTGCCAAACAGTCTAGGTGATTTGATCCCGAGATATAACAATCCCATGGATCTTAAGACAATCAACTGACAACACGATCATTACCTTTAAATCCCATCCAATCCACCCTAATCCGTTCAAATGTGCCTGGGACATGTTTGGTTTGAGGGATTGGAAGGGATGGGAAGGTTTAATACCGGGATTAGCTAGGCGTGCCAAACAGACTCGATATAGCAATCCCGGGATATAGCAATCCTATGGATCTTGCACCAATCCACCGACGCAGTCATCATTACCTTAAAATCCATGCCATCCACCTAATACCATTCAATCCCTTCTAATCCACCCGGCCAAACACACCCTAAGTAAGACTTCAGTTGATCGGGATCCAGTAATGTAAGATTGTGTACACTTAATTTAATCTCATGATACTGTAGTGGTAGCGTTAAACAGTAGCGATCTATGCTAAAATTAGGTTAAATTATGCTAAGATAAAAGTAAAGGTAAATGTAAAGATATATTGTGTTTGGCATGGGCCCAGAGTTCTCTATCGATTGCTCCTTTTATAGGCTTTTGGGATGGTATAACCCTAGTTGGGTTTCCTTGATGGTCCAGGATCCTTTACTGTTATGTCCCATAATCTTCCCATAAGGAGTTTTCATAGATATGAAACTGTTGGTCCAGGTCTCCACTTTTATGTAAATGCTCTCATATTTGAAACCTTTAAGACATTACTACATTAAAATCTAGCTTGATTAGAGCCATCTCTACCCTTCCGCCTATTGTGCCCTTGAATATTTATGAATTTAATGGGAGCAAATCGACCATATCCCGATCTCCCATTCTTTTTATTTCGATCTGCTCCGATATTGATATGCCAAATTTATACAAATTCGCTTAGACGATGGCTCGATCTTTGGATATTCAGAATCTTCATAGTTACTATGAGAGCTTTAAGTGTCTTCGAAAAAATCACCAATTTTGAAAGGATTATTGTGAGAGGTGGACTTACTGAGCATATCCGAATACGTGATAGGATCCTTGCCTCAATGGTTCTATATACATTACTTCAATTACGCCTTATGGCTACGTGTCATATGTCGCTTTGCTTGTTGAAAGGCATGCATATGGTTTTGTGCCACTATATTAATATTGACGGGAGACATGTTGCTTAAGATAAATCGGTAAAGGATATCTTCGTATGCGAGTACGATTCTGCTAGTACCAAACCCATGATGATGACACATGACAACATCTCATTAGTCAGAGTAGAGCGCAAAAAACAAGTGTAAACAGAACCCATGATTTAGATGGTCTAGATAGACATTAACACATGCCAAGTGCGTGTCTAGACTCCAACTCTTTGTTAGTATTTTGTGAAGCTTGATCATGAGAAGTGTACTACTCATCCGGTCATCACTTTCGTGGGTCGAGTTTTGCGCGAGCTCACTAGGAGTTGTAGGGGGTTAGCATAACCCTTAGCCTGGAGGGCAATTTCATAATTTCACATACAATTTTATATAAACCCTAATTCGTTTGGGGTAATATATATACTGTCATGATATATATATAATATATATAATATATATATATATATATATATATATAGAGAGAGAGAGAGAGAGAGAGAGAGAGAGAGAGAGAGAGAGAGAGAGAGAGAGAGAACCATAATTGTATTGAGAGCTGCTTCTTCATTTTTTGCCTTTGAACATAATTGATCCGTGTAAATTCGTGAATGTACCGAAAGTGAATCACGTAAATCTCTATGTTATGGTTTGCGTATTTTCTCATTATTTCTTTTAATCAATATTGTTTTGCGTGTGGTCTAGAAGGGATCTCTTTCTCCCAACACTCTTTTTTTTTTTTTTTTTTTTTTTTCCTTTATAGTTTTTCCAGTCTAAAGAACCATTGGCATTATCCATTTATAAGCTTGATAATTATGTATTATGTGAAATCAATGAAGAGTTCATCTTTGGATTTTTCTAGAATTGTTCAAATTGGGAGAATCGAAATGTAAATTTGAAAAGAAAAATGTTGAATTCCTAATTAACATCATCCACTAGAAAGTGTTCTAAAAAGATTGTTTGTTTTAATTATTATAATTTTCAAAGAAACATAGGAAGGTCAATGGTTAGAAGTAACTAAATTTTGTCTCTAATAAAAGAGTTTTAAGTTTTTTTTTTTAAAGGAAATAAAAATAAAAAATGAATGTTAGAATAGATTAGCTAGGGTAGCATTTCTTAATTAAGAAAATTCCTTTGTGTTGAAAGAGAGAGAAGAAATGGAGACACTCTCTTGAAAATTATTTCTCATGGGAACTTTGTGAGAAATTTTAACACATAATGTGGGCATAAAATCTAGGTGGTCCATTAATGAGTCACTCTATGAAACCCCTAAGGGTAACTTTTCTACCTGATCCAAAAATCTGATAAGCTATAGCAAGGTAAGAGACAAATCAAGGGACAATAGGTTTCTACTTTTTTGTCCTACTAGATTTTTGGATCGAGGCAACAAGTTTGCTTAAGCAATTTCATAAGGTGACTCATCTGGTGGACCATCTGAATTTTGTAGCAATTTCATAAGGTGACTTATCTGGTGGACCATTTGAATTTTGTACTCACATCATGTATCAAAAGTTCTTACGAAGTTCCCATGACTTTTGGTTATCAGGAGAACATTTTTGTGTGTTAAATATATATATTAAAGATATATTTGTATTATTACTATTAAGACAAACAAGTTATAGTTGTCCATAACATATAGGTATCTTTTCTACACCGTCCATCCATTTTTTCAGCATATCTAGAGTTCAAGAGGACCACACCATATAAACTGTGTGAATTGAAAGCCTATCCTTGAAAACTTCTAAGGGGCCGCTGGAATATTTTGGATCAAACTGATTTTTGTATTTTCCCTACATCTATCTATGTCTGTCTACTAGACCTTATGAATAGGTTGGATGACAAATCAAAATCATTGCAAGACCTTAGGATAGTTTCAATGGTGGATATCATCATCCCCGTTGTTTCCTATACTGTGGTATACTTGAGCTTTGGATATGCTTCAATTTTGAACTCCTGCCCTAAAATGAGTTGATAAAACCGATGGACAACATGGATAAGAGGGATGCAACATTGTGGACCCTAGAGAGTTTACTCAGTATGTATAGTGTATACCATGCTGAATTAGTATGCAATCTACATTTGTAACTCCCTGAAAATCGGGGGTCGAGCAAAGCTCGGCTCCTGAGTTCTAACGCATCACTTATGCAACATAGATAATGATGATTATGATGAGTGCATTGAAACATGAATGAGATTATACCAAAACAGCATATCATACTCCAGAGACAAGTGAAATTGTAAGCGGAAGTCTGTGATAGATATATAAAAATATATAAACTGGGGTAAGTCTCCAGAGTGTGATAATGTTACCAGGTTAAATAATTACATGTGCAATTTCAAAATATACAAAAGGTGTAATGTCATCTAGTCAACATCCCAAAAATCTCCGTCGATCAGGACAGCTCACATGAACCCGCCCGAAAACTGCATGTAGGAGAATGTCTCCTCGTCATCCTCGAAGTCCAGCTCCGCCTCGTAGGCATCGCCACCACCTGCAACTAAGACAGGGTCTAGTTGGTGTGTACAACACCGTCCCATAACGTGGGAGTGAGTGATCAACTCAGTGGAACAATAAAGCAAAGGTTAACATGTTATTAATTCAATCAAGCAGTAATGATAACACAATACAACAATCAAGTCCTAAGTACTCTTGTTAATGCAAGAATGATATGAATGATATGATGCATGCCCTCACCTACGCTCCCTCAATGACTTCATCTCACGATCGCGCATGCAACCCTTCCTCGGTGCTTGACCTGCTACGCCAAACGCACACGTAATCCGGTGCATGCACATGATTACCAAGTTCTTATTAGTCATTTTCATACAGCAGGATTGAGAAACTAAGGTACCTCTCTTATGTCATTTCCCAAACAATGATCCATCCTAGGGTCGTCAGTCCTAGTAACTCTCATACGATGTTGCGGTTCTAGGTCGCTGCAAAGGGCTTGTCACCTGATCAGTGCAGGCCTATTTATACTCTGATTACTACAGAAAGGCTCGTCGCCTCAACGCAAGTTTAGAGTATGCTCGAGGTCACTACAAATGGCTCATCACCTTATCAGTGTAGGCCGACAGCTCGAATACAGTGTCCCATACCACCATATTCGGCTCACGAGCTTGGTTGCTCACTGGTCACTACGGGTGGGCTCGTCACCCCGACGTAGGCTGACAGCTCGACCACGGTGTCCCATACCACCATGTCCGGCTCATGAGTCTTAGCGGATCGAAGGTCATAGCAGGTTTATAAGGTGGTTACCATGGTTTAACGGAGTTTCACTGGTGAGTTTGGTACCTTAGGTTCAAACATTAGCGTTTATACATGGTGACAATACAATAGGTAAATCGGGTTACTTAACGAGCTCGACTAGTACGAGCGTACATCGAATAGATCGACATGAAGCGCTTGAGCACTTCATGTGGCTTAACCATTACCGACGACCAATGTACGACTCGGGTTCACCGAACACGTCCAAGGTGGCGAAAACAACCTCAGCCACCAAATCAGGGCCTATTACCGATTACCTGGACTATATCATAGTCCCAACCTCATTCAATTTCAACAGGTAATCATATGAGACAGTCAAGCAGTAATGAACAAATAATTCAAGTCTTACAATCACATGAGCATGTTGTAGAGTGCAACACAAACATGATTTCACACACATTCAGTCCATAAATAAAACAGACATCATAATGTAACGTACATGGAGAAAATCATACACATAATTAAGGTAACCGAGATTCATATCTCAACCCTCATACAAAGTACTTCTTAGTAACAACTAGCTCCTTCAGACATTTCTACAAACACTTAGGCTACATACATCGTCATACAATACACATGTATTAGGCCAAATCCTTTTACTAAGGAGTTGCCCTGTATACCACACGCATATACCCACGGTGAATAATCATGACATGCATGAATACGGGTTCCATATTCATTTAATCATTTCCACAAACACTTGGGCTACACACTTTAACATATATAACGTATGTTGGCCGTGACGTGATTTAGGGCAAATCCTTTCGCTAAGGAGTTGTCGCATATATAACAAACATATATCCACGACAGATAATCATGTTAGGCACAAATTCAAATTCCATACGTATTCAAACATCTCAACATATACCTAGAATACACTATATTCCACATAGTTTATATATAATTGTAAGGCGAAATAGACAACACATTTTGCATGTGAAATAGCACCCACGTCAATTATAAATCATTAACCGACATTGAAAGCCTTGAAAACCATAACCTATACGTTTATAGTCCGCACCTTACGCCGGTAAACGCGTAACGGATTCGTTTTAAACACGCAGTCTTTGTCACCGGCAGAATGACAACCTATAGCATGAACTAGGTTAGCTATTTCATCATTTCAACTATTTGAAACCCTAGAACGGATTAGGGTTAGGTTTTCTTACCTAAGAACGGATCAGATTGCAGTATGGGTAGAGCGATACGGAAGTGGTGGTAAGGCACGTGGAGTAGCAGGGATCGAATCCCAAAAGTGACTCCAGCTCTCTCTCATTCCTCTCTTTCCTTCGCTTTCTTTTCTTCTCTCTTAGGGTATAGAGAATTCGTATGGAGTGAGAGAGTGAGGGTTTTAAGCCCTTATAGGCCTAAAACTGATGGAAATGGCCATACTTAGGTTATAGCCAAAGGAGGCTTGTTTTGATCTGACGGAGCACTTCTGGAGGCTCCCTTTTCTATGTGCGGTCGGACTTAAGCTCCCTGACCATGGATCTAAGTCGAGTTAAGTTTTCAGTCCGATTGAATTTACAGATCGACCACGGCGGACCAGTTTCCATTCAACGGTCACCAAAACTCGATCAGGGCCACAAGTACACTGCCATGTATGAGAAATTTCTTTTGATCCGAGGGTATATTTGGGTCAGATTCTGATGGTCAAAATTCTTATATTTGGCCCGCAAGCGACAAGTCTCAGATTACTTAAATTTAGATTTTTATTTCTAAAAATATCCACGTTTCTCACACACTTCACTCTGGGCTCAAGTTGTGCGTTTCTAGACACAAGTTGGACTTGATTTCTGAGATGGTTGTCAAGCCCAGTAAGGCGGTTCTAACCGTTTGGTTTCGCAGTAATCAGACTTTTGACGCGCGGTCCAGGTCCGATACGAAGTTTCAATGTGCTCCCGGGAGCAATAGGGTAATGAGATTGATCCTAGATTATAGGGTAATATAGCGTCGATGATTCTGCAGGTTTTGGGTCTTACAATTCGTATTTAAAGTGATTAGTGCTAATTTCATAGGTAAGCCAGTTTAGCACTTAGTTAATTTTGTCTAATTTCTAAAGGATTTGGTCTTGTATGATTTCTGCCTGAGGCGGTACTCGGGCCTTTATAGTTTGTATAGAAGGTGATTCAAGCTATTAATACTTAATTAAATTACGCCCTAATCACGGCAGAATAAGGTCTTAGGGCAGTTCTACGTCCAAGGACGTCCATTGCCAAGTTAGAAAAAATCCAGGGTGTTACAACATCTCATGGAGAGCTGCCACTGCCACTTAAGCAGGACAAAGTCCTATAGAAATCTGCCACGTAGGAAGGCTTGTCCAAAGGAATCCTTACCTTTATTTAGAGGTGTACACGAGTTGAGCCGAGCCGAGCTTTGCTCAGATCATGCTCAACTTGGACTACGCCAAAATCGCTGTTTTGCGACGGACTAAATCCGTCGTAAAACCAAAAAAACGACGGACTTCGTCCGTCGCCGTTTACTAGGTCGTTTTTGGTTTTACGACGGATTATATCCATCGTTTAATTTGCGACGGATAAGGTCCGTCGCATCATAGCGACGGATTTTATCTGTCGTAAAAAATAAAAATTCCGTCGGTAATTTTCAAAAAAATTAGTCAACAAAAACATTAGCGACGGATAAGATCCGTCGCTAATATGAGAAGCGACGGACCTCATATCCGTCGTCGATTTTTGACGGTAAGAAATTAGCGACGGATAAGATCCGTCGCTAATATGAGTACGCGACGAACCCCTAATCAGGCAAGCTTTTTAATTTTCAGAAATTAGCGACGGATTTAGGCCGTCGCTAAAATATCTGTAAAAAAAAAAATATATTGATAAATTATTATTATTTTTATTTTTAATCTTGCACCTGATAGTCATTCAAAAAATAATTCACAATATTGTTTGATAAGAATCCTATTCACAAAATCGGAAACAACTCAATTCAATAAAAGAGGAAATGACCCAAGTGGCCCACTCCAAATATTGTCTTTAACCCTCCTAACTAAACACTTCCCCTCGTAAACTAGGACCCATACAAAAGAAATTATCCGGAACTTCAACTGTTGGCTGTCTTGCCTTGAATTGGCTACTTGGTATCTTCTCTTGTTCAACCTTCTTTTGAGTCCTTCCTGCATATATTACAAACAACCAGATTCAATCCAAGAAAAGATTAGTTTAGTCAACCCTTCATATATTACAAATAGAGAATTCGTGGATTTCTATACTAATAAAAATTGTAGAGCCCATAGTGATGAATATGTCACGTCCATTTTGTACCACCAGCTCATTTCAGTGTATAAGAAAAAAAAAAAAAAAAAAACAGAGAGATCTAAAGCTCAAGTGGATCAACCAAATGAATAATGGTTATTACATACTTCAACATTTGAAAGCCAAAACCTTTCTGAGGCCCACATGATTTTATTTATCATATAATCTGTTCATAAGGTCATACTAACATGGATATAAAGAGAAAATAGGACCCAACCAAACAACTTTCAAACTCTCTTTCTAAGAGGTACTTTTAGAGAGAGATTTTCTTAATATATAAAGAGAGTGATTACAATCCTTACAAATATACAATATCTTTTGCCATCACTACAAGAAAAATGGCATTTGATCAGTAAAAGTGAAATGGTGAGGATTGATTTCAATAGAGATTTACTACAGTCATCATTCAGGAGATTGTTACTTCTGTTCTTGACAAGAAGGGAACAGAAGTGGCTGTTAAGTTCTTTAATATGTTACAGCCATTCACTACCAAAAAATAGGACAACGCCGACGGCTAAAAACCGTCGGCAATGACCTTCTCCGACGGCTTTTAGCCGTCGCAAGGTCCGTCGGTAAAGGGTGCGTCGGGGTTGCTCGCCGACGGCTAAAAACCGTCGGCGTTCTCGGCGGCTAAAATCCGTCGGTGTTTTCACCGGTTAAAATCCGTCGGCGTTCTCGGTGGCTAAAAACCGTCGGTGTTCTCGCCGGCTAAAATCCGTCGGCGTTGTCGGCGGCTAAAAACCGTCGGCGATTCTCATTAATTAAAAAAAAAAAAAGAAAAATGAATTTGGATGATATATTTGATTTTGATTTCTTCCTTTTCTATTGTGTAGACTTTTCCTTCTCAAATAAGTTGGTTCATTAGGGCTTTGGAGAAATTGGTATATTTAGTTATGGATGTGCATTAATCAACGCACACATCCAAAACTAGATATACCCATTTCTCCAAAGCTCTGAACGAACCAACCTATTTGAGAAGGTAAGTGTACATAATAGAAAAGGAAGAAATCAAAATCAAATATATCATCCAAATTCTAAATATTTGGATTGGATATATGCTTTAAAAAAAAAAGAAACAAGAGAAGTTTAACAAAATTGCATTATTTTAATCCCTTTAGACTTTCCACCAAATATCAGTGCTGCAACCAAACATGGCCAAAACTCCTAATGCAGCCCAAATGGAATAAGCCGATGAACAGAATCAATCTCCCAACTTAGTCTGATCAAGCTCAAAACTCTAATCTCCATCTAACAACTTTTGATCAAGCTCAATACTCTAATATCCATCTAACAATGAGACTTTTCAGCTTCAATTTCTTTTTCTTGCAATTATGCAATGTGCAGCACAGAGAAGTAGATTGGTGTAATTAGAGAAGTTCACCAAATGGACATATAAGAATGAATGGTATAAAAAGTGGCGCAATATGCAATACAAAGCTTACCTAACGTAATGAGCTTCAAAAGCTAACAAAATTCATCTAAAAGAAATTTTCTCAAATAATTCTCAACAATTTTAATAGAACTATCCATGAGGCATTGCCAGACTTAATGAGACCTACTTGGGATACTTTATTGGCATCACAACTGCTTCCTTGAGAAGGCTCTTTGCATTATCTAACCCCTTGATGCTTTTCCACTTCACATCTGGATTCCCACAAATGATATTCCTGCAAGTAACAAAGACCGAATATAAATTAACACTCGTACCAACTCAATAGTAAAGATATGCCAACTGATGGATTTTGATCCATGGATAACAGGGCATTTTGTAAAACCCAGAATTAGGGACTGCTTAGCTATGGTTTCCATCCAAGTGGCACTGAATTTACCTACTTAAACTCTTTGTTAAGGTGCGCATTTCTGCAGATTCAAAAGCAGGAAGCAGAGACCTTTGCCTGCAAAAGTAAATATCATAAAGTCAAAAGCTTTCTAGCATACAAACAAATGCTGCCTGCAGCTTTTGGATTCCAAGAATCAGGACATGACATTGGCACATGTGGTGGCACATAGATGAGATGGCTTATCCATGGCTGTGTAGGCTCGGAAGTGGGTTATGGGCTTACATACATAATGGTTAAAGAGTCATTCATATGGAATACATGAGCTATGAGAGTACGGATATGTGCATATACACATCTGTGTCATCATCAAGGTTGATATGTACCTTTCAAAAAAAAAAAAAAAAGTAGATATTGCAAACTTGCTATGAGAGAAGAAACCTTCCTAATCATATCACTACCCAATTTGGCTCTTGGTGGGACCCCAAATGATGAACTCGTCAAACAAAAATCTATTGCAAACTCGCTATTGTCGCGTTCATTAACTAATCCGCGTCCGTAGACACCTCTCATAGACAAGCACGCCACACATGTGAAACATTATTTTCAAACCAAACTACACTCACTATTTTAAAATCTCAAGCAGCAACTTCATTCCCCCACTCTCTCCCTCGATTTCCCACTCACCTCTCCGTCTCTCTTGAAGCAAAAAAGGAAAAAAATAAAAATAAAATCTCTTTTATGTTTTTTCAATCCATCTTCCATTTTCTTCTTAACAAGAAAATCCATATTTACTAATATTCCCATTTTTTATTTTTCAAAAGAATGAGTTCGGACTCCGAAAGCGTCGGCTCCAGCACTCGTACTTTCAGCCCAAACCCTAACCAAGGACTCCAAAATTACCAAACTGCCACTGTGCGGGAACCTCCCAATCTAGGAAAATCTAATGACTTGCAGTCAATTATTGCACAGTCAACTATTTTTCGCTGCTGCTGCAAGCCAAACAGATTCTTTCATTCAGATAGGGTTCATGCTGGAACTCACCAAATGCTGGAACAGATTATTGAATTAGAGTTTAAACAACTCCCAGACTTGGAACAGATTATTGAACTGGAGAAAATACCAAAAATAACAACCATTCAACCTCAAAAATAGTCCCAAATACATGAAAAATGCACTCTTCTGCTACGACATGCATTTGATAAATGTAATTTCTATGAAAACCAAAGATCGGATTAAAGCAGCATTGATAATCACCATGTCCGAACATAATAAAATAAAAAAATAAAAAACAATGAAAAACCTAAAAATTGCATGATTTCAACTTTGAAAGCAATCTCGATTGCCTGCAAAAATGCAATTTGTGTTCTAATTTGACCATTCATCAGATAGCAAAATGCAAAAATGATTCCCACCATCAGATAGCACACATGCCAAAGATCTGACCATTCATCATAGTGTAAACTGTGAAAATGCCTGAAGCAGTTACCGGTATAAAAAAAAAAAAAAAAAAAAAAAAAAAAAAAAAAAAAAAAAAAAAAAAAAAAAACCATCATTAATATTGTAGCATAATTGCAATGAATTACCTCTAATGTCCCCAACAGCTGTCTTTAAAGAAACAGAGAGAAGCATCATCAATGACAAATATGAAACAAAATCCTTCAAAGTACAATTTTATGAATGATTTAGATGAGGAGAATCCAGATAAGCAGGTTCCATGTAGAGTGATTCCATTGTTCTCTGTTTATGTCTGCGACCTTAAACCACACATGAGAAAATCAATGGTGCTTTCTCAAAATGTTTTCATGCAATTTCCACAGAAACTTACCTGATCAATGTCCTCACAAACAACAAGTTCCTCATGACCATATGGATACCTATGAAGCACAAACACACCATCTATTAGCTACAGCCATGAACACACCATCTATCAGCTATAGCAGGAACTTAGTTGAGTAATTCCAAGCAAAAAATTCAGGAAAAAGGTCACTTGAAAAGCTTACAATGAACCAAAACTCGAATAAAGCTTTCGACGGTCATCTCGTGTAAGCATCAGTTGTGGTCCACTACTGAGTGGATCAGACTGATTTTCAAGATGAGGATTACTCATTTGCATGGTGCAGACGTCCTACACAAGCAGCATGTTGGTAGGAATGAGTGACCTGCATGACAAGTCATGGTGCAGCAACCTGTGGAAAGTGTCTAGAGTTGGGCTTCTTTGAGTTACAAAGAGAGGATCTGGTCTTGAAAAAATGGTATTAGGAAAGTTGGGATTTAGAAAAGGTTTGAATTTTATACCATTTGGATCCTAGAAAAAACAGTTAAAAGCTTGGTAAAAGAAACAGAAACGCATATAAAATGTCGGGTTTTATAGAGTAGGTAACCTGAAAAGGTGAAAACAGCTATATATGCAAAGACGTATGTAAAAAATTCTTGCAATATTATAAGATAGAAAATCATCATACAACACATACTCAACAAATCTTTTGGACCTAAAATACCCTGAATTAATGGCTATTTGATAATCATGCAGATCTTTTTAAAAAAAAATGCTGTTTACCCATATTATAATAAAGAGAAATGTAAACCTTTTTGGCAAATACCTCTCTTTATTATCTATCCATACGGTTGTAATTAGGTAGAAGCTGCCTTGTTTTTTAATGGTTTGTTAATATCATTTGCAGGGCTACTCATGCCACCAATGATGTGACATTTGCGGCTCATCACTCGTCAAAAGCTACATTGCTCTTCATACTAGGTAAGGGGCTGTTTTAGGTGAATGTGATGGTCAATCTGTATGGGTTGTTTCTTAGATTTTTATAACATTCATGGCTATCAAAAGCTCTTCATAATCTATAGTTAATGTTGTTCTCTCATTTTCAAGAGCATAGACCCAATATGAATGTGTGAAGCTTCTACAGCTTTCCAATAGCCCAAGAACAAACGTTGCCACAGCAAGGACAAATGCAAGCAAGCTAAAGATCCTTATCTTTTTTCTTTCTTGCCTTTCGGTACTATGGGTTTTGGTCAGCACAGGCATGTACAAGGCAGCTCATGTACATGCCAGACATCTGCCAGCGTGGCAAATTTTCTATGAGATCCAATTTATTCATTAGAGTGAAGCCTCTACCTAGATGCTATTCCCCAAGAATCAGGTTGGTCCACTCATCAGGTGGGCCACAGTCTATGAAACAATAGCTTGGACATTGCACTTGGATGCCGCAATGGGACAACTGCTTTATGTATAGTGGTCAAAGCTACCACTCCTAGCTCCAGATAAGCCAAACCTACATTGAGCACGCAGGTTGGGGCAGGGATTCTTCACTATGAAGAGATGTTCTGCATACAAGGTAAGGTTCAAGTTGGATTGGGTTTAAGGATTTTCAACCCAACCTAGGTGAGGTTGAGGGTTAGCAACCCAATCCCAACCGAACACGACCTAGAGTTCAGGTTGGGCCAATCAGGTTTAAGTTGACCCAACTGAAGTTGTACACTTAAGGTGCACACTTCATGGAACTGTATGAAAACACCCGTTGCACAAGCATTTCTCTATAACAATATGACAAAGAAAAACTAGCAGTTTAATGAAAGAAAAGATCTCACCGAAGAATACAAGCCACTGGCATCCATAAAAGGCAGAGGGCACGAAGCAATTCTGTAATATGAAAATGTTAATCAGTCCAAACTAACATGCACAACTGTTAGAGAAGTTAATGAGACGAATGAACCCATTACTGGTATAACATGAAATTCCAAGCAAACATTTTGAAGGGCGCTACCTGATGAATGGCCTAGACCACATACCTATGCCACATTGGCATCTGTGTGAACCACTGAAAAAACACTCAATCCTATTCATGAGAATATTGTTCAACATTTCTCGCTCTTAAAATTTACCTTAGCAACAATCCCGAGAAAGAAGATGGCATGCCATACAGTCATAGCATGGCAACATTACATGCACATCAGCAAATTAACATGAAAAACCTGAATGTAAAATCAATACATGACATCAAAATAAGTGCAATGATACACAAAGGATATGTGTACAATTACGTACGGACTAGAGAGTGTAATGCACCTGCTGGACATTTAATAAGATAAAACAATCAACATAAGAACTGTAAAAGATTGATCAATTGTATCACCCATACATGTGCTTCATGAATCCTTATAAAATTCCCACTAGCCTTTGCCTCTGCTAATTTCCCCTTCCAGACCTTATTTAGACCTTTGTATTCATACCTTCTATCTTGGAAACTGAAATTACAAAGCATAGTAAATACCATTTAGTTTGGACGAAGTATCCAGACATCCAGACATACCATGTGAAGCCATAAACATGCCCACTAGTGAATTGAAATACCAGAAAGCAACAAGCTGGAATTCGACTAGTTGGTATTTATTTCTCAAACGTCCATCTTGGAAGCATAACAATGCAGCCGATATTTGTGAAAGCAATGTTTGAGAATGAACTAGCTGGTAGAACAAAACCGCAGACTTGGTTTGAAGTTTGAACAAACCCTTGATTATTCAAAATAGGCCCACTTGATGGACTTGGGCACTTTTCATATGATTGACAACTTACTCATCCATTCAGGAAAACCAAGCATGGAAAACAAATGACTATTCATGGAATCAAGTTTAGGCCCTTTCACACCCTTCACATTTTATGAAAGCCTAGAATTTCTCATCACCTAACACTGCATATTCCTCTGTTAGAAGTAAAAACTACTATTGGTAATAGGGAGCTTTCAAGGGCACGATTAAGGTATGAAACGAATTCCATATCGAACATATGAACCTGCAAATAGGATATGTCAAACCAAAGGAACAAACCAATCCATGTAGAAAATGAAAGAGACTTGAAAGGAAAAGGCACCTCATCAATGAATAGGACTCCAAGGACAAGCTCCACTACCCCTCATCAATATATCATCTGTTAACAGCTGTCAACCATGTGATTTTTTCAGCAAGGTTTACACACTTCCACCATCCCACTACACATATTTCCACCAGACTCTGAACTAATTGACTAAATAGGATGAACGAAATATCTAAGGCTGCATTTGAGTGCACCAAATATCATGAAATTCCATGCCTAATCAGTCTAATTTGTTGCAGAATATCATGAAATTTCATGATATTTTGTGCAACCAAACGCACCGTAACATAATGAATTTACATTAAAGGCCATATTCCATTCAAAGAACGAGCAACAAAACCTTGCTAATTTCTTGTCATAGCTTTTCAGTAATTTCAGTCTTCTTAGGTTTCATCATCTAGCCCATGAGTGATAATATATCTTGTCCTCCTTGTGGGCGAGCATTTGCAGCATCCAAATCATGGAGTGTAACGTCCTAGAAAGGAAATGAAGAATAAACAATCAGAACCATCTCAAAAGAGGGGGAAACCAAAAAAAAAATAAATGAAAATTTATTGTACTTTTGGAAAAGAGAGAAATCAAGATATTGATCACCTCATGGTCCTTTGAGCCCATTAAAAAACCCAAAAAGAAAGATTGCCAGTCTATCATGAAAAGAATATTCTGCATTTGGGTATGTATGTGGGTATATAAATATATAATACCATGATACATGCTCTTTGACTTCACTTTTTTTATTATCTATTTTTTTTTCCCCTTTTGGGTTTTGTTTTTCTCCTCCTCCTTTCTTTTCTTTGTTCTTTTAATATGGGTTGTTGGTTTTGGAAGTTGAATGCATCTGGTCATTATGAGATTGAGATTAGGTACCTGTTTTCATGTATGTGATTGAACAACACAGGCAATGTTCCTGATGCTCTCAGGTACTTTGGAGTCTGTGTTTTGGTCATTGGCAAGCGTGTCCAACTGAAGTTTTTACCAGTGTTTTTTTTCCAGGGTTCAGCTGATTTTCAAAGAGCAGAACTCTCAAGCCTGCCCTTCAGTCATTGGTCAAAACAGCACCCCACATGATCACCTACACATGGATTGTTGTCCTCTGTAAAACCATGAGATCTAGCCCATCATGCCCCCCCTTTTAGAATCCATTACTTTTATTCATACCAAAAAGAGAAAAATAGAAATTTTCATTTATTTAACAGTTCTTTTCTTCTGTTTTACTAAACCAAATATAGCCCTGTTATCTATATCAATTAGGTTTTCTTGAAGAGGAAGGAGACCCACTTTAGTAGTGCTTCTTCTTAAGCAAATTAAAACATCTTTCTTTTTAGATTTATCTAATTGCTAGTGATTCCACAGTTACAAGGTCTGCAATTTCTTTTGAATTCCATAAAAACAAACAAGCAATAGGTCCTTGCATCAACAAGCTACAAAAATACCACAAGAAGGAATTATGTACAAAACAATGACTATCTTTCTTCACATAATAATATGGCTCTTTTCATCATACATGACTACTTTTAAAAAATCCAGCAATAGCTTATAAATTGAATTCTCACGATTTATTTTTATTTTTTTATTTTTGAATGGGTTAATTCTCATGATTTCAACAGACTCATAACCATGCATTTAAATGAGGTCCATTGATATTTTTCCCTTTTACCATCCTACCCAGTGGGAAAGTTTGGATGAATCCCTCTAGCAAAGGATTTCTCTTTTAGTTTCAACCAATGCACATGGACTTTAATAAAGGAAAATGGAAAAGGCAGACTAGCCTTTTCCAAGATTACATGCTGTTGATACAATGATTTGAAAACCTCTATTGGGGAAAAGACCGAAGGGACCCAAGTTAGCCTTCCAAAAGGAAGTAAAATTTTAAATACCAACTGGGGAAAACTGGTTTATCCAAACCTGTTTGGGTAGAGAGAATTCAAAATATGGATGTTAAAAACCCCTATGAAATCTTCAAGAAATAGAAAATTGCAGAATCTAACAATAATTTCATTATTTGGTTGTTTTCACAACTGTTCATGCCATAGAGCTCTACTTGGTTGCCATAGGCCCCATGTACGGATCTGTAACCACGTATTCCAGTCTTTACAGGAAGATAGCAAGAGGCCTTCATTGAAGTAATTTTATTTTTTTATTTTTACCAAAACTGGACCATTGATCAGATTTATTACAACTGTTTGTAAGAACCAACGGACAGATCTTTGTTCTAGGACAAATACTGAGTAGGGCCCACCCCAAGTAACAACACATTGGCGATTCTTCACCTATATGGCCAGCCTCTTAATCTGAACGTTCATCACATCTTTCATCGAAGGAATGATCTCAAAGATGCACACATCTCCTTCTTTCAAGCCATTAGCAACCACCAATTCCGTCCAACCACTTGAAAAATAAATTCTACCATCACTCCAGCCAGTAATCTTCACCTTCCATGACCTTTGTTTTGGATCTCTAAGGGTCATCACCCGTTCGATTGGAAGGTCCTTTCCTACACCAAACACCCTCGGAATGCACATATATGGCTTCATGAGATTAGTTCGATTAACCACAGCCCTGAAATGAGAATGCTTTGGGTTGGGGTTGGGGTTGGGGTGAGAGTTCTCTCTCTCAATGACTTCCTTTTCTGCTTTCAACCGCTTACCAATTTCGGTTTCTTGATTATCTTCATTGAAGTAATTGGGGTTTGTAGCTGTCCACAACTGTTCATGCCATAGGGCTCTACTTGGATTATAAATTCCTTAAAAGTATATCATATTTCAATATTTCAATCCTTTAATTACACAGAAAAATAAAAGAACCAAATTTTCAATGGTTAAAATGATGGACACAAGTTTCTGACTCATCCTAATAAACGGTTTGGGTCAACGGACGGTGATAGGAATTCAAAGGATGGGATGCATTCAAGACCCTCCAGCACCAACATCTGTGCTAGAAGAGCTCTGTGGGGCCTACCTTGATGTATGCATTTTCATATTGCTTCAAACTATTTTTAGTTTTAAAATTCAATAAAACAGAGTTACCCAGAGAAAAAGAAAAAGAAAAAAAAGAAGAAGGTGGGCTAATAGAGAAGACACCGTCCAACCCACACCACACAAGTGTTGCCTTCACATTGTGGATTGACCCTTCAATATCTAATTTCAGCCATTGATTTTGGACAGCAGACCATTTTAGTCTTAAGCATCGACTGGTAGACACCAATCGGATGGTTATGATAATGAGCTAGTGTTATTTATGGGTTATGTTCCATCCACAACAGGACCCATGATGATGGCCCTTGTACATTACTAGTACATGTCTACATGTTTACATGGTAATTACACTTGAGCCAAAAAATCAAACAGGCCCTTAATCCAAAACTTTTATGGTTGACGGATATTTTTTAATAATCAATTACCACTGTTCCTATCATGGTACACGTGAGATTTGGATATATTTCAATTTTTTTTTTATGAGATGAGCTTTCGGTAAGGATGGATGGCGTGTATGTATATCACATATATCATAGTGGGCCCCACAGTCAGGGGTCCCACCCACCTCTGTGAATCCGAGGTCTTACCTAATCCGCTTCCATGAGACACGTTCACAATATCTGGACCATACATCAGGTGATCCCACGATTAGAATGGCCTGGCCTGAGGATCAGTCCGACCACTCATTGTCTGCCACACGTGCCTCATCAACACTTCTAGTTAGAAAAAATGACCAATGGTGGAACTGGCGTAGTCACTGTGGAAGCATATTTTACGGTACAGTCCAAAAACTAAAGCAGGACCATCTAGAGAGAAGGATGTCTACACAGTCTCTCTCTCTCTCTCTCTCTCTCTCTCTCTCTCTCTCTCTCTACCACATCCTGCCTTAAACAACTTAACTTAAACAGGTAGCCTTGCAGGTTTAGAGGCATTACCAACTGTTAAGAAGCTTTCCTTAAAAAAAAAAAAGTGGCAGTCATTTCCAGCAACATTCCACGTGCTTGCGGGAAGACACTGCTAATGAATTTGGGACTCGTATTTTCATCCAGAGAAATACTTTGATACTCTGGCAAACTGCTATGGATGATACGCAGGCAGTTTAAATTACTAAGAAATTGGCTATATGGCATAAAATCCAATTAGAACTCTGCATCCATGGCTGACGGACTGCCTGGGCAAGTTCTTCTTCATCTTCAACAAACGAAAGCAGGATTGAGAAGGAATGGGAAAAGAGAAGCTTACCTATTTGAAGACGTTGCTCGATGGAGGGTGAAGACGCTGTCAGTCAATGGAAGATGACCCACTCGATGGAAGGTTGAAGACGCTGCTCGATGGAAGAGGCCGATGGAAGGTTGCAGACCCGCTGATGATGATGAAAATGCGAAAATAGCAAACGGCGCTTAACATTTTGGAATTCCTCTCTTAAATCACATAAACATTTCAAATCCGAACAAGTGTGAGTTTAACATTGTTTATAACAAAAAACTTGATAACAACCGTACATGCAAGAGGGACCATTTTCTGGATAGTTAAGATTGTATTATATAATAAAATTATAAATATTAAACATTATGGATTATTTGAATGGTCTGGATAACTTATATCATTGACACTATTTTCATGAACGAGTCACCACTATTTTGCATACTGTACAAAACTCACAGTTTTTTTAAAGAAGAAAAAAACGGTAAACATACCTTTGGAAATGGGAAGGCTCTATGGGCCCCACCATGATGGATATGTTTCATCCACGACGTCCATCCATTTCTCACATCATTTTGGGGTCGATCCCCAAAACTTAGCCCTAATTTAATTCTCAGGTGGACCACAAAATGAGAACATGCTGGATGGTTGGACGTCCACCATCCAAAACCGGTGCTACGCCGACGGATTATGGGTTTCGCCGACGGCTTTTAGCGTCGGTGATATCGACGGATTTTAGCCGTAGCCAAAACCGCCCCGAGTCCGTCGGCTTTGCCCAGTTTTTGGTAGT
>JAJHSJ010000015.1:58988883-59119732 GCA_021015155.1 Magnolia officinalis
TTTCTATATTGATTTGGGTAATCCAGTCATCAGGGTATGAGAACTTAGTCTCGACAGTGGGGCCCATGGTTTGGTAATCCAGACGGTTGATCTGATGAACCACACGTTGGATGGGGGATGCCACAAATATCCTAACTTTCGATTGGTGGCTGTGGTCTGGAGAAAAGGCCAAAGATCATATGGCTAGGTTCTTCCACACTTCTGTATATTTGGGCATCATCCATCAGTGTGGGACCCATCAGACTAACTATCTGGCCACTGAATTGTGGTCATGTGACATGATCTGGAGACGGTAACCTTTCCTTCGCTGGCCATTGGTTAAGAAAAAATACGGCCGTGGTCTGGAAAAGGCCGAAGATCGGACGCTAGGGTCTTCCACTCTTCTGTATCTTTGGGCATCCTTCATCAGTGTGAGGTCCATCAGACCGACGATCTGAATCACTAATTGTTGGGGCCCTGGCGATTCCTCTGATTTTTACTTGGTTTTATTTTTTTTAGGCATTGAATTCAGTCTAAAGTATTACACAAAAATTTTAAATTGAGTTTTTTTTTTTTTTTTTTTTTTTTCCACTGAAAATGTATGAATATTCCCTCTCTATTTTTAGGCAGTTCTGTTTTTCCTGTTTTGGGCACCTAGTCCATATACGTAGGGTCTATTGGTTTGTTGATCCATACTGTTAATGTTATGGGGCCTGGCAGATCAACGGTCTGGATCTCCAAACCATGGGCCCAATTTGTATTGATTTTTGGATCAGGATGATTGATGAATGAAGGAGACTATAATTCTTCTTCTGAGTTTTTTCTACTTTGTATGTTTTATGCTACATGTTTGTATGGATGCGTCGGTCTCACTAGACGTCTTGAAATCGATGGCCCGTTACATGTCCAATATTCTGTTTGTTTCCTTTTGTTTTTCGCATTCACCGAACATATAGTGAATGCATGTTTCTTCTTTCTAGTTTTGATTCCTAACATGGTTGAGTATCTACTCGATGTTGATTCTGTAGTTGGCTTTTGTTAGATTGTCAACCACACCTCCAAACACGCCACAAGCTGCATCCCCAACTGCTGTGGAGGTAGAATACAACCATGAATTTGTTGTGATCTATAAGCATTACAATTGCATACATGCTTAAGTTCTTATGTTAGCAGGGAGGAAGTTCTAGTGATACAGTTCCTACTCCTAAAGTTATCATAGATCAGGATTCAGATCCAAACGCGACCATTGTCGAGATAACATTCGGCGACCGCCTTGGGGCCCTTCTCGATACTGTATGATACCGCGTTCTCCCAATACAAACATGGTTTTGTTCTCTAGAGGGATTAAACAATGCTAATGCTTCTGTTTAATCTAGCAGTCTTTACAGGTAGGACCCACCTCTCAGTTACTAAGACCGCTTGTCTAGTGGGCCCGGTGGGGCGCTTCATTGAAAACTCTACCTGCAATCAGAAAAGTCTAGTAGCCCGGTAATTGGCGGCCTGGATTATAGTCCTTGAGCATTGTACTCATTGACTACTGAAATAGGGGGTCCAAGAGTGCAATTTGTAAGAACTACTGATCTTTTTCTCTGAAAATGAAGTAAATAGCCCATGGTCCATATGCAACAGAAAAATTCTACCAATGAATGGAAGGATATCTGAAGGTGGGCCAATAGGTGGGCTTCATCTGTACAGAATGCTGGCTTGAAGGAAGACTCAGAATGTTTTTTTTTTTTCTTTTTTGGGACAGTTTCGTATATCTTCGGCTAACAAAATTCTTATCTGCTGTAGATGAATGCCCTTAAGAACCTAGGACTCAATGTCGTCAAGGCAAAAGTCTTCTTGGACTCTTCCGGCAAGCACAACACATTCGCCATCACTAGAGCGTATGTTGTGCATCATATTAGAAAATACAAGACTTATATTTTATGAATCCTTTTGTTTCACAATGGCAGTTGGAATTTGGAAGTATGTATAGCCTATGGGCATTGATCTATTGAAACATTTGATAACTTGGTAGAGTATAGATGTCGATGTGACCGAATTCCATGCCTTATCACATGCTTTCGTGATGATTTGATTGCTGTAATGATTCATTCAGTCATTCAAATATGGGCAGTTCTGCTTCATTTGCGTCGTTGCCGTAATTGATTATGAAGTTTATTCTGGCGACAAATTGCTGGGTCCTGAGCCTCATGAAACATATGTTTGCCGATGTGCAAAAATTCCATGGTCAGTAGACATGATGCTCGCCGTTTGGTTCTCCAGACCATTGATCAGACTGCCTTCTGTTGATGATTGCTCCAAAAAATCTCCCAGTTTGGAAGTCCCTAGTCTTGGATCCATGTACTATTTTGAACCATACATTTTGAGGCCATTGATCAAAGGTCTAGGAACTTCTGTCAGGGAGGCTTTTGGGGCATTCGCCATCGATATTGGGGCTTGAGATCAATGATCTGATGACTGAACCATGGGCCCAACATGCATGAAATCCTGCAAATTGACAAGCTGTATGATCCCTAGGATTCAGAATCCTACTATTCCTATGTTGTAGTTGTTGTTGCTTACAACACATTTAGAGTGTTACAGCTAATTGGTGTTTTATGGATGTGGCCCATGACTTCAGTGATTTTGTTTTTCTTCAGGGATACTGGCCGGAAAGTTGATAATCCGGAGCTACTAGAGGCAATACGCCTGACAATCATCAATAATATGCTTGAGTATCATCCGGTAATTCTTTGTAGTAGCCTTGATTGACAAAATCTATATGTAGACTTCTATGCATCACTTTCTAAAGTATCATTTTTATTGGATGGCTAACATTTGTGGGCCAGGAATCAAGCGCTCAATTAGCAATGGGAGAGGCTTTTGGGGTTGATCCACCAAAGCAAAAGGTATGTTGTTCAGTGCCGAAGGTAGAAATGGTCCCGGCATTGCCATTGTGCAGAGTTATGGGGGCAAATGCCCATTGGCAAATCCAAACACAAGCAGCCCACATGTGCAAACATGTAGCGCGTATGTGAGAATCCTGGTAGTTCTTCAGACGGACCCATGGCTAATGTTTCCTGGTCAAAATCAGGCCTGTCTTCTGTTTATATGGGCCAGAGTTGTATGAAAATAATAAATGGAAAGCTGAAAAATGCAAATCAACTCTACTCTTTCAACTCACATTTATGGCCCACCATTGGGGTTGACCTGATGAACGGTCTGGGTCTCACATGGATGCAGATCTGGGGTTCTTGTCCTTTGGTTTTGCAGATGGGTGCTCGCAATTCGAATAGCTATTCGAAGTTATAATTTGTTTGACCAGTTTTTAAAGTCTATAACCTATAAAAACTTCATCTCTTGTTTGTATATGCAGTTCTTTCCTTGATTCTGTTTAATGGTGTGTTTGGTTGGCACTGAATTTCATGACCAATCAGCCTAAATTGGTGAAAAATATCATTGAATCTCATGATATTTGACACAACCAAACACACCATAAACTTTCTTGTTTTTTTTTCTTCCCTTTCTTTCCATTATATGTATCGGCCTTGTATGATCTACCCATGTTTTCTATTCTCTTCACTTCTCCGAGCTCAGGTTGATGTGGACATTGCAACTCATATACGTGTCTATGACGACGGCCCTGATCGAAGGTATGTGTGTGCACTGCAATTGTATCCAATGATTAGTCCATGACCTTATTAATTCATTCCATTCAAGGCCCTTCACTTCAAACACATGAATTTTACTTAAAAGTGGCCCTAAGGGCCTGTATAGGGCAGCGAGTAAGTTCTAGACCGTGTCGTGTGTTTGGATGCACACAACTGAATTGAATTGCAAAAAATTAGTTGTAACAAGAGGAAAATTGTAATGGCGGTTGCCATTACATTCCTTTCAACTCCAACTTGAAAGTAATATTACTGCATTTGGGAGCCCAACTCCCTCAATATCAATGGGAAAGAAGGTAAATACAATTTAGTCACTTCCATTTTATTAACACGAATAAGTTGCAATTCAATCCAATAGTGCATCCAAACATTGCAAAGTGATACAGAATTGGATTTTCTATAGATAGATACGGTTTAATCCTATGCTACAGCAATGGGTTTGTTATTTTTTGTATTTTGAACATTTTCTCACTTATTGAAGTGAGAAGAACTCCTGTGCGTGAATAATCCGGTTTCACATGTTTGGATGTGTGGCAGCTGACATAAACATGTTATTCTCCCCTGCAGCTTACTATATGTGGAGACTGTGGACCGCCCTGGACTATTGGTGGACCTTGTTAAGGCCATCACAGACATAAGCATTGCAGTCGAATCAGGAGAGTTCGACACGGAGGTTGTAATCACATCCCTATCTGTTTACGATTGCATTTGGATGCACTATTGAGTTGAATTGAATAGTTTGTTCACTTAACTAGGCATGTCCAAATTGCAATCGTATTACTTTCAAGTTTGGTTTGAAAGGAACGTAACTGCATTTTAAGGATATTTCGGTTTGAGTACTATCAGAGGTGGCTACAGTTTGGTCATTTTAGGGATACTTCTCATAATGCTTGTGTGCCCACCTAAATTCTAGATGGAAATGATATTTGGGGCACCATACTTATCAAGGTGTGACATGTGGACGGCTTGGATTCCACACAGATGTCTCCAGTGCACAAGTGTGTAGGTAAAAATGTTTGGGAATCTCTATCTCAAGGTGAAATGAGAGAGAATTCATTTGAAGTATATATAGTGTACAATTGATAGGTTTTCCTCCATTAATGGGGTAACCTTCCAAATCAAAAAAATAAATTTAAAATCAAATTTACAAAATCGTATATGTAAAAACCCTAGAATTTTAGGAGATGAGTTGTCAGTTAGCTGTAGATTGACACTGGACCAACTAAGAGTCATATCACTTCTATCAATAAGATGGTAGGAAAACAACGCCTTTCAATTTTCTTTTTTTAGGTAAACAGCATTCAACCTTTTCTCCTGTTAGGGTGGCAGGTTTAAACTTGAATGATTTTGTGGTGGCAGCCAAAACAGTACCAAAATTCTAAATCTCCATCCTCACAGACATTTGAATTTTTGGGTTTGCAGGGGCTCTTGGCAAAGGCAAAGTTCCACGTCAGCTACCGGGACAAAGCAATCATCAAGCCTCTGCAAATGGTAAAATGTACCACATTCTAGGTGGACTCTAGTACACATATGCCGATGTATGTACATATGCATGCTAGTATATACATACACATGAACCCATACAGATACAAATACACATGTTTCCTTGCATTCACATTTATGCAAGCTTTAGGTACATAATGTATGTACGTATGTATTCATGTATATATCTATGTATGTACATATGAATGTGCATTCACATATCCGTATTATACTGTTCTGTTGGAAACTAACAGTCCTTTGATTCTTTCGTCATTGCAGGTTCTATCTAACAGCTTGCGGTACTTCTTGAGGCGGCCCAGCACCGAGGAGTCGAGTTTTTAAGCCATTTTAAAGACATCATGTTGCCTATTTGCCCAAAATGCATGCACCCAAGTAGGCTTTTCATATAAAAAGAGCAGCCAATTTTATGACCAAACCGCTCTCTGAAATTCTCTTAGACCCATTAAGTTTAAAGGAAGAAAATGTAATACCATTTTAATCAATGTAAACACAACCTACTTATGTTACCATTCTCACATTCCGATTGCAAGACTGTTTTCCTATAATCATTTATGATGCAGGGATGGATGTGATGAGGTCAAGCACCGTCTTCCTTGGGATAATTACTTCGAATCCACGGAGTTTCTCTAGACTCCTTAGAGAGATTCCTCAAATCCACGAGTTAAAATAGAAATAAATTCTAAGAAATTTAAAAATAAGTTGATTGATGATAAAAAACTAATTTACAATCCTTTAAATAGTAACTTACTATAAATAGTAAACATACTATTTATATAGGGTCATGATTTCTACTAGACTTCATGGTTTTCGGAAAAAAAATAGTTTTCTAAGCCCTTTTCATGTTGGGCACAATTCCTAAAGCTCAAAGGATCAAGAGTTATAATCGAACTAGAACTTACCATAAATAGTAAAAACGAAATTAAAATGAACTTTCGACCATCGATCTGATGGAATCTTGCAAATTCAGCATGGACAACTTGGCATAGCAGAGTTGGTTGGCTAAAGTATCTTCTCTTACTCCAAAATTATATATTGTACATCGAATAACTCAATCCGGTTTCCGAGATATGCCTGCATTTGGGTTCCAATGGTCCTGATCACTTCCACCTCCGATCGGGCCTTCGCTGGTCCATCTTGGGAAGGTGTCTGCGACCCGCTCTACATCAATTTATGTATCACATGTTTGGGAGAATTTTTAGTCTTGTGTATCAGCATTTAGATCTGTATATATCATTACCCAATATATATGTTCATGTTGCAATGTTCGATCGAGCATTTTCTCAGCCTAAACGAGCTATACGTGTGGTAACCTCGATCGTTCATATCGTGGGTCCCATGGTGGATGTGAGATGCATGAAATGCTCCCACATCAGATGATCTTGACAAATCTGGTGGGTCATATTAAGTGTGGACCATTGGTTGTAATTGTCTTTGTTGGATGGGTAGGATAATCTGACAGGGTGTTATTGGCGAACAGGCAATTGAATTAAACGGTTGATGGATCCAGATTACCGGGAGGTGGTCCGACATGTACCATTGCTGGGTTGAATTAGAAAAGGTCTCTTGATCCAGCATCAGATTACAGTACTCTTTAAGGGGTGAATCTTAGTGGGATTGATTTATAAAACCCAGGAGGTTTCATGCCATGGTGGTTTTGATGGACGGTTTGGATCTTGCACACATGCCACCAGGCGTATGAAGACTGTCTGCAGAATTTTCCTTTAGTCACTAGTATTATTTCATTTTGAATGATAGAAAGGTTATCACACAAACAAGCCTTGAAGGGTTGGCTATTTCTGTTTTCTGATTAGGATGTTGTTAGTATTAAGAGTACTAGTTATTTGATGCTCTCGCACCCTATGATGTTTCATACGCAAGCACTTGGGCATACATTAACTCAAACTAAACATACTAAATTGTGGAGCCCACTGTCAATAAATTAAGTTCTAAAATTAGATTGGTTGAACAATCCTAGCCTTTGATTCGTGGATACTATTAAGAGAAGAGATCTCTTCTTGACCACATATACATCAATATTGATAAAAAGAAAAGAGAGAAAAATTGCAAACCGCACTCAGGGGTGGCTCGACATTTCTGGGGGCCTTAGGGAAGTCATAAAAATGAGGCTTTTTAGTTTTAAAAATAATATATATATTTTTTTTTTGTTAAAGGCCCCTCTTTGAGATTGCATTAAACTTTCTATTCTCTTTTTTTTTTTTCTTGGGATTTTTTTAAATATTCAAATACATATTTTCTACCAATCATTTTAAAGATTAACAAGTTGAAACAAATAAGGAATAATAATAATAGATAAATAAAAGTTAATTGATATAAATAATAAATTGAAATATAAATTCTTGAACAATAGAACCTGACGAATCCTAGATTCGTTAAAGTAGCAACAATCAATGGATCAAGACTCTGAGAAGCTGATTTGTCAATTATTTGAGAAGTTGTTTTGCAGATATTGTTTAGCAAAAAAGTAGGAAATACCTTGAGATTGAGAAGCTGTTTTGCTTAGCAAAAAAGTCGGTTATGTTGTGCAATTGTTTTGCTGTTTAGCAAAAAGTACAATCCACTACTAATAATCTAATTAGACATTGGTGTGCCACTGTACTGTTAGAAAAATGAAGTTAGAATTTAATTTGGAAAATTGGCGTTAGAATTTAATTTTTTGAGAACTTAATTAGCAATAAAGTAGGTACTTGTGGTCCTAGGTTTTAGGAAAAGAATTTATTAGGAATAATGCTATTATTTTGAAAAGAGACGATAGAGTTAGACTGTTATTATTGATAGTGCTAGTTTTTAAGATTTTTTTTTTTTTTTTTTATTATTATTTTCAATTTCAAATTTGTAAACTAATTTTTAAATGTTCCTATTTTGTAGGCCTTTCAATAAGTTTTATTTTAAAATTTTAGGTTTTTTTTTTCTTTTTAATTTTAATTTCGTTATAATATAGGACCTTTATAATTAAGAAATTTTAATTTTGCTATAATATAGGGCCTTCATAATTAGGGGGCCTTAGGCGATTGCCTCACCTGCCTACCCCTTAGAGCCGCCCTTGACCGCACTACAGATATTTATATGGTTTCTTTTCGGTACATTCATGGATTCAAAATAATCTACCATGCTCAAAGACAAAAAATGAAAAAATGGTTTTCAATACAAATACAACTATCTCTCATGATAGAATATATATTATCCCAAACGAACAATATATCTCATCTCTAATGATCGGGCTCCACATAGCCTAAAATGCTTGTTCATTGAATTAGGATGAATGAATATTTTTCATTTTAATCTCTAATAAGCGACCATTAATATGATTGAATGACCAAACAAGAGCAACTTTTGGCTCATGATACATCTAAGCTGATACCTATAATTTGAAAAGCTTTATTTTAGTTACTTTTTATGCCATGCATGTAATTTTGACATAGAGAGGGTCGCAGACAATTACATGGCTAAGATGGATCAGAAAAAGGCCCAGACGACGACAAAAGTGATTCGGACCATTGGACCTTAAATCAGGCGTATCTCGCAATCTGGAATGAGTTATCGGACGTAAAATATATGATTTTGGAGTAGAATGAGCTACTTTAGCCACCCAACCCTGCTATGCCGTGTTGCCCAAGCCGGATTTACGAAATACAATTGAATTGATGGTCGTTTCCCCGTTTTAATTTCATTTTTACTATAAATAGTAAGTTTTAGTTTGATTATAACTCTTCATCCGTTGGGCTTTACGAGTTGCTCCCAACACGAAAAGAGTTTAAAAAAAATTAAGAGAACAACTTGATGAAGCCAAATAAGACATTTACTATTTTTGGCCAAAAACCTTGTGCACTAGTAGACATCACGACCATCTATAAATAGTAAGTTTACTATTTATAGTAAGTTGCGAATTTTAGGAGTTTTAGTTGTAGTTTTCTTCTGATTTCTTTTCCATTGCTTGGTATCCCTATTTAAAGGGTTGTGAACTCCTTTAAAAAAATAAAATTAAAAAAATCAATAAATCAATTTCAAATTTATTAGAATTTATTTCTATTTTCTTGCTTTCTTTCCTTGTGGATTTGAGAAGTCTCTATGAGGAGTTTAGAGAAGTTCCGTAGATTCAGAATCGTTATCCTCTTGAGGAAGACGATGCTCGACCTCACGTCCTCCCCTACGTCAAATTTGCAAGTAATATCCAAGTGCTTGTATATCATCACCTATGGGTATTGAACCCAAGACCTCGTGTTGAAACTCCTCATGTTGTATATCATCCATCACACTATCAAAGTATTAAAGTTTATCTCTAGTTTTAATCTAATTTCAGCACGCTTGTAAAAATTGATGTTGGTTTGTTGAAACGAGACAAGTAAATATTTTTCATTTTTAACCATTTAATAAGTGTCCATTAAGCTGATCAGACGACCAAACGAGAGCAATTTTTGGTTCATGATACATCTAAACTGGTACCCATAATTTGAAAAGCTTTATTTTAGTTACTTTTATGCCATGTATGCAATTTGTAAGTAATTCAAAGTGCCTGCATATCATCTATCACGTACACTATGTCAGAGTATTAAAGTTTTTTGAGCCGGAACGAAAGTATGGAATAAATCCAAATTGTATTTGCCTTCCCTAGCATTCACACTGACCATCTAGGCTCCAAATTGCAATCACTTTTCTTTTCAGGTTTGACTTGAAAGGATCATTACCATAACGTTATGAATATTGCAATTCTATTTACTTGTGCACCCAAACGCTGCCTGTGCACCATGCAAACGTACGTTTAAAATTCAATTTTATAATTCTCTTACAGAAAAGAATCGATGTGTTCGGTCGGGTCTTAATTAAAAAAGATTGATGGAACAAATGGACCAATGTGGCCAAATGAAATATAGACCATGCTGGCACTGATTAGATGATTTGTGGCGTCGGTGTTCAATCCCCGCTATGTGGTCTACTTAAGTCTTGGACCTGCCTCATTTTTGGGCTCATATTTTAAAATGATCTTAAAAATAGATGAATGCCAATTGAGTGCTGAGTAACTCAGTACACTGTAGGTACTAAGTAAACTTTGTGGGGCCCACTGTGAGGTGTGTCTTATCCAAGCTGTCCATCCATTTTATCAACTTATTTTAGGACATGAGATCAAAATAGAAGCATATCTAAATCTCAAGTGGACCACACCACAGGAAACAGCAGGAATAAGAACATCCACTGTTGAAACCTTCATGGAGGTATCATCCAAACTGTTCATAAGATCACATAGGCATGGATGAAGGATAAACATAAATATCAGCTTGATCCAAAACTTCTGTGGGCTCCAAGAAGTTTTCAAGGTAGGGGTTCAATTCCCACTGTTTCCTGTGGTATGGTTCACTTGAGCTTTGGATGTGCTCCAATTTTGGGATTGAGCTGATTAAACGGATGGACGGTGTAGATAAGACACATACATCACGGTGGCCCTCACAAAGTTTACACAAGTACGCAATCCGCATCTAGATTTGCAAATTTTCTTAGTGATTGCTCATCATGTGGGCCGTGGTTCAACAGTCCAGTTATCAAGGTGGGCCATGCTTGTATGTAAGAAAGGAAATTTAGAAAAGATCATTGCTGATCTACATTCAACTTTACAAGTGGGCCATGGATGTTGGCTGCACCCTGCTGGGTCTGGACCAGGAACACGCACGCACGGCTAGAGCAAGACTTATTCGCGAGTAGCCCTAGAGCTGGGCTTGTTATAGATTGTGCAAGAGCTGTTTGGCACGTTTGACTGTCTTTGTTTTTAATACAAGTGGGGCCCATTGGTTCAGGGTTCTAGAGAAACCGGCGTCATTGGATTTTAGAATCTCTATATTCGAATATGCAACGGAGCGACGGTGACCCCAAAGAGACAGGTTCCTCTGCAAGTCACTGTACAATGAGGTTATTATACATGTGCCTATTGTGGGGCCCACCAGGATGGGTGTATGGATTACAAACCTGTCTATCAGGTGCCCCTATCATAAATGTTGGACGACCTAAAAATTAGGCAGATCTAAACCATTATGTGGGCACCACTTGGATTTGGAAATGTTTGGACGGTTGTCCATGGTTGTCTATGATAGAGCCACACCCGAGTTGTGAGAATTCCATCCAATCCGTGAATCACGTGATCACGGCGATGATGATGGTATGTGACAAAAATTAGTGCTATGAAATCATTATATGAGCCACATCATGAAAAACAATGGACAGACATCCAAGAACATCAAGATTTACGAGATGACCCACATTATGGTTGGATCGAAATGATTTTTGGACCGTCCAAATTTTATGGTGGAATGATGGTGATGGTCTAATTGGATGAGATAAAAGAGAAACGCTGATGGGCCGCACGCGAAGAACTTGTACATAAGCTTTACCTAGGACTCGTAGATGAAACGCTTCGCGTCTAATATAAAACATTACGGGGTTTTGACAAAACCCCGGGTCCGCATCACAATACCGTGTGGGACCTCGTCATCACCATCAAATGTCAAACGTACGATGAATCTGGGCCATTCCTTAAGCAGTGGAAACTTTGAACATGCCATAAGACAAAAATAAGATACTACGCTCGTCAAGTGAGCCCACACGTACGTTTAACTCTGAGAGCTGGATATGTTTTTCCAACCGTTCATTTTTCTCTTACAAGCGTGATGTGCCTGATTAGAGGACCAATATTATTATTTTTTCAGCCCAGGACATCTTTATAGTGTACAAAACCTGATGAATGGTCCGGATATCTACATGATTTCCATCCAACGGTGATAACGAGCCCCTGCATGGTAGTGTCAAGCGGGCCCTGCATTTTACCAAGCTTGGGCTGCTGACCTGTAAAATGTTGACCGAAATCTTCTGCAACATCTGTTGTACGCAACGGTGTACAATACCCGAGCTCTGTGTGTGAAATCTATTCCGTCCATCATATGAAATCCCTTGTTTTCACTTTAACTTTTGAAAACCGTCCGGATCCATCACTCAGTTGGGCCACACCCAAAACTCAGGTGTGGATTTTACATTTTTTTTTCCCGTCGAGTAGCTGACCGAGGTTTTGGGTCATTCTCAGATTTGGAGTGTCCCTATATCCTGGTGAGTCATACATGATAAACGGGTTGGATGGAATACGAAAATGAAACCTATGGCTGGAATCCACTCTCCATTATTCCTTATGGTGTGGCCCACCTAACTAGAGGATCGGGCTGATTTCTGTCCATAAGGACTAACTTCGAGTGACCCACCTGTAGGACAGATTAGATGTCACACAAACAATACAATGGGCCCACAGACCTCGGGTGTTGTACCTGGTGCTTACAACAGGTATTATAGATCGTATACCAGTTCAACCTACAAATTGTCCGTAAGAACATAACAGCGCCAACTCACATCTCTCTCTCTCTCTCTGTCTCTCTGTCTGCCGGCAGCCACAGGCTTCAATGTCCACAACATCTCTCTCTCCTTCTCTCTACCCGCAGCCACAGGATTCAATGTCCGACACCGTACAGATCCTATATGTAACCTTAACGTTCGTCGCAGTTGGTATTCTCTCTCCCTCTCTCCCTCCCTCCCTCCCTACCTTTCTATTTCTCTCACACACACTCGCGCGTGCACAAAGATACACGTCGAAAACATACATGGTTTCCCACCGTAGGGTTTGACGGCTCAGGTTGCTCATATGGTGGGCCCTACCATTTATCGGATATGGCGTAGACGCACAGTTGTTGCCGCTGACCCTAAATCAGGGGTGGCAATATGTTGAGTTCAGGTCGTGTCTAGGTCAGCCCATCCCCGACCCATTTATTAGACTAGCCTAGAATGGCTGCCAGACCGACCCGTGACCCATTAACCTATGTCCTGACTGTCAATATGAATGTTGCAGAGTTGATGGATCATCTATATATCAACAATAACGATTCAACGCTTTAATATTAAAAGCGTCCTGGTTGGAAATATATTTCTAATTCCTCGATGTAGCCAACTGAAATCTTGATTTTCTGATCTATAATTAGAGTCTCTCAATGAGATTAGGATTTTCTCTCTTGTGTTGGTGAGGAGACCAAGATATCTATCTATAGAAAAGAGAGCTAAAAGCTTATCCATCACACTTTTCTCCTTTAGGGTTTTCAGATCGTAAGTTTCCATATCCACATTAATAACGGTATATGAGGACTACAGTTCAAGCGTCTTGTCCCAAACCTATTTACAATGATCACATTATAATGGGGCCAACTGAAATGCTCAAATATGAATAATTCAATGGTCAGATCTAAATCGACAATCACGTGTGGCCCACCTGATAAGAGTCATACATTGAGTTGACCCAACTCAACCCACTTAAAATTCATCAAACCCAAGCCTGAAAGAAAACTCTCTGGTATGGGTCAATCTCATATACTGATCTTGGTGTATAAACATTAGTAGTAATAAAGAGAAATGAGTTTACATACAGAATCATATACTGAAACTTAGTATATAAATCATCTCTAGCGTCCAATCCATGGTTTAAGATTCAGCGACTCGATTGACTTTATCCCTGAGTCGAGTTGCTACTCACCCAAGTCGGGGGTGACTAGCTCATGGTACCAAACCGGATCAGGTCTTACCCAGTCCAAGTTAACTCAGTCAAGTAGCACTAGACTGGTTGGAGTCCCGTGGTCCAATCAATAGGCCATGACTCATAACCTAACTACAACCCTACAACCACCCAATCCGATCTATAAATTTTTTTTTTTGTCAAGAGAGTTAATTTAATGCTCTAGCACAGTTTGACACTTGATATGCATGCACTCAGAAGTTGTACACGTGGCATACATTAATCCAAATGAGCGATCCCAACCACCGAATTTGATAATTATGAATTTATTAATTATCTTGATTATCTTTCCCTTTCATGTATAGTTCTACTATTTACTTCATTTTCATATACATATCACTAGTAACTTTCTATGCATAGTGTAATTTTTTTTCATAGGATGATTAACCACTATAAATTTTTTGTTGGGATTAAGTAATATACATAAAATCAGTAATTAGAGAATTCTCCAAATCTTCTTGTATTTTCTTTGTTATTAGATTTGTGTACACTTGTAATTTGTTGAAATGAGACCATTGGATGTTTCATCTCTTTAACCATCCAATAAATGTCTACCTATCTATAGTTAGATAACTAAATAAGTGTGTTTTTTGTTTCATGATACATCTAAATTGTATGGTGGGCCCTACACGAATTTCCCTCCCTCCCTCTCTATTTCTCTCTCACACACACTCGCGCGTGCACAAAGATACACGTGGAAAACATACATGGTCTCCGACCGTAGGGTTTGACGGCTCAGGTTGTTCATATGGTGGGCCCTACCGTTTATCGGATATGGCACAGACGCACAGTAGTTGCCCCTGACCCTAAATCTTGGGTGGCAATATATATGTTGAGTTCAGGTCGTATCTTGGTCAGCCCATGCCCGACCCATTTATTAGAATGGTTAAGAATGCCTATCGGACTGACCCGTGACCCATTAACCTATGCCCTGACTCTTAATCTGAATATTGTGGAATTGATGGAGCGTCTGTACATCAATAATGAAGATTCAATGAAGATTCAACGCTTTAATCTTAAAAGCGTCCTAATTGAAAAAACATTCCAAATTTCTCGATATAGAATCTTGATCTTCCGCACCTCATACCTTCATGAAAACCTCTCAATGGGATTAAGGTTTTTTCTCTTGTGTTGGTGAGGGGATCTAAGACATCTATCTATAGGAAAGAGGGTTAGAAGCTTACCCATCATACTTCTCTCCTTTAGGGTCTCCACATCGTAAGTTTCCATATCTGCCTTAATAATCGTATATAGGGACTACAATTCAAGTGTCTTGCCCCAAACCTATTTACAATGATTACAACTGTAGTGAGGCTCACTGAATCGCTCAATCTGAATAATCCAATGGTCAGATCTGAACCGATGATCATGTGTGACCCACCTGATAAGAGTCTTACATTGACCTAACCCAACCCGACCCACTTAAAATTCATCAAACCCAAGTATGAAAGAAAACTTTGGTATGGGTCATTCTCATACACTGATCTTGGTGTATAAACATTAGTAGCAATAAAGAGAAATGAGTCTACATACAAAAATCATATACTGAAACTTAGGCCATGTTTGTTAACTCTTAAAATTAACACTTAATGCGGAATTGAGATAATGACTCTTATTAAGAGTTGTTTGTTAACACTGAAATGGGAAAGTGATTAGTGATTTTCCGTGATATTTCGCTGAATTCTTTCGGCGATGGAAGTCTGGCTTAACGGTGAACACTGAATGCGCTCGGTGGAAATTCCTATTAAAAGAAATTTTTGATTCCAAAATTGTCCTTACTACTGTGGATATTTTTTTCTATTAGAAAACTATCTTTTAACATGTGAAATTTATTTATGCCCTGCCATAATTTATGTGTTTGATCCACACCGTTCATCAACTTTTTCAGATTATTCTTGAGCATGCGCCCAAAAATAAGGTACTTGTAAAACTCAAGTGGGCCACACCACATGAAAACAATAGCGATTGGATATCCACCATTAAAATCCTTCTAAGGCCCACTGTACTGTTTATTTGACATCCAAACTGTTGATTAGGTCATATACGCCCAAATGAAGGGAAAAAACAAAAATTAGCTTGATCCAAAACTTTTATGGCCCCTAAAATGTTTTTAATGGTCGACGCTCATTCAACACTGTTTCCCGTAATATGGTCCAATTGAGATTGGGATATACCTCATTTTTGGTCTCATATGGTAAAATGATATGTAAAAATAAATGGATGGAATGGATGAAACACATACATCATGGTGGGCCCCACAGATCAACCACAAGCCATTGACAGGTGTCAGGGGAGTAGCCAATCCGTTTCCCGGATTTCCAGCGAAGGACGCGGATTAGCTACTGACAGGTTGATTAGCCAGAATGGCTACTGGAGTGACGTCACCAAATTATGTTATGTGGACCAACCATGATATATGTGTTGTATCTTCACCATCCATCCATTTGGTGATATAAATATAGGGTATGAGCCAAATAACAAGTAAGATCCAAAGCTCGAGTGGACCCCACAATAGAAAACAGTGGAGAGAGTGCCGTCTACCCTTAAAATTTTCTAACGGCCACAAAAGTTTTAGATCAAGCTGAAATTTATTTTTTTACCTTCTTTCATGTCTGTCTTAACTTATGAACACGTTAGATCTCAGATAAACATCATAGTAGACCTTAGGAAGGTTTCAATGGTGAGCGTCACTCTTCCCATTATTTTATGTGGTGGGTCCACTCCAGATTTGAATCTAACTCATTCTTTGTCTCATGCCTTAAAATGATATCTCCAAATGAATGGATGGTGTGGATATGACAAATATATCATGGTGGGTCCCACAAAACTTGGTGATGTCACTTTAGTAGCCAGTCAATCTCCACTCAACCCGTCAGGGAAACGGATTGGCTACTCCCCCTGACACCAGCCAATGGCTGGTGGTCGGTGCTCTGTGGGGCCCTCCATGATGTATGTGTTTCATCCATTCCGTCCATCTATTTTTACAGGTAATTTTACTTATGAGACTAAAAATAAGGTATATCCCAACCTCAATTGGACCACATTACAGGAAACAGTGTTGAATGAGTGCTGACCATTAAAAACATTTTGGGGGCCATAAAAGTTTTGGATCAAACTTATTTTTTCCCTTCATCTGGGCTAATCAACAGATTGGATGTCAAATAAACAGTACAGTGGGCCTTAGGAGGATTTTAATGGTGGATATCCAATCTCTATTGTTTTCATGTGGTGTGGTCCACCTGAGATGTATATACCTCTAATTTTTGGCATAAAGCCCTTAAATGATCTTTAAAAATGAATGAACAGAATGAATGAAATACATACATCATAGTGGGGCCCACAGCACACCGACCATCAGCTCCAGGGCTGGTGTCAGGGGGAGTAGCCAATCCGTTCCCGTCGTCAGTATCTGGACGAGGATTTCCTGCGAAAGCCTTTCGCAGGAAGTTCCTGCGCAAGGATTCAAGGTGGGGCTCGTTACGATGTTTGTGATAAATCAAAGCCGTCCATCCATTTTTAGACCTCATTTTACACATTCTACCAAAAATGAGTAGGATCCAAAACTCAAGTGGGCCATAGGAGATGAAACAGTGGGGAAAGGATTGCCTAACTTTGAAACCTTCCTAGGCTCTACCTTACTGTTTATATGCCATCTAATCCGTTTATAAGGTCATTTTCACTTAGATAAAGTGAAAAAACTAAAAAAATTATATCGTTAAAAACTTTTATGGACATAAATATTTCAATGGTGGTCACTAAATCTCCACTGTTTCCTCTCGTGTGGCCCATTTGAATTTTTGATTGTCCTCGATTTTGGTTCCACGTCGTAAAATGAGCTTAAAAAACGGGCAGAGGGGTTAGATTTCACACAAACAACTAAGTAAGACCCACACAGAATCTTGCGTAGGAACTTCCTTTCGCTTTCGCAGGAAATCCGCCTCCTCAGTATCTAATCCGCCTCCTCCTGTGAAAGACTCCCGCAGGAACTTCCAGCGAAAAATTCTACGTGGGGTCTACTGCGATGTTTGTGAGAAAATCAGTCCATCCATCCATTTTTGGAGCTTATTTTAGGGCATGCAACAAAAAATAAGATATATCCAAAACTTAAATGGGCCACACAATAGGAAATAATGGAGATTTTGTGACCACCATTGAAACATTTATATGGCCACAAAAGTTTTGTATCGATTTAAGTTCATAATGTTTTCACTTCATCTCGTTTAAGAAGGTTCTAACGGTAGGCATTGCTTTCTCAGTGTTTTATCTTGTATGGCCTACTTGAGTTTTGGAGTACTCCTCATTTGACCGAATGTCCTAAAATGAGTTTTGGATACTCCTCATAAGGAGTTTATCTGTTTTTTATTTTATTTTATTTATTTTATTTTTATGAATAATGATATTTCAATTTCCTCTTAATTACTATAGTTTATTTGAATTAAATAGAATATTTTTATTTTTATTTAATAAAAAATAATTTCTTTATAACGTAAAATATTTCCAAAACAGGAGATAGGGACAAATGCGTCAAATTAACGTATTTCAGACATTTCATATGTTTGTTAAGAAATATATTGCCTCAAATTCGGTACTTAATTTTCAGACTTCCGCCAATAATTACCAAACAAGTTTTTTGACTTCAGATTTCAGATTCAGCCTTCAGATTTCATATTAAGGCTTCAGATTTCAGATTCAGACTTTAGACTTCAGATTTAACAAACAGGGCCTTGGTATATAAATCATCTCTAGCGTCCAATCCATGGTTTAAGATTTAGCCCCTTCCCTGTTCCTTTCAGTGGCAGAATTGCCTAGTGAGGTGAGGGGCCTTATTTTTCTTGATCGGGTGAGTCTTGGCTCGGTTAGGGGATAGCCCTCAGTTTGGGTGGTGTTGTTTTGTTATCGGCCCGTTTTTGGTTTCTTGTAGGTCTCTTTTTGCTCTTCCAATCCAGGGTTGTATAGCTTCTTTTGTAAAAAATGCTCGATCTTAGATGATAGGTTGCCCCTTGCCATGGCTGAGGTTATGAGGTAACCCGAAGTACAGCCATTGTATCAGCCTTCCTTTTGAAATGAATTGCAGGTTCTTAATATATATATATATATATATATATATATATATATATATATATAATATATATATATATATATATATATATATATATATATATAACCTGAAGGGCCTACCGACAAAAAAAAAAAAAAAAGATTTAGCGATTCGACTGACTTTATCCCTGAGTCGAGTTGCCACTCACCCAAGTCGAGGGTGACTAGCTCATGGTACCAAACCCCAGGTCAGGTCTGACCTAGTCCAAGTTAACTCAGTCAAGTCACACTAGACTCGTTGGAGTCCCGTGGTCCAATCAATACGCCATGACTCATAACCTAACCACAATCCTACAACCACCTAATCCGATCTATAATTTTTTTTTTTTTTTTTTTCAAGAGAGTTATTTTGATGCTCTAGCACAGTTTGACACTTGATATGCATGCACTCAGAAGTTGTACACGTGGCATACATTAATCCAAATGAGCGATTCCAACCACCGAATTTGATAATTATGATAAAGAATTTATTAATTATCTTGATTATCTTTCCCTTTCATGTATAGTTTTACTATTTACTTCAATTTCATATACATATCACTAGTAACTTTCTATGCATAGTGTAATTTTTTTTCATAGGATGATTAACCACTATAAATTTTTTGTTGGGATTAAAGTAATATACATAAAAGCATTAATTAGAGAATTCTCCAAATCTTCTTGTATTTTCTTTGTTATTAGATTTGTGTACACTTGTAATTTGTTGAAATGAGACCATTGGATGTTTCATCTCTTTAACCATTCAATAAATGTCTACCTATCTATAGTTAGATAACTAAATAAGTGTGTTTTTTGTTTAATGATACATCTAAATTGTGACCCTTGTGCATTTTAATTTGAAATACTTGTATGCTAAGTAGACAATATCAAGTGATTTATAAGTTTTGTGTATCATCCATCACACTCAAAGTACCAGCAGTCTCATTTGGTGGACATCAAGATTGATATAATCGGCCCAAATTGGACGGTAGAGATGGTTCATAAACTGAGATTGCATGTATGATTTAAGCACAAAATTGTCCACCAACCTACCCAACAAATGGCCTACTGATCTGATGGCCCATTAAAAATTAATGGGCTTTGTGTAGAAACAGTCTACAAACTGAGCTTTGGTATGGTTCTAACTTCTAATACATGATCATGCCCATTAATCATCTTTCTAATTAGCAGTAGATTCTCATGTTATCAATTGCTTTTGATCATCACCTCAGTGATCGTCGTCGGTGTGGTATTGTATCTCTGCATCCGAGAAAATGAAGACATCAAGCGGGAATCATCGGCTCCTCCAGACGATGCCACGATCATCGACATCATCAAAGAGAAGCTGGTCATGTACTCGTCGCGACAGCTCAAGATCGTCACTGACAATTTCAAGCACAAGCTGGGTCAAGGAGGATTTGGGGTAGTGTACAAAGGAATGTTAGAAGATGGCGTGCCGGTTGCCGTTAAAGTCCTTTACGGTGATTGCTCGAATAAGCTAATCAAACGCCAGTTCGAGGCGGAAGTGCGTTTGATCAGGAGAACACACCATCCCAATCTAGTAAAGCTTTACGGGTTTTGCTTCGACAAGCGATTGAAAGCACTAGTCTATGAGTTCATGGAGAATGGCTCGCTCGACGGGTTCTTGTTCGACAGAGAGAAGAAGAATAAGATCGAATGGGAGAAGCTCTATAGCATTGCAATTGGAACCGCAAAGGGCATTGCTTACTTGCATGACGATTGCCGAGATAGAATAATTCACTACGATATAAAACCGGGGAATGTATTGCTCAATGTGGAGTTGTCACCTAAGGTGTCAGATTTTGGGCTAGCCAAGCTTTACAGCCGAGACGCGACGCATGTGCCCATGTCGGGGTTCAAGGGAACTCCAGGTTATGCCGCCCCAGAAATGTGGTTTCTGTTTCCGGTCACTCCAAAATGTGATGTTTATAGCTTCGGAATGTTGTTGTTTGAGATTCTTGGGAGGCGGCGGAATTTGGATTCTAGAAACTCTGGGAGCTTGGAATGGCTGCCGAAGTACGTCTGGAATAAGTTCGAGGAAGGAGCAATGGAGGAGATGGTGGTTCGCTTGGGGATCAATGGAAAAGATAAAGAGACGGCGAAGAGAATGGCTATGGTAGCTTTGTCGTGTATCCAATATCGACCGGAGCTCCGGCCTTCGATGAGTACTGTTGTGAAGATTTTGGAAGGGGAATTGAAGTTGCATGCCCCACCAAATCCTTTCCCTCAAGTGGCGTCTGATAATTCTCGGAACTCTAGGATCCCAACTCCATTGGTTAGTTCGAATACTACTATTTGGTTCTCTGCGATCTCAACTTGGTTCTCTCGACATCGACATCGACTGATGAATATCTGATTCCCTGATTATTATCATTGAAAATGCTTGAGCGGTCGTTTGGATGCGAGAAATTTAAAAAGTTCTAAATTAAGATTTTTATTTTTATTTTCCTGGGAATTAAAATCCATGAGAAAGATATTCAGTTTCTCATGTTTGTTAGTGAGAAAATTCCATAGAACCCAAAAGCTGTATTTGGGTATTAGAAAGGATTGACAAGAATTATGCTATATATGTGGGAGGGAATTTGAAAATATGATTGTTGGAGGGGAATTCACTACCTTGGAAATTTCAAACTAGTTCATCAGGAAACCAATTCCAAGTATTTTTAGGAGCCCAAACACAAGAGTTAATATGTTGTTATGGATGCTATTTCCACATGAGTTATTTTCTAGACATCCAAAAGATCTCTAGTCTAATTCACGAACTGCCTCAATATTCCTTTAACTCCAACGTGAAAGTAATGTAGCTACAAATTGGAGTTGAACTTTCAATGCCGGTGAAAGTAATTATAATTTGATCATTTCAACTTAAATAGATTAATAATTGCAATTTAGTGAATTGCACATCCAAACATGTTACTTCGAAGTTGGACTTGAAAGGGCTACTTTCTTGGTGCGAGTATTACATAAGGTAGCTACAATTTAATTATTTCAACTTTTACAAATAAATTATTGCAATTTAATTCAATAGTGCATTCAAACAGAAGTTGGATTCGATGTGCAGGTTCTCCTAGCAAAATCCATGTTACATGTTAGCAATTGGGGTAAAGCAATCATCAAGCCTCTACAACAGGTAAATTGTCTCAACGATGTAGTGTAGGTTATCGTCACATATTGTAGAGATAAAGATATGGTTAGTGAGTCTCAAGAGCCCATGATCATTCTCAAGCTGAGAATGACCATGGCTCCCGGGGCTAGTAGGGCCCACTAATCATGTCATCCCATGATCATGCCTAGCCCACAATAGGATCATGTGCTCGTGGGGCTAGTGGGCCCCACTAGTCATATCACCCCATGATCATTCTTAGATTAAGAATGATCATTGAGTTTGTCGAGCTCACTCTAAATAAATTTTATCGGCATATATATCATACATGCATGCATGTATGCCCTACATATATAGACCCACATGTATACACATTTCTATATAAGGTCATGCTCTTGCATTTATGCACCCTTCCATTTACGATTTCCAATCTTGAAATGCTGGGAGAACTGCTAATATGATGATGATGATGATGACTATGTATGTGTATGCACACATCCTTATCACTGTTATATTAGGTCATAGAGCTGCTAATGTAGGCCTTCGATTGCATTGACATTGCAGGTTCTTTCTAACCGCCTGCGGTACATATTGAGGCAGCCCGCCATCACTGAGGGGGAAAGTTTTTAAACCATTTTAAAGACACCATGCGGCCCATATGCCCAAATGCATGCCCCAACCAGGCTTTTCCTGCCGAAAAACCGGCCGATTGATGTAGAGAGGGTCGCGGACAATTACATAGCCAAGATGGATTAGAAAAGGCCCGATCGACGACAGAAGTGATCCGGACCGTCGGACCTTAAATCAGGCGTATCTCCCAATCCGGAATGAGTTATCGAACGTAAAATATATGATTTTGGGGTATAACGAGCTACTTTAACCGGAATGAGTTATCGAACGTAAAATATATGATTTTGGGTTGCGCAAGTTGGATTTGCGAAATACCGCCAAATTGTCGGTCGTTTCCCTATTTTAATTTCGTTTTTTCTATAAATAGTAAGTTTTAGTTTGATTATAACTTTTCCTCCGTTGGGCTTTAGGAGTTGTGCCCAATGCAAAAAGAGCTTAGAAAAATTAGGAGAATAGCTTGGTGACCTAAATAGGACATTTACTATTTTTTGCCAAAAACCTTGCGCGCTAGTATATATCACGACTGTCTATAAATAGTAAGTTTACTATTTATAGTAAGTCACAAGTTCCAAGAGTTTTAGTTATAGTTTGATTCTGATTTCTCTCCATTGCTTGGTATCCCTATGTAAAGGGTTGTGAACTCATTTTTTTTTTTCATTCATCAATCAATTTTGAATTTATTAGAATTTATTTATATTTTCCTACTTTCTTTCCTTTAGGATTCGAAAAGTCTATGTGAGGAGTCCAAAGAAGTTATGTGGATTTAGAATAGTTATCCTCTCAAGGAAGAGGGTGCTCGACCTCCCCCTACATCACTGATGTCACAATCACCAAACGGCTCCGTAAAAATTTCGGTCGACAGTAAGTGTACTAGAAAAATGTAACAACCATCCTAATCAAAGAAAAAGTAGAAAAAGATGCAAATATAATCAGTTTAAGCTACTTCTCTTGCATCTTGTTAGTGGGCCACTTTTGGCCATCAGAATGTAGTATACTAGTAAAAATTTTCAGTAAATTTACCATCGCAATGAATGGATGCCTGAAAATCATACCGTTCATATGATGGGCCCCATTGTTGATTGAGGATGTGCGAAAAAAAAAAAGAGACGCCCATCAGACAATCTAACAGTCCAATTAAATATAATTGTTACATTGGATGGCTTGGATAATCAGATAGGGGCATTATTGGGGAAAAAGGCCATCCAATAAACTGAATAGATTAATATAGGTTACCCCAATGTGGGCCCCACCTTCATCATTGATGGGTCGGACATAAAATATGCCTTTGGGTCGAACATTACGAGTGGATTCCACTCGTGAATAATTGTGTGGTCTGAATCAAGAAATATTAATCTATAATTTAATCATGCTTGAAAATATCTGAATAATTGGACTTGTAATTTCCTTCCCTAGTATTTTCATTGACCAAGATCCAACGGCTAGATACAATCCAGACCTTCTGTCTATGATGGCCCACTAAACAAAAAAGGATGACACTCTTTATTCGATAGGTTCTTACCCTCGGCCGGTTCTACTGCAAATCTTTGCCAATTACGCTTCGCCTACAACATAATGTATGAGGCTATCATGATGTGCACATGACATCCTATCCATCCATCATGTGTGGTCCCTCAGGTTCTTCTTGGCCTCTAGAAATCAGGAAGTTCCAAAACTGAGGTGGGCAACACCATGTAAAATCAAGCCTAAAACCTCTAAAATCAATTGGCTTGGCCCACCTGAGTTTTAGAATTCCATTCATCCAGATGTTTCATATCTTTTTTAACATATTGGATTTAATATAAATGAGAAAGTGGGTCCTACACACCTGGACGGTTTTTAATGGTCGACCGCTTCATCCCAACTGTTCTTTGTCATGTGGCCAACCTTTTCTCTTTTTCTTTCTTTTCTTCTTTCTCCTCCTTTTTCTCCCTCTCTTCTCTTTTACTTTTTCTTCTTTTTTCTTTTGTTCCTCCACTCTTTCTCTGTTTTATTATTATTATTATTATTATTATTATTAAATCTTTTCCCTTATCTTTTTCTTTATTTCGACTCTCTTTTTTCTTTATTAAAAATTCAGCAACTAACTTGGGTTAAAAAAACTCTTTTAAGTAAGAAAACTAACCATGAGTTAAAGTAAAAATACTAATTTAACTTGAGTTAAATAAGAAATAAGTGAGTGAAATGTGCTGTTCAACCTTTCTTATAAATAATGTGGGGTGAGGTGTCATAATACGCATGAATCCAAATCCTTTGCCTGCCACAAGCAGTAAAATTATTTTTTCACGCAACTTGATTCGTCCATGTATCATTGACATGGTCAGCAATGCTATATTATGTCCCAATTAATTTAGACCAATCACGATTTATGTCCTAGTTAATTTAGACCAATCACGATTTTTCTACTCTAGCAAGCAGGAAATAGGATTGCGTAATGAGTTACTCATTTTGCTTCTATCGTACTGAGTAAACTCAGTTGGGTTTACTATGAATGTATGTGGGTTATCACGTAGTCCATCCGTTTTTTGAAATTATTTTAGTGGAGTCTAAAATAGAAGTATTCTCAAAGCTCAAGTTAACCACACTATAAGAAACAATGCGAATAATGACTTCCACCGTTGAAACCTTGCTAGGGCCCACAATGATTTTTATTTGTCATCCAACCTGTTCATAAGATTACTTAGACATGGATGAAGGTAAAAAAACAAATATCAGCTTGATCCAAAACTTTTGTGGACCCTAAGAAATTTTCAACGGTAGAATTTCAATTCAAACTATTTCTTGTGGTGAGGTCCACTAGAGATTTGGATATATCTCATTTTTGGGATCAAACCATAAAATTGTCTGTTAAAATGGATGGACGGAGTAGATAAAATATGCAAATCTAAGGCTAAGCGTAACGAGTTACTTAGTACGCAATAGGCTTCCAGCAAGAAGCTTTTATCACACTGAGTAAACTCAGTTGAGCCTACTATGAATGTCCGTGGGTCATCTACGCCGTTCATCCATTTTTCAAGATTATTTTAGTGGTAGATTCTAAAATTGAAGTATTACCAGAGCTCAAGTTAACCACACTATAAGAAACAATGTGAATAATGACTTTCACCATTGAAACCTTGCTAGGGCTCACAATGATTTTTATTTGTCATCCATCCTGTTCATAAGATTACTTAGACATAAAAAACAGATATCAGTTTGATCCAAAACTTCTGTGTACCCTAAGAAATTTTCAACGGTAGAATTTCAATTCAAACTATTTCCCGTGGTGAGGTCTACTAGAGATTTGGATATATCTCATTTTTGGGATCAAGCCATAAAATTATTTGTTAAAACGGATGGACGGAGTAGATAAAATATGCAAATCAGGGTGGACCCCACGGAGTTTACTCAGTGCGCAATCCGCTTCCAGCAAGCAGAGGATCCAGATTCGAGACACCCGTAATGACGCCGGATGTAATACAAACGCTGGTAGGATAAGCTTATTCTACAAATTGTTGTATGTGTCACATCTTGGGTTGTCCTTCACATCCAATACGTTCAACACGTTTGTCCCTCAAGCTTTTCTGTGGTGGACAGAAATAACTCCAATCCAGAATTCAGGTGGGCCATCTCAGAGCCGAAATCTCAGGGTATGTTTGGACGGGCGGATTCCATGGGATTGGATTGTATTAGGTTGGAGCAGCATTTCCAAGGTAATGATGGCTGCGTCAGTGGATTGCTGGCAATCTCATGGGAGTGGTATATCACATGGGCCAGCATGTGGCATGTTTGGTCGGGCGGACGGATGTTGGCATTGCAACAGTGGGAGTGTTTGGCCGGGGCATGGGATTGCTGCAATCCCATGGGATTGAATCCAACTGCGGCACAGGGTTGGGAATAGTAGGTTATAACCGTCCACAGGCAGGAAACGGATTGGCTGCTGCCCCTGCCACCAGCTCTGTGGCTGGTGGTCTATGCTCTGTGAGCCCCACCATGATGTATGTGTTTCATAAGGTTTTGCTCATCCATTTTTACAAATCGTTTTACGGTGTGACCCCAAAAATTAGAGGGATATAAATCTCAGGTGGACCACACCACATGCTATTAATAGTGATTGGATATCCACCATTATAACACACAAAGGGCCCACTATTTGCAATTCATTTGACATCCAATCGGTTGATTAGGTCAAACAGGCCCAGATGAAGAGAAAATAGTGAGATCAGCTTAATTCAACCTTTGAAAATGGTCCCCAAAATTAGTTTTTAACGGTCTACCCTCATTCAGCACTATTTCCTATAACGTGGTCCACATGAGTTTTTGATATACCTAATTTTTGGTATCACACCGTTTAATGATCTAGTTTATTCAATCAATGTCACTATCACGTGAGACATGTCCACGTATCCGGTGGACCACATCATATGACCGTGGTGTGATACAAACATATCAATGTAATAAGCATGGCAGTCGATAATGTAATCCGGTCCACGGCGCATATGGCCAATGTCAGCATAAGTCAAGCATAAGTCATACAAAAAAAAGGGAGGAAAATGAACAAGTGACAAGAAGAAAGTTATACAGTACCAGTGTAAGGGTTAGAATTTAAAAATAACAATCAATGCAAGAAAAAGAACCACGATGGCAACCAAAATCGCAACGAGTCTCTCTCCATCTGATGGGGCAAGATCATCAGTCGACGCGGCCCTAGAAACCATGGCCTGGGTCGTCTGCCTTGTCTCTCGAATAAACGAAGTCGAAGAATGACGGATGTCCAGCTCATCAAAAATGGGGCAACCTGAACCGCAAGAGATTTTGTGCGAGGTTTCGACGGTGCACAGGTCTTACTGAAGTGAGTGTCCCAGCAAGCAACAACCTCCTTCCAGTTCTTGAAGGCACGATGTCTCCCTCCGCTAAATCCCTCCACCTCCAACCTAGCATCGTTCCAAGTCATATATATACCTGACCGACGTCCCACCAAGACGACATAGTACTTCTCCTTTCCCATCTACAATGACATGGAAGTAATTGGCACGAGATTCGTGTTTTGGAATAGAATCGCGAACAAAGATAACATGCACTATTGTCCTACTAAAAATAACCGAGAAGTAGAAATAAACTTACTAAATGAAAAGATAATAAGTTGTAAGTACGTACCCTTCTAAACAAGCAGAGTGTGTAGTCTTATCTGTCTTAATGTGCATAATGCAAGCAGGTGAAACCATATACGAAAGATATTAATTAGAAAAAAGTTGTTTATATCACATCAGTATATTGGTATACACTCCGCATATACCAACATAATATTAATCCCAAAAAAGAAAAATAAACTATTTACGGAAATCATGTCTATTAAAGTTATTACATGCCCAATTATATAACATGAAAACATAAATGTTGAAGATTGATCCTTAGATGGATTCGACATCTCCATCACCAAAGTGGTCATGGAGTGTTCTCTTCAACTAGTCAACGCGGCGCTCAGGTCGAAGATTGACAAAGAACGATGCCAGCTTCTCGTCCCTACTCAAGAGCTGACCAACTTCAATTAGAGTTGGGCATCGAACTGAGTCGGATCGGATGGGGTCCAACTCGTTCCGGTCCGAAGTCTACGTTGGCTAACCCGAAATCGATCCGATCTGGGACCAAGTCCAGTACACCTGAATCGAACCGATTCGACGCACGTTTGGACTGACCCGAACAGAGTCCAACTCGATCAGGGAAGCCGAGTTGGATCGGTTTGGATAAGGTTCAGATTGGGTTGGGTTTGTGGGTCAAACCATGAGGTATACGTTATATCCAAATCGTTCATCCATTTGGAGAGTTCATCTTAAGGTTTGAACCAAAAAATAAGATAGATCTAAAGATCAGTTGAACCACACTGCAAAAAACCATGGGGGATTGAACGTTTACCATTGAAACGCTCTTGAAGATCATGGAAGTTTTGTATTAATATGAAATTTGTTTTTCCTCTTCATCCATGTATTTTTAACCTTATTAACTAATTAGATGGAAAATAAACGTTATGGTGGGCCCTACGAATTTTGTAACGGTGAAAAACATTATCCTCGTTGCTATTTTCAGTGTGGTCCATTTGAGCTTTAGATATGATTCATTTCTTTTTTCAAATGCTCTATAGTGGTCACAAAAAATGGATAAACGGTATGGATATAATAAATACATCATTGTGGGGCCCATGTAACTTTGATTTCATTTGAGCCGTTCGTACAATGTGGAGCTCAAGGCCTGTTTGCGGTCTTATTCGTGTGGCACGTATCTGTTCCAGGTGTAATACGGCTGGTGTATTTCACTTGCACACGTAACAATTGAAATTTGGAAACGGATTGGCTACTCCCCTGCCACCGGCCCCGTGGTGGTGGTCCGTGCTCTGTGGGCCCCAGCATGATGTATGTGTTTCATACATTCTGTTCATCTATTTTTAAAGATAATTATAAGGCTTTGTACCAAAAATAAGAGGGATATAAATCTCAGGTGGACCACACCATGGGAAAACAATAGTAATTGGATATCCACCATTTAAATCCTCCTAAGGCCCAATATACTATTTATTTGACATCCAATTTATTGATTAGGTCATACCGACCCAGCTGAAGGGAAAAAACAAAGATCAGATTGATTCTAAACTTTTATGGCCCCCAAATAGCTTTTAATGGTTGACCTTCGTTGAACACTATTTCCTTTAATGTGGTCCACTTGAGATTGGGATATAACTAATTTTTAATATCATACCATAAAATTATCTAGAAAAATAGATGTACGGAGTAGATGAAACAAATACATCATTGTGGAGCCCAGAGAGCATCGACCAAGCCAATCCCTTTCCCTACGTAATATACCTGGTGTTGTTTCACTTTCACTGTTTCACACGCAATCAGTTACACTTACACTCACGTTAAAAATATTAAAATATCATGATATTTTTTGGGCCCACCAAGGTGTGGTTCACAATCCAGACCATCCATTATGTGTGTCACACTTGGATTAGGGGTCAAACCAAGTTTAAGATGCATCCAAATTTTAGGTGGGCCCCACCAAGTGCTTTTATATGTTTTAGGAATGTCTTCACATGATTTTAGATGGTATGGCCCACCTAAGTTCCGTATACAGCTGATTTTTGGGATATCCCATAATTTAAAGGGGACCCATCAAATGCACGGTGTTGATGTTCGACACACATCACGGTGGGCCCACACAGCTCAACCTCACCGGAAGTGGCATGAGCTGGATTGCATAGAACATGTTCCCTCTATGTGTAGCTCGGTGCTCAATGCACCCGAGCCTTATCATGTGGCAGAGGTTTTGGCTACTCCTCCTTCCACTGGCCAATGGTGGATAGTCGGTGCTCTGTGGACCCCAGCATGATGTCTTTATTTCATCCATGCCGCCCATCTATTTTTGTAGATCATTTTATAGTATTAAAGTAAAAATAAGGTATATCCCAATCTCAAGTGGACAACAATATAAGAAACAGTGTTGAATAAACATTGTGCGGATCAAGTCAGATCGAATCGAATCGGATCCAATCGGATCAGATTTCGGATCGGGTTGGTCCGGATTAACTATTGATCCGAACCCGATCCGATTTACGGTCGGATCTGACTGGGCCAACTCGATTCGACCCGATTCTGACCTTCGGTTCGGTTTGGTTCGGATTGGATCGGGGCGGATCAGGTCGGATCCGTCGTATCGGTCCATTTCTGCCTAGCTCTAACTTCAATCAACTCTGAGTTAGTCAGGCCTTGGACCTCTTCTAATACATCAAGTACTTTGGTAATGCGATTCACCTCTTTTCCTAGGCCAAAATTGAGCATAGCATTTGCAACGGTCTGGAGAGAGGTCCTGAGTACATCACAGGGACGAGGAGGGCGCGATCGTTTCCTTGTTGTGCTCCCACCTCGACTACTATCGGAATTAATAGTTCGAGTGGGGGTGCCACGTGAGCCGTGTTGTCCCATCGAAGGACTGTCTGGTGAAAATGGAATGATCCATGTGAAGTCTATTACAATATCATCTGAGAGGTCAATCGTATCGTCGATATCATCATTGAGCTCTCTCCATGCATCATTGAGATCTCGTTGAAGACGAGATGATGATGCTGATGTGGCAATACTCTTACTGCCTTACCATAACGTCCCGTGTCCTGGTCCGAACCGACGATAACTGTAAGGTCATCCATTCTCTCAATGTGTTTCTTGTGGAGTCTTTCAGCACGCGGGTGAGACTACAACCATACAAATAGCATTTGTAAAGTCAGTAAGTAGTAGATACTGATGTGATCTACAAAATTTCATCTTTTGATCTTCATACCTTAAGATATTCCTCTCAGACTTCATCAGGAGTCGTGACCACCATCCGGTCATTGTCCCATCCAAACCCACTAGCTGCCAACATATCCTTCACTGCATTATACTCTCTCTTGTAATACCTCAGTCGATTTGACACATTCTGACACTTGAGGACTATATTAGTATGCTTCGTCACGGCTTCGGTAGCAATATGGTACGCCTCACGTTTGAAACCATTATCGGCTTTATGTCCCAATGCAACCTGTTCGAGAAATATGTCGAACATAACCTGATCCATAGCAGTAGTCCATTTTATTTTTAGGGCTCTGGACGGAGGCTCAGCTAGGGATTTGACCGTTTTCGCGCGTGGAGAACATCGAGTCGCTACCACTAGTGTTTTGATCGGTGACTGTGTTGGTGTCGATGGATCATTAAACATCCTATATACCATAGCACCTGAATATCAAATACATATGATGGTTTGTAAATGTCAACCATAATTGTGAGAATGATAATTTATTTTTAAAGAAGGATTAACAAAATCATCATCTGGTTAATCCATATGATGAATCCATCTAGCCAGATTTGGAAGATCCTAATTCCATGTTGAGATACATACTGTTTTGTGAAAGTAAATATCAGCAAGTAATGAAAATTAAACATATAAAAACCTACTATCTACTCTTACTATTTCGTTGTACATCTCCCCACATTCTGGCTGTAATATCATCGGGCACGCGAATCTAAGCATCCTTCTCACGCTGAGTTGCTCGCAGTAACCATTGTCGCTCGTCGTTCGTTGATACCTCATGAGGCATTGGGTTACTCTCGCCATCAGCAACAAATATACCAATGTATTTTCGATCTTCTTGAGACTCGTGTTTGATACGTATGAAATTGTGTAAGACGCAGTAGGCTATCACAATTTTAACTTGTGTGTGGAATTCATACTGCATTGCACTCTTCAAGATGGGGAATCTGCCTTTCATAACACCAAAACAACGCTCGATTGCATTGCGCAATTGTGCATGTTAGTAATTAAACAGCTCCTTCATGTTGGCCGACACTCTCCAATTCGATATTCCTGTAAGTGGTATCGAATGCTCTGGTCTGGAGCCATAAAACCGGGTGAATGTGCATATTCAGCATCGACAACATAATATTTTCCTACACATTTGAATTAATGTCCCATTGAGTGAACAATCAAAGAATTCAAGTAGATGGAATATATTAACAATCTTTTAACAGATAATCAGTACTATGTGGGACAAGCAACAGATCATCTGATCAACTCAATGCATTGTGTAACACCCTAGCATCCGAAGTAAAACCCTCCCAACTAGCCAATATGTATATAAAATTCATATCAAATGAACACGCCGCTAATATGTTTTAGGAGAGGACCCCTTTTGATTGTGGAAGCTCGCTTGGTCAACTGCTGGCACATGAGCCGGAATGTGTGTACCATCAATTGCACCGACGCAATCCTAAATGCATCGGATCATATGTCATGTCGGCTAAGTGTGTGAATGCAGGGAAGTGACAAATACATATATAGAAATCAAGCCCACCATAATTTATACCTGAAAGTAGGCAGCCCAATTTGCGTTTGTTTGAATCTCAGAGGGAGTTGTTGGTCCGGCCTGTTTAACGAAATCGGGGTACATTGATACAATTGCATCTAGTACACGATGAAAGTGCCGACTCACTGTTTCACCCGATCGAAGAATCTATGACCAATGACACGATTCCAAACATTGTGCTCCACCGTGTATAGGAAAATAATTAACTATTCTTCAAGACTCATAAGACGAGTATCACGCATCATTGCCTTCTCGCGTAGATAGGTACATAGTTCGAAGAATGTCTCTCGATTCATCCTAAAATTGCGTGACGCAATCCCGATCACTGGCCCTAATGATAGAGTTGATGAACCTGCCTCGCTCATCATTTCCATGACGAGCCGATTGTTTGAACATGTATTCACGACAGTATTCCCCGACAGCCGCTACACAAGCCACCACCGCCTGAACAACAACAGCCCTCTCCATCTCTACTTCCTCTTCTTCATTCTCCATCGCCAACTAATAACCAACACTATCAGGTTCGGACGTCTTTTAAAATATGTAAAGTGTAAATGTATTGGTTTATACTACATTATTATTCCATGTCATATTTCTCGAATGTGATAGCAGCATGTAAATCTAATCTAGATAAAGACTATATATATATATATATATATATATATATATATATATATATATATATATCTATATATATATATATATATATATATATATAATATATATATATATATAAACATTTTAGGAGTCAGCCTGAAAAGCATTTCCTAACATATATAGTCGTGTAATAGTCTCCTCAATGTTACATGATTCACATCCTTACGGCTTAAACTAATTTCAAGCAAAGATTAATCCTTACAACATAAAACAACACTTCTTATGGCTAAATATGCTCTATATAAAAATACTGCACTAAGTTTTATAAAGCGAAATTATACAAGGCCAGGATCGCCAAGGATAAAGATGAGATAAGCGATGTACCAGGGGTGATATCTCTTTTTGCAAAAAATGGTAATTCCCAAAGAGTTACCAACTGACGGTGTAAGAACAAACCTGACACATTAAACGCAAGGAGATCAGTTTATTTATCAGTCCAACCCATTTGGACAAAAAGAGAGGATTTATTCACAGTGTAAGCTACAATGTGTACTATTTTTTGTAAAATCTACTGAGATGAGAAATTCCATATTCAGAAATTACGTTTTCTCCACTACTAAAATGAACATGACACAAAAAGCAGCATAAACAAAGCACACAGGAAGAAAACAATCACATAAAAGACAATGAAAAAGAAAGAATTTCTATCAATTGTACTGCTTCAATTCTCACACAGGAATGTAGGTGCAAATAAATTCAAAGTGGTTGGTATTAAAACCAATGCCTTGATAGAAAACCCAATACTAGGAAAAGCCCCAATGTTAGCTGACATGCAATAAAGAGAGAGAGAGAGAGAGAGAGTCGCTGAGAGAGAGAGAGAGAAAGAGAGAGAGAGAGAGAGGGGTGCATATAGGTTTATATGTAAATTTCCAACTAATGTACTTCTTCAATGCAATGACAGAAAAATGGGTGCATATAAAATTAGTTCTCTATAGATTCAAAGCCTTTTGGCCTTTTGGACAGTCTTGTCTTTTTCCATTAAATAAGCTCCACTCTATGGAAAGAAGGCAACAATCTCCATTTTAGGAGTCTTACATATAGTTTATGAATAAATCAAATAATCGATAACTGTTAATCAAAATCCTGTAACAGTTGAGTACTGAGAAAAGAGCGAAGACATGTGCAAGATAACAAGGCTAGAGATTGGATCTTATAAAGCCTCAGCCCACCGAAAATCATGAATAACAATGAACAATGAACATTATAATATAGGATACAACACACACACACACACACACACACACACACACACACACACACATATATATATATAAAACAAAGAATCCTTCCTACATAGCGCAACACATCCTATAGCTAAATAATAATCAATATAAAAATCAAGCACTAAGCTGTATATATAATGTGCTGGATTGAAAGCCAAGGATAAAGCTATCATTAACTGACGTACCAGTGGTGTTCTCTCCTTTTACAAAATAGTGATTCCTAGCGAGTAACCAACTGACGGTGTAAGAACAAACCTGACACATTAAATGTAAAGAGTGCCCAATTTATTTTTCAGTTCAACCCATCCAAAACAGTCTTAAAATCCATTTATTCACAGTGTAATTAACTACACAACTAAATGTCAAAGTGAAAATAGGAGTTAACCTACTTTTCAGATAAAGGGGCTCCCTAAAGCAAATAGTAGCTGAGAACTCCGAATCCCAGACTTCATGGCTCGACGTTTGCAAAACCCAGATTGGCATTAGATATAGTTTTTAGACAAAGTCAACTTGAGGGGAGCAAGAGCAATGACGAGCACTACCTGTATATAACTGAATGTGAAGAAGACAGAATGTAAGATTCTTTACACAAACATACCACTAGATAAGATTTACCGTTAGCGGAACATACTAGCATAAATCCATGCCATATGGTAGATGGATAGGAATTTAAAAATCTAGAAATTGACTGATATATACACGATTGAATCCAGAAAATACCAGCAAAACCCAAAATTTAAACGATTTTCATATATAGTTACCAACAATAGAAAGAAACAATTCTTACTCTATAAATAAACCAAGAAACGTCTTCTAATGTAAAACTGAATGTGAAGAACAGGATAGGAAATAATCTATGCACAAACACACCTTTTGACATATGCAAGTAGATGAATTTATATACATCATGCCATATCAAAAGATTCCAAAGGTAGGTAAGTGCAAACAGGAACATAGCTTTGCATAAAAATGGATCACTTTGGTAATTTAAAATAAATTTCATAACTAGAGTACATGCAAACCACAGGAGACAAAACTGCAATTTCATATATGTTGACAACAAATAAAACAATCCTTCCTCTAGATGAACCAAGAAACTTCTTTCATATCCAAACGGAATGTGAAGCACGTTTCCTATAAGAATCTTTGCACAAATAGACCACTCCACCGATGCAACTAGATGAAAATATCTAGCATCATCCCATGTCATGTGCTAGATGGATGGGAATGACAAAACTGCAATTATACTGAGAATACATTCCACCAAAAAATTGAGTTCATCTCATTTTACTTAACAGAACCACAGACGGTCTTTCAGCCAATGAAGATAGCTCTGGTATCCAAAGATTGGTATTAGTAGTCATTCTCAAATTCATAACTAAATTCCAAGTAAAACTAGCAACAGTAAATGTATATGAGAAGCCCGGTAATAGGAAAAGCAGACTGAACTCGAAGTTAATATTAAACGAAATTCCACACAATATAAAAACCACAATCCATATTGTTAGAATATTTTGTGATCTTATTACCATACTTTGTGTGATCTTGTTATATTAGATTGTAAATCTCTAGCTATGTAATATTCTCTCTAGCTATGTAATATCCTATATTTAGCACCTAGGATCTTTCTTACAACTATGCATATTTACTATCAATAGGTTGTAATCATACTATAAAGAGGGTGTTCTTCCTTCAATACAATACACATTGAAATACAGAATTTCTACGACAATATCTGCAGCTTCCTTCTTCAACAACCACTTCCATGGCTGCTGTCACCGTCACTTCCAGTTTATGGCATGCCCGATTGGGTCATGCCTCACTTCCACGTGTCCAGTTCTTGGCCTCTCAGGGTCATCTAGGATCAGTTAATTTTCAGTCATTTGATTGTGTTTCATGTCATCTTGGAAAACAGACACATTTGTCCTTTAATAAAGTGAATCTTTTTCTTCTGCACCTTTTGACTTAGTCCATTCTGATATTTGGGGTCCCGCCCCGATTCTGACTGAGGGGGGATCTCGGTATTTTGTTATCTTTGTAGATGATTACAGTCGTTATACTTGGATTTATCTGTTACGACATCAGACTAAACTCACAAATGTTTACCATAATTTTCACAAAATGGTACATACTCAATTTTCTTGTACCATAAAACTTTTCGTTCAGATAATGCTATGGAATACAAAGATAAATCTTTTCTTACCCTTTTACAACAAAATGGAACAGTATCTCATCATTCTTTTCCATACACTTCTCAACAGAATGGTCGAGCAGAACGTAAACATCGTCATATTCTAGATACGGTAAGAGCACTTCTCATCTCTGCTTCTCTTCCAGAACGCTTTTGGGGTGAAGCTGCTCTCACTACTGTCTACACTATCAATCGTGTTCCCTCACCTACCATCCACAATAAAACTCCTTTTGAGTTTTTGGTTGTGTTTGTTTTGTCACTCTTCCTACACATGAACACACTAAATTAGAACCACGATCCAGACTCTGTTGCCTTCTTGGTTATGGTCTCACTCAGAAAGGTTATCGTTGCTATGATACCATAGCCAAACATCTTCGTATTTCACGTCATATGGAGTTTTGGGAGCATAAGATGTTTACGAGTCTTTCTCCTTTTCCATAGTCCTCTTTCAGTTATGCTCCTATTTTTACTGATCCATCTATTGCTTTAGTACCTCACCCCTCTGCAGAGATGCTAAGCTCCTCAGACGTTCATTCTACGGCTACTCCTGATCCAACTGACACGTCTGCTGATCCTCCTACTACATCAACTGCCTCTGAGTCTGTCCAGGTACCTGCACTTCGTCACTCCACTAGAGTAAGAGCCCCTCCTTCTCATCTTCAAGACTATCATTGTTTTTATGCCCTTGCCACTCTTCACGAACCACATACTTATCGTGAGGCTAGTACTGATCCTCTTTGGCAAAAAGCTATGTCTGATGAACTAGATGCTCTTACCAAAAATCATACTTGGGACCTTGTGGATTTGCCTTCGGAAAGTCTGTAGTTGGCTGTAAGTGGGTTTACAAAATCAAGACTCGGGCAGATGGATCAGTGAAACGATACAAAGCTCGCCTTGTTGCAAAGGGTTTCTCTCAGGAGTATGGTATTGACTATAAGGAGACTTTTGCTCCTGTTGCTCGACTTACCTCTGTTAGATCTTTGCTTGCAGTAGCTGCTGTGCGTCATTGACAACTTTTTCAGATGGATGTCAAAAATGTCTTCTTGAATGGCAATCTTGTGGAGGAAGTCTATATGCATCCTCCACCTGGCTATGATCATCCTCCTCACAAAGTCTGTCGTCTTCGTCGTGCTCTTTATGGTCTCAAACAGGCCCCTCGAGCCTGGTTTGCCAAATTTAGTTTTGTTGTTGCTCAACAGGGCTTTGTTCCTAGTGCATATGACTCTGCACTATTTATGCGGACTACTGGTGCTGGTACTATTCTTATCCTTCTTTATGTTAATGACATGATCATTACAGGGAATGATCTCTCTGGTATTCGAGATCTTCAACACTTTCTGAATCAAAATTTTGAGATGAAGGACTTGAGGCAGCTTAACTACTTCCTTGGTCTTGAGGTGACTTCCGGTTCAGATGGTTATTATCTATCTCAGGCTAAGTATGCTTCTGACTTGCTTTCCAAAGCAGGCTTGACTGACAGCAAAACGTGCACTTCTCCTCTTGAATATAATATTAAGCTTCTCACTACTGACGTGAATCTCTTCCAGATGCTACTCTGTATAGGCAATTGGTCGGTAGTCTCATCTACCTCACAGTTACTCGCAGAGACATTTCCTATGTTGTTCACTTGGTTAGCCAGTTTATGAGTACACTACGCTCTACTCAGTATGCTGTCGTTCTTCGTATCTTACGCTATTCAAGGGGACTTTGTTTCATGGTCTTCACTTTTCATCACACTCATCTCTGGAGCTCCGCTCTTATTCTGATGCTAACTGGGCCGGTGATCCTACTGATCGTCGCTCCACTACGGGTTATTGTTTCTTACTTGGTACTTCTCTCATTTCTTGGCGCAACAAGAAACAGACTGTTGTTACCCGATCCAGTACTGAGGCTGAGTACCGTGCACTTGCTGATACTACAGCTGAACTTTTGTGGCTACGATGGCTTTTGACAGACATGGGTGTTTCTCAGTCGACTAGTTCTCCTCTTTATTGTGATAATCGGAGCCCCATTCAGATTGCTCACAATGATGTTTTTCATGAGCGGACCAAGCATATCGAGATTGACTATCACTTCATTCAGCACCACCTCCAGCAAGGTACACTACATCTTCGATCCATCTCCTCTGAGGATCAACTTGCCGATATTTTCACGAAGTCTCATTGTTGAGGGTCAAATATTGCATATTAGACCCTAGCAATTACCTGATTTTATGAATATGATACTGTTTGACGGCCTGTTTAATCGTGTTCGTGATGCAGGACGTATTTACAAGCTTGGATTGAAATAGGAGCTTAAAGCATGGATTTAACGCTCTGATGACACCAAAGGCAATAGACGGACTTCAGGGACTGAGATCGACAGAGTTGCACGCCAAAGATCGAAGAAAATCGAGAAACTGAAGCTTACGTGGCCCGAAATTGGTCCATAATGCAAGATCACAGGGTTCCCACCATCCGTTAGGCTCGAAACTTCATACATGGCCTGAGGACCATAAATTAACCGTACACGTCAATTTTCATCCATTGGAGACCTCTAGAAGCAGCCCAACAGGCATATCAGCCCCGTAATTCCTTAAGTGGGGCCCACTTGATATCTGGATATGCTTCAATTTTCATCTCAAACCCTTAAATTGGATGGAGGAGAGGATGAACGGATCAGATTTCTCTTAAACATCACAGAGAGGCTCACCTGGGGGGCGTGCGTGTGCACAACCGTTGCGCACATGCAACACGCCGGAACATCCAATGTCGGTCAGCGGGTGCTGATCGACACTTTCCTTAGGAAACTCAAAGACGCAACGGCGTCCGCACTAACCGACGCTGGGTTTTGATAGTGGACCCCACCCATCATCCAAACGGATGATCCGGACCGTCCATATGCTCCATAGGGTTGGGAAGATCCTATCCATGGTGGCCTTTTGGCCCCATGCATACGAAAACACGTGGATCATCGAAAAACGCAGGATGGACGGTGAATTGATTTTATACAGTGGACCGCACAAAAACTCCATGAAAACTACTTCTTCCTGACTGAAATTGCGCCAGGAATCCAATGAACGGGTCGGATTTCCACAAATGTATCACTGTGGGGACCACCGAACACGTCAGCGCCCAATCTTCAAATTCGAAAACGGCAACTACCGTTTTGCGCTGTCTGCGAACGGACGGCTGGGCCGTTTTGCGGACGCTAGTGGGCCCCACCCATCACCCATACTGCTCATCCAATCCGTCCACCGTGTAGAGGGATTCGAAAGCTTCAAAACCTATGCTGATACTTTACACCCATGCATGCACACGTATGCGGTACATAGGCCATAAACGGACTGCCCTGCAATGTTCAAAACTGATCTTTTTGTGATTTCTTCTCTGAGCAGCGTCAATGGACATTCAAAACCTCCCATTCTTGACTGAAATTTTGTTCTGAATACAATGGACGGGGTGGATTTCCCAGAAAAATACCTCTGTGGGGCTCACCGATCGCGACAGCGAAAGGGTGCGAAAGTTTCGCACATATTAGGAAATCCGATTTTTCAGGTGATTGTGGGCCACCATCTTTGATCATATGGTAGATCTGAACCTCCCATCATGTAGAGGGATCAAAAATGTCTTAAGGGACGCTGTTTCTTTGGAAAATAAGCGAGAAAAGTACCGAGTTTTGAAGCTCCGAACTTGGCTGCGAAAAAGCTTTCGCTGTTACTGCGACAGCTTCTGCGACAGCTCTCCATCGCCTCCAACAGCTATAAAAGAGGGTTTTGGACGTGGGGAGCAGGCATCGAAGGCCTTGGACGAAGAATCTCACGTGAGAGAGAGAAAGACAGGGAGAAAAGAAAGAGTTTTGTTGTTTTTTCTTTGGTTATGCTTTTCTTCTCAAATTTCTGATGAGATCTAGCCCATCCATGTGTGGCTAAACCTCTTAGCTAGGGCTAAGAGGTGAAGCTTGTGGCGTGATGGGACCAATTCTATGGCGTTGATTTATGGTTATGAACTGATGTTTGATTCTAGTTTGATTAATTGAAATATTCATAGTTTTTAATGATTTGTTGTGACTTAAATTACAATAGATCTGCGATGGCTTTGAGTATTTCCTTCTTCCTCATATTTTGATTGTGAAATCGGGAAACCCTGTTGTTCACCATTGCCCCTTGGACATGGTTGGATGATGGAATTCTTCCTAACATTCATACATCTTCTGATTGGTTATTGATTGGTTTAAGTTCTGTTGATTACCTTGTCTCATGGGCATGGATTTGTGATGGAATCATATCTAATTCTTATACTTTTTATCTATTTTGAAAACTAGATCAAAAGGAAGTTCATATTGATTTTCAGGTTATATCTTCCAACTGGATGAAGATGGGACTCGAAGTTCAATTGAGTTCATGAATCGACCATAGATCTCCCTGATCTCTACAAGTGGATCCTCTGAATCCCTAGTTTCCATCTCTCTGAATTCTTTAAGTTTAGATTAATATTTCACCATTATTCCTCAAATCACAATTGGTTTAGATTTCATCTTAGCCTAGTTCTAGATCTGGTTATTTTCAGATAACGTACAGGTTTCAATCCCTGTGGATTCGACCTCGGTCTTACCGAGTTTATTGCTACATCACAACCCTATACTTGGGGAGTGAACACTCATCCTCCTGGTCAACTTCGTGATCTTGTTTCCAAACTCAAGTTGACTTCATCATCTCGAGTTTGAGGGGGATGTTAGAATATTGTGTGATCTTATTACCATACTTTGTGTGATCTTGTTATATTAGATTGTAAATCTCCAGCTATGTAATATTCTTTCTAGCTATGTAATATCCTATATTTAGCACCTAGGATCTTTCTTACAACTATGCATATTTACTATTAATAGGTTGTAATCATACTATAAAGAGGGTGTTCTTCCTTCAATACAATACACATTGAAATACAGAATTTCTACGACAATATCTCTCTTTCTCTTTATTTCTTCACATATGCCTAAATAGTACCTGAGAAACAGTACAACAAAATAGGCAGATGTGGAAAAACAGGATACCTCATAACAAATGACAAAATACACTTCGGATATTCAAAGAAATTCCACACACTAGACTGAATGTTAAAAATAGTATACTTAATAATCTTTGCACAATCACACTTTTTGACAAATGCAAGTAAATGAATTTGTAGGCATTTTGCCATGTCATAAGTTTTCAAGGGTGGGAAAGTGAAAAGTGAAAAATTTCTGAGAATACATGCCAGGAAAAAATTGATTTCATCTCACCAGAACTGAAAGAAAGCACATGACATGGACTCCTTTCAGCAAATGAAGACTGAAGTAATCAAACAATACTTATTATTGGTAGTGTATATAAAATCTTAGAACTGGATTCCAAGGACAACCAACAACTATAAATCCATCGAAAACAAACTGGTAACAAGGAAAACACAATAAACTTGAAGTCCAACTTATTCCGCATTGAGAAAACAATCAAAGTAACTACCCACTGTGAAGTAAACAACTATTCATGAAGAACAATCCACATCAATTTCAGAGAAATTAGTAGTGTATAAGACAAATTTCAACTTTATGCATATTGAAGAAAACCCATATGACAAAATATACAAAGATAGTCAGATGAGTCGAAGTTGATATTGAATGAAATTCCACACAATATGAGAAACAGAATCCATATGCCCAAATAATACCTGAGAAATAGCAAAGCAAAATAGATCCATGTGAAACAACAGGATAATAACAAATGACAAAATATGCAAAGATATTCAGAGAAATTCCACAGACTATAAGGAATGTGAAAAACAAGATACTTAATAATCTTTGCACAAACACATCACTTGATAGATGCAAGAAAATGAATCTGCAAGCAGTTTGCCATGTCTTAAGTTTTCAAGGGTGGGAAAGTGAGAAGCATCCTTTTTTTGAGAATACATGCTACTGTTAACAAAGATTTCATCTCACCAGAACTGGATAGAAAATACACATGAACTCCTTTCAGGAAATGAAAATGGAAGTGATTCAAACAATGATTATTATTGGTAGTGTAAATCAAATCTCAGAACTGGATTCCAAGGAAATCCAACAACAGTCAATCCACAATTTGATAAGTAGTAATAAGGAAAACAGACTGAACTTGACAGGCTATCTTATTCCACATTGAGATTCAATCGAACTAATTGCCCACTGTGAGTAAACAACAATTCATGAAGAACAATCAACATCAATCGGAATAAAATTAGTAGAGTATAAGACAAATTTCAACTTTATGCATATTGAAGAAAACCAATATGACAAAATATGCTAAGATAGTCAGATGCTGTGAAGTCGATATTAAATGAAATTCACATAATATAGAAAATAGAATCCATATGCTCAAATAATAACTGAGAAACATTAAAGCAAAATAGACAAATGTGAAAAAACAAGATACTTAATAACAAATGACAAAATATACAAAGATATTCAGAGAAATTCCACAGATTAAATTGAATGTGACAGAACTGGAGACTTAATAATCTTTGCACAAACACACCACTTAACAGATGCAAGTAAATGAATTTGCAAGCATCTTGCCATGTCATAAGTTTTCAAGGGTGGAAAAGTGAAGACAAAAAATTTATGAGAATACATTCCACAAAAAAAAAAAAAAAAAAGGATTTCATCTCAATTGACTTAACAAAAAATACACATGACCTTCTTAGCAAATGAAGATAGCAGTGGTCAAACAATGATTAATATAGTTAGTTTAAATAAAGATAATATAACTGGATTCCAAGGAAAACCAACAACAGTAAATCCATCTGAGATCAATGGTGAGAAGAAATTTAGAAATTGATTTTCAAGTCCAATGGATAGACATATGAGATCTACCAATGTAATACTACAAGTAAGTAAAGAGAAATTCATGAAGAACAACAACGGATTGGGGCCAAGTCAGAGAAAATACCACATTATCTAACATATGCGATCTACTAAACTAAAGAAAACCATATAAAATCAAAATCCAAGAAATATATACAGAGAACCCAAAACCCCCCCGGATCAGGATATTGCAAAGACTTCTACAATCAGAACCCAAAAGGCCAAAACCTGAGAAGCGATATAGAAGAAAACTCAGACGGCCATACTCCAACAACAAATCCACCGTCCGAGTTCTAAGAACTTCAAGAAAAATGAAACGATACAGGGAAATACATCACATGTGTATACATCATACTAAAGCATTAGGAATAACAGAGCATCATTCTAAGACCTATGAAGAAGAAATCCAACAACACATATATATCCGAACTTCAAACGATGCCATGGCAGCCAGCTTGACAAGCTCAAATGCATGACATTTGGGCATATTTCGCCAGTTGATGAGAGGGATACATCACAAAAAATGAAAATCATTCGTGCCCCTCTCAGATGTTAGAGAAATCAACAATTCCTGGAACATGCAAGACATATGCACATGACACAAGGGCGTTTCATGCTCGAGGGCGAGGAAGACAACCTACCTCAGCCTGACCACTCCTTTTAGCTCGTGATGGCAGACCCGGTCATCTGAAAACAGCCATTGGGACCTGAAGGCAACCTTTATAAGGCAATTTCGCACCAAAAAAAAAAAAAATCTCTCCATCTACCACATCTCCCACCACAAATGCATACCCTGAGAAATCCCATCTTTAGCCTGTATGATGGACTATCGACGGGAGTGAGATGGGATTGAGAAGGGATCGTAATAATCCACTAATCTCTTCAGCGTGGGATTTCGCAATCCTAGAGAAAGCCGTTCGAATCCAGCGCGATCTGCAGCAGATCTTCGATCCCTCACCGTCCAAACAGAGACCCATACAGATGGGCTGTGATTTCAAAACCCTATCCCACCTACTCCACCCTACTCCATCGCTTCTCGGCCGTCCAAACACACCCTTACCCACCCTCTTTTAATCTTTAGCTGGGCGTTTTTGGCCCTTAAAAAAAAAAACCACTATCGACTGGGTTCTACTGGTCAACTCCTACACGGCCCCCTGACATGGGAATTTCCCGCGGAAGAATTGATGAAGCGGATCATCCACCACGATGTTTGTGAAAAAAACGACATGTTCATCCGTTTTTCCGCATCATTTTACACATGCGATGATTAATGAGTCTAATCCAAATTAAACTCAAGTGGGACATTGATTGATGCACATTGATGTTGACGGGAGCGGATCATCCAGGTGTACCTCACACCAGCTATATAGCTGCTGTCTTGACGTCACTAAGTTATGTGGGTCTGATCATGAGGTATTTGTTATATCCAAACCGTCCATCAATTTGGAGAGATCCTCTTAAGGTTTGAGAGGAAAAATAAGACAGATCTAACTATCAAGTGGACCACACTGCATAAAGCAGTGGGGAATGAACGTCTACCAATTGAAACCCTTTTTGGGGTCTCGAAAGTTTTGGATTAATATGAAATTTGTTTTTCCTCTTCAGGTCTTTTTGACCTTATGAACAGATTGGATGGAAAATAAACGTTATGGTGGGCCCTACGAATTTTTTAACGGTCAAAATCATTATCTCCGCTGCTATTTGTGGTGTGGTACAGATGATGTTTGGATATGGTTCATTTTTTGGTATAATGCTCTAAATGATCTCTAAAATTTGAGGAGCGGTGTAGATATAATAAATACATCACTGTGGGGCCATGTAACTTTGATCTCCTTTGAACCGTTCGTACAACTCGGAGCGCGCGGAGCGTCCGTGCTTGTCTTCGCACGACACGTATCTACAGCAGCTATATAGCTGATATGTGGTACACCAGCCAACCCGCACCCATCTATTATCGGGATAACAGTTTAGTGGTTGCTACCCTTGAAACGGATTGGCTACTCCCTCTGATGTATGTGGTCCCCACCATAATGTATGTGTTTCATCTGTGCCGTCCATTTATATTTTTGGGTCCTTTTATAGTATGGGACCAAAAATGAATTATATTCCAATCTCATGTGGACCACATGAAGGGAAATAGTGTCGAATCAACGTTCACTATTAAAAACTTTTAGGGGGCTATAAAAGTTTTGGATCAAGCTGATTTTTGTTTTTTTTAATTTTCCCTTCATCTGGTTCTGTATGACTTAATCAACATATTGGATGTCAAATAAACAGTACAGTGGGACTTATGAGGATTTCAATGGTGGATATCCAATCACTATTGTTTTCCTATCGTGTGGTCCACCATAGATTTTTATCCCTCTCATCTTTGGGATCAAGCCTAAAAAAATCTGTAAAAATGGATGAAACACATAAATCATGGTGGGGCCTACAGAGCACCAAGTAGCCAATCCGTTTCCTATTACCCCCAACGGTGTGGGGCTTACCTTGATGTATTTTTTTTGTCTGTCTGTTTTAACATCAGATTTCAGGTGCCATCCCAAACGCCATTAAACTAGAAACAGTGATGGATGATCATTAAAAATTTATTGGACTATAAACATTTCGAATGAAGATTTCCTTTGGATATTCCTTTATGCGGATCTTCTTGACATTATCAAGAGTTTGGTCTGCAGATAAACATTATGAAAACCCTATGACGTGCCCTTTATAATTTTTAATGTCTAGATAATTAATATTGTTTCCTCATTATAGAAAAAAAAAAAAAAAAAAAAAAGAAAACTCAAATTAATATTGTTCCTTATAGTGCAGACCACCTGATATTTAAATCTTTGTAATTTTTGGTATCCTATCCTAAAATAATCTGAAGAAACTGATGAACCGCGTGGATATACACCACATCATCAAGTTTAGCCCCATGGTGAGGGTAATATACGCTAAGGAGGCATTTGGCCAGAGTATTAGATGGGATTAGTTGGGATAGAATCGTATTTGGTCCTATTCAATTCCATCTAACATTCGGAGAGGATGAGAAATGTTGGGATTAGGTGGGATGGAATTGCATTTAGTGTCATGGCATTGCATTTGGTCCCATGTAGGATTTTCATGGATTTTGAAATTCACAGCACATGTGGGCCCCGCATTGATGTATGTGTTTATCCATGCCGTCCATTCATATACACCGTTTATATGTGATATTCTGGTTATATATGTGTACAAGTAAATGACATCCATTGTGAATTTGGTTTGTTGATTACAATTTCATGGTCTATTAAACATGATTTTACTTAAACCGGTGTTTTCCTATAACTAATTTTTTTTCTCAAATATGAGATTGGATGACTGCAATACCATGGTATTTCAGGACATGCAATCATTGTGCAATAATAATGTTAATCCTATCTAATATAATTCATTACCCTTCAATTCCACCGACCAAACACCCCCTAAGGTGCTACAAGGTAACACACGACTTGGCTGACCCAGGAGCCAGCACGAGATTGTCCACTTACTCTGCCAGCTTCAAGGTGGCTACTGGCAGAGCCACGTGGGCTGATTGCACATGAGTCAAATCGAGTCGAGTTTTGTACAGCTTAGCTCGGCCAATAACTAACCTCAGCTTGAACTCAGCTCGGCTTAGTCCTCAAGTTTGTTTGGTCAGTTTCGCTCCGTGGGGATTGTCAGAATCAATAACAATGGTGAGGATCACCTAATGCATGTGTATTTTAGGCCCCAGGCAAATAGCGTAAAGCAGGTGAATGAATAGGTGAATAAGAAATTAACTTTGACACGCATATCAGTAGCCTTTTGTATACAAGCGAATAATAACTTATAGAATAACCTATGGACCACGTTACATGAAACAATGGGAATTGAATATCGAAAGCTCAAGTGGACTACGTTACAAGAAAGGATGGGAATTGAACACCCACAGTTGAAAACTTCTTGAGGGCCATAGAGGTTGTATCAATATGATATTTGTGTTTTCCCTTCATGGATATTTGTGTGACCTTATGAACAAGTTGGATGATCCCTACCATTAATATGAAGGGCTACACCCAAAATGGACCATGTCCCAAAAATCTTGATCAATCTGATATTTGTGTTTTCCCTTCAAGGATATTTGTGCGACCTTATGAACAAGTTGGATGATCCCTACCATTAATATGAAGGGCTCCACCCAAGATGGACCATGTCCCAAAAATCTCCAAGATTGGAAGATCCTATCCGTCCAATCTTAAGCCGTTATTCTGATAAATGTGGACCGTTGCTTTACTTCTACCCTTATCCTTTTGCAAAACAACAATCGAAGGGTTAGCATTTTCCTGTTAAGAAGATTTTTCGGGGGGCTATCCTACCACATTTAAATCCATGACATGGCCGTCTGGATCACTGAACCAAGGAACTAACTTGTACAAGTTAGCAGGGTTGCAAGTGGGGCCCACTTGGTGTGTGTATACGGTATCTAACCTGCCTAGCAGACTTTCCTCACCCTTTCCTCACCGTGAAATTTGGAAACCCAAAAGTCTCTACAATCATCATGTGAGCCATACGTGAATATTGATTTGGAAGTTTATAGTTATTATTATTATTTTATTTATTTTTTGATCTGGCGGCACTAATGATGGTTGGATATATCTAATTTTTACAAAATCTCATAACGATTGTTGGAGATCACTAACAATGGTGGGGATCACCTAATGCATGTGTATTTTAGGCCCCACAGGCCAATAACGTAGAAGCAGGTGAATATGAAATTAAGTTTGACACGCGCGCATATAAATAGCCTTTTATACGCAAGTGAAACAAAATACTAGGACTTGTTTGGTTTGCCATAATTGATGCGAGTAGAACTAGAAACACAATTATTTTGTTTAATTCACTCAAATGGATGGTGTAATTTAACCTTGAAAATCATGAAACTCAATACCACAACGTGTTTTCAAGCCAAAACTCCGAAAGCCCCACCATGAAGTATGTGTTATCTACATGCGGTTCATTCATTTTTATTTTTTATTTTCAGATAATTTTAGGTATTAGCTAAAAAATGAGGCAAAGACAAAGCTCAAGTGGAGCACACAATACAAGATAGCAGCTTTCGAATGATCACCATTGAAAATTTCATGAGAGCTACATAAATTTTAGATAGCAGCTTTTGGACGATCACCATTGAAAATTTCATGGGAGCTACATAAATTTTGGAGGATCAATCCGATATTTGTGTTTTCCTACCATTCATATGTGTGTGACCTTATTGTTAGAAAATCAAGCAAACCCTTATACAACTCATTCGACGTGAAAGCAACATCAGATAAAATTAAACAAAGTAATAGGAAAGAAAGAATACAAGTAACCACATGAAACACATAACTTTACATGAAAAGCTCTTGTGAAAAAAATCATGGCACAAAGTGACAAATAAATCTATTGTGAAAATGAATTATAAGAAATGAAAATAACTTACATGTAAAGACCCTTGTCTCTTTGGACAAATCTCCCTTCAAAATCCTAACTTTCTCTTTAAAATAAGTTTTAATACCCTAATTTCATATTAACAAATTAATACTTATATAGTGTTACACTCGAATTAGAAAACAAATCACACAATTATGCAGAACCACTTGTGTTGTCGATTGATACCGATCAAGCAACCATCAATCAATAGGCAACTATATATTCAAGCCATCAAATATGTCCAAAAGCATATAGAGAGCTAACTTGATTTTTATGAATGATCTCAGTTGATTGAGCCTTCAAGTTTAATCAACCTAACTTGTTCAAATCTATTTAGAGGCCAATCATTTAATATGGGGTTTTCTTAATCAATCGACCAATTTGTTCGATCAATCAATTAAAAGCTCCTGTTTCTGCAGAGACTAAAGACATCCAATTAATACTTGCGAACAAATTAGATCTCAAATAAACATCATGGTGGCCCTTACATAGCTTTCAATGATGACCTTCAAATTTTCTAATGCTTCCAGTATTGTGGCCCACTTTAGGTTTGGATATGCTTCATTTTGGAGTTAATGCTAAAAAATGATTCACCCAGATGAAAGGAAAGTTTGGATAAAAGACATACGCATACATCATGATGGGGCAAACAAGTCGGCCTCATTTTCGAGAGTCAGGACATTCCAAGAAGTTGTAGCTGTCGCTACTACTATAGGTTGTCCATTCCAACGTCATAAAATTTACAGCAATTACTCCAACGTACGTCATCAAATTCCCAGCAAATGAAACGGGAACGGATTGGCTACTCCCCCCCCCCCCCCCCCCAATGGCTGGTGGTCGGTGCTCTGTGGCTGCCAACATGATGTATATGTTTCATCCACGCCGTCCATCTATATTTTCAGATAATTTTATGGTATTAGAAAAAAAATGAAGTATATACAAATCTCAAGTGAAACACATTACAGGAAACAGTGTCGACAATTAAAAACATTCTGGGGGCTATAAAAGTTTTGGATCAATCTGATATTTGTTTTTTCCATTCATCTGGACCTGTATGAACTAATCAACAGATTGGATTTCAAATAAACAGTACATTGGGCCTCAGGAGGATTTTAATTTTGGTATCTGTGATTGTTTTCCTATGGTGTGGTCCACCTGAGTTTTATATCCTCTCATCTTTGTGATCATGTCTAAAATGATTTTTTAAAATGGATGAACGGAATGGATTAAACACATACATCATGATAGGGCCCACAGAGCACCGACCACCAGCCACGGGGCTGGTTGCAACTTGCAGGGGGAGTAGCCAATCCGTTTCCAAATGAAACATGTAGAAAGTCTACGGTGACTCCAAAGAAGCATGTTTCTCTACAAGTTGCTGTATAATGAGGTTATTCTACAAGTGTCTCTTAGGAGGCCCACCTGGGTGAGTGTATGGAATCCAACCTGTCTATTAGGTGCCACTACCGTGAAATTTGGAGTTCCTAAAAATCAGGCAAATCCAAGTATCATGTGAGCACCACTTGAATTTGAAATTTTTTGGATGATTGTCCATGGCTGTCTATGGTAGAGCCAACCGAGTTGTGTGCATATTCTATCCAATCCATGCATCAGGTGATCACGACGACGATGATGAGATGCCATGAAAGTGAGACCAATAAAATAACTAGATAAGCCACGTCATAAAAAAACAATGGACAACCGTTCAAAAACTTCCAAGTTCACGTGGTGGCCCGTCATGGTTGGATCCAATTAATTTTTGGCCGTCCAAATTTTATGATGGTTTGATGCTGACGGTCAGATTGGATGAGATGAAAACGCCCTCGGTCCGCAACACTCTACCGTGTGGGGGCTCGTCCTCACCATCAAATATCACATATGCGATGGATTGGGCCATTCATTAGGCAATGGAAGCTCTGAACATGCTGAGAACGAAAAATGGTAGTACACCCATCAAGTGATGAGCCCGCGTGTACGTTTAACTCCGAGTGTTAGACATGTTTTTCCAACCGTTCATTTTTCTCTTACAAGCTCGATATGTCCGATCAGTGGACCGATATTATATTTTTCAGTCCAGGACATCTTTACAGTGTTCACAACCTCATGAATAGTCTGGATGTCTACATGAGTGCCATCCAACGGTGAGAACGAGCCCATGCATGGTACTGTGACGCGGGGCTCGGCATTTTAGCAAGCGTGGGTTGCTGACCTGTAAAATGTTGCCCCACCCTACACGGAACCTAATCTTCTGCGACATCTGTTGTACGCCGCGGTGTACAACACCCACGTGTAACATCTATTCCGTTCATCATATGAAATCCATTATGTTCACCGTAAAGCTCAAAATTCGTCTAGATCCATTACTCAAGTGGGCCACACCCAAATATCAAGTGTGGATTGTTCATTTTCCCCCGTCGTGTAGCTGGCAGAAGTTTTGGGTCATGCTCAAATTTGGAGCGTTCCTTTATACTGGTGAGTCGCACCTGATAAACGGGTTGGATGGAATAGAAAAACGAAACCAATGGTTGGCATCCACTCCTCATTGTTCCCTCTGGTGCGGCCCACCTGACAGCAGATCGAGCTGATTTCTGTCCGTTGGGCCCAACGTCGAGGGTCTCACCTGATGGATAGATTAGATGTACACACAAACAACATAATGGCCCCCACGGACCTCAGGTGTTGTACCTACTGCCTACTACAGGTATTATATTACAGAGAATACCGGTTCATCCTGCTAATTGTCTGTAAGAACGACCTGCTAATTGTCTGTAAGAACGACCACAGCGCAAACTCACTCTCTCTCTCTCTCTCTCTCTCTCTCTCTCTCTCTCTCTCTCTCTCCCGGCAGCTACAGGCTTCAATGTACAAAACATCTCTCGCTCATCTCTGCCCGACGCAGCCACAGGATTCAATCTCCGACACTGTACAGAACCTATATGTAACCATAACGTTCGCCACAATTGGTACTCTCTCTCTCTCTCTCTCTCTCTCACGCGTGCTTACAAAGAGACACGTGTAAATCATAAAATGTTTCGGATCGTAGGGTTTTAATGGTGTGCGTTGGCAGTATGTCGTGTTGAGGCCGAGTCTAGGTCAGCCCATGCCCGACTCGTTTATTAGACAGGCTAAGGATTCCACCCCGACCAACCCTGTTTTTCATAGCCGCTTATCCTAAATTAAGGCCGGTAGTCTGTCGAGTTCAGGTGAGTCTAGGTCAACCCATGCCTGACCCGTTTAGTAGACCAGCCAAGAAGTTCAGCCCGACCGACACTTGACCCATTAACCTGTGGTCCTATCCGACCTACTTCAAATTCATCGAACCCAAATCTGACCCATTTAATTATAATTAGGTTGGGCTATACCCAACCCTACACGACCAGTGTATTTAAAAAATGGAACTTGAGGTTTGACTATTGTTGATGCAAAAAACTGGTACACCCTCCACGATCCTATCACCGGTACAAGAAGGAGTTAAGGAAGACCTTGGCTAGAGTCGGGGACCCTCCGATGTTAAAGTCAGAGACAAGATTGTGTAAGAATTTTAGGAGAGTTTTCTGCATACCTTTCTACGTGGAGATTTCTTATATTTATAGGAATGAGAAAGTCGTCTCGGCGTGCAGGGATTCTTCTCCTAATATCTCGGAAATTGATTTTAATCCGTTTATGGATTCTATCCGATCCCGATCTTCAGGATTGGAAATCCTTTCACAAGATTTTCGGGACGGTGTTATCATATTTTCCTTGCTTGGCTCGGTCTTAACCGACTCTAATGATGAGTGAGTCTCGGCTAGTTGCAAGGATAAAGCTGTTTGCCTTCTGTCGGATGAAATGAAATCGATCCGTAATCGATATCCTCTCTTATTCCGATAGCCGACCCCATAACCGACCTAAATGTGGGTCGGTTTTATGGTCGGTCGGATGACTTCTAAGCTTAGGGCCTTAATCGGCCTTTTTGGATGTTATTGCCTCATTAACCGAGTCAACATCATGCATCTTATATGTTTTTCCTTGAGGCTCATGACTTTGTAAATCTCATTCGGGATTCATTTCTCGAATATCCGAGTTAAGTCTCTCCTTTAGACATTTAGCTTATCCACCTTGGTCGGGCTTGTTGCCTCAGATTCCTGGGCGGTGTCAGTAGAGTTGGTCCATTCCATAGCCGAGCCTTCAGACTTATACTAATTTGTTTCCAAAAGTAAGTCCCCTTACTCCTTGTATCAACCATGTTGATGCTAAGTAAAGATTATTTTTTTGGGTCGGCTTAGACTGAGGCCGATGTTATGATGGAACATTTAATGCTCATAGAAGTCGTGCATCGTCCAGAGTCATGCGTCGGTTCGTCAATCGAGACCGCACGTGCGGGAAGCCATCGGAGCGTCCTTTCAGCTTATGAGCTTCGGACGCGTGGTGAGGGCGACTTTTACGTTAGTCGGCGTGTGCTGCGTGTCGGGCGAGGGAGTCAAAGCGGCCGTCGATTCGACTCCTCCTTAAATGCTCTTGCCACGTGACAGAGTTATATAAGGAGGAGCGGGACGCTCATCTTCCATTTTCACGTGCCTTCTTCTCTCCCCATTTTCATTTTCACTGTTCTCCCGCCTTCTGCCATTTTCGCTTTCGTTTCTGATTTTTGCTCCCTTGTCTGCGTCCTTTTCGCCATCTCTAGTGACTTTTAGTTATTTCCCTCCCTTTCACTTTTAATTCTCATAGTAATACAAGGTTCTCAGAGCCCCCGAGAGGGAGCTTCCGATGACGAGGGCGAAGTGAGACTCTTCCGGAATGTTTTGGAATCACCCTCGCTGCTGGCGGAGATGGCCATAGGCGCCAATGCAGTCTTTTAGTATTCTGAAAGAGTAGCTGGGTCTTCAGCGGAGCGTCCTGCTTCAGCAGGTCCTTCTCGCAGAGGGGCATTGTTGGCAACTGCCCTTGACAGACCTAATCCTCCTAGAGAGGAAACAGAAGAAGAGGAAGAGGATAAGGAGGTCAAAAGGGCCAGTGAGTCGGTCTCCACCCCGAGATTGGCGAAGGCCGTTAAGTCGGCGGCCGAGGGAGGGGAGGCCGGAGATGAGCAGAAGGGGTCGGTTCCCTCGATTTTAACTGAGGTGGATCTAGATAGGATTAGGGCCGGGTACCATGTCCCAGACTCGGTCATCCTTCACATTCCCCTGCCGAGTGAGTTACTCGACCGTCCTCCTGCTGGGATGGTCGCAATTTTTCAGGTCGTTTTACAATGCGGCTTGCGTCTGCCCCTCCGAGGCATTGCTCGGGATTTGCTTTCCCGACTCCAGATAGCGCCTGGGCAAATAGTTTCGAACAATTGAAGGAACTTGTTCGGATGCTCGGTGTTGTAGGCTAAGACAGAACAGCCCCCACTGGCTATTAACAAGTTTCTCCATTTGTATCAAGTATGGCCGAATCCGTAGCCGCCCGGCTGGTACTTTTTGTATGCTTGGCGGAATAAGGGCGGGTCTTTGATAACTGACCCTCCCACCTCCAACAAGAATTGGAGAGATAGATGGTTCTGGGTATGTGGCCGCTGGGAGACTGCCGAGCCAGGACTCATTGAACCTCGCGTTCTTTGGGCATTCTCCCAAGCAGGTGACTCTACATGCACTTTTTCCTTTATCTCCTCGCACTGTTGTATCTTTGAGTATGACTGAATGCGTTTCACAGATATTCCTGTGTGAAGGCCAAAATTCGGAGCCAACGCCTTAGCTCGGATCAAGGATGTGAAGGCGCTGAGTCCAGAGGAGCGGTCTTGGAAGATACTTCTCCGGCTAGAGCGTCTTCTTGATTCGGGTTTGGATTCGGCCTTAACAGGTAACTTTTGGATGTTTAGTTGTATTTCCTTCGAATTTTATTTGACCCGTCTTGCTTTTGATGCAGAGATGGCTGAGGCTCGGCCTGTTCTTTGTCCGTCTTCTAAGATGAAGGCCCCTCCAAGGTCATAGACTCGGTCAGAGACTCGACCTTCGAAGAAGCCAAAGACGGTCTCAAAGGCTAAGGGGAAAATCACCCCGACCATTCCGACCATGATAATCCCCGACCCAGAAGAAGGGGCGGAAGCAGCGGATACGGTGGCTCCCGAGTCTTAAGCGGCTCTTGAGCTAGGACTTGTTGCCGAGCAGGTTCCGGAGCAGAGGGAGGAGCCCTCAGGAGAGAAGACAACTCAACAGGAGGTGTTGTTCTTCCAACGGACCGTGTCAAACATGGTCCCCTGGGCCATTTCTCATGGGAGCGAAAAAGAGTTTGATGCCCTCTTCGACGCTCCCCCAAGACGGACTCTCTCTCACGTGATGAAGATACTCCTCAAGGTAAAACTTGAACTTCGGGCTTATCTTGTCAATTTGCTCGAGCCTTTAATCTGATCACATGTTTTCCTTTTGCAGTTTGTTCCTTGTCTGCTCAAGGCTAGCTCGGAGCTGGCCGATGCTCAGAAGCGGGCAACGGAGGCGAAAGCACAACCTGAAGCTGTTGTGGCTTGGATCAACATAATGGTCGACGACTTGGGGCATTCCAGGAAGGCCATTGATGAAGCCAGGGTTGAGAGTGTTTGTCTGGCCTCGCAATTGCAAAAGGCCTGGGAGGAGAGTTGGCTGAGTCGTCAGGCCCTATCTTCTTGGGAAGAGAAGTTGTCTCGGCTCAGGGCCAATACTAAGGCTGCCATTGAGCAAGCCAAGGTCCAGGCCATAAAGGAGTTCCTTGAGTCCCAAGAGTATCTAGAGGAACGGGATAGTTTATATAAGTACGAATATATCAAGTGCATGGACCTGACGAAGCAATCCTTCCCCAACCTTCATCTCTCGGGGTTTGATGAAGATGACTCTGGGTCTGAAGGTCTGGAGGCCGAGGTAGCTGGACCTGCCGATGTAGAGGTCGAGCCTGAGGTTGCTTCTGAGGTTGCTCCTGAGGCAACGCCAGAGGCTGCACCGAGTGGCGGCAATAGTTGAGTCAGAGCCACCTCTTGAGTTGTCTCTTAATAACCTTGGAGCTTCATTTTGGGTGTCAAGCACTTTAAGCACACCAAGCTTCAGACACTTCAAGCACACCAAGTTTCAGGGCGGGCTCGAGAGCATTTGTAACCGAGAGAGGGTATCATGTGTCATGGCCGATCTTTTTGTCTTTGTCTTTGTTATCCCATCAATGTAATTTTAAAGTAGGAACTGATGTAAAACGATGTAAAAAACTTGCTGATGAATGAATATACTCGGTTTTCTTATTCATTTGACTTAGCTTACACATTTCTCATTCTTTACTCGATCGAATCTTTTCAATTGCTCAACGGCTGACCTAGGGATAATAGATTTTTAGATGCTTGACATTCTAAGGATGAGGAAGTAATTGCCCGATTAGATCTTCCAACCGATACGTTCCAGGTCAGATGGTGCTCGAGACTACATAGGGTCCTTCCCAATTGGGTTCCAGTGTGCCTGCACCAACTTCCTTGGTGCTTATGAACATTTTTGGGAGGACCATGTCTCCTACTCAGAAGCGTCTAATCTTAACTCGGGCATTGTAAAATCGAGTTACTTGTCGTTGTCGAGCCATCGTCCGTAGCCAAGCCCCTTCCCTTTGTTCTTCCAAGAGGTCGAATCTGAGAGCTAGCAGTTCCTCATTGTCTTGTTCGTTAAACGAACTAATCCGAGCCAAAGGTAGTCTGATCTCTACCAGAGTGAAGGCTTCCGAGCCATACGCAAGGGAGAAAGGAGTTTCTCCCGTGGTCATTTGAGCGGTAGTTCGGTACGCCCATAGAATTTTAGGAAGTTCCTCGGCTCATGCTCCCTTAGCTTGGTCGAGTTTGGTTCGGAGATACTGTTTGATAATCTTGCTGACTGCCTCGACCTATCCATTTATCTGAGGATGATGGGGGGACGAGTAGACGTTTCTTATTCCAAGATTGTCACACATCTCTCGGTATTGCCTATTGTCGAACTGCTTCCCGTTGTCGGTGATAATGGTCCGAGGTATCCCAAATCGATAGATAATGTTTTTCCAAATGAAGTTCGTGATCTTTTGTTCAGTTATCCTTGCAATGGCTCGGCTTCGGCCCACTTTGTGAAGTAATCTACTGCAACGACGGTGAATTTGGTTTGACCTTTCCCCAAAGGGAGTGGTCCGATGATGTCGATTCCTCACTGTGCGAATGGTCAAGGACCAGCCATAGGGGTCAATTCCTCAAGTGGTTGTTTCGGAACGGCCGCGAATCGTTGACATTTGTCACAAATTTGAATGATCTTGCGTGCGTAGTGCTGAATGGTCGGCCAGTAATACCCTTGTCGTAAAACTTTATGTGCTAATGATCGTCCTCCCGAATGATTTCCACAAATCCCTTCATAAATCTCCCACATCACATAATCAGCATCGTCAGGATTTAGGTAGCGTAACAAAGGAGCGAAGAATCATTTCTTGTATAATACCCCGTTAAGTATGGTGTAGCGAGAGGCTCGGATCTTCAATCGTCGGGCCTTAGCACGATCCTCAGGCAACTTTCCACTGCCGAGATATTGAACAATCGAGTCGAGTCAAGTAAGTTTCGAGTCGATTGACTACATGACTGAGCTAAGCGGGTCGTCGATGCTCGGCTTAGTGATATACTCGATCGGAATGAACCTGGGTATATCGTCTTCATCGGTAGAGGCAAGTTTCGCCAAAAGGTCGGCCTTAGCGTTTTCTATTCGAGGGATTCGAGTGACGATACATAGTTGAAAACCATCTATCAATTCTTTAACTATCTTCATGTATGCTTCTATTTTCTCTTTACGTGTTTGATACACTCTAGTGACCTGATTGACGACCAACTGCGAGTCGCTGAATACGTTGAGATGGGTCACACCCAGGCTGGCTGCCAGTCAGATGCCAAGTAACAAGGCTTTATATTCTGCTTATTGTTCGAGGCTTGAAATCCAAGTCTTAAGGCATATTGCATGAGGTTCGATCGGGAGTTTTCAGGACGACTCCTGCCCCGCTTGCCTTAGAGCTAGATGAACCGTTGACATAAAGCTTCCAAGGGATTGGGTCGGGTGATGACTCGGTAGAAGCGATCTTCGACTCATTATTTGGTTCAGCAGATGGACCGGCTTGCGGTGTAACTTCAGCTATGAAGTCGCCATAGCTTGTCCTTTAACTGCTACTCTCGGCTTGTACTGAATGTCGAACTCACGGAGTTCGATCGCCCACTTCGTTAGTCGGTTGGATGCTTCCAATTTTTAAAAGATTTAATGGAGTGGAAGGTCGGTTATGACGATGATCATGTGAGCTTGAAAGTATGGCCGAAGTCATCGCGAGGAGATGACTAGGACTAAGGCCACCTTCTCTAGAGGTGAATATCTTATTTCTATCGGTAGTAATGCTTTGTTGACGTAATACATCGGTAGTTGCTTTCCTTCATGTTGCGTATTAAAGCCGAGCTTACTGTTACTAAGGCTTCATATGATTGGCTGCATGTACGCTTTTGACGAGCATGTCATCAATGTATACTTCCATGGTTCGGTCGATCCACCGAGCAAACATTTTGTTTACTAATCGTTGGTAGGTTGCTCCTACATTCTTTATCCAAAATGGCATCACACGGTAATAATAAGTCTTTTGTCAGTGACAAAGGTAGTCTTAGATTTATCTGATTGATGCATTACAATTTGATTATATTCAGAATAAGCATCCATAAAACTAAGAAGTTCATGCCCTGCTGTGCTATCGACTAGCTGATCGATCATCGGAAGAGGGAAGCTATCCTTTGGGCAGGCTTTGTTTAAGTCGGTATAGTCAATACAAACTCGTCACTTCCCGTTGGCTTTTTTAACAAGTACAACATTAGTTATCCATTCTGGATAATATATCTTCTCGATGAAGTTAGCCTTGAGGAGCTTGCTAACCTTTTCTTCAATGATGGCGTACCTTTCGGGGCCGAGGGGCCTTCTTTTCCGTCGGATCGGTCAGTAGGTCGGATCGATATTGAGTCGGTGGGTCATCACTGAGGGGTCAATTCCTGACATATCTTCATGGCTCCACGCGAATACATCAGCGTATCGTCGGAATAGGGATACCAGCTTCTCTTTCAGGGGCGACTGCAGGGACGAGCCAATCCGAACTGTCTTGGATTCGCTTGCCTTGACCAAGGGTACCGAGATGAGATCCTCTACTGGTTGTCCTCGCTCGTGGGTCTCGGCCCGAGGATCCAGCGATTCAATCGTGGTTACCTCGACTGGAGCTTTTACGGCCGTTGCGTAGCAGCGTCTTGCGTCCTGTTGGTCACCTTTGACGACTCCTACTCTAGACTCGGTCAAAAAATTTATGGAGAGATGGTACGTCGACACCACAGCTTGGAGAAGGCATAGAGAAGGTCGACCGAGTATAGCATTGTAGACCGATGGTTGATCGACTATCAAAAGTCGACCATTACTGTCGCCTGATGCGGAGAGTTTCCAGCAGTGAGTGGCAATGAGACAACTCCTTCAGGGAGAATTCGTCCACCAGAGAATCCGATTAATGGGGTGTGAACTGGCCATAAAACTGATCATTCAACACTCATTTTGTTGAACGCTTGAGTAAACAATACGTTTGCGAATGACCCTGTATCAACCAAAATGCGGAATACCTTGCGATTTGCTATAGTGAGGGAGATGACTAGTGCGTTATCGTGCGGATGATAAATGCCCCGAGCGTCTTCATCGGTAAATGATATACAATACTTTGCCCTCTTCTTCCATTTCGAAGGCCAAGCTATAATAAGGATTTCGGACTCAGGCCGACTAATGCTCCAGACGTGGTTTTTACAAGCATTGTTTAAGTCGCTCCCCCTCGAGGACCACCAACAATAGTTTGAATTTCTTTTGTGGGTTGGTTATCACCCGGACGTTTTTCCGTTGTCCCGGTTCTTTTGACGTGCTCTCTTAGACGGCCTTCTCAGATGAGTCTCAATTTTTTCTTTTAAGTGATAACAATCACCTGTATTGTGCCCATGATCGTGATGATAGTGACAGTATTTGTCCTTGCTTCGTCGATTCGGGTTGCTTCAGAGCCTGTCTGGCCCGTTGACGTACCCTTTGCTCTTAATCTCCATCAGAACTTGCTCTTGTGGTTTATTGAGCGGGGTATACGTTGTAAACTTGTGATTTGGTCGCTTACCCGACCTGCGTTCATCACGTGTCCAATTATCTTTATGCTTCTTTCCACTAGCCGAGTTAACTTCTTTTTTTTTTTGCTGACTCTTTGGCCAGGACTTTTGCGTTCTGGGCGACTTCGCGCATGACCTGGGTTTCTTCAGGATCCGCATATTTATCAGATCGAGCCATGAATTCAGCCAGAGTAGTAGGTGAGTTTTTGTCCAAATTTGCCAGAAACGGTTTATCCCTAACGCCTTGCATGATCGAGTTGAGTGTTGTTTCGTCTGAATGTTTCCGAACTTAGAGCAAATCGAACTTAAAGCATTTGATATAATCTTTTAATAGCACTCCCTCCCTTTGCACTATGTTGTTCAGGTGCGCAGGTGCCTTCAACTTCTTCTTCCCACCAATGAAATTGGTGAGGAAGGCATCATTGAGCTCTGTGAATGAGCTGATGGACTTTGGTTTCAATTGTTTGAACAAAAGTCGAGCTACGTCAGCTAAAGTGAGGAAGAAAGCTCGGCACATCATAGCGTCTGAGACATCGTGCAGTTCCATATAGGTTCAAAACGATTCGATGTGCTCAGTTGGATCAGTTTTACCGGTAAAAGGTGTAATCTGTGGAAGACAGAATCGTTCTGGTAGCCGAGCTTGCATTATCTCTCCTATGAACGGAGATGCTTTTGCCTCTGGCCTCATCTGATGTGCATCACGACCTTCATATCTGCAATTTCTTCCCGCATTTCTCTCCTGAAGTCTTAAAGGTCAGCTTTCTAGGGTTCGTCGCTATCAGCCATCCCTTCAACTGGAGGCCTGTCGTGCCTTCTCCGATCTATTTCGAGTCAAAGATCGGTGGCGGGCAATGGGACAATCATGGAATGAGCGGGTGTTGGCTCGACCGAACCCTGGTACTGACTTTGTTGAGGGACAGATCGTGGAGCGACAGGCTGAGGGTCAGTGAATTGTTGTGGAGCGTTCGTCGCCTGACCATTGTCACACTAAGGTAGCTGAGCTTGGTGACGATGAATCTGTTCCAGCATTTTCTTCATGAAGTTTATATCGGTTCTAAGCTCCTGGACTTCTTTGTTTAACCGACCATTCCCTCGGTTCTGCTGGGTATACCTGGTCGAAGCGGAGGTTGCCAGACGGGCCGCAGAACTTTGTCGGTTATCGGGTCGGTTCTGGGCTCCCTGGGCTCCGTTCGTCCCCAGCAGTCATTCGGTTATGGGGGGCCCGGTGACACTGACCTCATTCGGTTCATATTGAGCAGTTCTTCTAGCTCTCGCCATTGGAGCCCATTTAAAGCTTCTGGATAGAGCCTGAAAAACGACTTTTCGTATCGCTTCCCACAGATGGCACCAATCTGTTGATGCAAAAAACTGGTGCACCCTCCTCGGTCCTATCACCTGCACAAGAAAGAGATAAGGAAGACCCTGGTTAGAGCCGGGGACCCTCCGATGCTAAAGTCAGGGACAAGATTGTGTAAGAAGGGTTTTTAGGAGAGTTTTCTGCATACCTTTCAATGTGGAGATTTCCTATATTTATAGGAATGAGAGGGTCCCGGCGTGTAGGGATTCTTCTCCTAGTATCTCGGAGATTGATTTTAATCCATTTATGAATTCAATCCGATCCCGAGATCTTCGGGATCGGAAATCCTTTCACAAGATTTTTGGGACAGTGTTATCATATTTTCCTTGCTTGGCTCGATCTTAACCGACTCTAATGATGAGTGAGTCTTGGCTAGTTGTAAGGATAAAGTTGTTTGTCTTCTGTCAGATGAAACGGAACTGATCCATAATTGATAGCCTCTCTTATTCCGATAGTCGACCCCATAACCGACCTAAATGTGGGTCGGTTTTATGGTCGGTTGGATGACTTCTAAGCTTAGGGCCTTAATCGGCCTTTTTGGATGTTGCTGCCTCGTTAACCGAGTCAACATCATGCATCTTATATGCTTTGCCTTGAGGCTCATGACTTTGTAAATCTCATTCGGGATTGATTTTCCGAATATCCGGTTAAGTCTCTCCTTTAGGCATTTAGCTTATCTACCTCGGTCGGGCTTGTTGCCTTAGATTCCTGGGTGGTGTCAGTAGAGTTGGTCCATTCCATAGTCGAGCCTTCGGACTTATACTATTTTTCCCCAACAACTTAATTGAAGCAACTAGTAGAAAATCGAAATTAATAATAAGTTATAGTAGGTTTGAAATAATTAAATGAGAAACATTCTTTTTTATCAGCCTATTCCAATTATCGATGCATATAAATATATATACATTATATGCATCTATCTGATTATTGTCTTTGAATTTGTTTCCGGCTTTAGGTTGGATCATCTAGCCTAACTCATTAATAACTATGTGGTTGATTCGGGTTGGGTAGGGTTTAATACGGTGCTAACATGTTTACTTAAAAAGGTCCATATGTTCTATTTTGTTTTTATAATAAAAAATAATTTTTAAAAATAAAGTTTATTTTTAATAAGTAAATAAATATATTTATTATTGTTGATGCAGTTTTCCTATAGACCCTCCTTAGTAGACCCTCGAGAACCTGCACATAGGGAAGGAAGAGACAAAGGAGACCCTGGCTTGTACGGGGGACCCTTCGATGCCTAAGTCAGGAACTTGGGTCTTTATAGGAGATGATCTTTTTGAAAAAGAGTCACCAGTTGTATTTTTTATTTTGTTTTGAGTGTCTAAATATGCATACTTTTCACTGGCTAAGAGCTTCTCTATTTATACGAGCGAGGAGATCACACCGTTGGAAGAGTTCCCCGTTTAAGAGGCCGGATACGTCAGAGATTTTCCTGTATGGATCTCTAGTTATGTTAGAGATCTCTTTGAGATTACAGGCATCCGAGATCCTCGGGATCCGATCTTATGGTTAAGGGTGTCTGAGATCTGGGGATCCGCCGTTTAAGAGATCTTCGGGTCGGTTGTTCAGGACAAGGTCAGTCGACAAAGGCGGATAACGCCTTAGAGGTAGGTAATACTGATATTCAATAGATCAACATTCACCTAAGGTCTCGACAGATCAGCATTCACTTGAGGTTGACATCGATTGCCGACTTTGTCGGAGACTATTCCGAGCTTTGGCGGACCTATAGCCTACTTATAGTTGATCTATGGTCGTACCGACCTATTGCTGACTTATAGTTGTGCCAACTTACTCAATAGATCGGCCAGTAGTCATATGGACCTATGACTATACTGACCTACTTCGTGGTCGGCTTTTCTTTGCCAGTAGGAATCTCGTGAGCAGTTTGCCCCATTGGGTCCGTGCTGGTTGTAGAGTTGGCTCATTTTATAGGTCGTTCTATTTTTCCCCAATAATTTTGATTTTTTTCATAAATACTTTGTATAACCAGATAGTAAGAAGAGAGGTTTTTGTTAATGGAATCAAGGTTCGAATCTCCAGAAGGATGAGAGTTGCTTAGGTGCTTTATTGGTTGTACTTTGCACTTTACATATATGCATCGTTGTTTTTGTACCCTATTTATGGCCATTCCTAGAATAGATAATCGGGGAATGACACTGACACGTGTTATTTCGCAAGGAAAATATAACATGCTGAAAGATCTCCAGACATATTTGGAGCACTTTTTACAGATGTGCAACTGGTGTTGAGCTGGATGGTACAAATCATCTAATGACAAGGCATGACCAGGCACGACCAAGAAGTTTAAGAGGCAGAAAGCACTCAAGCAGAAAGAACATTTAGGTACGACCGAAAAGTTTAAGAGGTGAAAAGCATGGTCGATCGGAAAAAACATTTAGAAGAGAATATAAAGAGACAAAAAGGCTTGTCAAGGCACGCCGAGAAGTTTAAGAAGAGGAAAGAACATTTAGAAGAGAATACAAAGATACAAAAGGATTTGGAAGGCTGACGTGGCAACGATTCAACTGCCATAATGACTGAAGTAAAGAAGAAAAACGGATATAGAGTGTCTGCATAACAGTGAAGCCTATAAATGGAAGGGAAAATCAATACAACAAATCATATCATACCAATAAATGGACTTCGTGCTTGGTCTTCCACAAATACAACACGACATAGATTCAGTGTTCGTGGCGGTAGATCGTTTCTCAAAGATGGTACACTTTATCCCATGTAAGAAGACTCTTGATGCAACACACATGGAGAATCTATTCTTCAGAGAGGTCATGCGGCTACATGGGGTTCTTAAGACCATTACTTATACCATGACACGAAGTTCATTAGCCACTTCTGGCGGACTTTGTGGAATCAGTTTGGTATGTAACTTTTGTTCAGTAGTGCCTACCACCCATAAACCGATGGGTAGACTGAAATTGTGAATCGTATGATTGGAAACCTCCTCCAGTGTATTTCAGGTAACAAATTGAAGCAGTGGGATTTGACATTATCCCAAGCGGAGTTTTCATTCAACAACATGGTGAACCGCTCGACAGAAAAATTCCCGTTATAGATTGTTTATGATCGAGTGCCTTTGCCACACTTGGCATGGTCCTTTTTACCCAAGCTCCCGGGCATGAATGTTGCAGAAGAACATATGGAAGACCGAATTGTGGGCATTCATGCAAATGTGCAAGTTAAGTTGTATGCTTCAAACGACAAGTATGTACAAGAAGCAAACCAATAAACATCGGTAACAAAAATTGTTTGAGGCGGGCGACCATGCAATGGTCCATCTACGCAAGGAGAGATTTCCGACTGGGACTTACAACAAGTTAAAGAACAAAAATATTGGACCGGTACTGATCCTCCGAAAGATTAACGACAGTGTTTATGTTGTTGATCTTCTGGATGACATGGAGATCTCATGTTCTTTCAACATTGCGGACTTGATTGAGTATCATGAACTTAAGCGGGACGAGAACTCAAGGATGAGTTCTTTTGAAGTGGAGGGGACTGATGTATAGTGGGTCATGAACACTTTCATTGCAAAGATGGACTAGAGAAGGCCCGATCGAAGGCAAAAATGATCGAGACTATCGGAACCTTAAAACAGTCGTATCTCACAAACCAGAATAATTTTTTGGATATATCATATATGATTTTGGGGTTGGAGAAGCTATTTTAGCCAACTAATCCGGCTATGCCGGGTTTCCCACGCCAAATTTTTGAGATTCCATCAAATCGACAGTCAAAAGTCCATTTTATTTTCATTTTTACTATAAATAATAAGTTCTCTTTTGATCATTTAAGTTGTAGAAGTTGTGCCTAACATGAAAAAGGCTTAGATAAATTAGGAGAATAACATGGTTAGGCCAAATTGGACACTTACTATTTTTGTCTGAAAACCATGAAGTCTAGTAGGAATCATTACCATATATAGCTATAAATAGTAAATTTACTATTTATAGTAAGTCACATTTTTAGGGAGTTTGAGTCTAAAACTCCATCCTAGGTTTGAGCTTATTATTTAAAGGATTGCAATTTCATTTTTTTAATATCATCAATCAATTTATTTCGAATTTATTAGAAATTATTTCTACTTTTATCCCTCGTGGATTCGAGGAAGCTCTTTGTGATGAGTCTAGAGTGCTCCGTTGATTCAGAGTAGATATCCTTGAGGAAGATGGTGATCGACCTCATCACGTCCCTCCTTGCGTCACCAGATATCTTAGTCCAAAAATAAGATACTCCATTTTCTTGATCAAGCAATTATATTTCCAGTGCTCTTAAAATTTTCCTCTTGCTGTATTTTTCTTCAGAATGTTTTAAAGGCATATTAGTGTCAAAACTAGAGATCTATTCAATACTTAAAAGTGTAAATTTTCATGTTGAAATTTGGATATGTGAGTTCATTGTATCCTGAAGACGATTTTCCATTTTCCTCCTTTTGCACTTGCTAGTATCTCTGAAAAGGGCATCAAATTGTCTTGAGAAATCAACTATTCAAGTTGAGCCTTGAATCCACTAGATATGAATGTCTTGTTGTCTAATTCTTTTATCCTACATTGTGTACTATATTACCTCTTATCCAACATTTTCTAACCAAAGGCAACCTACTATCCATTTAGCTTGGCATAAACTTTTTTGTTTTTTAGTTCGAAAACCTAAACCTATAACCCGGCAGAGGCAATTTCAAAGGCGATTTCATAGGGTTTCCTCCCTAGCCTCGACCCTGGATGGGGGATCGGGTAGGTCCCAGCAATGCGGGATCGAATGAGATCTAGAGTGAGGTGCGAAGAAAGAAGCCAACGGCCAAATGCAGATTGTTTATTGGTAACCTTTCATTCATGACATCAACCGAAGACATACGAGACAAATTCAAGCAGTTCGGTGCCCTCGCTGATGTATTCATACCCTCTTTCCCGACTTCTGGAAGAAGCAAAGGATTTGTGTTTGTCACATTCAAGCACCAGGACGATGTGAAATCAGCGCTGGACCTCCTCAATGGGCGATTTCTAGGCCGCCGTAGAATGACAGTTAGCGTTGCTAACAATCGACCCTCTACCAGGCCCTCTGGTGGCAATGCAGGGCACAACATCGCACGGCCTGGTAACCAAGTACTCTCCATTCCTTACCCTCCTCTCCCCCTTTTCCTACCTGGAACCAGTCAGATAAAACTCCCGGAATCCCAAACAGAGACAGCAACAACAGGCTTGTTCCCCGATCCTATGCAAAAGCCACCACGCTCCCCTTCCCCCCCCCCCCCCCCCCCCCCCCCCCCAACAGTCATACCATCATCGTGGCCAAGTGGATCTCGGACAAAGGTAGAGCGGATTTTGCTTATGCCTTGGTTGGGGAGACCGTTGACTCGGTTGTCAACCCCCTCTCCCTGCGTGAAGACATCAAATCTTCCCCCTTTCACTCCACCCCGATGGAGATATTCCAATTATCAGTCTCTGCCTTCTCTCTGAAATTTATCTCCAGGGAAGCGGTGGTTGCCTTCTTGTGTGACAAACTCCTACACAGCAAGCTGGGTCTGGCCAATGTGCGACTGTGGGGACCAATGTTTAAGGTTCCGGGCAGGGGAGTTTGGATTCGTATTGAAGGCATCCCATTGCACGCATGGAGCGAGCAAACAATCGGGCACATCGCTAAATGTTCACTCCCCAAGTGCAGGGTTGTGATGTAGTAATAAACTCAGTAAGACCGAGGTCGAATCCCAAAGGACTGATACTTGTACGTAATCTGAAATTAAGTAGAAGTAGAACTAGACTAAGATGAAATCTAAATCAATTGTAAATTGAGAAATAATGATGAAATAATTATCTAAAATCTAAAGAATTCAGGGGAAGGAAACTAGGGATTCAAAGGATCCACTTGTAGAGATCAGGGGGATCTTATGCCTGTATCAAAACTCAACTGGACTTAGAGTCCCATCTTCATCCAGTTGAAGAGTGTAAAAATTAACTGAACTTCCTTTGATATAGTTTTCAAGAGATGAAAGGTATATGAATTAGAATGGATTCCATCATCAAACCATGCCCAGGAGACAAAGTAAACAACAGAATTAAACTAATTACCAACCAATCCACATGATATGAAGGTTAGGAAGGGTACCGTCATCCAACCATGCCCAGGAGATGATGATGAACAACAGGGCTTCCTGACGTCATAAACATAAAAAGGAAAGGAACATGCTCAAAGCTATCGTAGACCCATTGTAATTTTAGTCACAACGGACCATTAAAAACTAAAAACATTCCCTTAATTAAACTAAAATCATCACTAGTTCAGTCTAAACAAAAGGCACAAGCAAGAAGTTCTCCCATCACGCTATAAGCTTTACCTCTTAGCCCTAGATGAGAGGTTTAGCAAGACATGATTAGGCTAAATCTCAAATAAACATGAACAACAATTAAGAAAAAGAGAAGAAAAAAAACTCATTAGAGCTCCTCGTACTCCACCCTTCTCAGCTCCACGTTCACATTCCCTGGCAATTGCCTCCTCCCATATGTCTCAGCCCTCTCCCTTTTATAGACAAAAGGGTTGGTTTAGGATCTGTTGTGACCGTATCAGAGATGAAGTCGGCTGTGGAAGATTTCCACACTCCTTGCGTAATGCATTCATCTAACGCACCTAGATACCACAAAAATCGGTCCTGTTGTGGGATCTGAGCCATTCAGGCTCTTTGGCGACGGACGGTTGCCCCATGTCCAGGGTTTGGAATTTGGATAGGTCAGATTTGTCATCCCGGTGGGCCACAACATCATGTTGCAGTCGGCTTTCACGAACGCTGTCATTGTGCAGCTCGTCTTACGCTGGTGCTTGGTGGGGCCCACTTTAGCAGTCTTTTGGGAAATCCATGCCATCCACCAGATTCCTCTCGGAATTTCGACTGGTGATATGTATTTTTGATCTTCTGTTGATGAGGCCCACAGGTTTTTCTCGAAACCGTCAATCTTCCGTTTGGACGGTTGGATTTCGCTCCTCGCAATATTTTGAAATTCTGCCACCTAAGCAGTGATAAGGAGCGTCATGGGGATCCGATGGACGGTCTGGATTGGACCGTTGAAACACGGTGGTGGCACACAACACCCAGCCGCGGATCTCTGTTCAAACGGAAATAAGAGTTTCTGTTTTGAGCAATCAAGAGTCGGTCTGACCGACTCTCTGCTGCCACGCGCGGCTAGTGCAATTTGTGCACTATATACACTCATGCTTGAGTGTGGTCCACTATGATGGGTATAAGAGATCCGTTCCGTCCATCTATTTTCTCTTATCTTTTTAACAGTTGGGACCAACATTGAGGTACATCCAGATTGTAGTTGGGCCCATAATCTAGATTTTAGGGGCTGATCTATTCGTTGGGGCGCTTCTAGAGGGATCCAATGGATGAAAATTAACGTATGCGGTTAATTCATGATCATCAGTCCATATATAAAGTTTGGAGCTGATCTGATGGTGAGAACCTTGTGATCTTGCATTCTGCACCAGTTTCGGGCCTCTTTAACATGAACGGCTTGATTTTCTTGGATCCCTGGCGTGTAAGTTCTTCAATATTGGTCCTCTAGAGTCTGTCCCTTGCTTTGGAGACTTCAGAGCATTAAATTCATGCTTTAAGCTCCCTTTTTCAGTCCATGCTTGCAAATACACTCTGCATCACAAACACGATTAAAGCGGGCCATTAACCGGTATAATGTTCGTAAATCCAAGCAATAACTAGGGTCTAATATGCAATGTTTGACCCTCAACACTAAACACGTTGGGGAGGTCTTAGAACTGGATCCATAGATGTTATCTGGGTCAAACAGATGGTTTGCTAGGGTAAGGATATTTCCATGGCAGAACCTCGATCCTTGTATGAAGTTAAATCTCATGGTAGAAGGAAGACCTTTTCAGATCCTGGTGTTGCTTGAGACTTCACAAGTGAAGGACCTAAATTCGGGTGAGAAGGCAACGCGTAGTGAACCACGCCCGGAAGGAACGAAGCAGTGGGTTATTAAATCATTTGGGCACCAACAGGCCACCGTTACCTCAGACAAGGGAAGGGATTCTACCACTCTGACCCTTATAGGTGGGGGCGAGGGTCAACGTCCTCCTGATGTTCGACCACTTGCCTCTTTGAATTCTCAACTGTAGTTAGAGCTGTACACGAGTCGAGTCGAGTCGAGTATTGCCCTACTCGTACTCGACTCTTAACGACCGACCGCTGCTCGTACTCGTGCTCTACTCGGCCGAGTAGCATGACCCCCTGCTCGTACTCTACTCGCTCGAGTACGAGCCGAGTACGAGTAGTAAACGAGTCAAGTCGAGTCCGAGTTTTCGAGTCGAGTCCGAGTACGAGCACACGAGTTGAGTACTGAGTGCGAGTTTTCGAGGCGAGTTCGAGTCCGAGTCTGAATTTGAGCCCAATTCGAGTAGGGTTTTCGAGTAACGAGTTCGAGCTTTGAGCCAAGTTCAAGTTATAAATTGAAATTAATTTGAATTTCAATTCGATTGTCAATTGAAATTCGAAGTTAAACGAAACAATAAAATATATAAAATGCACATAATTACATTACATTGTTACATAATTACATTTAACTTATTTACATAATTACATTACATTGTTCAAAATGACAATTTATAACTAATAACCTCTATAAGATGAGTGTCTTCCTGTTCCTGTATTGTCATATGATCCATCAGAACTGCTATCTATTTTTCATATACAAATTGATTCACTTCCTCTGAGTCAGAAGGTGAAGAGATTTTTCCTTCGTGCTCTTCTATACTTTCAACTAGATTTTTCAAACTTGCTTTATGTGAATAATTGTATGTAGTACCCAATGCCCTATAAAATTCACCGAGACGAGTCAGGAATTTCAATTTGTTACTCTTTTTCTTCTTCTTATTTGTCGTACTCAACGAGTAACTTGACCCTGCTTCAACATCGTGTTGTCTTTGACTCGAATATCGCTGAAGTCTAGAAGTATCTTCCATACTGCGTTTTATGGCGATTTGGAATTATTCTTCCTCCAAAGCTTTTAATCTGGCTTCCTCCTCTGCATTTTTTGTGGATGTCATTTGTGTACCAGATCCAGAAGCAGAAGGTTTGGATGGAGTGGAAGGCTTTCTATTCGAATCTAACAGGGCTTTAAAAAGAATTTGGACATCCTTAGGGGCATTGGGGCATGGTTTTGCATCACCACCTCGACATGACAAGTGTAGGCGAAAACGATTAGTCTTGTGCACAAACTTTGCGCCACACAAACCACACTTAATCTTTGTTTTTCCAGACCGTGGCAGTGATTCAACTAGGGAAGCATAGTCCCAAATGTTTGTCGATGGCTCAGATGACGACATATCTCCATTCAATTTTTAATAAAAAAAAATGAGAATATTGATAAATAAATTGAACTTGATATAGCAAGAAAAGAAAGCAATATAAATGTATCAAAATTCAAAAATAAAAGTAAATGAACAGGCATATGTAAATAAATATCAATGATTCAAAGTCTTCCAAACCACATTCCAAAAGGACCAACACTTTCGTGTTTGTAGTTGCAGTGAAATAATATTATAGATCATTCAACATTCCGCCAAAAAAATTGAAAAATCGAAAATAATTACTGATCTGTAGGTAGAGACTCATCACAAATCTCAATCTCCTCTTCTTCAACATCATCATTCATATCTCCTCCCCATATTGGGCGCAACCAATCTTGCGTACAAATCAACGCTTCAACTGTGTTTGGCGAAAGTGTGCTTTGATACTTGCTCACAACCCTACTCCCTGTGCTGAATGCGGATTCTGATGCCACTGTTGAAACTGATATTGATAATATGTCTCATGCCATCACAAATAATGTAGGGTATTTTGATTCATTAACCCTCATCTTCCACCATTCCAACACATCAAATTCAGATCGCACTACGATTGACTCATTGAGGTACATTTCTAACTCTGATTCCTTAGTATCAACTCTCATTCGTGCTTGTGCCAAATATGATATGTATTCATTTAGTACATCCGGATTACCAGGTACAGAAATATCCGCATCTCTACTTTCTTCAACACCCACTGCAGGTAAAGTATTAACATACGATTTATACAGATCTTCAAGGGCTTCATGAACCTTAGACGTTTCTGCTGCCGCTCTTTTAGTAGGATAAAGCTTCATGAAAATAAAGCTAACCAATCCCATATTACAACGGGGATCAAGAACAACTGCCAAGGACATCAACAGATGACATTCATGCCAGTATTTATCGAACTTCGTCTTCATACCAACTGTCATCTGACGTATGAAATCTAGACCCGCACTGGCATTTTTCTGCAGAGCATCCTTAATCTTCCAAAGAGACGGAAGAAACAGATTCACGGTTGGATACTGATTCCCAGAAAAAATCTTCGTGCAATCGTAGAAAACTTGGAGAAATATGTGAACTTGTTGTGCTTTGGCCCAATCATCTGTGCTCGGCAACCAAGAATACGTTTTGTCACGCGCCGCATATTCAGGAAATGCAAGCTGTAATTCTATTGCCGCATCTAACATTTCATAGGTCGAGTTCCAACGTATACAGACATCCAACTTCAACATTTTTTTAGATAGCACATTCAAACGTTGGATGATGTCATTCCATACACTCAGCCTCGATGGCGACCCCCTTATATATTTCACACTCTCTTATGTTCTCTATAGTGTCGTCGATTGCTTTCAGCCCTTCTTGTATAATCAAATTTATAATATGGGCACAACATCTAACCTGAAATATTTTTCCTTCAAAAAATAAATTTCCTTTAGCCCTGAACTGGTTACGTAAGTATGAAATGACACTGTCATTTGCTAAAACATTGTCTAAAGTTATTGCTGAAATTTTCTTCTCAATGCCCTAGCCTTCTGGACAACTGTAGATGCAATCTGAAATAAGTAAACCAGTATGTGGAGGAGGAAGGTGTTTGAAGTTTAAAATTCTCTTGCATAGTTTCCAATCCTTATCGACATAGTGAGCGGTTAATGAAATGTATCCTTTTCTTTGATTGGACGCCATCCATAAATCAGAAGTCAAAGCTATTCTGTTCACTGAAGCTAAAACTTCTTTCAATTTCATCTTCTCCTTCACGTACATCTTCATGCTTTCTCTCTGCACTGTGACGCGGGAGACATTCTCAACCCGAGGGTTAAGGAATTGACAGAAAGCCCTAAACCCTTTACTTTCAATCATTCTGAAAGGTTTTTCTTACAAAATCACTAATCTAGCAAACCATTCATTCAGCTTCTCCTTGTCAAACTTATGAGTGGACACTACGCCTTGGGAGTCGTCCCCTTCTGACTTCGTAAATGACAGCGTCTGTTGGCCGGGAGGAGGGAGTCTTGCTTTCTTAGGACACGTCTTTAAATGTCTAATTAGATGTGTCGTAGATCCTCTTGGAATCTTGCTGAATAACCCTTTACAGTTATTACACTTTATCTTCTGTACATCGTTAACTGTCACATCTTCGAAATCATCCCACACTGCTGATCTCTTCTTCTTCCCTTTGCATGCGGTTGACGTGTCTGTGTCTCCCTCTACTATTAGAGGAGATGTGGCCGATGCACCCATTCCAGGGGTATTTGGGCTTTCGTCTTGACTAGCCATCTATAAAATAAAGTTCTCGATATGTTATACGACTATACCTAGGGTCCTAGATGGCTAGACGGCTAGACCGCTAAACGGGAATAATTACTTAACTGTCTAAATCAGTCACCCATTCAAAGTTAGATGGATTGTAATGCTTCATTTTTCAATTTAAATGCTACGCCGAAATTTCGGCAGCATCTCCCCTTATCTCTCCAGAATATATTAATCTTATATTTGATTCTCATGTCAATCATCAACACAAAGTGTGGACATTTGACGACGAAAATAAATACATGAAATATATCCAGAGAGAAAAAGGAGAGACGAAACCAGAACAGGCATATGCATTTAAATTGGAATAAATGAAGACATTACAATCTATCTAACCCTGAACTGTCCAAAAAGGGACAATTTGAACGATTTCTATGCATCCAAGAACACACTGAATCTATGTCTGGCAACATAGAAATCTTCAAATGGGCAACTAATTATCCTATACTACAAGTCTATAACTAGAACAATACAAATAATTCATATCTATGCAAACAAAGGAGCATGCTGAAATTGACATTTATCATATAGCTAACTAATAACAATTAACAATATGTCAAATGAAAAGCCAAAGGCATCTTAATGTGGTGGCATTTAACACTAACAAAGTAAAAAGTAAACTGTCATTTATAAAGTAAATTAAGTCAATTCAATGTATGTATTTGTATATCCATCTATTTTGCCCTCTCATTTTAATGTGTGCCAAAAAAAATGAAGCATATCCAAATCTAAGTAAACACGCCCGGCCAAACAAGCCCTAAAATTGATGGGTGACTGGGCGTTCGCCTGGCCAAACAGGCCCTAAAATTGGAGGGCAAGTAAACAGTACAGTGGTTAGTGGGCCCCAGAAAGTTTTTAATGGTGGGCGACTGGGCGTTCGCCCGGCCAAACAGGCCCTAAAATTGGATCTAATCCCATCCAGTTCGCCCGGCCAAACAGGCCCTAAAATTGGAGGGCAAGTAAACAGTACAGTGGACCCTAGAAAGTTTTTAATGGTGAGCGACTGGGGGTTCGCCCAGCCAAACAGGCCCTAAAATTGGATCTAGTCCCATCCAGTTCCCCCGACCAAACAGGCCCTAAAATTGGATGGCATTGGCAAGTAAACAGTACAGTGGGCCCTAGAAAGTTCAATCGTACCGACCAGGAATTCAATCCCCCTCCAACGATCTTAATCCCACAATTATATTACCAATTTCTACTATATATTAGCAATAAAAAATAAAAAATTAACCCCAAGCCTTACCGGTGAGCAGAAGAGGGATGACCGGCAGCTACGTGCATGACAGGGTGATGACGGACGATGGGACGAGTGGCAGAGACGAGCTGAGGCACCGGAGAGGACGCAGGGACTAGCGGCAGGGTCTAGCACCGCCGGACAGGGGACAAGGGCGAGTGAGAGAGAGAGAGAGGGAAGAAGAGGGATGGCCGGACGGGCTCTGGCCTCTGGGCTCTGGGAGAGAGAGAGAGAGAGAGAGAGAGAGAGAGAGAGATTTTGAAAGCTCGCTGGGAGGGAAGGGGTCGGGTGCTGCTTGAAAATGACGAGTGGGGTAGGTTTTTTTTTTCGGGCGTTTATATACACTTGTACGAGTCGAGTACCGATAGACTCGTACTCTACTCGTAATCTAAACGAGCAGTGAAAACCCGCTCATACTCGGCTCTAACTGGCTATTCCGAGTCGAGTCGAGCGAGTACTCGAGCGAGTATTCCGAGTTGAGTATTCCGAGTCGAGTCGAGCGAGTACTCGAGCCATAATCTGCTAGTGTACAACTCTAACTGTAGTAGCCCCAACAGGCACAACCGAACGAGCAATCGGTCAACCAAATAGAAGCTACGTTGGTATCTGTTGATCCAATCCATGCCCATCCAATTCCTCAACAGCAGGCACAGTGTTCTACTGGCGGTGGGGTAGGTTCCCTTGCCGTCCCACGGGGGACTCAACCAATCTCTCCTTCAGACCCTTCTACTCTGCCTCCCCACCCCTAGCTTCTTGCTGGTCCGGACTCATCCCTGAATGAGTACCATCAACTATCTCTGCAGACCCTGCATAACTCAACCAACTTGCCCTATCCCCTACTAACCCTCAACCACCTTCAGACCTTCACTCCTATATACCTTACCCAATTACTTGATCCCACTCCTAGGCCCCTAGACCCACCCACACTGTCAACCCTCCCATCTCCATAGCTTCTCTCAACTCCCCACCAGCCCTTTGCGCTAATGGATCATAGAGGTCTACCCATCGATGGAAATGTTATGAATGAGTGGGAAGGCTGGCTTTCGGGTATTCAACGATTGTTTACGGACAGCCCAATTCTACCAAAATTAAATCATGCTTCTCTCTGACTGCCCAACCACTCATATCAATGAAGGAAATCAAATTCTACAGACTTGGGAGAACCGAACAGACCTCAACACAGTTAGAGTGGAAGTTATGTTGCTGGAAACCAAAAACACCCACCAGGATCGCAGTGATCCTTGTGAGGATGAGGCAAGCCTAGACACCCTAGGTCGGGCAAGTCCAGACATCTCTGGCCAGGGAACAGACAGTTTTCTCTGCCCACCTGTTAATCTTCTAGCCTAACAGGCTGCCATTAACGATGAGAACGGGATATCCCTATGGGTAGACATTGAAGCTGAGGGAGTGTCTGTTGAATCTGAGATCTCCGAACCTGAAACCCAAATAGACGAAGACATTGCTACACCAGCAAAGATAACTAAAAGGAGAGGACGAGCAACCATTTCGGTGCTCAGCAGAAGGAGTTAGAGACTGAAAAGTATCCGTAGAAGGGTCGAGCAAAAAGGATGGGTTTCCAATGTTTAACATCCTTTCTTGGAACGTGCGAGGGTAGGTAATGCCCAAACTACCCGCCATTTGAGGCAATTGATTAAAAACACAAGGTTGCGGTTATCATTCTCCAAGAGCCAATGATTAGAGCTAACAAGAGAGACCCCGTGGCTGTGAAGCTGGAGTTCGAGTTTCACTTAATGGAAGAAGCTTCTGAAGGTAGAATCCGGGTTCTTGCTAAACAAGGCATTCTCGTCTAATCAGTTAGAGCTAGCAGACAATGTGTCACGTTAAATCTCTCACTTGGTAATTTTCCCCATGTTATGATATCGACCGTCTATGTTAGCTACGACAAGGAGCAAAGAAAGGAGCTGTGGGAAGAACTTTGTCTGATTTCTCTCCTGAACAACTGGCCATGGCTGGCCTTTGGGGATTTCAACGCCACTGTGAATACTGATGAAAGAATGGGTGGAGTCCCTTCCTTTTCAGCATCAATGAGCGACTTCCTTGGAACCATTAATGATTCGTGTCTGCTTGATGCGGGGTTCAATGGGTCTATTTTCACGTGGTGCAATAATAGATCAGGTAGAGGACGGAGATGGGCCAGACTGGACAGGATGCTTGTAAACACGAGTTGGATCAGCTCCCTCCCAACCTTTAAAGTCGATCACCTAATGCGGGCCTATTCAGATCACTCCCCGCTGCTCTTGACCTTCCACAACGTCACTGCTGATTTCCCTCGCCCCTTCACTTCCAACACATGTGGACCACCCATGAGGATTTCAAGAGGGCTGTAAAGGTAGCCTGGGAGATTGATGTTGCTGCAGCTCCCATGTACAAGGTCCTTATCAAGATGAAACACCTGAAAAGGGTCCTTAGAGAGTGGAATCGCACCACCTTTGGAGATGTGCACAGCAAGGTGCAGCAGGCTGAGGATGAAATCGCTCGAGCCGAATCCGCCCTCCTCTCCTCTACCTCAGAAGCAGGTGTTAAGAGACTGAATGTAGCTAAGGAAAGTCTCAAGCTGGCCCAGCTACAGCAGGAACTATTTTGGAGACAGAAATCCCGGATTAAATGGCTTCAAGAAGGGGACAGAAACACCAAGTTTTTCCATGTTTCAGTGTTGGACAAGCGTAGAAGGATGACTATTGACAGAATCAAGCTCTCTTCAGGGGAAATCATTGACAATATTGAAGACATTGGTAGGATGGCCGGGGACAAGGACTTGTTTTCTTCACAAGAGAGGGCTGAGAATGAAGCCATCTTCTCATGTATCCCTACATTAGTCACCCATCAGATGAACTCTGATTTGGCGGCCCCGATCACGATTGAAGAAGTCAAGGCTACGGTATCCTCAATCCCGATTGACAGTGCTCCCGGGCCGGATGGATTTGGCGGTGCATTCTTCTCCTCTTACTGGGATCTCGTTGGCAATGATATTTTTGAAGCAGCAAGGGACTTCCTTCATGGCGGACCTATTCCTAGATCATTCCAATGCACCCTCATTTGCCTCATCCCAAAGAAGAGAAACCTGGAAACCATGATGGATTTTCAGCCTATCAGCCTTTGCAACGTCATAATGAAAATCTTTTCTAAGCTGGCTTCCATCCTTCCCTCCATCATCTCTGAAGAGCAAGAGGCTTTTATCAATGGCAAATCCATAGTTGAAAATATCTCTATCACGAGGGAAATGACCCATGAACTAGACTGTAAAGTGTTTGGTGGGAATATGATAGTCAAGCTTGATATGGAAAAAGCTTATGACGGGGTTGAATGGCCTTTCCTTGCTCAGGTGCTTGAGAAGTTTGGTTTCGACCATCGCTGGATCCTCCAAGCTCAGCGCTGTTGGATATGGGCAGCTAGTTTTTTATCCTCATAAATGGTCAAGCCTTTGGTTTTTTTCCCTCATCTAGAGGCTTACGGCAAGGGGATCCCCTATCTCCTCCCCTCTTCATTCTGGCCGCTGAGGTATTCAGCCAGGGTATTCTAAACCTCTTTCTGTTGAGAACGTGCCAGCCGCCGTTTAAGCTCCCTCCAAACTGTCCAATTCTAACCCTTTTTTTTTTTTTTTTGCAGATGATGCAATCTTATTTTTGAATGGCAAGATAGGGTCGGTGCGAGCTCTCCTCAGGTTCATAGCTGATTATGAGGAGGTGTTAGGCCAAAAGGTGAATGTTAACAAAATATCCTTTATTCTGCCATCAAAAGTGTCTCCTGCCAAAACTCGCCAAATCAGGAATATGACAGGGTTTAAGCAAGCCAGCCTTCCTTGCACTTACCTAGGCATTCCCTTGATGAAAGGAAAAATTCGTGCCCATCTCTTACTCCCGCTCATCTAGAAAATTCTCCACAAGCTAGAGGGTTGGAAAGCAAGAATTCTCAATCCGGCACCCAGAATGACCCTGATCAAGCACGTTTAGTCTAGCATCCCTATCCATGTATTGTCAGCAGTGAATATCCCTAAAGCAACTTGTAGGTTGATGGAATTTGTCCTCTCTAATTTTTTCTGGGGGAACGCGAGCGGTTAGAAAAAGAAGCACTGGATTAAGTGGTCTAAGTTATGTTTCCCAACGTTAGAGAGAGGCTTGGGCTTCAAGCTTATGGAGGATATAATGACATCGTTCAGAAGTAAAATGAGCAGGAACTTCTTGGAGGGGAGATCTCTTTAGGCAAGACTAATGAGGAAGAAATTCTTCAGCAAATTCGTTAAACCCAGGGGAATGACCTCGACAGTTAACTCAACTGTTTGGAAGGACTTGCAAAAAAACTCTACCGTTTGCCATCCTTCATTCGAAATGGCTCCTTGGCGAGGGTGATGTTAGTTTTTAGAACCACAATTGGATTGGGGAGGGATTCTTGGCCAGTTTTGTGGAAGGCCCCATTCCATTCCATCTTAGGGAAATGATGGTAAGGGACTTTTTTTCCCCTTCTGGCCGATCCTACTGGCACGATGTCCGGGATATCCTCCCTTCAGCCATCTTCCAGCTTTTGATGAACAGCCCTGTCCCTCTGTCATGCAGAGAGGATATCCTGGCATGGGACCTTTCAACGTCCAACAATTTCACTCTGTCTTTAGCTTGGAATGAAGTCCAACAGCACCGACAGATTCCGCGGTGGACGCGTTGGGCTTGGAATAAGGTTCTTCCGCCTAAGATTGGAATTTTTCTTTGGAAAATTATGCACCACGCTATTCCGGTGGATGCGGCTGTTAAAAAATCTGGCGTGTTTCTGGCTTCTCACTATGAGTGTTGTTGTGGTGTAATTGGGCCATCGGCGGGTATCTACTCTGGGGTTTTCAGTTCTGATCAGGGGATTCAGGGGTCCCTTAATTAGGGTAGTGGGATCGCAGATCGACCAGCTGAATGGCCTTACCTCGGTCATGTCCGCGTTGCCTCCCTTCCTTCAGTCTTCTCCTTTCACCGGGCCAAGGTCTTCGCCTCAGCAGCCTGCCTCAACCCCTTCTCCTGCGCTGTCAATTGTCGGCCCTCTGTCTCCTTCTCAGCCCTCGCCTGTTGTGCTTCCTCAAGTGATCAGGCCCTCTGCCTTCCGCGAGGAGAATATGGATCATCTTCTCTGTTTCGAGCACACAACATCTGTCGCTTAGGCCCATTTCCACCGCACTTTTGATGTCCCCTATATCCCCTCCTACTCTATTCAGCAGCGGATTAATTTCTGGTCTACCAGGGCCTCCTTCACAACTCGCCATAGGCTTTTATTGGGCCTAATTCCTGCTTTATTATCTTGGGAGTTATGGTTGAGCAGAAATGCATCCAGGTTTGATGGGATTCAGATGTCTGCTCGTTTTATCACCTCTCGGGTCTCTAGATGGCTGCAGGCGCTCGGCAATCCCTTGGTAGTCAGCACCCACCCTCCCCTAATCGACTCGGCCAAGTCTTAATGCCCCCATCTTGTCAGGGGGAAGCCCGGAGTCAAACCCCAGATTATTTTTTGGAATCGCCCTCCCCCCGGGTGGGTCAAGTTGAATGCAGACGGCTCCTCTCGGGGAAACTCGAGAGAGAGTGGTGGAGGAGGTGTTTGTAGGGACTCCCAGGGTCGGTTTATTTTTGCCTTTCACCGGCATTATGGTCCTGCTACGAACACGATAGGGGAGGCGCAGGCTATGCTTGATGGCATTGTCCTTTGTAGCAAGTTAGGTTTTTCGCACATTATTGTTGAATCCGACTCGAAGATAGTGGTGGATGCAGCTGTCGACCCTTCTCGTCACTGCCCTTGGAACATATGGTATAGGATGGGGACCATCCACCATATCAACCTCTCCTTCAAGCACATTTTTCGCGAGGGTAATGCAGTGGCTGATGCCCTTGGGAGAGCGGCAAGTGAAGGCTGTGCTAACTCCTTCCGCTCTCCTCTGGGCTTGCCTAGGTGCATCCGAGGTTCCCTGATCTTGGATATGGTAGGCCTGGGGAACCTGCGAGTCTGATCCCCCTAAGTGTTGGCCGCTTCTCTGGCTTGGGTCACCAGTCCGGCTCTAGTGCTTTGTCTTTCAGTCTTTCTCTTCGGTTTTTGTTCGGTACACGATAGGCGGGCTCCTTTCCTTTTTGTTGGAGATCGCCCGAAGCTCTGTACAATCTTTTGCCTGGATACCAATACAATTTTGCTTTCCTAAAAAAAAAAAAAAAAAAAAAAAAGCCTAGCTCAAAAGCCTGTTAGACTATTAACCCACGGGCTAATCCAGCTCATTGCCACCCCCACCATACATGAGTGAGGCTAAGATCGATTAGTGAGCTAGATACTAGCGAAGGCCAGTTCTAGCCTACTAGAGAAGCATCTAGGTTTAAGTCGGTTCTAACCAACCAGCCCCGTAACTAGGACTGTCAATTAGGCTAGGTTTATGGCAGCTGAGGTCTATCCAAGTCTAGCCTGGCCCGTAAGGGAAAACCTAAGTTCAAGCTAAGATATGGCTTGTGAAAGGCCGAAAGAAATCTCTGGTCATCATGCCTTGAAATCTGGGTAACCTCAGTAGAGTTACTTAAGATTTGAATTTTTCACTTTTCATTACATCACATACGTTTATTCACCTGAAATAAACGTTCACACGAAACTAAAGGAGAAATCACCATGAAACTATAATTAAATTAAATATAACGTTCCAAATAAGCACTCGAACTATAATATATACTACTCAAATCACCACTCCTTAAATAATTATTCAATTATACTATGAACTTAAAATTTTCAACTAAATATTAATGATTGAAAAAAAAATTCTAATAATGGAGACCTACATTTTCATAATTCTCAAACTCTGCACTTAAAACATTATCAAATATGGGGTGAGTTTACATATATTCAGTGGGATCACTTCCTTATTCAAATTTAAAATTTTCAGATTATATTAATATACATAAACAAAATAAATACTTGAATTAGAGTAAAAAGAATAGAGAAACATGAATTAAAATGCCGGAATCATAAAAATGCAATAAATGTGATGTTTTTCATGAATATAGCACCATACACATTAGATGTCCATGTTGCATTAATGTTCATACACCGGTACTTTGTAATGAGGAACCCATTCATACATTAGTTGGTCAGAATACTACTCAAGTTGTACCTTTAGCGTATGTCTGCGTGCACACTTGCACTTATACGCCATGTAGAAATGAGACATCAAAATATCTAGTGAGTTTTAGCATCTTTCACCCAAGGGACACGGACACCTTAACTTGTTGGTTTTATGAATTTTTACCCAAGGGACACGATCAACCTACTTTCTTATACTTTTATTGACATCTACAGGATATTGCAATTGCTTATACTTACAGGGACATTCTTAAGGCAAAGCACATGCATGTACCTTTAAGAATAATTCAGGACATTGCACCACATTTAAATCTCAATTCTCAATAAATAATGAACATACATTTTATATGAATCATCATATTATAATTATCAACCCTATATATATGCTACACACTTTTTGTTACTTTTAAAATAATGTTTAAAATTTCTTATAAAGATTAATATTTGATGAAAACTTATTAAAATCAGTAATAAGCATAATATTTTCAGCAATATTAAACAATTTAATGTCATAAATTAGAAATGAAAATGAATAAAAATAATTATGTGAAAAATCTAGTAAATTTCCCCATGCAATTTACCACGAGTTTAATTACATGCTATACACTTTTCGCTAACCGTTGAGTGTTAAAGTCCCTTGATATACATTGATATATCATCCTCTAATGGCTCCAGCTTTTAGCGCAAGTAGTTGTTTGACATGTATCAGAGCGAAAGATCAAGTCTTAGAGTCCCGAAATTAGCAAATATATATATATCACCAACCAATATATATTATATATAATATATATATATATATATATATATATATATATATATATATATATATATATATATATGGGGCATACATAAACCAAGTTGTAACACCTACGGTTACTGAGTATAGATAACCAAATAAGTGTGTTTTTTTTTTTTTGGTCTCACGATGCATCTAAACTGTGGCCCTGGGCAGTTTAATTTGAATTACTTGTATGCCGCTTACACTAAGTGATTTATAAGTCGTGTGTATCATTCATCACACTTCCACAGAGATGGTTCATAAACTGATATTTCATGTATATCATTTAAGCATAGGATTGTCCACCAACCTACACAACAAGTGGCCTACAGATTGGACGGACCAAATTGATGAGCTGTGTAGAAACGGTCTACAAATTAACTGAGCTTTGTCATGGTTCTAACTTCTAATACATGATCATGCCCATTAATCATCATTCCAATAATCAGTATATTATCATGTTGTCAATTTCTTTTGATCATCGCTGCATGCAGTGATTGTCGTCAGCTGGATATTGTATCTCTCGATCCTAGAAAATGAAGACATCAAACGCGACTCATCTGCCCCTCCAATGTTGCCACGAACGTTAACATCATCAAAGAGAAGCTGGTCATGTACTCATCAGGCCGCCTCAAGAACATCACCGAAAATTTCAAGCACGAGCTGGGCAAAGGTGGATCCGGCAGAGTGTACAAAGGAACGTTAGAAGACGGCACACCGGTCGCTGTTAAGGTCCTTCATAGCGATTGGTCGAATAAGCTAAGACGCCAGTTCGAGGCGGAAGTGCGTTTGATCAGAAGAACACACCATCCCAATCTAGTAAAGCTTTATGGGTTTTGCTTCAACAAGCAATTGAAGGCGTTAGTTTATGAGTTCATGGAGAACGGATCGCTCGACGAGTTCTTATTCGAAAGAGAGAAGAAGAATAAGATTGATTTGGAGAAGCTCTATAGCATTGCGATTGGAACCGCTAAGGGCATTGCCTACTTGCACGATGATTGCCCAGATAGAATAATTCACTACGATATAAAGCCGGAGAATGTATTGCTCAATGTGGATTTCTCACCTAAGGTGTCAGATTTTGGGCTGGCTAACCTTTATAGCCGTGACTCGACCCATGTACCCATTTCAGGGTGCAAGGGAACTCCGGATTATGCTGCTCCAGAAATGTCGTTGCCTGTTCCAGTCACTGTCACTCCGAAATGCGATGTTTATAGTTTCGGGATGTTGTTGTTTCAGATTCTTGGGAGGGGGCAGAATTTCGATTCTAGGAAGTCTGGGATCTTGCAGTGGCTGCCGAGGCATGTGTGGATTAAGTTCGAGGAAGGAGCAATGGAGGAGATGGTGAGCTATTTGAGGATGAGTGGGAAAGATAAAGAGACGGCAAAGAGAATGGCTGTGGTTGCTTTGTGGTGTGTTCAACATCGGCCGGAGCTCCGGCCTCCGATGAGTACTGTTGTGAAGATTTTGGAAGGAGATGTGATGTTGAATGATCCACCAAATCCTTTCCCTCAAATGCCGTCTGATGATTCTCGAAATGCTAGGATCCCAACTCCAGCGGTGAGTCCAGACACTTCTCTTTGGTTCTCTCCGGCCTCAACTTTGGACTCTGAGACCTCGACGGAGGAATATCTGACTCCTTGATGATTATCAGAGAAAATACTTAAGGGGTGGTTTGGATGCCAGAAATTTAGATGGGTCGAAAGATTGTTCTTTCGTTTTTACTGGTATGTAAAATCAACGAGAAAGATATTCTGTTTCTTATTTTCGGGTAGTGGATAAATTCCTTGGAATCCAACAGCTGTATTTGGGTGGTGGGAAGGATCGCGGAATTATAGTACACATGTTCATGAGACATGGAATTCCAAAATGAATCCGGATCCTCTGCTTGTCACAAGCTGAGAAATCTGACTTTACTAGATTATGATTGGTCCACATCATCATTAACATTTCCAGCACTGCCGCACTAAATGCACTGTGCAAGGATGTGACTCAATTAGATTGCAACAAGCAGAATTTTCCTGCTTGTCTCAGTGGAGGATTCGGATTCAATATGACCATTGGTGGGGAATTCAGTACCTAGGAACTTGCAAGCTAGCTCATTCGAAGGAATTTCAAAATGTCTCTTTTGGTGGAAATGGATCACATCATGAAACCAATTTCAAGTTTTTCAGGAGCCCAAACACACGAATTTATCAGTCATGGATTCAATTTCCACAAGGGCTATTTTTCAGACATCCAAATGACATGTATAGCTTAATTCTTGAGTTGAACTGCCTCAATTTTCCTTTTAACTCCAACGTGAAAGTAATGTAAATGCAATTTGAAGCTGTACTTATTCAAGGCCCCCAGCAAAAGAAATTACAATTTGATTATTTCCACTTTATTAGATTGATAATTGTAATTTAATTAGTGAATAGCTCACCCAAACACGCTACCGTGAATTTGGACTTGAAAGGAATGTGATTGCATTTTGAAGGCTACTTTCTTGGTGCCAATACTACCAAAGGTAGCTGCAATTTAATTATTTCACATTGGTAAATAAATTATTGCAATTCAATTCAATAATGCATCCAAAGTACAACTTAGCTCTAGGTTCCATGTTAGCAATTGGGGTAAAATGTGAGCATCAAGCCTCTACAACAGGTAAATTGTCCCAACAATCTAGCGGAGATATATAATCGTCATCCAGGTTACCCGAATGTAGGCCCCACCCTCATTGATGGGTCGAACATTGCGAATGGAAGATCCTGAGATTGTGTGCAGTCGGAATCAAGAGATATTAATCTAATTCAAGGGGGCGTTTGGATCTTAAGTTACTTAAGCTAAGCTTCTTCTCTTTCATTATTTACTTTTAACACATGCACTCACCCCTAAACACACTCAGAGACAATGAGTACTCGAACCAACGAACTCGTGTTATGCCTTAAGTAGCTTATTTTGATTTCTACTTACTAAAGTAAAAAACTAAAGTGAATAAGTAACTAAGTAGAAAAAGTAACTTATTTGGTGGTATCCATGCGGGCCCTAAGCATGTTTGAAAATATCTGAATAATTGAACGTGTAATTTCCTTCCCTAGCATTCTCATTGACTAAGATCCAACGGCTAGATACAATCTGGTTTGATCAAGACCGTCTGTCTATGATGGCCAGCTAAAGAAAAAAAGATGATGCTCTTATTTGGTAGGTTCTTATCCTCGGCTAGTTCCACTACAAACCTTATCCACCATGATGTGCACATGACATCCAATCCATCCATCAGGTGATCCCCCTCAGGTTCTCCTTGCCATCCAAAAATTAGGAAGATTCAAAATTCAGGTGGGCAACAACGTGTAAAATCATGCCTGAAACTTCTGAAATCACTTGGCGTGGCCCACCTGAATTTTGGAATTCCAGGTGGTTCACATCTTTTCGAATATATTGGGTTGCATATAAAAGACAAGGTGCGTCCCACACACAACCTGGAAGGTTTTTAATGGTCCATGTCTTCATCGCAACTGTTCTCTGTGATGTGGCCCACTTGAGTTTTAGATCACATGATTTTTGGGCGGCAAGGATAAATGAGGGTGCACACATGATAGGTGGATAGGATGCCATGCACACATCATGTTGGGCCCCACACATCGGATTGTGGGTTAAGCTTAACTCACAATTTTGGTCCATGATACACCTGGTACCCGTAATTTGAAAAAAAATATTATTTTAATTACTTTATGCTATGTAAGACATTTGTAAGTAATTTCCAAGTGACTGCATATCATTCATCGTACTCTGTATAATTTCAGGACGCTTGAAAATCTCTGAATAATTATCAGTTCTGATTCTTGGATACTAGTTTGTTGAAACAGAAAAATTGGATATTTTTCATTTTAACCGTCCAATATGCATATATTAACTGTCCAATATATATATAATTTGAAAAGCTTTATTTTAATTATTTTTTTTGCCATGTATGCAATTTGTAAGAAATTTTCAAGTGCCTGAATATCATCCATCACACACTCTGTCAGAGTATTAAAGCTTTTCTGCAGCATTAATCTAATTTTAGTGTGCTAAAAAAATATATAAATAAATCCAAATTGTAATTTCCTTCCCTCGAATTCAGTCTGACAATCTCGACTCCAAATTGCAATTACATTTCTTTTTTAAGCTGGACTTGAAAGAAACATAATTTGCCTCCTTTCTCGTCATGAACATTGCAATTCTATTCACTTGTTCGTCCAAACACTTCCTAGCGGTGCAAACATTTGAAATTCAATTTTACAATTCTCATACAGAAAAGTATTGATGTGTTGGGTCCTTGAAAGATCAATGGAACAAATGTAACTGTGGCCCCGTGAAATATAGACTATGTTTGCACTGATTAGATGATCAGTGGCGCCCAAAAGATTTTTATGGTGGGCATTTGACGCAGGGAAGGATGTGAGGTCGAGCACCGTCTTCCTGAAGAGGATAACTATTCTGAATCCACGGAACTTTCTGGACTCCTCACAGAGACTTTCTCGAATCCACGAGAAAAGAGAGCAGAAAATATAAATAAATTCTAATAAATTCGAAATAGATTAATGAATGCATAAAAACGAGTTCACAACCCTTTAAATAAGGGTATAAGCAATGGGAAAGAAATCATAATCAAACTACAAATAAAAACTCCTAGAATTCACGACTTACTATAAATAGTAAACTTACTATTTATAGACGGTCGTGATGTCTACTAGTGCGCAAGGTTTTCGGCCAAAAATAGTAAGTGTCCTATTTGGCTTCACCAAACCGTTCCCCTAATTATTCTAAGCTCTTTCACGTTGGGCACAACTCCTAAAGCCCGACGGATGAAGAGTTATAGTCAAACTAAAAACTTACTATTTATAGTAAAAACAAAATTGAAACGGGGAAACGACTGTCGAATCAGGGGTTTCTCGCAATTTCGAGTATCGCAACCCGGCGTAGCGGGTTGGTTGGCTAAAGTATCTCATTCTACCCCAAAATTATATATTTTACGTCGGCTAACTCATCCCGGATTGCGAGATACACCTGATTGAAGGTCTGATGGTCCAGATCACTTCTGTCGCCGACCGGGCCTTTTCTAATCCATCTTTGCCATGTAATTGTCCGCGACCCGCTCTACATCAACATTCAATCCTCACTATGTGGTCCACTACATATGTATATACGTGTGTAGGAGAATGCTCACCTTTGCACCTTTTTACGTGAGCATCGTGCGCACTTTTACACACATGTCATGGGTGCAGAATCTGAACGGTCCACATGATGTGGCATCCCTTGAAACCTCACAAGCCCAACTTTCATCCTGATACATAACTCTAGTGAGCCATAACAAAAGGAAATAGTTTTCTTCCTCGATTTGCATTTCTCTTTTCTATGGCCTAATAGAATTGTGTATGCGGCGGGAAATTAGGCTTGTGAGGTTTCATGGGATGCCGCATCAAGTGAACTGTTCAAATTATGTGCCTATGACACGTGTGCTCACAAATAAAGTGCATAGGTGAGCATATATATATATATATAGATATATAGATATAGATATAGAGATATAGGATATATATATATATATAGAGAGAGAGAGAGAGCGAGGAGAGAGAGGGAGAGAGAGAGAGAGAGAGAGAGAGAGAGAGAGAGAGAGAGAGAGAGAGAGAGAGGAGAGATATGGGCTGCCTAGAAGTTCTGGTAAGCTCTCTCCCATTTAAAACTCCGGTGGGCCATGGTAAGAGAAAATGTTCTCTCGTATTTGTATTTCTCTTTTGTCATGGCATGCAAAGGTTTTGGATAAGATAAAATTAGGCCGAGGGTTTCATGGATGTTGCATTTGGTTCAAAATTTGAAAGTTGCATCAATTTGTTCTCATGAGAATTCGTAAAAACTTTTTGAAAACTCATCGCACATTATATGAATAAAAAATCTGAATCGTTCATATGATGTTGAACCACATGAAACCTTCAAAGCCTAACTTTTACCTGATCTGAAACTCTAGTGGGCCGTGGAAAAAGAAAATAGTTCTCTCTTGATTTATCTTCTCCCTTTGCTATGGTCTACCAGAGTTTTGTTAAAGGGTGAAAATTGCACCGCGAGGTTTCACGGGGTACCACATTAAGTGGACCGTTTGGATTTTATGCTCAGGACAAGTGTGCAAAGATGCGCACATAAAAAATTTTAATTAATTAATTTTTTTTAAAAAAAGGGTATGCAGGCGAGCGTGACTCTCTCTCTCTCTCTCTCTCAATTATTTTAAATTAGATTGGCAAAACTTTCCAACATGCAACGCCATTGACAGTGACTCCAAAGAGGCCCATTCTTCTGCAAGCCGCTGTACAATGAAGTTATTCAAGTGCCTGTTTTGAGGCCACCGGGGTGCGTGTATGGAATCCAACCTATCTATCAGCTTTCTTTAGCGTGAAATTTGAATGGCCAAAAAATGAGGAAGATCCAACCATCATGTGGGCACTGCTTGAATTTGGAAATGTTTGGATGGTTGTCCATGGTTGTCTATTGTGGAGCCACCCGAGTCGTGCATATTCCATCCAATCCGTGCATCACATGGTAACGATGACGATGATGAGATCTCACGAAAATGTCTACAAAATCACTAGATAAGCCACATCATAAAAAACAGTGGACAACTATTCAAAAACCTTCAAGTGGTGGCCCATCATGGTTGGATAGGATCATTTTTCACTGTTCAAATTTTATGATGGTTTGATGCTAATGATCGGTTTGGATGGGATGAAAACATCCCGGTAGGACCCACAAGCAGCACTTGCAAATAAGTCTGTTCTCGGGCTTGTAGATGAACCGCTTCGGACTACCGGAAGGAAATGGTCAAATATTAATTAAACCTTGTCGGGTTTTGTTAGATAACGGGTCTGTATCACAGTTCCATGTGGGAGCTTGTCCTCACCATCCAATGTCAAGCACGTGATCGATCTGGGCCATTCATTAGGCGGTGGAAGCTTTGAACCCAAAATAGTAGTACAGTCATCAAGTGAGCCCACGTGTCCGTTTAACTCCGAGTGCTGCACATGTTTTTCCAACCGTTCATTTTTCTCTTACAAGCTTGATATGCCTGAGAAGTGAACCAATATTATTATTTTTTTCAGTCAAGAAAATCTTTACAGTGTACAGAACCTTATGAATGGTCCGGATGGTTACATGAGTGTCATCCAACGGTGATAACAAGCTCCTGCATGTTACAATGATGCGGTACTCCGGATTTTAGCAACCGTGGGTTGCTGACCTGTGAAATGTTGCCCCCACTCTACACAAGGTAATCTTCTGCCACATCTGTTGTACGCAGCGGTGTACAACACCCGTGTGTGACATCTATTCTGTCCATCATATGAAATCCCATGTGTTCACTGTAATTCTAAAAAACCGTCCCGATCCATTACTCAAGTGGGCCATACCGAAATCTCAGGTGTGAATTGTTCATTTTCCCCTCGTGTAGGTGGCCGAACTTTTGGGTTCTGCTCATGTTTGGAGTGTCCCTTTATCCCGGTGAATCGCAGCTGGTGAACGGGTTGGATCGAATAGAAAAAAGAAGAAAGAAAGCTATTGTTGGCATCCACTCCCCATTGTTCCCTATGCTGTGGCCCACCTGCGGGCTAATTTCAGTTTAGTAGGGCTTACGTCGAGAGGTTAACTTGATGGACAGGTTAGATGTAACACAAGCAACATAATGGGCCCCACAGACGTCGGTTATTGTATCTGTTTCTTACACCAGCTATTACAGAGGATACTGGATCATCTTAGAAATTATCGGTAAGAACAAAATCACACGAAATCACATCTCTCTGCGCCGGCACCCACAGGCTTCAATGTCCAAAACATTTCTCTCTCCTTCTCCCAGCCCGCAGCCACAGATGTCCGACACTGTACAGATCCTATATGTAACCTTAACGTTCATCGCAATTGGTACTCTCTCTCTCTCTCTCTCTCTCTCTCTCTCGTCGCCCCTGACCGTAAATCAGGGGTAGCAGTATGTTGAGTTCAGGACGAGTCGAGGTCAGCCCATGTCCGAACCGTTTAGTAGACAGGCCGAGAAATTCACCCCGACCGACCCTGTTGTTTGAACGGTAGGCTGCACCATTTATGGGATATGACACAGTAGTCGACCCTTAGCAGTATGTAGAGTTCAAGCTAAATCTAGGTCAGCCTATGACCGACCCGTTTATTATACAGGCCAAGAATTCCAGCCTCATCGACCCTTAACCCATAAACATATAGCCCCACCTGACCCACTTAAAATTCATCAAACCCGGGCTCCACCCATTTAGTTATAATTGGGTTGGGTTTGACCCAAAACTGCATGGCATAGGAGATTTTAAGAATAGAACTTGAAACTTAAGTTATAGTTGAAGCAATAAGTAGAAAACCGTGATACCAAATTATAGTAGGTGCGAAAGAACTATACGAGAGATGTTCTTTTCTTTTTTTTTTTCTTTTTTTAATTTTTTAATTTTATCAGATGCAAAGAAGCATATGTGGATTATATGCAAATATTAAGTTGTTCTTTTTTATTTTGCATCTCGCTTTGGGTTGGATCATTTCACCCGACTCATTTATAACTATATGGGTGCATAGGTTGGGTTCATAAGCCCTAGCTATGCCCGTGAAACTCTTGGGAATAAATTAGAAAGTCATCTTTATACCATAATTCCAATTACGCCTGATATATATACTATCACAACCAGAATAGAAAACAAATTCAGCACTTACACAATTCTGTGCATGTCTTTGATGGGACCTTCATTGTTATTGAAGACCCTCGATATCATTGAACTTACTTCGATAACATTGATTATCAACACCAAAACATTCCAGCAACTACTAAGAAATTTCAAAAATTTCCGATGGCATTGAGTGGTATATCAATGGCATCAACAAACCCTGTTATATATTAACAGATTTAAAACATCCATCAACCACAAGCTGGGTTAGTAAGCTAGATACTAATCCAGGCTCGTTCCAGCCTACTAGAGAAACATCTGAGTCCAAGTTGGTTCTAGCCAACCAGCCCAGTAACTTGGACGGTCAATGGGGATAGGTTTATGGGAGGTCGAGGTATGTCCAAGTTTGGTGTAGCCGTATGGAAAAAACCTAGCTAGGCTCAAACCAAGATCTGGCTCCGGGCAGGCCAAAAGAAAGCTCTGGTATGGGCCAAGAATAATACATTGATCTTGGTGTATAAACATTAATAGCAATAAGGAGAAATAAGTCTCTATATACAAAAATTTTATATTGAAACTTGGTATATAAACCATTGTAGTGCCCAATCCATGATTTAAGATTTGGGGGACTCCACCTGACTTTCTCCTCGACCTGAGTCGTGATTCACCCGAGTCAGGGGTGACTCATGGCATTGAATCGAATCAGGTTTGACCTAGTTCAAATCAACTCAGACAAGTCACACCAGACTCATTGGAGTCCCATGGTCCATACGCCATGGCTCATAAACTAACTACAATCACTGAACCCAATTTATGATTTTTTTTCAAGAGATTTTATGGTGATCTGGCACAAATTAATGCTTGATATGTTGTGCATTTATAAGCAGGAATTAGAATTAATAAAAAATAATTGGAACCCCAAACTTGTTTGGAAGAATCAAAATCGCCAAATATAGATTAATGTTGGGATGTGGCATGGATAATATTACTTTCTTTGAAATATTTCGTGTCCCTTGATTGATTTGGCTAGTGCAACCGAATCCCATGATATGCTACCTCTAGATTACAGCGCCTAGTGCGATTTTTCCTGACTACATCAAGAATAAATCCATTATCACTTTAGAGTATTTGATCTTATGCCCAGGATCGTAGAGAATAGAAAAAAAAAAAAAAAAAATTCCCTTAAAATGATTCTACCCATGTCCTTTATATAAAGCATATGGAATGAGTCGTTTCTAATTGCAATTGATAGGCCAGCTAGTGGGCCATTCTTGAAAATAATTCAGTCGTGTTTTTTTTTATTCATGATATATCTAAACCGTGATCCTCTGGCAGTTTAATTTGAATTACTTGTATGCCACGTAGACAATATCTAAGTGATTTGTAAGTCCTGCGTATCAGCCATCACACTTCCTCAGAGTACGAGTCAATCAGGTGGACTCCCAGATTGATGAATGTTCACAAATTGGATGGTAGAGATGGTTCATAAACTGAGATTGTATGTATCATTTAAGCACAGGATCGTCCACCAACCTACCCAAGAAGTGGTCCACTGATTGGACGGTCCAAATTGATGGGCTTTGTGTAGAAACGCTCTAGAAACTGAGCTTTGGCATGGTTCTAATACATGATCATGCCCATTAATCATCATTCCAACTAGCAATAGATTCTCATGTTGTCAATTGCTTTTGATCATCGCTGCAGTGATCGTCGTCGGCTGGATATTATATCTCTGCATCCGAGAAAATGCAAACATCAAACGCAACTCGTCGTCTCCTCCAGACGATGCCACGACCATCGACATCATCAAAGAGAAGCTGGTCATGTACACTTCACGCCAGCTCAATATCATCACCAACAATTTCAAGAACAAGCTGGGCCAAGGCGGATTCGGGGTAGTGTACAAAGGAACACTGGATGATGGCGTGTCAGTCGCTGTTAAGGTCCTTCATGGCGATTGGTCAAATAAGCTAATCAGATGCCAGTTTGAGGCGGAAGTGCGTTTGATCAGGAGAACAGACCATCCCAATCTAATACAGCTTTACGGGTTTTGCTTCGACAAGCGATTGAAAGCACTAGTCTACGAGTTCATGGAGAATGGCTCGCTTGACGGCTTCTTATTCGACAAAGAGAAGAAGAATAAGATTGAATGGGAGACGCTCTATAGAATTGCGATTGGAACTGCGAAGGGCATTGCCTACTTGCATGAGGATTGCCCAGATAAAATAATTCACTACGATGTGAAGCCCGAGAATATATTACTTGATATGGAGTTGAAACCCAAGGTTTCTGATTTTGGTCTGGCCAAGCTTTATAGCCGGGACGCGACGCATGTTCCCATTTCAGGGTTCAAGGGAACTTTTGGTTACGCCGCCCCGGAAATGTGGTCAGAGTTTCTGGTCACTTCAAAATGCGATGTTTATAGTTTTGGGAAATTGTTGTTTGAGATTCTTGGGAGGCGGCGGAATTTGGATTCTAAAAACTCTGGGAGCTTGCACTGGCTGCCGAGGTATGTCTGGAATAAGTTCGATGAAGGAACAATGGAGGAGATGGTGAGCTGTTTGGGGATCAATGAGAAAGATAAAGAGATGGCGAAGAGAATGGCCATAGTAGCATTATGGTGTGTCCAACATCAACCAGAGCTCCGGCCTTCGATGAGTACTGTTGTGAAGATATTGGAAGGGGAAATGACATTGCATGGGCCGCCGAATCCGTTCCCTCAAATGTCATCTCATGTTTGTCGAAATGCTAGGATCTCAACCTCATCGGTTAGTTCGAACACTACTATTTGGTTATCTGCTATCTCGACTTGGTTCTCTCCGACCTCAACCGACGAATATCTGATTCCCTGATGATTATCACGGAAAACACTCAAGGGGTCGTTTGGATGCGAGAAATTTAGACGGTTCTGAAGATTTTTATCTTTCTTTCTGTCTTTCTTTCTTTTCTCCTTAGTAGTAAAATCCATAAGAGAGAAATTCTGTATCTCATGTTTGGGTAGTGGGGAAATTCCGTGGAATCCAAAAGCTGTATTTGGGTTTTGCCAAGGATCGCCAGCAATTATATTATACATATTCATAAGAGAGGGAATTCAAAAATATGAACATTGGTGGTGTTGGAGAAGAGGAGAGGAAGAAGAGATTTTCTTAGACTGGGAGTATTGCAAGTATAATGCTTTTGTATATTTTGTATTATGAAAGTGGATATTACAATGCTTGAATTGTTGGAAGGGAGGAATTTCTTTCTTATTTTTGTGTTGTTATTATTATTATTTTCATGTATACGAAGATCCTTTTTATAGACTCTTGAGGAAGGATCTACGTAAAGAGTAAATGCGTCGCAGCTTTCTCCAGTAAGCATGAATTACCTAGGAAACTCAAAATATACTTTCTAAACTAATCTAATAGACTTTCTAGATATTTCCTAAACACATTCTAAATACTTTCTGGAAGCTTTTTAGACATTTCTCAAATATTTTTATTTTCTAATTATATTTTCAACAGACGGGCTCCGTTGGAATCTGCAAGCTAGCTCATGCCAAGGAATTTCAAAACTTCTCTTTTGGTGGAAACTGATCGCATCAGGAAAACCAATTCCAAGTATTTCTAAGAGCCCAAACACGAATTTGCATGGAGTCTTAGATTTCATTTCCACATGGGCTATTTTCTCGACAACTAAATGACCTCCAGTCTACTTCTCAAGCCAAACTGCCTCAATACAACTGTTACAAAGGAGCGCAAATGATGTGTTGATCATGTCGTTGGCTTGTGATGATGTGGTATTGACTTGGTTAGTCACTTTATCTACTAATGTAGCAATAATTTGGAGCTCAACTTCCTCATATCCAATAATGGCAGTGAAGGTAATTACAATTTGATCATTTCCACCTTGTTAAATTAATAATTGCAATTAATTTAGTGAATAGGGCATCCAAACATGTTATTTTGAAGTTTGTCTTGAAAGGAATTTGATTGTATTTTTAGGGCTACTCTGTGGGTAGAGTTGTATATGAGTCAAACCGAGTCGAATTTGGTAGAATTCAGCTTGGCTCAGCCAGCAACCAACCCCAACTCGAACTCAGCTTGTCTTGGTCCTCGAGCTTGATTGGCTAGCTCAGCTCGGTTCAATCAGCAACTCAGGACTAGTTGAGCCGAGTTTGAGCATGTCCGACATTTTCTCAAACACATAAATTATATATTTAATATCCCACACTGGGAATGCAAATCAGTAAGAACACTTCGTATGCATTTCATTAAACATTCCACGAGCAACATCAAAATCAAGATATGAGTCATGCATGAAGGAGCAGGATCTTCTAATATGAGATATTTTCATGAAATTCTCCATCTAAGGCTTACATGGACAGTTGCAACATTTCGCATAATTAATCCTGTCCTAATGCATCATTTCACTATATTACCTCACAGTAAATAACCCCACCCCTAGACATGAATTTCCTATAAGGAGACTGCAAATAAAAGCTCCGTGGGACCTAAAGCTGGGCAGAATCTGACCCAATCTGATTCGATCTGAATCGAAGGCCAGGATCGGGTCAAATCGAGTAGGTCCACTTAGATCCGACCGTACATCGAGTCGAGTTCGGATCAGTGGCCAATCCGGATTGATCTGATCCAGGATCCACTTCGATTCGATTCGGTTCGCACAATGTTCATTCAACATTATTTCCTATAATGTTGTCCACTTAAGATTGGGATATACCTCATTTTTGGTTTAATACCATAAAATGATCTAGAAAAATTTATGGACGGCATGGATGAAATAAATACATCATGGTGGGTCCACAGTGCACCGACCATCAGCCACTGGCCAGTGGCAGGGGAGTAGCCATCGGGTCCTCTGACTCGATTCGATCCGTCCATTAGATCTGTCTTATTTTTCGGCTCAAGCCTTAAGACGAGCCCACCAAATGGATGGACGGTTTGGATATAACACATACCTCATGATGGGACCCATAGAACTTGCTAACGTCAATACACCAACTGGCCTGTGCTTGTCAGTCCGCTTCACGTACAAACGTTGAGAGGGGTTACGAGTCAGGCCAGCAGTGTGACGGATTGGATCGAGTCAAAGGACCCGGACTCGGTCTCAGATCGGATCGAATTCGGGTCAGGTCATTGAAAGTTTTGGACCGAGTCAAGTTGGACCCAATCCAGTCCAACTTGACTTGATGCTCACCTCTAGTGGGGCCTACCCTAATGCGTGTGTAAAATTCATTCCGTCCATCATTTACAGTGGCTCATTTGTGGACGTGAGCACAGGAAATAAGTCCATTCAAAACGTAAGTAGGTCACACCACAGGAAAAAAGTAGGGATTGAAACACCAACGTTAAAACTTTCCTAGGACCCACCGCGATGACAAAGAGGGTGAAAAAGAAAAAAACAAATGTCAGCACTATCCAAAACTTCGAGGGAGTGAATGTCATTCTCAGATCACAACATGGTATCCATATATCTCTTTATTGCATGGACTCTCTACAATTTTACGTTCCCAACTGCTTGTGCCGATCTTATTTTTAAGCCATATGGTGTTGAAATTTCATAATCTTTCACACGTGTACAACGTAGCATATACGGAGCCTTTGTATGTAACCCTTCCAGACGTCGCAGCTGCAAATATGGACATGAGATACGATAAAATAGATGGGATGGACAAAAAATGTTTTTATCATGCATTATCTTTATCTTTTCTATTCATTCCGGTTGAAGGACTTGTCTTTTCACCCAGTCCACGTGCGTGTACGAGGCAGCTCTCTACGCGCTGTTACATGTTCCAGCGTGGCATATGCGTACAAGATCTATGCCGTCCATCAGATCTTACTGTGAAGATGCAATAGACAAAAATTAGGCGACCGAACAAATAGGGTGGGCCAGAATGTTATATATATAAAAAAAAAATTGCAGCGGAGAAAAGATTAGCCGAGATTATTCTACCCTTTCATTTGTTTTCTATTTTAATTATGGCCCACTAGATTAGTGGACGAGGCTAGGATGTCAGCTGATGCATCTAACGTTGGGATTCACCTGATGGACGGATTGGATCTTGCACCTATCGGGTTCATCGTCACATAGCTTGTGGGCTTAGCAAGACTCTTCATACGGTTAGCAACGTATGGGAATAGAACCATCGGATCTGGCGTCATGTTTGATTATCCAAACCGTTGATCTGACGAGATACGTAGCTGATGGGGCCTGTCTCAAAAATTTACAAGATTGGAAAATGCTAAACTGTGGATCAATGGAAAAATAATTACGTTTTAAATATTACATTCTACGAGCTTCTTGTAGTATCACCATCTAGTGTGAAGACCATCATATAAACGGTCAGGATCATTCGAACAAAACCCAACATCAACTTATTGGAGCACAACTTTATGGAAAATTGCAACGAAATATAATAAATTGCATTATTTTATTTTATTTTACTCGGTTACAGCGCAATTGTACATTAATAGTGTACTAATTAATCTTTTTCACACAAGTGGAGAACAAGGTCCATTGATCCAGACCGTTGAATTTAGAGGATGCACCATGGATAAGGTACTCCTTATGAGACCCAAAATAGAGCATATCCAAATCTCAAATGGACTGCAGCACAGCAAACAGCAGTGGGCCACTTGAATGTTTATTTGCTATCCAACCTGTTGATAAGGTCACAAAGATCTGGATGAAAGGACCACATAGTCCCCTAGAAGGTTTTAATGGTCAATCACCACTGTTTACTCTGGTGTGGTCCACCTGATATTTGGATCTCCTACATTTTTGGGTTTGTACACTAAAATGATCCCATGAAAAGGATGGACGGCCGGGATATAATACACATACATCATGGGGTCCCAAAGTCAGGGATCGGATCCACCGAAGCCGCATTCCAATCCGTCCATGCTCTCGCATTAAGATACTATTCGGGTCCTAATGAATCAGGACCTTACAATTCTTCCTCTTCTTATTTAAGCCTCCATCTTCCATGGAATGGTTGCCTATTTCCTGTTTCAAGCTCTCTCCTTTCATTCTCTATTTGTTTTGAGTCTCCAACCTCAGAAGCATGGATAAGCAACACATCCTTTATACCAATTAGTAATGACTGGATTGGCCTTATTTTCACACCAGATGATACTTATGCTGACACTGACCTTTTTCATGGCTCGGATGTCCCATCCATGTGATTGTTGGAGTGAAAAAAGGCATAGTACGGTTAGATTATGGTACCGATGGCAGTACCTGATCATTTCACCTACAATTCCATACAATTCGTTTCTGCGGTTAGAATTCCAGAATCTATGTGCCTGTTTTCATAAACCCAAATGATATCAATGGAGAAAGATGATGCAGCAGAGAAGGAAGAATGGGAATATGGTAAACCCATCTTTCTATATAACACGTGGAAGGGTTATCTATCAATCTTAACCGTCCATGATCGATTAGCCTGTGGCCCGACTCAACCCACTCAAAATTGGACACCGATTGCCTGCAGGCACTTCCTGCAACGGAAAGTAAGGTGGGACTCACAGTGATGTTCGTGGTAAATCCACCCCGTCCATCCGCTTTTACATATCATGTTAGGGCAAATCCAAAACTCAAGTGGGCCCCACGACAGAAGATTGAACTTCCACGGTTGAAACATTCGTGTGGTCACAAAAGTTTTGTATAAGGCTATATATGCTTTCAGTTCATCCCAGTAAGAATGACCTTGCGAACGGTATATATGGATGACATTTAAACATCACGGTGCACCCAAGGAAGGTTTCAACGGTTAGCATTTACATACCCGTCTCGTCGTTACGGCACACTGAGTTTTGAATTTCCATCATTTTTGGGCCCTTCTCCTAACAAGATATGTAAAAATGGGAAATGAATTGGCTACTCCCCTGCAAATAGCTGATGGTCGGTGCTTTGTGGGCGCCACCATGATGTATGTGTTTCATCTGTTCCGTTCATCCATTTTTACGGATCATTTTAGGGATTTATGCCAAAAAATGAGACGGATATAAATCTCAGGTGGACCACACCACAGGAAAACAATAGTGATTGGATATCCACCATTTAAATCCTCCTAAGGCCGACATCCAATCCGTTGATTAGGTCAAACAGACCTAGATGAAGGAAAAAACAAAGATCAACTTGATCCAAAACTTTTATAGCCCTCAAAAAGTTTTTTAATGGTCGACGTTCATTCAACATTTTTTCTTGCAATGCGGTCCACTTGAGATCGCGATATAACTCATTTTTGGTTTTATAGCATCAAATGATCTAGAAAAATAGATGGACGGCATGAATGAAACACATACATCATAGCGGGGCCTAAAGAGCACCACCACCAGCCACTGGCAGGTGGCAGAGAGAGTAGCCAATCTGTTTCCGTAAAAATGGATGTATGGTCGTATTTTCTATAAACATCACAATGGCCCCACCTAGCTTCGTTGTAGGAAGCCCCCTCCCTAAATTGATGCAAGAAGAGTGGTGATGAGTTCCATCATCATCTTACTCAAACTTAGGATGGAGTTTTTGACCTACACTCCAACACCCTAAACATGTAACTTATTAGACCCCATGGCATGACTTTTTGACGCAGGGATGAACGTGGTGAGCTCGTCGATCACCTTCTTTCTCAAGGAATAGCTACTCTGAATCCATGGAACTTCTCTGGACTCCTCATAGAGACTTCTCGAATCCACGAGGAAAAAAAGTAAGAAAATATAAATAAATTCTAATAAATTCAAATTTTAATTTATTCATCCAAATAAATGAGTTCACAACTCTTTAAATAGGGATACCAAGCATTAAGAGAGAAATCAGAAGCAAACTATAACTAAAACTCCTAGAAATTCGTAACTACATATTTACTTTTTTAAAAAAAAGTAAGTTTCCTATGTGGCTCAACCACCTTATTCTCCTAATTATTCTAAGTATTTTCATGTTTAACACAACTCTAAAGCCCAACGGATGAAGAGTTATAATCAAACTAAAACTTACTATTTATAGTAAAAACGAAACTAAATATGAAATTCGGCCTTCAATATGATGGAATCTTACAAATTTGGCGTGGGTAAGTCAGCATAGTAGCTCGTTCTACCCCAAAATCATATATGGTACGTCAAGTAACTTATTCCGGTTTGTGAGATATACTTGCTTTAATGTTCTGATAGTCTTAATGACTTCTACCTCTTGTCGGGCCTTCTCTGATCCATCTTGGACATGAAAGTGTCCGCAACCCGCTCTACATCACTTTTACAACTCAACTTATTATTTATAGTAAAAATTAAATTAAACAAGACTTTTGACCATTGACCCGATGGAATCTCCTAAATCCGTCATGGCAACCCAGCATAGTAGGGTTGGTCAGCTTAAGTAAGCTCTCCTGCCCCAAAATCGTGTATAATATATTGAAAAATTCATCTCATTTGCGAGATAAAACTGTTTTAAAGTTCGCACAATCCAAATCATTTCCACCTCCAATCAAGCCTTCTCTAGTTCATCTTTACCATGAAAGTGTCTGCAACCTGCTCTACATCAAATTTCATCAAGCCCAACCCCGAACCAAAACCATTTATTTGTAATTGGGTCGGGCAGAACCCACCCGGCACAGCTGCACTGGGTTTAAAAATGGAACATGGGGCTAAATATATGTGCACCCTGCCTATTTAGGAGATGCATGCAAACCATAGCTTAAAAACTTGATTTGACTCGTCCTTGTTGATCGACTCAACCACATTTCACAAAGAAATGGAAAAAAAAAAACCCTCCACCTGGTCATTACTCAATTAAAATTTGCCCTTGAGTTTTTGGGTCAACTCAACTTAACTAGGGTTTCGAGTCTGAGTGGAGTTTTTATGTTTTTAAACTATGATACAAACATAAATCACATGCATATATCTATTGTCATCTATTAATTTGTTTTGGGCTTTAGGCCTATTGGGTCAGCTAGTCTGGTGCTGCCTATTTATTAGCCACACGGGCAAGTGGGTTGGGTAGGGTTCTACTTGAGCCCGACCTATCTACTTAAATGGGTCGATTTTCCAACCAGAGACTAACCCAGTACCCATTTGGACCGGCCCGAACCTGCCTCAGAAGCAGATTGGCCAATTGGACCTGCGGACCGTCCTGACCCATTGTCACCCCACACTTACATTAGACTAATAGCTTCAATAAAATTCGATTCTGCAACCAAACACACCCTTATGAATTCCAACCTATGAAACATGCAGTGTTGGGAGCAATCGCGTTTGTAGTGTTTTGCATTTTGATATTGTTCTTCCAATATCCGACCGAAATGCACAATATAACAAATCAATATCGCCGGATGGTGGAGCGATTTCTTGACAACAACATCTGCGAAAAACCCATCAGATTTTTACCTCAAGAACTGAAGCTCATCAAAAGAAATTACATGACGAGGATAGGTTCTGGCAGTTTCGGAGTAGTTTACTTTGGATACATCCCCAACAGGCTAATGGTAGTGAAGGTACTCAATCTGGATAAGAGCATCGAAGAGCAATTCATGGCAGAAATCGACACCATCGGCAGAACTTACCATACGAATCTTGTCAAGCTTTACTGATATTGCTCTCATCCCAGGTTGAGTGCGCTTGTATATGAGTACAAGGAGAATGGATCGCTGGACAATTTCTTATTTGGTAGCAACGAGAAACTCGAGTGGGAGAAATTGCACTGTATTGCAATTGGAACTGCAATGGGAATTGCGTACTTGCATGAGGAGTGCGAAGAAACGATCATCCACTATGATATAAAGCCCAGTAACATCCTCCTCGACAAGAACTTCTCACCCAAGATTCCAGATTTTGGATTGGCAAAGCTTTGCAATAGAGTCACTACTCATGCAACCATGACAGGTGGGAGAGGGAGTCCAGGCTATATATGCGGCGCTGGAGCTGTGGATGCCGTTCCCGATAACCCATAAATGCGATGTATACAGCTTTGGTATGTTGTTGTTTGAGATTGTGGGGCAGCGGAGGAACCTCAACTTCAACCAGACTGAGAGGCAGGAATGGTTTCCGAGATGGGTTTGGGAGAAGTATGAGAGTGGAGAATTGGAAAAGTTGGTGACGGTATGTGGTATTGAAGGAGAGTATAGAGAAAAGGCAAAGAGAATGTGTATGGTTGCATTGTGGTGTGTTCAGTATCTTCCGGCTGCGAGGCCTTCCATTAGTAGTGTGGTGAAGATGTTGGAGGGAGGTGAGGAGATTGGCGTGCCTCCAAACCCGTTTCTGCATTTGTTATCGGCAGCTGCGGATGCAGTTGTTTGGAAGGAAACCGACAGCTATTCAACAGTAACTGGAGGTGCTATGTATGAAAGCCAAGTCGCTAGTTCGTCCCAAGTAGGATGATTTTATGTAATAAGAACAAAGTGTATGAAATGTAATGATCAACTAAATCCTTTTTGTGGTGCCGGGTGTCGTGTAGCATGTCAACAACGCAGTGAGCCTAGATCCAATCTCAGGCCTCACCCACAAACGATAAACAAGAAAAAATATAAACTAGAAAGGAATAAAAGCATTCAAACAAACCACAAGACAAGATATACGTGGAAAAACCCCAAACTAGAGTAAAAAACCACGGATGCAAAATTTCACTATGAAGAGAAACGAAGATTACAAGGTAATATACTAACCTCTTCCTTAGAAGTACAGAGAAAATCTCTTGCCCACACCTTAGAATAATTTTCTAATATTCACCTTAACCCTAGAATAGCCCTAGGGACTCCAATTTATAGTTTTGGTAACTTCCTTTTTCGCATCCCAGTTGCGAAAGGACTTGCAACACGAAATCCGCGAAACTCCTTTCGCATCCCAGTTGCGAAAGGACTTGCGACACGAAATTCGCGAAACTCCTTTCGCATCCCAGTTGCGAAAGGACTTGCGACACAAAATCCGCGCATATGGCTCCACTTCTCAACAATCTCCCACTTGGAGACACATTGTCATAAACCTTTGTCTTCTTCATCCGGAGTGCACCACCTCCCCGTCTTTAAGCCTGAAGATCAATTAAAGCTGAACAGAGCTTCAGCTTCTCCCTTGTGACCGCCTTGGTCAGCATATCCGCTGGATTCTCACTTGTATGAATCTTCTCCAGAGCAATCAATCCATCTTCCAGTAACGAACATATGAAGTGATATCTGATGGCAATATGCTTGGTCCTTGAATGAAAAGCTGAATTCTTAGCCAAGTGTATTGCACTCTGACTGTCACTGTACAATTTGCAATATGCTTGCTTCTTACCCAACTCTTCCATAAAACCTTGCATCCACATCATCTCCTTGCATGCTTCTATAGCCGCAACATATTCTATTTCTGTCGTACTGATAGATACTATCTTTTGTAACTGAGAGACCCAACTGACTGCAGCACTACCCAGAGTAAAAACATAACCTGTAGTGCTTTTTCTACTATCGATATCTCCTGCCAAATCTGAATCCACGTAGCCTTGTAACTTAATTTTCGATTCATCATAACACAGCCCTACGTCCTTAGTACCTACCAAGTACCTAAGGATTCACTTCACAGCTTCCCAATGTTCCTTCCCGGGGTTGTTCATGAACTTACTAACAACTCCCACTGCTTGAGCAATGTCTGGCCTCGTGCTCACCATAACATACATGAGACTCCCAATAGCTGACCCGTATGGAACTTTAACCATATAGTCTTGTTCCTCCTGCGTCTTTGCACCTTGCTCCTTAGATAGCTTGAAGTGGTTGGCTAATGGAGTGTTAAACAGCTTAGCACCTCCCATATTGAATCAATCAAGTACCTTGGTTATGTACTCAAGAATCAATCAAGTACATAAATCCTTCATGGCAAATTCTTGTTAATCTTAAACCCAATGGACTACGGGACATATCAGAACATTCTTCATTACCTATTATGAATCTCCTGAATTATTGTTAATCTTAAAGGATGACCTTCACTATGAGTAGGGCATTGACCCTCTCCCAACCGTATAGTTGATGCAGGTGATGTACAGAGTGAAGACTTAGAGAACTACTTCCCTATAGAAGATTACGCTGAAAGAATGTGAAGATAAATTATTTACTTAGTTTTATACTTCCACTATGAACTCTGATGTTGTAATAAACCTCTCATTATGAGGCCTTGATTATTCCTTTTACTCTAATGATATATAATCAATATAGTTAATTTCCCTCTTGTGAATGTTACCTTCATGAATGTATCTGGATGTGATTAAATAAATTTTAAAAAAAAATAGGGTGCGATTTCAGAGCATCCAGTTTATTCATTATTAACACCCGATTTCCTCGGGCACGAGTACAAACTCTGGCCATAAAAATTCGGGTTGTTACAGTTGGTATTGTTACAGTTGGTATCAGAGCCCAAGAATGAGATTACGTGACTCCATCCAAGCACGGGCTGCCTACGCTGGGACGAGTGGTGACCCACCATCATCACCCATTCGGATGATCTGAGCCAGCCATCGCGTGCAAGAAGGATTTTCGACCAAAACCCCGCCCTTTCCATCTACTCATGCACACATTCACGTTCACGGCAATAGGGAATGTGTTACTACGTCGATTTGTGGTGTGACCCACTCAAAACTAGGATTCAATTCAGATTTTTTTCTCACGGCCTAACTCGATCCTTCTAAGAAGATGGACGAATCTGATTTCTTGAAAGATCATCGGAAGTGGGCCCCATCGAAATTAGCAAAGAGCCAGAACCGGATCCTTTTGCAGCTAACGCACGAGCCTATGCAAAACAGAACACGGAAAGACATCTCCTGCTCAAGCCAGGACGTGTCTTCGCATGGGATGAAACCTATAAAATCCTACCCTGGGAAGGGAAGAAGAACACTTAGTTTCACGCAGGAAGGAGAGATGGAAAGAAAGGAAAAATAAAAAATAAAAATGGAAGAGATCAGCCAATTGCCAGGCAAGCCAAGAAGAGATCGGCTAATTGTCGGGGTTCATCGAGTTACTGAATCATCAACGTAGGCCAGCAATACCCCTCCTGAATTCCCTTTTTATTCTTCCCTTCCAACCGGTAAATCCAAAACACCCTGGTCTGAGTAAGAGTCGACTTAGTCGGGGAGGCTTGAGTATAGGTTCAAGTTAACACAAGTTGAAGTTTAGCTTCTTAATTTCATACGGTCACGACAATAGCACATCAGCCTAAGATGAAGATTCAACACTACATCATGTAACCACTCTCAAAGTATGCGCACTGGAGGTGAGGGTTTTATCCTTTAGGCTTACTTTAATTCAGTTTGATCTTTACACTCTGTTTATTCACGTTTTCATGTACATGATGTTGCCTTTTATGCCTTTACCTGTTTTTGCCTCTTCCTGTTTTGAGGATGAGGATTATCCTGCCTTCATTCTGGATTTTATTATTTATCTGGCCTTTTCATGCCTTTGATGTTATGGATTACCATGTCTTTCATGATTACATGTTTTTCTGGGAATTACCCTACCAATTGATTTATTTAATATCATTACAACGATTGGTCCTTTTGGAAATATGACATGATGTTAAATACAAGTGAATTTCTCTGAATTTATGGGAGGCTATGGATACCAGCCTTGCCCTGCTTTATCAATTATTGAGTTGGCTCTGCCACTCGTTTCTATATTTGAGTTGGCTATGCCACTCGTATTTTTATCTGAGTTGGCTCTGCCACTCTTCTTTTTGTTGAGTTGACCATTGTCATTCTTCTCTTATTATGTTGGCCATTGCCACTTTTGTTGAGTTGACCATTGTCACTCTTCTCTTATTATATTGGTCTTGTGTCGTCTATCTTTAAAGGCATGGGCATGTGTCTTGATTATTCCAGAACCTCCAGATTCAGTTTATATTGTTTATGATTCAGCTATATTCTCTATAAGAGCAAGTGATGTGTTATGAGGTATCACAACTAGTGAATCGATTATCTTATCATGGACGTAATGCGTTACGGGTAGCGGCCCTCTTGGTCGTCATGTAATTCCGTGGGTTGGTTGGCGTGGTGCACAATCGATGTATGTAAATCGGCATACGTGTTACATCAACTTTTCGGGATTGGATGTCACAATTAGTCACTCCATGAACACATCGTGTTACGTAAATCCCCCAACCGCGTGTTGTGTTGCCTTGAGATGTTCGCATAAATCCACGCTAGTGTTGGCCATGCCGGCAAATATCCGTAGTTATGGGATGCGGGTCGAGCCGGGTTTTCTATAAATTATATTCCACATTGTGACGATCTCTATGTATGATGAGCCGTACACACTATGTTAGGCATGCATCTCATGTAGATTGTTTACACATTATGATATCCTCGTATTAGTGGACTACGGGACATATCAGAACATTCTTCATTACCTATTATGAATCTCCTGAATTATTGTAAATATTAAAGGATGACCTTCACTATGAGTAGGGCATTGACCCTCTCCCAACCGTACAGTTGATGCAGGTGACGTACAGAGTGAAGACTTAGAGAACTACTTTCCTATAGAAGATTACGCTGAAAGAATGTGAAGATAAATTATTTACTTAGTTTTATACTTCCGCTATGAACTCTGATGTTGTAATAAACCTCTCATTATGAGGCCTTGATTATTCCTTTTACTCTAATGATATATAATCAATATAGTTAATTTCCCTCTTGTGAATTTTACCTTCATGAATGTATCTGGATGTGATTAAATAAATGAAAAAAAAATAGGGTACGATTTCAGAGCATCCAGTTTATTCATTATTAACACCCGGTTTCCTCCGGCACGAGTACAAACTCTGGCCGTAAAAATTTGGGTTGTTACAGTTGGTATCAGAGCCCAAGAATGAGATTAACTAGGCCTGAGGGGAGTGGACCACCATGAACTTTACATGATTAGGATATATGATAAATTTGAAACATCCACTAAATTGAATTCCCACTGAAACTAGGGAGTGGTGGAATTAGAAACTCATACTCTGATTCCCCATTGGAAATATTAAGTTGGGGGGAATATAGAAACTGCAACTCTAGGTCCCCATCAACCTTCCTTTAATAAAAAAAATATATAAATAAATTTTTAAATCCATTGTCGTCTAACCCGGTTAGGACACCTGGCTTTTATCTAGATGACCCAGGTTCGACTGCCAATGACTGAACCATAATCAAGAAAGGTGGAAGAGGACTAATCCAAATTATCAAATCTCGAGGTCGAGATTTTGTTTAAGGGGGGTAGAATGTAGCGTCCCGAATCATATAGACAATTATACACACATCTAGACATGTATGGATCTGTTCCACGAAGAATACATTGAAAACTTAAACCAAATGGATAGGTGAGAATGTTAGGAACAATTACTTTTAGGTAGTATCTTAAATAATTAGGATACGCAGTGGAGGCGCAGTGGGCCATGTAAAATTATCCCTTATGAGAATATAAGATTTTGGGATATTTCGTGATATCCCCATGAATTTAAAACAATCAAGGATTTTGACAGATGGAACTATATTAATGTAAAATTTACCAGGTTTGACTCAAATTCTAAATCCTAGAAAATCTCAAAAGGTTCTGATGCTCTGATCAAGCAAAGGATCGAGATTCGATGGGATTACGAATTGATACCAGTAAATCCTCTGTACTGCGTAGACAAAGGATATGTGTATCGGGCTCGAACCTACTACAACCATCTATCCGTATCACCCGGAAAACAGGATATAGGGAATCCTTAGAGACATAGCAAATGACTTGTATAATGGAAGTACTAAATTTCGGGGGCGAAATTATGTTTAAGAGGGGTAGATTGTAACGCCCTGAACTTTTCAATACTCGAGTATTGAAAGTTCTCGTGTGTTATCAAGAAATTTACTTAATATGTCACGTGTACGATAACAATCCGACAATCCTAGCCTTACATCCTCGCTCTGACACAAACCTAACCGTTAGGAATGACCCTCATTCATAGATCAAGCCATCTAACCGTTGATTTCCAGGCAGGACTATCCATCACATGATTTGACTAAGTACCTTCACATAAAGGACACAACGAATAACTCCCTATCCATAGTGATTTAGATATACATTCCTTTATAAGAATTTCTTAGAAACGTTCTTATAACCATGTGGAGCCATTGGATTTTTCAAAACTCTTAGATCAACAATAATTACAAAATTGCCATTAACCTAGACCCCTGAATTCTAGATCGTGTAGTTCCTATGATCCGTTTCATGCGAAATTTTATATCAGCTCTAATTATCATAAATTAACCATACACGTCGAATTCCAGCCCTTAGATTGTAACAAATTAGCTACTTGACTTCTACATCCATTCGTACACTTATCAGATCAAGATTCTGATCTCTTCATCTTGTTCATCACCTATGAATATACTTAACCCACCATCAGAACTATGATCTGAGAAACCTACACATGAGAACAAGACACTTTAATCTATCAATACATATGCTTTACCCCTAATCACCCCAGAAACCCACGTCATGGCTATCCGTTTATTAAACAGACCGTACATTCACTTACATATATGGTCATAGTACTAACCATCAAGTTTCCTTATTTTTAACAAGTTATCTGACCATCCGTCATATTTGGATCCGCCAAATGGGCCACACGAACATCCTGGTAAACCGATCATCATGAAGATCTTATGGTCTAGGTCCAAACCACCCGGTAACTTATCAATCAGAGGTGTACAAATATTATTTTGAATTATGGAGTTTATTAGCCACTAAAAGAGCATCTTGGTCATCCTTAAGAGATCCAGGCCCAAATTTAACCGGTTGAGAGATCTCAAGAAATAGTGATCGGTGGCGAAATTTCACCTATATTTGACGGTACAGTTAGAAGTGACGTATAATAGAAGTTAAAACAATGGAAAAGGGCAAAATTGTAAATTATATTTCAAAATTCATATACACAAAGTGACGTGAGATAGTTTTTTTTTAACCGGTGAGTACTCAATGGTTCTGTGTGGCCCGCCCATAGCTCGGATCTATTTCAAACTTGGGGCCATGGGCTTACACAGCGAGCTGAAAACAGTGAACGGAGCGGATTGCCCACCAAACATAACGAATAGACCCCACCAAATGCCACTTTCTAACACGTATCCTATTACGTGGTTAGCCAATCACGTGGATTACGTGACTCCATCCAAGCACGGGCTGCCTACGCTGGGACGAGTGGTGACCCACCATCATCACCCATTCGGATGATCTGAGCCGGCCATCGCGTGCAAGAAGGATTTTCGACCAAAACCCCGTCCTTTCCATCTACTCATGCACACATTCACGTTCACGGCAATAGGGAATGTGTTACTACGTCGATTTGTGGTGTGACCCACTCAAAACCAGGATTCAATTCAGATTTTTTTTTTCTCACGGCCTAACTAGACCCTTCTAAGAAGATGGATGAATCTGATCTCCTGAAAGATCATCGGAAGTGGGCCCCATCGAAATTAGCAAAGAGCCAGAACCGGATCCTTTCGCAGCTAACGCACGAGCCTATGCGAAACAGCACATGGAAAGACATCTCCTGCTCAAGCCAGGATGTGTCTTCGCATGGGATGAAACCTATAAAATCCTACCCTGGGAAGGGAAGAAGAACACTTAGTTTCACGCAGGAAGGAGAGATGGAAAGAAAGGAAAAAAAAAATAAAAAGGAAGAGATCAGCCAATTGCCAGGCAAGCCAAGAAGAGATCGGCCAATTGTCGGGGTTCATCGAGTTACTGAATCATCAACATAGGCCAGCAATACCCCTCCTGAATTCCCTTTTTATTCTTCCCTTCCAACCGGTAAATCCAAAAGACCCTGGTTTGAGTAAGAGTCGACTTAGCCGGGGAGGCTTGAGTATAGGTTCAAGTCAACACAAGTTGAAGTTTAGCTTCTTAATTTCATACGGTCACGACAATAGCACGTCAGCCTAAGATGAAGATTCAACACTACATTATGTAACCACTCTCAAAGTATGCGCACTGGAGGTGAGGGTTTTATCCTTTAGGCCTACTTTAATTCAGTTTGATCTTTACACTCTGTCTATTCACGTTTTCATGTACATGATGTTGCCTTTTATGCCTTTACCTGTTTTTGCCTCTTCCTGTTTTGAGGATGAGGATTATCCTGCCTTCATTCTGGATTTTATTATTTATCTGGCCTTTTCATGCCTTTGATGTTATGGATTATCATGTCTTTCATGATTACATGTTTTTTTGGGAATTACCCTACCAATTGATTTATTTAATATCATTACAACGATTGGTCCTTTTGGAATTATGACATGATGTTAAATACAAGTGAATTTCTCTGAATTTATGGGAGGCTATGGATACCAGCCTTGCCCTGCTTTATCAATTATTGAGTTGGCTCTGCCACTCGTTTCTATATTTGAGTTGGCTATGCCACTCGTATTTTTATCTGAGTTGGCTCTGCCACTCTTCTTTTTGTTGAGTTGACCATTGTCATTCTTCTCTTATTATGTTGGCCATTGCCACTTTTGTTGAGTTGACCATTGTCACTCTTTTCTTATTATATTGGTCTTGTGCCGTCTATCTTTAAAGGCATGGGCATGTGTCTTGATTATTCCAGAACCTCCAGATTCAGTTTATATTCTTCATGATTCAGCTATATTCTCTATAAGAGCAAGTGATGTGTTATGAGGTATCACAACTAGTGAATCAATTATCTTATCATGGACGTAATGCGTTACGGGTAGTGGCCCTCTTGGTTGGCACGTAATTCTGTGGGTTGGTTGGCATGCATGGTGCACAATCGATGTATGTAAATTGGCATACGTGTTACATTAACTTTTCGGGATTGGATGTCGCAATTAGTCGCTCCATGAACACATCGTGTTACGTAAATCCCCCAACCGCGTGTTGTTTTGCCTTAAGATGTTCGCATAAATCCACGCTAGCGTTGGCCATGCCGGCAAATATCCATAGTTATGGGATGCGGGTCGAGCCGGGTTTTCTATGAATTATATTCCACATTGTGACGATCACTATGTATGATGAGCCGCACACACTATGCTAGACATGCATCTCATGTAGATTGTTTACACATTATGATATCCTCGTATTAGTGGACTACGGGACATATCAGAACATTCTTCATTACCTATTATGAATCTCCTGAATTATTGTTAATCTTAAAGGATGACCTTCACTATGAGTAGGGCATTGACCCTCTCCCAACCGTACAGTTGATGCATGTGACGTACAGAGTGAAGACTTAGAGAACTACTTCCCTATAGAAGATTACGTTGAAAGAATGTGAAGATAAATTATTTACTTAGTTTCATACTTCCACTATGAACTCTGATGTTGTAATAAACCTCTCATTATGAGGCCTTGATTATTCCTTTTACTCTAATGATATATAATCAATATAGTTAATTTTCCTCTTGTGAATGTTACCTTCATGAATGTATCTGGATGTGATTAAATAATGAAAAAAAAAAAATAGGGTGCGGTTTCAGAGCATCCAGTTTATTCATTATTAACACCCGGTTTCCTTGGGCACGAGTACAAACTCTAGCCGTGAAAATTCGGGTTGTTACACCCTTTCACAACCAATCTGGCCTTATACCGTTTCGAACCATTGTGCTCCTCCTTCAGTCTGTAAACCCACTTGTTATGAAGAGCTTTCTTACCCTTGGGTAGAGTGACTAGCTCCCATGTACGATTAGACTCAAGAGAGTCCATCTCATCATTCATGGCCTGCTCCCACTTAACCTGTATATCTGACTGTAACGCCTCTTCAAAACACTATGGCTCACCATTATCTATCAGTAGTAGATAACGTAAGGAGGGTGAGTATCGGACCATGGGTCTCCTCTCCCGAGTAGACCTCCTCACAACCGGTGTATGCGGCTCTGCCTCATCATGTGGCACTGTAACACCCATGTCCGGTAACTCTTCCAACTCTACGAATTCCTTTTTCTTGGCCTTATTTTCCTTCACACTGTCCTTATGCATCACTTTTTCATTGAAGACTACGTCCTTGCTTCTAATGATTTTTCTGTTTTCTGCATCCCAGAACCTGTAGCCAAAATCATGCTGCCCATAGCCTATAAACGTGCACCTCCTGGACTTCGCATCCAGCTTATTTCTGTGCTCTGCATCAATGTGAACATATGAAGTGCAACTGAACACTCTGAGATGTGTAAGGTTCACTTCCTTCCTAGTCCACGCTTCTTCTGGTAGCCTACAATCCAATGGTGCTGAGGAACTTCTATTGATGAGATATGCGGCAGTATTCACAGCATCTGCCTAAAAGGTCTTGGGCAACCCTGCATGTAACCTCATGCTCCTGGCGCGCTTAAGGATGGTCCTATTAATGCGCTCAGCCACACCATTCTACTATGGTGTCCCTGGAATCATTTTCTGATGTTTGATTCTATTTGTTGCACAATACTCCTCAAACCTCTTATCACAATACTCTCCCCCATTGTCAGATCTGAGACACTTTACTGTTTTACCTGTCTCATTTTCTACCATAACTTTCCACTTCTTAAATACATCAAATACATCAGATTTATGTTTTAAGAAGTAGACCTACAGTTTTCTACTAGCATCATCAATAAAGGTAACAAACGAACGTGAGCCACCAAGAGATAATACATGTGCCGGTCCCCACACATCAGTGTGTACAAGCTCCAATAGATGTGTCTTTGGAGCACGTCCCGTCTTCTCGAAGCTTACCCTCTTCTGCTTTCCATACACGCAGTCCTCGCAGAATTCCAAGTCAATAGATTTCAGCCCTGGTAGCTTTCCTTTTGATAATAACACTTTCATCCCTTTCTCACTCATATGTCTCAGCCTCTGATGTCATAACTGCTCATTCACTCCAGTTGATGCGACTGCGAATGAACTATACGATCCTAAAGTCACGTTTAAAGTACCTTCCTTTTTACCTCGAGAGATTACCAGGGCACCTTTTGTGATCTTCCAGGAGTCACTGGTGAATGTCGTCACATAACTGGTATCGGCCAACTGTCCCACTGATATCAGATTACGTTTCAAACTCAGTACATGTCTGACATCCTTCAATTTCAAGACCGTTCCGTCTTTCTGATTTACATGAACATTTCCCTTTCCAACAATATTGCACGGCTCATCATCACCCAGGTAGACTCTTCCAAAGTCACCTGACACATAATCACGCAGAACTTCCTTACACGAAGTGGCATAAAACGAAGCACCCGAGTCTATAACCCAAGCCTAATTCCTCACATCAAGAGACAAGATCAACGCCTTTGTGTCACTCTCCTCAGACAGATTCACTGAATCCTTCCCGCCTTGAGAGCTTCCTTCTTGTTTCTTGAGCACCCCGCAGTCACGTTTCATGTGCCCCTTCTTGCCGCAATGCCAATACCCGTCTTTGTCTTTCGGTCCCTTGGACTTCTTCCTCGACTTAGAACGCCCGTGTTTATTGCCTCCTTTGTTCAGCGATCTTCCTCTTCCTTCAACATTTAGATCATTCTCTGAGTCCCCTGAAACTCTTGATGCCTTCCTTCTAGATTCTTTGCTGAGAATTAGACCGGCCACATCATCAAATTTCAACTTTGTCGACCCTGAAGAATTGCTCACAGCAATCACCAAACCATCCCAACTGTCTGACAAACTGGATAAGATCAATAATGCCCTGACCTCATCCTCAAAAGCAATGCCAACGAATTCCAACTGGCTCGTGACTGTATTGAACTCGTTTAGATGTTCTACCACGCTCCCGCCATCTGACGTCTTCATGTTGAATAGTTGTTTCATAAGATGAACCTTGTTGGATGCTGAGGGCTTTTCATACATGGTGGCTAGGGCTTCCATTAATTCTTTTTTCATTTTTTACTTTGGATATATTGAAGGCGACGCTCTTAGACAAAGATAGTCGGATCGTTCCTAAAGCCTTCCTATCTAGTAAAACCATTCATCATCTGTCATCTTTTCTGGTCTCTTCTCTTTTCCTCCTAGAGGAATATAGAGGTCCTTCTGATAAAGATAATCCTCCATCTGCATCTTCCAGAAGGTAAAGTTTGAACCATCAAACTTCTCAATTCCAGTTTTTCCATCTTCCGCCATCGCTCCTAATAGAACTAAACTAATAGCTTTGATACCAGTTGTTGCGCAGCACGCCAACAACGCAGTGAGCCTATATCCAATCTCAGGTCTCACCCACAAACGATAAACAAGAAAAAATATAAACTAGAAAGGAATAAAAGCATTCAAACAAACCACAAGACAAGATATACGTAGAAAAACCCCAAACTAGGGTAAAAAACCACGGATGCAAAATTCCACTATGAAGAGAAACGAAGATTACAAGGCAATATACTAACCTCTTCCTTGGAAGTACAGAGAAAATCCCTTGCCCACACCTTAGAATAATTTCCTAATATTCACCTTAACCCTAGAATAGCCCTAGGGACCCCAATTTATAGTTTTGACAACTTCCCCTTTCGCATCCCAGTTGCGAAAGGACTTGCGACACAAAATCCGTAAAACTCCTTTCACATCCCAGTTGCGAAAGGACTTGCGACAGGAAATCCGCGAAACTCCTTTCGCATCTCAGTTGCGAAAGGACTTGCGACACGAAATCCGCGCATGTGGCTCCACTTCTCAACACCGGGGTATAAGGTTTATGTAAATCTTTTTTATGAGCAATAAAGTTACAGGTGATGATTGTAATCCTACTTTCTCAAAATAAATAAATAAATAAATAAATAAATGGAATATTGACTCATTAACTCAGACCAACTAATTTAGTCTTGTGTTCATCCACAACTGAGACAGGGTAATTCAACCGGATCACCTTCTATTCTTACTAGCTGTCATGAGTCGAACCAAGTTGAACTTGACACAGCTGGATCGGCTCGGCTTAGCTGAGTTTGAGCCCATGCGACATTTTCTCAAAAACATATAGATCGTGTATCTTCAATTTCTCACGGAATGCAAAACATTAATGGCACTTTATAAGTATTTCATTAAACACTTGGCGAGTAATATCAAAATCAAGATATGAGAGTAGTTATAAGATATGAAGTTTTTTTTTTTTTTTTTGTAATGATTAATTTTGTATTCATTCATTCCTCACCGGTAGCTGATCCCGCGGAGAATGTATGCACTCAAAACAACATTTCGTTGAGTAATTTCATCAACACTTGGCGAGCACCATCAATATCAAAACAACCAAGTCACCAAACTGATTCGATCTGTGTCAATTCGAGTTGAGGTTCAATCCAAGTTGAGTCGAGCTTGGGCAACCTTGAACTCGGCTCAAAATTTTTTCAAGCTCCAAAAACTAGCTCAACTCGAGCTGAATTCAATTTCGAGCTGAGTCAAGTTAAGTTTTTTCGAGTCAAGTCAAGCGAGCTGACCAAGCAAACATCTCTTCGGATGTGAGTATGTATTCCGTATGTGCCAAACACGTAATGTCACGACATGGTGGTTTCCTATTGGACGGCATCAAAAATAGGTGTAAACACTACTTATGCCTTAAGTAGATTATCTTGGTTTCTACTTATTAAGCTAAAGTGATTAACTTTAAGTAAAAAAGTTACTTATAATTTATCTTAAACCCAACTTTGCTCATCTCAAATAAGTTAGTTATCTACTGTTGTAAGTAGAAAAAGTAACTTATTTGGTGGTATCCCAACAAGTAATTTTAAAACTTACATAAGTTAATAAGCTATCTTTTTAAGTTAATTTGATAAGCACGGCAAAGAGTAACTTATATGATGGAAGTCACTTTTTGGATTCGCGTATAAGGGTGTATTGTATTGTATCCAACTACTGTTCATGTATACATTCGATCAATTTCAGAATACATCCAAATCAACATGTCATAAATCGATGTTTGGATAGGAGGTATTGTTCGGGCAAGTATACAAATTATTCCTCCGATCAATGTCTGGATACGACGTATTAGGGCTACGTATTGTATATACGTATAATATTTATAGCACTTATACAATGGTGGAGAAGATTACATGTCTCTTATTCTTTCTTAGGATTTAAAAAAAAATTAAAAAAAAAAAAAAAAAAAAACAAGGTGTAGACGATTACATATACCTCTTTCACGATAATGGACGGTGGAGATGCGAGACTCGGCATCATGGCAGTGGCAAAAACGGCCACCAAGATCTTTTCTGGAAATCTCTCCATAGCTAGAGAAAGGACAACACCACCGAAGCTGTGGCCCACCAGGATCACCCTTTTGTGGGGTGGAAGAGAAGTCATCAAATCCATCAACGGTTGAGTATAGTCGTGGCCGATCTTGTTGATTCGCTTCGGGTGGACCCCATAAGCGGCAAGATCAATGGCTGTGACTTGGTGACCGGCTGACGTGAGCAACGTCGAGAGTTTGTACCAACTCCAAGCTCCATGGCAGCCTCCATGCACTAGTACGAAATGCTCATTGCTTTCTGCCGTCATCTTTGCTGTTGTGTTTTGCCTTGTTTGAGATCATATGCCTAATCGAATGTATAAGTTAGCTTTAGGTGATGCAGACCATTGATGTAATGGCCCAGCTATGATAAGGACGTGATCGCCTGTTGCCGTGGGCCGCGAGAAGTTTCTTTTCTCATAAGCTATTTTGGGCTCGCAGTGAGAAATCCACTCCGTGCATCGGTTTCTCAAACTCATGATAGGACAGGAAGAAAAATATCAGGCAGATCCAAACTCAAGTGGGCCACACGACAAGAAACGGAGGGGATAGAGAGAAATCATGTCGTTTCGTCCGGGAATACTGAGCATTGAAGAGACTGCACTACATGATGCAGTGCCGTCTGAAATTACATTACTGCCCTTTAAAAATTTTGAGTCGGTGGTGTACTCGCACCCACGGAAAATGCTGGACACAAACTCCCATTCAAACATGGTATAATGGAAAAAATCACCTTTAATACGATACAATACACCCTTATACGCGAATCCAAACAGGCCCTAAGTTTTTTTTTTTTTTCTAAATTTTCAACTTCTTTTTTTACTTATCTCTCTCCATGTGATGGATGGTTTAAAAGAGGACTCACGTGATGAGCAGTCCACATCTTATGGATGACCCATTGATTGTCCACATCAAAGGTAGGCCCCTAATGATGAATTGCTCACATCAAAAGTTGGCTCTGCATGATGGATGACCTGCATTGAAGGTGGGGCTCACACAATGGATGGTCGACATTAAAGATGGACTCTACATGATGAGCGATGAACATTGAAGGTGAGTCGCACATGATAAATAACTTATTTCGATGGTGGTCCTTATATGATAAACCATGGATATTAAGGGTGAACCAAATAAACTTAAGGGATAATTACTTATGTGATGATGAAAAGCAAATATAATTTTCTACCTTTTACCCTAATAAATATGTCACTTGAATGAGTAGAAACTAAGATAAGCTAGAGGCATAAGTATATTACCATCTAGAAGCCCCCTATCAGTCCAAGACTAAGAAGTCATACAAATCTACCTAACCTTGTGTTTAGTTGATGTAATAAAATAATGCAGTGTAAATAATACGGTGGACCTATGTTCATTCCCCAAGTATAGGGTTTTGATGTAGTAATAAACTCGGTGAGACCGAGGTTGAATCCACAGGGACTGAAACCTGTACGTAATCTGAAAATAACTAGAACTAGAAGTAGAATGAGGTGAAATCTAAACCGAGCGAATAAGAGGGAACAATGGTGAAATACTAATATAAAACTTAAGGAATTCAGAGAGAGGGAAACTAGGGATTTAAAGGATCCACTTGTAGAGATCAGAAGATCTACGATCGATTCATGAACGCAACTGGACTTAGAGTCCCATCTTCATCCAGTTGGAAGATATAACCTGGAAATCAAATCTGAACTTCATTTAATCAAGTTTTCAAGAGATCGGATAGGTGTGAATTAGATCGGGTTTCATCACAATATATTGCCCACGAGACAAGACAGACAACGAAATTAACCCAGTCACAATCAATCTGTATGATGTATGAACGTCAGGAAGCATTCCGTCATCCAACCATGCTTAGGAGACGATGATGAATAACAGGGTTTCCTAACCGCATAATCAAAACAATAAAGGAGAAAAACTCAAGTCATTGCAGATCTAATGTAATCTTAGTCACATTAAACCATTAAAAACTAGAATCATTCTAACAATCAAACCAATCAAACAAGTTCATCATTCATAATCCAAACCGTAGAATCCCATCACACCACAAGTTTCACCTCTTAGCCCTAGCTAAGAGGTTTAGCTAACCATGGGCATGATTAAGTAAATCTTAAAGAAAACAGGAATAAAGAAAACAAAAGAAAGAAAAAATCTAAACTACTTCTCCGTATCCAAGTTGAAGCCCAAACCCCCACCCCCCCCCCCCCCTCTCTCTCGTCGTCTCTTCTTCTTTATAACATGCTATGGGTGGTGGAGAAACGGAATCTGGAGTCAGTGGAGCTTTCACAGCTGCGTGCAAAGCAAGTACGCGAAAGTTTCTTGGTAAGGATGAATCTCAGCAAGGCAGGAGTTGTTGCATGATCTGATCCGGCCAGACTTCTTGGCAGTGGTCGGACCCATATTTAGAAGGTTTCAAATGGTCAGGATCGTTGGAACGATCCTGGCCATGCGCACAAAATGGATTGGATCGTCCGGATTTCCGAACGTGCGTAAACAGAGCCCGCCGACGGATCGGCGATTGACTCTCTGTGGGACCCACTTCCATTATCTTTTCAGAAATCCAGACCGTCCATTCGTTTTCCCATAAAAAAACGTTCAGTCCTGCTCGGTTTTGATTCAAACTGTGGTGTTTCACGGACTTTTTCTTGGCGCCATCCAACCTGCGTCGAACCCGTCATATACATGCAACATTCAAGAAAATCAGTAAACAAGCAAGGGTACGGTCGGTTTGACTCTTGAAATCACTGAACGGTGTGGATCTTTAAATAATGTGATGATGGTGACCCACCAGGGGTCGACAGCAACTCCCTGTTGCGTGAATTTGGATTTCCGAATTCGCATCGGGTCAGCGACTGCTGACCGTTTCTGTCCGTCTGGTCCACCTCCTGTGCATGTGTGTTGTGCATACTTTCATCATATAAAGTGGGTCCCACCTCAATTTTTGAGAAATCCTCTTTGTCCATCTGCTTTGCCACCTCATCTTAAGTGTTGATACCAAACTTGAAGCATATCCATACATCAGGTGGGCCCCAATTCACTGTTTCATGGGCTGATCTATCCATTGGGCTACTTCCACTAAGATCCAATGGTTGATTTTTGACGTGTACAGTTAATTTATGGTCCCCAGGCCATGTATGAATTTTCGAGCCAAATGGATGGTGGAAACCCTGTGATCTTGCACTATGGCTGACTTTCAGGCTCGTTTAATGTGGGCGGCTTGATTTCCTTTAATTTACGGCGTGTAATTTCCTCGATCTTGGTCCCCTGGGTCTATCCCTTGCCTTGGTGATGCCAGAGCATTAAATCCATGCTTTTTATCGTCCTTTTAGTCATATGTTTCCTCAAATACAACCCTGCATCACAAACACAGTTAAAATCGGCCGTTAAACAGTATCGTGCTCGTAAATCCAGGTAATAAATGGGGTCTAATATGCAATATTCGACCCTCAACAACCTACATGTGTATTGAACTTGGGCTTTGGGCCTAAGCCCAGCACGATTCCGACTTGCTACTGGCTTGAGCCAACACATGTTAGATAATTGTAGGCTTGGTTTGATTCTTGGATGAACTCAAGTAGCCAAATTAGACCCATCCTCTCATCAGGCAGGCCACGCCCGTATTTTGTTATTTATCAGCTGCTATACATTATTTTCTATGTTATGGTCCACCTGATCAGTGGAGCACGCTGATTTTTGCATAAGATGATCTTCATGGTTGGGCCAACCTATTGGATGGGGTGGATGTCACACACACATGATTAGTAGGAAGTTATCCGCTAGGTAGATGACAACTTATGGTGCACTCAGTTAAACGTAAGCATTTCTGGATGAAGTTTCCTAAAAGTTTCCAGAGTAATAAACAAAAAGGAATTTCCCTTTCTGGACCGGCTTAAGACAATGATGTTGCAATTGACACAGAGTAGATTTCAGGAATGACATTTAATTGAATAAGACTGACTTGTAGACGTATGAACAAGTCATATGATGGTTTTATCTATTTTGGCCCACTTCTCTAACCTCCTGGGGGGCAATGAGCTGGGTTCGACACCCATCGCCCCACTTAAGACCTGACCCACAGCCCAAGCCCAAAATTTAGTTGGTCAGGGTCCTGACCTGACCTGGCCCGGCCTGAAACCTTGTGAATGAAACTGATTCAACTCACTCCATCCGGAGATGTCAATCAAAGTCTTCCCCTCCGGTGATCTCACGTCTGATGATGAGTTTTCTGAGGATGCTAGATCATTCAAGGAGCAAACTAAGTCCATATATAGGTGGTGAAAACCCACTACAACGTGAGTGTGTGGGGTGTGTGCGCGTGGGTATCAAAAAAAAGAAGAAGAAGCAAACTAAGCCAATCTTCTCAAAATTAGTGGAAGATTGATCAAATCATCCAACTCCATCTCTGTCAGTAAGATCTTGAACTGAATACAGAATATTTATTGGGAGGCCGCGGAAGTAAATTTTGCATTTGAATCTAACAAGTTGAAGATAAACATAACAAAGCATACACACAAATACACAATTTTACACAGAAAACCTTTATGGAAAAAATCACGGCACAAAACGACCAACATATCCACTATTAAAATGAATTACAAAAAATTAAATGAACTTACACATGCGAAATCCTTTAAAAAATCTTATCTTATCTTTAAAACAAACTCATATATACATAGTGTTACACCTAAAATAGGAAATAATTCACGTAATTATACAAAACCATATGTGCCATCGATCAATCGAGTAGGTCCTCAATCAATCGAGCCCCCATATTCGATCAATCAAACATATGATCAAAAGTATCCAAAGAGTTTTCTTAGTTTTTCCAAATTATGTTGATGAATCGACTGCCTAGTCCAAAACTGTCTAAAGACCCATCTTCTTAATCTAGAGTTCACTTGATTGATCGATGAATCTGATTAATGGATGACGCAGGGGAGGACGTGAGGTCGAGCACCGTCTTCCTTAAGAGGATAACTATTCCGAATCCACGGAACTTATCTAGACTCCTCACAGAGACTTTCTCGAATCCACGAGAAAAGAGAGCAGAAAATAGAAATAAATTCTAAATAAATTTGAAATAGATTAATGAATGAATAAAAACGAGTTCACAACCCTTTAAATAAGGGTACTAAGCAATGGGAAAGAAATCATAATCAAACTACAACTAAAACTCCTAGAATTCGCGACTTACTATAAATAGTAAACTTACTATTTATAGACGGTCGTGATGTCTACTAGTGCGCAAGGTTTTCGGCCAAAAATAGTAAGTGTCCTATTTGGCTTCACTAAACTGTTCCCCTAATTATTCTAAGATCTTTTCACGTTAGACGCAACTCCTAAGCCCGACGGATGAAGAGTTATAGTCAAACTAAACTTACAATTTATAGTAAAAACGAAATTGAAACAGGGAAACGACCGTCGAATCAGGAGTTTCTCTCAATCCCGAGCATCGCAACCCAGCATAACTGGGTTGGTTGGCTAATTAGCGTTTTAAAGTAACTCCACAAATCCAAAATCATATATTTTACGCCAGCTAACTCATCCCGGATTGCGAGATACGCCTGATTGAAGGTCTGATGGTCCAGATCACTTCTGTCGCCGACCGGGCCTTTTCTGATCCATCTTTGCCATGTAATTGTCCGCGACCCACTCTACATCAGTCTCCTCCACTTCAAAAGAACTCATTCTCGAGTTATCATTATGCGCTGGTTCATGATACTCGGTCAGGTCCGCAACATTGAAAGTCCGTGAGATCGCCATATCATCTGGAAGATCAACAACATAAGCATTATCATTGATCTTTCGGATTATTGGTACTAGTCCAATCTTTTTATTCTTCAACTTGTTGTACGTTCTGGTCGAAAATCTTTTTTTGCGCAGATGGACCATTACTTGGTCGCCCACCTCGAACACTTTCTGTCGCCGATGCTTGTCCGCTTGCTCCTTGTACTTTTCGTTCGAGACATGTAGCTTGTTCTGTACCTCCACATGAATGCCCATGATTTTGTCTGCCATATGTTCTGCTGAAATGTTCATGCCTGGGAGCTTGGGCAGAGGGACCAAGTCTAGTGTGTGGCGAATAATCTGGAACGGGGATTTTCCTGTCGAGCGGTTCATCATGTTGTTGAATGCAAACTCCACTTGAGACAAGGCCAAATCTCATTGCTTTGGTTTTTCTCCTGAAATACATCGAAGGAGGTTTCCCAACGTACGATTCACAACCTCAGTTTGACCGTCAGTCTGTAGGTGGTATGCGCTGCTGAACTGAAGGCGTGTATCAAATCGAGTCCACAAAGTCCGCCAAAAGTGGCTTATGAACTTCGTGTCACGGTCGGAAGTAATAGTCTTGGGAACCCCATGTAGCCACATAATTTCTCTGAAGAATAGATTCGCCATGTGTGTTGCATCAAAAGTCTTCTTGCATGGAATAAAGTGCGCCATCTTGGAAAAACGATCTACTACCATGAACACCGAATCCATGCCGCGTTGTGTTCGCGGGAGACCAGGCACAAAGTCCATAAATAAATCCTCCCAGGGGCCGTCAGGCACAGGTAAAGGGGTGTAGAGGCCTGTATTATGAGATTGCCCCTTGGAAGTCTGACAAATATAACAGCGTTGGACTGTCTTTCCCACATTACGTACCAATTACGGCCAGTAATACCGTTCTTTCCCAAAAGCTCGCGTCTTGTCTCGCCCAAGGTGTCCACTGAGGCCACCTCTATGTAGCTTTTGGATTATCTTTTCCCTTAGCGAACTCTTTGGGATACATAGTCAATTTCCCTTGAAAAGGAACTCGTCTTGTATATGTAAGTCACCGAGGTGGCCTTCCTGACATCTAACTCATGCGTCCTTGAAGTCGTCGTCGTCGGCATATATGTCTTTGAGGCGATCGAACCTGACAACTTCATTGCTCATAATGACTAGCAAAGTTGCACGGCGACTCAGCGCATCGGCTACTTTGTTATGTTGCCCTGACTTATGCTTTAGCACGAATGTGAATTCCTGTAAAAACGAGATCCATCTAGCATGCACACGGTTAAGTTAGCTTGACTATTAATAAATTTGAGGGCTTGATGGTCCGTGTAAAGTATGAATTCTCTTTAAATCAAATAATGTCGCCAGTGTCGCAGTGCCTAGACCACCGCGTACAACTCGATCTCATATGTAGACCACTTCTTGCGTGCATCACTAAGTTTCTCACTGTAGAAGGCTACCGGCCTACCTTCTTGAGACAAAACTCCCTCAATCCCGACATATGAGGCATCACATTCGACTTCAAACAGTTTGTCGAAGTTGGGAAGTACAAGAACCGGGGTCGTGGATAATCTGCGCTTGATTTCGGCAAAGCTCCTGTCGGCTTCGTCAGTCCACTGAAACTACCCTTTCTTCATGCAATCTGTGATCGGTGACACAATGCTACTGAAATTTTTCACGAACCGACGACAAAATGTCGCTAGTGCATGGAAACTTCGCACTTCGTGAATATTTTTGAGAACCGGCCATTCTCTGATTGCCTTCACCTTTTCCTCATCCACTCGAATGCCCTGGATGTAACCCACAAACCCAGAAACAATAGGCTATCAATCATGAAGCTACACTTTTTTAAATTGAGGTACAGTTTATTTTCAGTGAGCACTTGAAGATCTTCTTGAGGTGCTCCATATGGGTGGTTTCGTCTTGACTCTATATCAAAATATCATCAAAATAAACCACAACGAACCGCCCAGTGAAAGGTTTCAGAACTTGGTTCATCAACCTCATGAATGTGCTAGGCGCATTAGAAAGACCGAAAGGCATGACCATCCATTCGTACAATCCTTCCTTGGTCTTGAAGGCTGTTTTCCACTTATCACCCGGCCATATTTGAATCTGATGGTAGCCGCTCCTTAAGTCCAATTTAGAGAATATTTTTGCACCCTCTAGTATATCCAACATATCATCCAACCGTGGTATAGGAAACCTGTATTTTATTGTGATCTTGTTGGTGGCCCGGTTGTCGACACACATGCGCCAACTCCCATCTTTCTTTGGAGTTAGCAGAGCTGGTACAGCACATGGGCTCATGCTTTCTCGAATAAGACCCTTACGGATCAGTTCATCCACTTGTCCCTGCAGAATCTCGCACTCATTCGGGCTCATTCGATAATGAGGACAATTAGGTAAATTGGACCCAGGGACAAGGTCGATATGGTGTTGAATATCTCGCATAGGAGGTAACCCATCGGGAAGGTCCTCGGGCCAGATTTCTTGGAATTTATGTAACAAGGGCCTTAGTCTTTCAGGGATGATGGTAGGCTCGAGTTCTTCCCCTTTCACAATTAATACATAAGTCTGTGTTGTTTCTTTGGATTCTTCCACGAAGTCCCGAATGGTTAAGAGAAAATGACCATCCACTTTAGAAGTTTCAGGTGGTCCTTCTAGATCCATAGGGGCCAATATGGTCTTCCGGCTGTCCTTGACGAAGATATATATGTTATCTCGTCCTTTATGAGTGGCGTCACGGTCAGATTGCCAGTGTCGACCGAGTAATATGTGACATGCTTCATATCAACCACATCGCATACTACTTCATCCTTATAATGTTTGCCAATTGAAAAAGATATGGTGCACCGTTCAGTTACCTTTGTTTCGCTGACCTTCTTGATCCAACCGATTGTATATGGAGAGGGATGATGCTCTGTTTTCAATTGCAATTTTTCTACCATGCCCCTGGAGACGATGTTCTCGCTGTTTCCACTGTCAATGATCACGTCACAACCTTTCGATTCACCGTACACCTTGTGCGGAAGATGTTATGCCGCTGTGGATGCACTTCTTTTCTTGGCGCATATAATAGCCGCCTCACGACGAGCGACTCGCCGTGATCTTGCTGAACCCAATCTGAATCATGTACCTCGTCCTCGGCGGTATGCTCCTGTTCTTCAATATCTAGATCTTCATAAGCGTTATCAGCACTACCATCATTAATGGCGAGGTTTGCCACTTTTCGCTGGGGACAAGTATTTGATAGATGGCCGGGCTGGCCATAACGATAGCAGCTGTCGGGCCTTGGCCGAGCATAAGGTTTCGGAATTCTACTTGGACCAGCAGCAGTCGAGACGCCCCTTTGGGGTCTAGCTTGCCCGCTTCCCTGATCTCGGTTCTCAAACGTAAGAGGTTGAGTGCGTGCTCCTACGAGCTCCTTCCCCTTAGGCAGTGGAGCTCCCTGAGGTGGACCTGCCGCAGTAAACCTTGCAGTAGGATAGGTCCGTGTGTTAGGAACGTTCAAGTTGTGCTTCTGCCCGAGTAGCCAACTTGATCGCATCATTCATCATCCAGACGGACTGCATCTGGACCCGATCCTGAATCGCCATACGCAATCCACCGTTGAATCGAACGATTTGCTGCGATTCAGTCTCGACCAAATCGTTACGCGCCGCCATGCGGTAAAATTCTTCTGCGTACTCTCTCACCGACCGACTACTCTGTCGACAATTTTGGTATTGTTGGAATAATACCTGATCGTAATCGCTAGGGAGGAATCGGGCGCGTAGTAGCTGCTTCATCCACTGTCATGGGCAGATTGGTACTTTCATCTGCCTGGTTCGTGCGAGTTGTTGTTGTTCCCACCAAGCTGACGCTCCTCCTTTCAACTTGTAGGCCACCAGCTTGACCTTCTTTTCTTCAAGGATGTCCATATAGTAAAAAAATTGCTCAACTTGAGAAAGCCAATCGAGGAAATCCTCAATGTGTAGTTGGCCATTGAAGTTAGGAATATCAACCCGTATCTTGAATTCTCGATCTACTCGATCGCCGCCTGGTCTGGGGTGTTGGAAGATTATATCATCGATCTCCTCCTCACTGGAACCCCCGTCCTCAGGCATGACCCTTGGATGCACTGTCGGTATTATCCTGCGATCAGGCCGATTACAAGTCTCAGCAATTGGCGGTGGAGGATTACCACCAGGAACACGGAGTTGCCCTAGGGTTTCTGCCAAGAGATTCGCTATGCGGTCCATGGAAGCCTGCAGCCCTTGCATGGCTTGCCGATTCTCTTGCTGCGCTGCGAACTGGAAAGTTGTCCGCCGTTAAAGGCAAATTTTCCTGGAGCACCGCCTATGGGATTGTTGCCCGACCCGTCGTTAGAAGTCATCGATCCAGGAAGAGAAACCTCGCTTTGATACCAAACTGACGCAGGGGAGGACGTGAGGTCGAGCACCGTCTTCCTCAAGAGGATAACTATTTCGAATCCACGGAACTTCTCTGGACTCCTCACAGAGACTTCTCGAATCCACGAGAAAAGAGAGCAGAAAATAGAAATAAATTCTAAATAAATTCGAAATAGATTAATGAATGAATAAAAACGAGTTCACAACCCTTTAAATAAGGGTACTAAGCAATGGGAAAGAAATCATAACCAAACTACAACTAACTCCTAGAATTCGCGACTTACTATAAATAGTAAACTTACTATTTATAGACGGTCGTATGTCTCTACTAGTGCGCAAGGTTTTCGGCCAAAAATAGTAAGTGTCCTATTTGGCTTCACCAAACCGTTCTCCTAATTATTCTAAGCTCTTTTCACGTTGGGCGCAACTCCTAAAGCCCACGGATGAAGAGTTATAGTCAAACTAAAACTTACTATTTATAGTAAAAACGAAATTGAAACAGGGAAACGACCGTCGAATCAGGGGTTTCTCGTAATTCTGAGCGTCGCAACCCAACATAGCTGGGTTGGTTGGCTAAAGTAGCTCGTTCTACCCCAAAATCATATTTTATGTCAGCTAACTCATCCCGGATTGCGAGATACACCTGATTGAAGGTCTGATGGTCCAAATCACTTCTGTCACCGACCGGGCCTTTTCTGATCCATCTTTGCCATGTAATTGTCCGCGACCCGCTCTACATCAATGAATCATACTCCGATTCCTATTCAGATTAAAGACATTTGGACAACAACATTTACTCTACATCAATGATCATACTCCGATTCCTATTCAGATTAAAGACATTTGGACAACAACATTAACTATCAATCTGCCTAAACGAGTCCTGCGGATCTAATTCAACAACGAGGGAATCGACAATTGTCTAATCATGCATTTTAAAGCGACCATAATCTACACATGTAAGGCTACCTTTTATACGATTCAATTCATTCATATGTTGGGTACCCACCACATAGTAGATTCAAGGATACCCAAAAGTCCACCTATCAGGTGATCCTAACCGGAGCATCACCTCATGTGCCAAAACTCAGCCTGATCCAGCACTCAGATGCACTGCAACATAGGGAACAATGTGAGAGAGGGCACCCACCCTTTATTGGACAAGGGCAGACGCCGCACACGTCAACCTCAAACATCCAGAGTTTTGGCTCACCTTTCATCCATACCAGATGAAGGGTCAAAAGGATCCTTACTTCTGCTCCGGTGGCAGACTCTGGGAGTTTCAACACCCGGTGAAGGGTTCGAGTACCATAGGTGGTGAAATCCCACTAAGGCGTGAGTGCGTGGGTTGTGTGTGCGTGTGTAAAAAAAAAAAAAAAAAAGATGAACGGTCAGACCGGCCTAGATTCTATATACACCAACATGTCGGCCGTCGGTGTAAATCAAAGGTGGACGTTCCCTCCCAGATTGTAGCACACGCGCGTCTCAACTCATGGTCTCCTCCCATTTGTATTATTGAATAGCCCATGTGGCCACACCGTCAGGATAATCCAAACCGTCCATCTGGTGGGCCCCCACTTTGAATGACTGGAAGTACGGTAAAGAAGGGAGAGAAAACGGATTGACTACTCCCCCTGCCACTAGCCCAGTGGCTAGCGGTCGGTGCTCTGTGGGCCCCACTATGATGTATGTCTTTTATCCATGCCGTTCATCCATTTTTATATGTCATTTTAGTGCCTAATAGAAAAAAATGAGAGGTATATAAATCTTAGGTGGACCAAACCACAGGAAAACAATAGTGATTGGATATCCACCATTAAAATCCTCCTAAGGCCTACTGTACTTTTTATTTGAAATCAAATCTGTTGATTAGGTCATAAAGACCTATATGAAGGGAAAAAACAAATATCAGCTAGATCGTAAACTTTTATGCCCCCAAAAAGTTTTTAATGGTCCACGTTCAATCAACGCCGTTTCCTGTAATGTGGTCCATTTGAGATTGGGATATACCTAATTTTCGGTCTCATATTATAAAATTATATAGAAAAATAAATGGAAGGCATGGATGAAACATATACATCATGGTGGGGCCCACAGAGCACCGACCACTAGCCATTGGCTAATGGCAGGGGGAGTTGCCAATCGTTCCACACTGGACATTAAAAGTTCAACGCGGATTCCAATATCTTGTTAGATTTTCGACGCGGCAGTTGAGAAAAGATGACGTTTCCGTGTTTGTGGGGTCCAAATATCACATTTATTTAAGACTTACATATTTTTCTTCTTTAACCTTTTGTTAGTCATTTTGTCTCTTCCATGCTTTTGATTAGATCATGTATGCTTTGAATTCGAATGGCTGGGAGCCGTTTGGATGCACCCCAAATCGGTATCCAGATATCCTTTCTTGGAGATATGATCAGGAAGGTTGTATGCGTGAAATCCAATCCATCCATCATGCGAGTCCCCTCTTTCTTCTTCTTGAACCCAAAAGTCAGGATGATAGGAAACTCAGGTGGGCCCACACATGGATAAAACCTCTAAGATCGCCCAATGAAAAGAATTATGCATTTTGGAAAGAAAGAGAAGCTCGCGCCACGTTTTATCGAATCCTTCAGAAGGATCTACAAAAAGTAGGAGCTGTAGCATATAAGCTGGCCCTACCGCCTCAGTTATCCAATATTCACAATGTATTTCACGTCTCCATGCTTCGAAAGTACAAGTCGGACGATTCTTATGTCATTAAATGGGAGCTGCTAAAATTTAAGAAAATGTCACATATGAGGAGCAACTTGTGCGCATTCTTGATCATAAGGAAGAAGTACTTCGGACGAAGGTTATACCACTTGTGACGGTACAGTGGAGTCATCACAGCGAGGAAGAAGCATCGTGGGAGTAAGAACAAAAATTCGAAAAAAGTATCCTAACCACTTTTAAGTTTATAAATTTCGAGGACGAAATTTTAATAAGATGGGTAGAATGTAATACTCCGTTTTTTTTTTTTTAACGGTGGGTTCCACTGTTGCCTTTGGTGTGGTCCACCTGAGCTGTGGATGGCCCTCATTTTTGAGCTCATGCCCTAACTTTGAAGGGCAAGACTGATGAACGGTGTGGATTTATCAAAAAAAAAAAAGAAGCAAGTGACGTGCTGACGCACGTCACCCACAAAACCACTCCTCTCCTCCACTCACTACAAGAAATAGGCCTTTAGCCACAGTTTTTTAGCCTCAGTTGAAAAAATGGAGGCTAAATGTGTCTTTTAGCCTCAGTTGCATAAGAACCGAGGCGAAAAGTTCATCTTTAGCCTCAGTTGCTTAGGAACCGAGGCGAAAAAGCTACCTTTTAGCCTCAGTTGCATATGAACCGAGACGAAAAGTCAACCTTTTAGCCTCAGTTACATAGGAACCGAGGCGAAAGGTCTACTTTTTAGCCTCAGTTGCATAGGAACCGAGGCGAAAAGTCTACTTTTTAGCCTCAGTTTCACAGGAACCGAGGCGAAACGTCTACCTTTTAACCTCAGTTACATAGGAACCGAGGTGAAAGGTTTACTTTTTAGCCTCAGTTGCACAGGAACCGAGGCGAAAGGTCTACTTTTTAGCCTCAGTTGCACAGGAACCGAGGCAAAAGGTATACTTTTAGCCTCAGTTGCATAGGAACCGAGGCGAAAGGTCTACTTTTTAGCCTCAGTTGTATAGGAACCGAGGCGAAAGGTCTACTTTTTAGCCTCAGTTACAAGGAACAGAGGCAAAAGGTCTACTTTTAAACCTCAGTTACATAGGATTCGAGGCGAAAGGTCTACATTCTAGCCTCCATTGCATAGGAACCGAGGCGAAAAGTCTACTTTTTAGCCTCGGTTGCATAGGAACCGAGGCGAAAGGTCTACTTTTAACCCCAGTTCCTAACGAACGAGGCGAAAGGTCTAATTTTTAGCCTTAGTTGCATAGGAACCGAGGCCAAAAGTCTACATTTTAACCTCAGTTGCAAACCGAGGCGAAAGGTCTAATTTTTTATGAATGGGCCATGTTCCGTTTGGACATAGCTCCGTCTGATCAAATTGAAACCACCCATTTCATGAACAAATAATGAATGTGCCATGTTCCAAAAATCACAATGTTCTAGACCGTTCTAGCTCTTTTCTTGGTTCCAATTAAATTAGGCAAATTCAATGTGTGGTCCACCTGAGATTTTTGTCTTCTTCATTTTTTGGATATCCGACTAAAATGATCTTTCAAATCGGATGGACGACGTGGATTTAAGGAATATACATCACAGTGGATCCACAGTCAGGATCCACCCACCTTGGTGGATCCCCGCCGCGCCTACGTTGGCCTTGCTGGTGAATCTCGTGTCGCGCCTCTCGCGGCGTAGTACAATTCTTCATCGAGAAACACTTTAATGCTCTGGCAGAGTGCAATGGATAATACGTAGGTACTTAGAAATCAAGACGTGGCGTATAATTAATTCAAAGTAAACCATCCAAATCAAGGATCCCTATTTAGATATACCATGAACAAAAAAAATAAGCTTTTTTGGTAACCTGATCATAAGATTAGTGGACTTTTAATGGACGGTTTAAAAATGAAAATATCCATCAATCCTATTTTAACGAACAAGTTTCCACAAATCATAGTTTATGATTCTCAGTGGGATCCACAATCCATTCGCTTTAGCTTGAGTTAATGTACGCGACCCGTACTGCATGTGTATCAAGTGCCATACTCTGCCAGAGTATCAAATAATTCCCTCCATGACAAAATTACCCTTGTAGAAGAAGTGGTGCAACCAACCATTTTGGAGGGTGTAAATATCAAATCCCAGAAACTCATATCCC
>JAJHSJ010000015.1:59119832-59251727 GCA_021015155.1 Magnolia officinalis
CAAAACTGACTCCAGATGCAGTGAACTGTAATATTCAGAATTTGGTTATTCCTGTTTTTGGGAGTGAGTGTTAAGACCCAGATTGTGATTATGGTCATTTCAAATTGGATTTGAAATGAAAACAATTGCAATAACATCCAGAGGGCCAACATTTCTAACTGGAAAGACACCATTCACTATTCACTCAAATCCACTTTTTGGCAACTTCATTATCATAATCTAGCTCAATCGTACATCCAAACCCACCCATAATCATCAGGACATAACTGAAGAACCGAATTACAACGAAACATATTCAAAACATGTGATCCAGCAGAAGAATATACAGAAGTTCATGGGTTCTTAAACCATTTTGGAATCGAGCCATCGCCCAAAACCCTCAATTAATAAAGAATTTCCCACCCACTCAAAAATCCATTTAAATTCAGGTGTAGCCGAACAGGCTTTTTTGCTAATTGGTATCGAAATGAGTGTGAGTCAAGCATTTTTTGAAATACGCATTAGGCCATATTCAGACGCACCATTGACTCGAATTGCAATACCTCAACTGACTAAAGTGGAAATGATAAAAGCATAAAAGTGCCGCTCCATTCTTAATGAAGATAGAACCCCCAAATCGCAATTAAATTCCAGGGTCAATTGCAAGCCAAGATTAAAGGTTTTGTTCATCACTATAAGAAGCTGAGACGACCCCTATGGTTCTCTTCTATATGGAGCTGAATTGATACAATTCAGTTCGATTGAGCATCCAAACGTGCACCTAATTACTATTACAGAAAAGAAAAAAAAAAAAGACCCTAAAGCTAGAGAAATCATATCTTCCCCCAATCAATATCTTGATTAGAAAAAAATCCAACAATTTGCAAGAAACGAAAAAAAATACAGCTATGGAAGATCGAAACACCCAATTTAGAAATAAACAAAAATTAGCAAAAATCTAAGATCGTACAAGTCAAGGAATAAAGGATTTCAACATACCAGTTCCGACCGAGAACTTCCTCAGCGCGGTACCCCGTGACGAGCTCAAAGCTGGTGTTGACGTATATGATCGGGTGGTCGGGCTCCAACGCATCGGTGACACGAACCCGCATGGCGCTGAATGGAGCAGACCCCCAACGGTGAAAGAGAGCGGGCCCCCATCGTTGAGGAGAAAAGCCCTCTTCCGAGCCGCTTGCTTCTGAATCGCTGTCCCACTCCATGACTTTATTTTCTTTTTCTGTTTGCTTTTCCTTCAACCCATCAATAGCAAAATTCCAAAAGAAAAAACGCAGAAGATGAAAAAAACAGAAATCGAATACAGGAAGAAGGAGAAGAAATTGGAAGAAATGGATATAGGAAAGGTTTCTTTTCTCTTCTTTTTTTTCTTTTTTCTTTTTTTTGATTTTTTGTAAGAGCTTTTTGTAGGAGAGAGAGAGAGAGAGAGAGAGAGAGAGAGAGAGAGAGATTTCTGGTGCTGTGAAATGAAAACAGGGCAGTCTTTTGATGATTTGGTGAGAGAGAGAACGAGCGAGCGAGAGCGAGAGCGAGAGCGAGTGGAGGGCAAGGGCCTTCGGGGTTAGCCACAATCGAACCGACCTAGAACGGTGAAGAAACGCAGAGGGTGCTTTTGCGCGAGTAAGTCTGCCACACGTGCCAGCGTCGCATGCTAGTTCGAGATCTCGGCCGTTCGTTTAGGGTGGCCACATCGTGGGTGTGGCTTCGCCTGCAAATTGGAAGTTTTAGTCGTCACCTGGGCCTATCTTGTACGATTTTGATTTCTTAACCATTCCTTCTGTGGTCCATCGATGGAAATTTTAGAGTCGTCCAGTCCTGAAGATTTTCAACTCAGGCACCATAAGCTGTATGTGTAATTAGATCAACGGTTCGGATCATGAATCCCGACTCCTGTAACGATTATTGTCGTAGCGAACGACATGACTAGCTGTGTATTCTATGTCGGAGTGTACGCACGTGTGAGCCGGATTCTATTTGACTTTTACTCGCGCGCGTGACCGAGATGGAAATGGAAAGCGGCGAAATGATGTGGTGCTGGCCTCGCCACCGAGCGAGGGAGCTTCCATGCTGTACACATGGAATGTACATCAGGTCCAAGCATCTCAAATAGTGGGACCCATTGTAGATAGATTGCAACCTAAAATTCATACTAAGAATAAGACCATCACAAGTCATTTCAGTGTGTGATGGATGGTGTTTAACGAATGGATGTCCGTTGATCAGAGATCAAGACTCTCCAATCAAGTGATTTTGGATATATAATCAATCAAGATCCTCTAATCAAGTGATTTTGGATAAATAATCAATCTGCCGTTGGATCTACTATTTGGTCGGTTTGGATTCGAGTTTCATACAATGTGAACGGTTGGGAGATCCAGCGATCTAGCTGCTGTCGTATTATACACATCTATCTTAGCGAATAGAGAGAGAGCGCGCGCGCCAGAAGGTGCGAGGGACACGGCCCTTGTTGCCAGAAATATCTATGAGCGCGGTTTTGTGCCTTGTTAGCCTTGTTAGAGTACGCCGCGATGTATTGCAGTAAGATACGTCCATGCTTTATACGTTAAATTTCATCCTTCTGAAAGATCCAAACCGTGTATATGGTGGACCCCAAAGTGGATAGAAGAAAATACGAAACAGAAAACTCGTATTGAAATGAGCAAAGGTTATAAATGTTCAAAGGAATATCAATAAATGAGCAATGGGTAGAAATGTTCAGGTCTCTGTACCCCGTCTAAGGAACGGTCTGGATTATTGATAGACGACCCCGCATCCAAAGGGTAAAATACGGACATGTCCAACATCAGCAGGACGGGATGTAGCAAACGCAGCGGTCGAACGCGACTCCGTAGGTGGTGAAATGAACTGTCGAGAATTGATTGGTTGGATGTATTCCGCCGAAATTCGACCCTCCAGTAGAATACGAATTCGGTAGTGAATTTCCACCACGGACGTACAGAAAAGCTATATGAGCTCAACTTAATGTTTATGTTTCATCCATGCCGTCCATCTGTTATTCCAGCTCCAAAATTTTATGTGGACTATGCCACAGAAAACAGTGGTGATTGAACCTCCACCGTTAGAATTTCCTAACTTTCATTGTAATTTTTATCAGCTTAATCCAAAACTTTTGTGGCTCAAACAGAATTTAATGTCCCGCGCTAAATCGCTGCTATTTCCTATCATGTGGTCCACCTTATACTTAGATTTGACTTATTTTTTATCTAATGAGTTAAAATAAGATGAAAAAATGGATGGTGGGCATGGATAAAAGAAATCCATCATGGTGAGCCCACGGTGCTAGGAGCGCATCCAGCGGCATACGCCAACCAATCAAATTCTGCAACGTCATTTCACCACCGAGATGGTGAGTGGCACCCAACCTAGGTTTGGAACAATGCGTCCGGACGCATCTGCGATAGCATAATGGGACTGTAGCCGTTAGATATTAGTATCTTTAGATGATCCAAACCGTCTACGTAATGGGACACGCCTTGGGTGAGGAACAAATAAAAAGTAAAAGCCGTTGTATTTGATTATTTCAACCCATTGATTACCTTTTTTTATATGTTGAATATGAACGGTATCCTCAGCTTTTAAGTATATGGAGAATTAGAATATCTACTTCTAACAAATTTTATATTTACCGTCAATCCACGATGATTCCCATCACATGAACGGTTTGGATCTCTTAAAAGATCCCAGTCTAATGGCTAAAGTCACTGCCCATCCTATTGCAGCGTTCGGCCGCATTCCAGCGGCCTCACGTGAGCGTTATAGTGGCGCACATGCTGGTGTCGGATGGACAAAAGTTCCGCTTTCGGTGGTCCACCGGGTCACCGTTTCAGTAGGCTTACGTGGGCCCCACCGAGATAAACGATGCGGCGAGCTGTTTTCCCACCATGTATCATCGTAGGGGGCCGGAATCGTGTGATGGTCAGTGACTTTAAAAATCCATGGTATAGTTGTACGGCGATCTGGACCGTCTAAATCTCGGAACCCATTTATGGATCTAAATAACCAAAAAATGAACCGATGAGATGAAACTAACGAGTTGATCTTAACCTTCCATTTTGGACTAATCGCTACTATACTTTTGACCATCCATTCGAAGGCTAATGATTAAATGGTTATGATTGATTCATCGGTGTGAAGTGTCCCATGAGCTAATTCTGGCAAGGAAAAATTATTTATGGTCGGCCTGTGTGTGATATATATACGCAGCCATCGGACACGTGGCATGTTCGTACTCAATTTAAAAGGTCCAAAGTATGCCGTACGTAGAATATAAACATCTGGTGGTGGTGGTGGTGGTAGTGTGTACGTGCGTGCGTGCCTGCGTGGGGTGCATACATACATATATATATATATATATATATATATATATATATATATATATATATATATATATATATATATATATATATAATTGTTGGTGCTCTGTGGGGGCCACAGAGATGGGCGTGACAAAGACACTCCGTTCATCTGTTTTGAAAGACAATAATCGGTCAGGACTTTAATCAGGCAGATAAAAAACGCAGGTGGGCCACACAAAATGAAATACTATGAACAAAACATCCACCGTTAAAAGCTTCTTGAAGCTGACCATGATGTTTATAGGAAATCCTAACCGTTCATAGGGTTATTCCACTCAAATAAACTGTAGGCATAAATATCAGTCAATCAAAACGAATGGACGGAGTGGATTTGTCACAGTATCTCTAAGTGCCTCACACCGGCCCGGGCACAGGAATATCTCTTACCCGGGGTCTCAGTCAATCCACTTCCTGGACGAGCCGGAATATGGTAGATCCATCTTTTCGGAGTACAAATGGGAGCGACATGTTAGATCACAGCCGTCTATCCAATGATCGATGGACCGAGTTTTAGACATCATGGCATCTAATCCCGTCCAGTGAATACCTCCAATTCCCCTTTATGAGTATTTGACCATTAACAAATTTCATCTCAACGGGTGGATTTGCATCTATAGATGAAGATGGAATTCTCCACAAGCTGATTGGATCTCACACACGTGCTCAACGTCTTCATGTAGCGAGTGCACTTTCAGAATGGACGGAGTGGATTTGTCACAGTATCTCTAAGTGCCTCACACCGGCCCGGGCACAGGAATATCTCTTACCCGGGGTCTCAGTCAATCCACTTCCTGGACGAGCCGGAATATGGTAGATCCATCTTTTCGGAGTACAAATGGGAGCGACATGTTAGATCACAGCCGTCTATCCAATGATCGATGGACCGAGTTTTAGACATCATGGCATCTAATCCCGTCCAGTGAATACCTCCAATTCCCCTTTATGAGTATTTGACCATTAACAAATTTCATCTCAACGGGTGGATTTGCATCTATAGATGAAGATGGAATTCTCCACAAGCTGATTGGATCTCACACACGTGCTCAACGCCTTCATGTAGCGAGTGCACTTTCAGAGTGTAGTCAGTGTCTTCAGGGGACCCCGACACTGAGTTTGGTGGGAACTTTATACGACGATATTTGATTAGTGTCCCACTTGCCAAGCATGTGCGGCATATCACATTTTGAGAGACGGTTAGTTTGGTGAAGCCTATTAAAAGCTTGCATTGGTGATGTAGATCATATGAAATCAATTGAATCACTTTCAAACATGCTTTATATGGATATATTTATATGAATGACATAAAATCTATTCAAATCTTGCCACCTTAATTCTTATAGAACTCAATCAATCCATTCCAACACTTTAGCATGCTTTGCATAACTCATTCTCTAATATTAGTTTCTTAGCTTGGCTAGATTGAGTTTCCTATTAGCACTCGACGTGATGACATTTGGTTAGTGTCTTCGGTGCCAAGCATCTGCGTATTCAATCATATCACTTTTTAAGAGAAACTCATGAATTCAACCGAGATCACTTTTCAAACATGCTTTATAGGGCTCTGTTTCTATGAATGACACATAATCTATTCAAATATTGCTACTTTGAGGCTCTATAGAACTCAATTAATCCATTCAACCACTTTAGCATGCTTTGCATGATCCCATCCTTCAATATTAGTTTCTTAGCTTTGCAAATTGAGTTTCCTATCAGCACTTGACATGATAACATTTGATTAGTGTCCGGGTGCCGAGCATGTACCTACTCAATCATATCACTTTTTAAGAGAAATACTGAGTTTGGTGAAGCCTATTTAAAGATCACACCGGTGCAACCCACATGAATTCAACCGAAGCACTTTCAAACATGCTTCACACGGGTTTATCTTTATGAATGACACATAATCCATTGAAATATTGCTACCTTGAGGATTTATATAACTCAGTTAATCCATTCCACCACTTTAATATGATTCAGGTGACCCCATCCTCCAATATTGGTTTCTTAGCCCGGTTAAATAGAGTTTCCTATCATCACTTGACTCCAAGGAAAATATAGCAGGAGATTGCCTGAAACAACAACGGAAAGTTTCTGCAGTTGGGAGTTGGGTGGGAGCGATTGCAATATTTACTATAAATTCACCTCATCTATTCATTTTAGAAGGAGATTGCATGCAACAGCATTGGAAAGTTTCTGCAGTTGAGAGTTGGGTGAGACGATTGCGATATTTGTTAGAAATTCACCTAGGCCATTCATTTTACTCGTTCATATTAAAACGTGGTCCTAAAAATAGGCTGATCAGATATTTAGGTTCATTTTACTCGCTCATATTAAAACATGGTCCTAAAAATAGGCTGATCAGATATTTAGGTAAGCAACACAATAAGAAAAACGTGGAGAGAGAAATATCTATTGCCAAAATCTTTTTTAATCCATCGCGATGTTTATATGCCACCTAAATTGTTCATAAGTTTCATTGTGTTAGAAAACACAAAAAAATATTAGCTTAATCCAAACTTATATGAGCCATGAGTGTTTCTATCTTGCTATATTTTGTCGTGTGGTCCACTTAAATGTTAAATCTATCTTATTTTTTAGGGTTAGGAGCTCAAAAAAAAAAATTTGAATGGACATAATAGATTTCTCACAAACATGACAGTGAACACCACCTAGATTCCAACAGCAGGAACTTCCTGCATTGGAGAGGGTAAAAAGAAGGAATGCTCTCGTTGGCTGTTGCATGCAAGAGATGAACCGTGTGGATAAAACACATAAGAGACGGTGGGCCACAGGTCACCTATCGGTAGCGACATCAGCACCGGTAGAGTTAGTGAGGTGGAACTTTCATTAGATCCAAACCGTTCATCAGGCATGCCACCTCTCTTTCACCCTAAAACCCCGGGAATTACTACGATGATAAAATAAAATAAAAATAAAAACAATGTAGCCAGGCCATAGGAAGCAGCTGTGATGGGACGCCAGTCACCGTTAGTGTAGGGGCCACCATGATTTCGATATTTAATCCTGTCCATTAATCTAATTGTCCCATCCATTCCCTAAAAAGCAGGTTGTTCTGAAACTCAGGCCTAACCATAACACGTAAATTTATAAGATTAGGTATAATTGCATGTGAGGTGGGCCAAGATGTAGTGTTATACTAAATGGATGACATGTAAAGTCGTTCCCTCGCCCAAGGCAGCTTTCATCTCATACAATTTTTGGGCGTGGCCGTTGTTAATATGAACGGTTTATCACTGATCCATGTGTCCCACCTGAACGAAATAAAAACTCAAAGATCTTAATGGGCCTGAGAATTCTCTCTAGAAATGGTAGTCCTTGTTCTAGTGTTGAAACTCTTGTGTGTCTGGTCTACCACCTAGGCAAGGGCACGAGAAAAAAAAAAAATTTAAATGAAGTACGTCCAAATCTCAAGTGAATCGTAGAGGAGCAAATGGAGATTACATTCACTCCATTAAAAATTTATTAGAGACCACAAAAGTTTTGGATGAGTTTATATTTGCGTTTTCCCTTCACCCAAGATTGGGTGGCTTAAACAATCAGCTGGATGGAAGATATTTATTACAGTTGACCTTGGGAAGTTTTTAATAACAGTGTTTTTTGAAGTGGGTTTACCTAAGATCTAGATTGCCTCATTTTTAGGTAAATAAGCTTGCAAAATGGATGAATGACATGGATAATACACATCCATTGCGGTCGGTTTGATAGAGCTTGGTGATGGGAGATGGATTGCCTATTGACGTTGGTGGTACTAGCAATGCTTTTGTGGGCCCACTATCATGTGTTTTATTGTATCATTTATTTATTTTTCCATATCATTTTAAGGCATGGCATAGTATGATTTATGTGTTTTATTCATGTAATTTAATTATTTTTTAATATTATTTTATGGCATGAGCTTGAAAGTAAGACATATCCAAGTCTCAAGTAAACCACACTGCAAGAAATTAGTGGGTGCTTAAACACCCACATTTAAAAACTTCTTATGGCTCACTATTATATTTATTTGCCATTTAACCTGTTGATTAGGTGACACAAATCTCCAAGAGGAGAAAACATAAATATCAGCTTCATCTAAAACTCTAGTCACCCTGAGAAATTTTTAACTGGCCTCCAATAATTATTATTTCTTGTGGTGTGGTGTGGTTCATATGAGATCTGAATGCTTCATTTTTGAGCTAATATACAAAAATAATTCGAAAAAATAAAATAAAATGAATGAACTGCAGGGATGGAACACATATTTTGTGGTGGGACTTACGTATCGCCGTCCAGTAATTAATCTGCCTCTAGGCGGACGGGTCACCACTCACCACCAACTCACGGTGAAAACTGGTGTAAAAGCTTTAGTCCGGAGCATTCTATTAGGTTAGCCAATGGCGATGTTCGGTGCTCTGTGGGCCCACCATGATATATGTGTTTCATCCATGCCGTCCATCTATTTTTCTAGATAATTTTATGGTACAGGGGCAAAATTGAGTTATATACCAATCACAAGTGGACCACATTATGGGAAACAGTGTTGATTGAAGGTCGACCATTAAAAACTTTGTGGGGCCATAAAAGTTTTGGACCAAAATGATCTTTGTTTTTTTACCTTAATCTGGGTCTGTATGACCTAATAAACAGATTGAATGTCAAATAAACAGTACAGTGGGCCTTAGGAGGATTTTAATGGTGGATATCCAATCACTATTGTTTTCCTGTGGTGTGGTCCACCTGAGACTTATATCCCTCTCATTTTTGGTATCAAGCTCTAAAATGATCTGTAAAAATGGATGACCTGCATGGATGAAACACATAAATCATGGTAGGGCCCACAGAGTACCGACCATCAGCTACACACGTACGGTAATGTTTGTTCGTCCACTCTCTGACCCATCTGGAATATGCATGGATAGCCCTCAAATCAATGCCACAGCCACAATATTCATCTCCGCCGAAGACTCGATCAAGAGGAAATGTCAAGTGAGCACTTGGTATTTACCCTTGTGCAATATCCAGGCCGTTCATCAGATGAGCCCTTTCTCAGAAAATGGTGTAACAGGTCGATCCACATGTCAGATGGCCCACTCGCGTCTGAGAAAATGAACGGTCAGAGATGAATGATCCCTTCCAATGTATGCCTGTGACCAAATTTTAGGCCCGTACAGAAAACGTTTCCACCTGATGAGTGCTGCATACACGCGAATGCGGAACGAGATCAGAGCCATTCTCTAAGTGGGTCCAGTCTCAGCTATCCATGCGATCTGGCCCAAATTGTCAGGTCAGCTCCGTTCATCACATCTGGACTGTATCTGATGAGTGGATGGCCAGATCCATTCTCTAAGTGGGTCCAGTATCTGCTATCCATGAATCAAACTCTCTGCTAAGGTTGGGCGCAGATTAGGCGAGTCCGGGATAAACAGGTTGTTACTTGGTGGTGAGTCCCTGACAGGGGGCCCACCTTGATGTATGTGTTGTACATCCACTCCGTGCATCAGTTTTTCCAGCTCACTATAAGCATGGTCCTAAACAAAAGCAGGTCCAAATCTCAAGTGAACCACACCACGGAAACAATGGACATTAAATGTCAAATCTCAAGCTGGACTGTTATACCAGCTCCATAGCTCAACTGGCAAACTGAGTGGAGATACCTCGTTTAAACGCTTGAGGTCTTGGTATCGATCCCTAGTGGGGTGGCTAACATAGAGTGTGTGTACTGACATGGATGTGTACTGACAAGCTAACCCCGTCGCTAACAAGGAGTGTGTACTGACCTGGTGTGTACTACCCTTTAAAAAAAAATATATATATACAAAACAAAACAACAAAACACTGGACTGATAGCTGTGTTTTCCTTCCGTCCATGGGAACGGATTGGCTACTTCCCTGACACCGGCCAATGGCTGGTGGTCAGTGCTATGTGGGGCTCACCATGATGTATGTGTTTCATCATTCCGTCCATATATTATTACAAATCATTTTAAGGTATGAGCCAAAAATTGAGATATATCCCAATTTAGAATAATCATTTTAAGGTATGAGCCAAAAATTGGGAGAATTGGACCACATTATAGGAAACAGTGTTTAATGAGCGTCAACCATTGAAAACATTCTGGGGCATAAGAGTCTTGGATCAAGTTGATTTTTGTTCTTTTCCTTCATCTGGGCCTGTATGACATAATCAACAGATTGGATGTCAAATAAACAGTACAGTGGGCCTTAGGAGGATATTAATGGTGGATATCCAATCACTATTGTTTTCATGTGGTGTGGTCCACCGGAGGTTTATATATCTCTAATTTTTTGGATCAAGCCCTAAAATGATCTTTAAAAATGGATGAACATAATAGATAAAACACCTACATCGTGGTGGGGCCCAAAGAGCACTGACCACCAGCCCCGAGGCTAGTGTAGGGGGAGTAGCCAATCCATTTCCCGTCCATACCCTAGCGGCATTACCAATGGTTTGGATGGCAAATAAATATTATGGTGGGTGCTGGGATTTTTATGAGGGTGGGCATTCATTGACCACCATTTCATTTCTTATGAGGTGGTCCATTTAAGATTTAGGTATGCTTCATTTATTGGTATCATGGACTTAAATGAGATACAACCATCATTTCATTTCTTATGGGGTGGTGCATTTAAGATTTAGGTATACTTCATTTATTAGTGTTGATGTCAAAATTCAGATCGCCCCCCACACCCTGGATTGACTCTAATCCTGCATAAAAAGTTAGCAAAAAAGACCCTGGCTAAGCCGGGGGACCCTCCGATGCCTAAGTCAGGTCAAGGAAATCAGGGTCTAAGTTGAAGGGTAGAGGGAGAGTACCAGATGTTGCATGCCTATAACAATGGCGTCTTCGTGTATTTATACCTGACTGCATGATAATCCGCGTCCGTTAGTCACGGCATGATTCCCTCAATCAGGGAGATTTTAAAATCATGGAGATACTGCGCGCAATCCAATGATCACGCAATATATGGAGTGCATCGTGCGTATCTGTGGGCGACACTATCGTCCTTGTCCTCTATGGTAGTTTCTAAGTTCAGCCCGAGGAGCGTCCACCTCAACCTCCGCCTTGGAGTATGGAGTCGGCTCGGACCTTTCAATAGGTAGGGTAAGTCCAGCCCGAGCAATATCTTCCTCAACCTCTGCCTCGAAGTATGGAGTCGACTCGGACCTTTCGGTAGGTAAGGTAAGTCCAGCCCGAGGGATGTTTGCCTTAACCTCTGCCTCGGGTATGGAGTCGGCTCAGACCTTTCCATAACAAAAGCCTCCTACTCTTCGAGGTCTGTTAAGGGCTCGGAGAGTAATCATTCGGAAGATCAATCGCCTTGTCTAGCGGTTCCTCCGAGCGCGTCGTAACCCTTGCGTTTCAAATCCTTATGCCTGTGGGGTTTCCCGCCCATGAGTTCCTGCACAGCGGACGCGTGGCGACGGTTTAGATTTCGAATCACCGTTCACATATGGCCTGTTACCACGTATGCTTGGAGTCGTGCGTCAGATGGGATTTCTCCTTATTTGAGCGTCACTTCGTTTATCCGAAGCATGCCGCTTGATGTCAGAGAGGTACGGTCCGACAGTGTGTGAGCCAATGGTGTATGGCCACGTTAGTCCTGAAGCCGACTTACGGCGATTCGGCTGCGACCATCATTGCTGGTCATTAATGCAAGGGCTTGCTGCGGTCTATATAAACCCTCCGGAGATTTTACTTCACTCGCATGCGTTGTGTTTGAGCTGATATCAGAAGGGGCGATTTCTGGCGAAGGCGATTCCGGCCATCAAAAGTTTTTTAGTCAGGCAATTCTGATTGATTAAGCATTTCTGGCCGAAGCGATTTCCGGTGACCTTCCGGTGAGTCCCCTTGCCCTTTTTTGCATTTCTTACTTCTTTCTTAAGATGTCGTCCGACCTGGAGACCGTGCGAAGCTACGGTGATGACTCGGAGCCAGAGAGTTCCGACAATGGGAGAGGGGACTCTAAGGGCCCCTTAGAAACAGTGCATTTGTATCCACCGCCTCGACAGCAAAAGGAGACTAGGGCCCGGACTCGCTGGGCTGGCAGGAAGAAATCTGCTCGAGCCCCCTGGATCACAACCACTGGGGCTACTGAGATGCCGGCAAGTGAGAGGGCCTCGGAGGTAGTCCCCGAAGGTTCCGTGCTATCAGAGTCTCAAATAGGGTGGATCCGCACGGAGTTTCAAATTCCTAATTCCGTCCGGATAAGGACCCCTGGGCCACTCGAAGCCGTCGGCGCTCCTGCTGAGGGAGAAGTCGTCATTTTTCTTTATGCACTATAATGTGGAGTCCGACTTCCCCTACATCCCTTCATCCGAATTATGATGACTCACTTAGGCCTAGCTCCTCGGCAGTTGACCCCCAACGCTTGGAGGGTGCTCATTTCTGCCTTCATCATTTGGCGGCAGGTAGGGAATCCAGAGCTGACCCCATGGGAGTTGATGAGCTTATATTTAGTCAAGCATGACGGCAATGAGCCATGGTATTATTTTGTGACCCGAGGCAGTAAGGGGTCGAGACTGGTTCTGAATCTTCCTTCCTCCAACAAATAATGGAAGAATAAATGGTTCTGGGCAGCGGGCGAATGGGAGGCATCTGTATCCGAAGTTAGGACTCTGACGGCCCGTGTGCCCACTTGTTTTTCAAAATCAGGTCGGACCAATTAACTTCGTTTGTCTTCATACCTTGTTCTATTGCATCAGTCGGACTGAGCTTTTTATCCCGATTTTTGGCAGACTTCCCTAGAGGTCCTCCCATCCTTGATTCGGATCAGAAGAACCAAGTTGCCAAGGCAAAGGCGAGGTCAGGGGAACTTCGTTCCTAGTCGGATCTGATCACTACCACCAATCTCCACTGTGCAAATCCCCGCCTCTCCCGACTTTTTTCAGTGAGTATTCCTTCTATTTATTCCGGCGGAACAAGACTTACCAGTTAGGTCGTTAACGCGTCATTTTTGTAGGTATGGCTGAAGCATCAGGTTCTCGAAAGAGGAGGGTGGCCCTGACAGCAGAGGAGTTGCTGAGGCCCGCGACTCGGACAAAGACAATTGTTCGGAGAAGGTGGATAACTCCTCGTGAAGAAGGTCCTTCGAATTCGGGTACTGCGGCTTTGACTCTAGTTACAACCGTGGTCACGACTGTCCCTGCGGGTGTGGTCACTACAACCCCGTCTCTTGCTCCGATGACTTCTGCGACGGTGCGTGCCGAGGACCACCTCTTAACGGTCGTCAGTTCAGCTCCCGCAACCATAGCTCCTTCAATTCCGCCTACAATCGTTCCTCTCGTCGGGGAGGTCTAACCGTCGGCTCCTTGCATAGCTATTCCTTCATCATCCGAGCGGGAGGAAGCCGTTCGGATGACCGACGCCATGATTTCCCCCCTCCCCCCCGAGGTCGGAGGTGACCTTGGAGCCGAGGCTCAGGCCTCAGCTGGTAGTGGGACTGGTTTTGCGGAGGCGGCCGACTCTGCTCACATGGGAACGAGTGGAGGAAAATTTGCTCGAGGCTACCATCTATCCAGCTTGACCCCCTTGGCTGCGAAGCACACTCCTGAGGAGAGTATAGCTAACGTCCTTGACAAGTCAGACAACTCTTTCCTGAACGACTTGGCTTCCGTTTTCTATACGGTATCTTCACCGCCTTTTGTCGTTTTCCCTGTGCTTGCGATTTTCAAGTGTTCATTCATTAAGAGCCTTGAATGCTAGCCCGTCATGGATAATAAACTTTCAAATGTTCAGCATTCCGGGGATGGGGGAGCTGGCGACCTTCGAGGTCTTCTAGGTGATAGGAGTCTGGTTTGGTTAATCGAATAACCCGATAAGGCCCTTCCCAGTTTGGTCCGAGCGTACCAGCCCCTGGCTCGGCGGTATTCTGGAACACCCGACGAAGAACTAAGTCCCTTGGTCATAATCGCATGGTCTTGACTTTCGAGTTGTAAAACTGCGCCACTTGTTGATACCGAGCAGCGACTCTGAGCTTCGAGGTATCTCTAGTTTCTTCGACCAAATTCAAGTTTGCGGCAATCTGTTCGGAATTCTGTTTTTTTCAGAAGCTCCCAACTCAGGCCGTAGGAAGACCAATCTCCACCGGAACCATTGCCTCCAAGCCATAAGAGAGCGAGAACGGAGTTTCTCCCATTGAGGACTGAGCTATGGTCCTATAGGCCCAAATAATAAATAAGAGTTCTTCTGCCCACCCACCTTTCACTTTTTCCAGTTTTGTCTTGAGATGATGTTTGATGACCTTGTTAACTGCTTCTACTTGTCCGTTCGACTAGGGGTGTCGGGGAGAAGAGTATGCGTTCGTGATGTCGAGTCCTCAGCACATGTTTCGAAATTTGTCGTTGTTAAACTGTCGGCCATTATCTGATACAATGGTTAGTGGAATCCCGAACCGGCAGATGATATTTTTTCAAACGAAGTCGACCACCTTCTGCTCTATAATTTTGGCGACCAGCTTGGCCTCGACCCATTTGGTGAAATAGTCCACGGCGACAATAGCGAATTTGACTTGCTTTTTCCCCGTTGTTAGAGGGCCGATAATGTCGATTCCCCACTGAGCGAATGACCAAGGATCGCTCATAAGGGTCATTTCCTCTGCCGGTTGCCTCGGCACGACCGCAAACCGCTAGCATTTATCACATTTTCAGACGTAATCTTTGGAATCCTCCTTGATAGTTGGTCAGAAGTACCCTTGTCTGAGTATCTTCAAGGCCAAGGCCTGACTGCCGGAATGGTTTCCGCAGATTCCTTCATGAATCTCTCGCATGACGTATTCCGCTTCATCGGCACGGAGACACCTGAGGTAGGGCTAGGAATGTCCCTTCTTGTACAAGATACCGTTTAGGACGATGTATCGAGCTGCTCAGACTCTGAGCCGTCTTGCTTCCACCCTGTTCGAGGGAACTTCTCCTGTCATGAGATAATTAAGGATCGGGTCCATCCAGCTCGGACTCGCTCGAACTGGGTTGACTTTTTTCTCCTTGTTGATGCTTGGTTGTTCCAGAAATTTAATGGGGATGATTTGTGGGATTTTCTCCTCCGCAGCTGAGGCGAGTCGCGCTAGGGCGTCGTCCCATGAATTTTCTGCCCTCGGGATTTGATGGATCGTGCATTTTCAAAATTTCTCGATTAATTTCCTCGCCTCATCAATATATGCCATCATCCTTTTTTCCTTAGCTTCGTACTGGGCAGAGATGTGATTTACCACCAGCTGAGAGTCGCATCGGACTTGGAGAGACTGAACACCCAAACTTGCTGCCAGTCTGAGTCCGGCTAACAAAGCTTCGTATTACGCCTCATTGTTTGAGGCTCTGAATCCCAATCTGATTGCGTATTGAACGGTTGTGGAGTCGGGTACGGTCAAGACGATCCCGGCCCCGACCCCTTTAATATTGGACGACCCGTCCACATAGAGAATCCATCCTGGGTCTAATACTGCTTTTTGATTGCTTAGAGGAGCGGACAAACTTGCTTCGACTTTGGCACCGATCTTTTCGGCGCTCGAAGTGAATTCGGCGATGAAGTCGGCCACGGCCTGCCCTTTAATTGTCGTCCTCGAGCGAAACTGAATATCGAACTCACCAAGCTCGACAGCCCACTTAGTTACCCAACCTGACACCTCGGGCCTCTAGAAAACTTGCCTGAGAGGGGAATCGGTTAACACAATTATCGAGTGAGCTTGGAAGTATGGGCGTAGCCTCCGAGCTGAAATAAAGAGGCCAAGTACCAACATTTCCAGAGGTGAGTATCTTGTTTCTGCTGGCACCAAAGCTTTGCTCACGTAATAAATGAGGTGTTACTTGCCTTCAACCTCCCTAATCAGAACCGAGCTGACGGCTGAGGCTGAGACTGCGAGGTAGAGGAATAGGGGCTCGCTTTCTTCAAATTTGGACAGTAGAGGGGGTGAACCCAAGTATTGCTTCAGCTGCTGGAAGGCTTGCTCGCACTTTGACGTCTACTCTGCCTTCTTATGACCCATTCAATTGTTGTAAGAAGGGGAGACACTTATCCGTCGCTCTGAAAATGAAACGTCTGAGCGCTGCGACTCGACTCGTAAGGCATTGTGTATCCTTGACGGTTCGAAGCGAACTCATGTCGAGGAGCGCCTTGATTTTATTTGGGTTCTCCTCGATACCTCTCTGACTGACCAGGAAACCGAAAAATTTTTCCGAATCAACTCCGAAAACGCACTTTGTTGGATTTAGTTTCATCTGGTATTCTCGGAGGACGGCAAACGTTTCTCCAATATTCGCTAGATGATCGGCGGCTTTGATACTTTTTACTGGCATGTCATCGACATATACTTCCATTGTGCGTCCGATCTATTTAGAGAACATCTAGTTTACTAGCCTTTGATACGTTGCCCCAGCGTTTTTCAGGCCAAATGGCATGACCCAGTAACAGTAGAGCCCATTGTTTATGACAAAGGTAGTATTTTGCTTGTCTGGGGGATGCATCGCGATCTGATTATATCTGGAGTAGGCATCCAGAAAAGAGAGCAACTCGTACCCCGCTGTGTTGTCCACTAGCTGATCGATCCAAGGCAGTTAGAAACTATCTTTTGGGCAAGCTTTATTCAGATCCGAGTAATCTACGCAGACCCGCCATTTACCGTTGGCTTTCTTTACGAGGACTACATCTGCGATCCAATCGAGATAATGTACTTCCTCTATAAATCCTGCGCTGAGCAGGACGGAAACCTCGTTAGATATTGTTTCATACCGCTCGGCATCCAACGACCTTCTTTTCTGCTTGATGGGTTTATGATCTGAATTCACATTTAGCTTATGGACCGTGACTTCCGGGGAAATTTTGGGCATATCTTGGTGAGACCATGCAAAGACGTCACTATGCTGTCGCAGGAATGTTAGGACTTCGTGCCGCTGTTCAGGATTCAGTGACGTCCCGAGTTGAACAGTTCTGCTCGAATCAGCTTCGTCAAGCGACACTTTCTCTAAGTCTTCCACCAACGAGCACTCCACAGATCCTCTGGGGTTTAGGACGTTGATGAAAAGCGTCTGCTTAACTGACCCCTTCTTTACCGCCACCGCATAACATCTCCGAGCTTCTCGCTGGTCACCTCGGAGGTAGCCTATCCCGCCTTCAGCGAAGAGTTTCATCATCAGGTGGTAAGTAGAAACGACCGCTCTCATTGTGTTGAGAGAAGGTCTGCCCAGGATGACGTTATGTACGGATGGCACATTGACAACTAAGAAGTCCACCATAAGTGTGACTTGATGTTGTCCTTCTCCCGCAGTTACTGAGAGGAAAATAACTCATTCGTAAATCACCATTTCTCCGGTAAAGCCGTGCAAAGGGGTCTGCACAGGTCTGAGATGAGACTGCGGAATCGCCATTCTTTCAAAAGCCTCTAAGTAGAGTACATCAGCCGAACTCCTGATGTCGACTAAGATACGGTATACTTTGCGATTCGCTATAGTCATGGTGACTGCTAAGGCGTCATCGTGCGGGTGTTGAATCCCGCACGCATCTTCTTCCGTGAACGTCAGAGTGCACGGATTGACCCGAAGTTCTTTACTAGGTTGTTCGGTTAGGTGAACGTAGTGTTCCATTCCAGACTTCCTAGAGTATGCCTTTCGTGCTCTATTTGAATCTCCTCCGCCAGACGAGCCCCCGAAGATAGTGCGGATCACGACGGGTTCTTCCACGGTGTCATTTGACTGCTCGCGTTTCCTTTCTTCTCTCCGAGCGGCTTTTCCTTCTTTTGTGTATCAACGCAAGTGTCCTTTCCGAATAAGAGCTTCGATCTTGTCTTTAAGGTTTACACGGTCATCAGTATGGTGACCGTGGTCTCGGTGGAAGCAACAGTATTTGCGCTTGTCTTGATGATCTGGGTCGGCCCTCATGCAGACGGGCCAATTCAGCATCTTCTCGCCTTAGATGTCCAGTAGAATATGCTCGGCAGATGTGTTAAGGGGGGTGTAGGAGCAGAATTTTTCCTTTGGTCTCCTGCTCGGGCGACGATTGCGAGAGGTGCGTTCATCGGTCCCTTTGTTAGACGTATGCGATTCCTCGTTCCTGGGCCTCTTCCCTTTACCATTCGGCTTGGTCACTTGGACACTTTTACGGTCATTAGTGAACTCCTCCGCGTTGGTATACTTCTGAGCTCTGGCCACAAGTTTAGCCAGTGTCTTTAGTGGATTCTTTCCAATGGAGAAGGTGAACTTTCCTTCTTTCAAGCCACTGAACATAGCGGCGAGGGCCATTTTGTCATCATAGTCTTCTACTAGTAACGCTTCCTCGTTGAAGCGAGCGATGTAATCCTTCAGCGACTCCTTCGGTCCTTGCTTGATAGTAAGTAGGTGAGTGTTGGGCTTTCGACTTCTCTTACCGCTGATGAACTGGGTTAGGAATAGTTGGCTCAACTCTGCGAATGAGCTAACGGAGTTTGGTTTGAGTTGTCGGTACCAACTCCGAGCGGATCCCGTTAGTGTAATTGAGAACCCTCGGCACATCATTGCATCCGTCGCTGTCTGGATCTGCATCTAGGAGCGGTAAGCTTCCACGTGCTAGGATGGGTCCCCAGATCTAGAATATTGAATGACGGGAGGTATCCGGAACCTCTAAGGCATCACCTCATTCATGATTTTCGAGGCGAAGGGAGGTTCGGTCTCTTCCATCATTGCCTGGACGGTAGCGGGAACTGACGTTGGTTGCTGTTTTTTCTCTAGAGCTAAGAACTTGTTGTTGAGCTCCTCGAACCGCTTCTCCCATAGATCTCTATTTTCTGCCACAATCTCTTAGGCGCTCTCTTTCTCTCTCTAGACTTCTCCTCCCCCTCATTCGTTCTAACCGATGACAGAGATCCGTTGGTGCCAGGGCTGAAGTAACCGAGGCATTAGTCGGAGCTCGCGTTGCGGTGTTCCGAATCAAGGGTCGGATTTGGGTCGGAAAAAGATGTTGACTCGATATGAGCACCTGAGAATGCTGGGGTGCCTCAGGCCTCACACTCCTCGACGGGGAGTGAGCTTCCACAACCAAGCCGACTAGTTCGGGGATAGGGTCTTCTTGAGCCGGACGTAACTGCGACTCCTGTTGCTGCTTCATCCTGTTCACTTCATCACGTAAGGTTTGTATCTCGCCCTGCATGGCTCGATACTTGCTTGCCCGGTTGCACGAACGTTGGAAAGGTCTCGGGGCTGATTTCGCATGAAGTAGTGATGAAGAACGAGTTTGTTCATTTTGCTCTGGTTCCGCAGCTACTGTTTTCTTCTTTCCTCTCGCCATTATACTTGAGAATAAGAACCTGACTTTTTGTATCAACTTCCCATAGACGGCGCCAAAAAATGTTGATGTCAAAATTCGGATCGCCCCCACACCCCGGATTGACTCTAATCCTGCAAAAAAAGTGAGCAAAGAAGACCCTGGCTAAGCCGGGGGACCCTCCAATGCCTAAGTCAGGTCAAGGGAATCGGGGTTTAAGTTGAAGGGTAGAGGGAGAGTACCAGATGTTGCATGCCTGTAACAATGGCGTCTTCGTGTATTTATACCTGACTGCATGATAATCCGCGTCCGTTAATCACGGTACGATTCCCTCAATTAGGGAGATTTTAAGATCATGGAGATACTGCGCGCAATCCAAGGATCACGTAATATATGGTGTGCATCGTGCGTATCTGTAGGCGACATTATCGGCCTTGTCCTCTTATGGTAGTTTCTAAGTTCAGCCCGATGAGCGTCCACCTCAACCTCCGCCTTGGAGTATGGAGTCGGTTCGGACCTTTCGGTAGGTAGGGTAAGTCCAGCCTGAGCGATATCTTGCTCAATCTCTGCCTCGGAGTATGGAGTCGGCTCGGACCTTTCGGTAGGTAAGGTAAGTCCGGCCCGAGGGATGTTTGCCTCAACCTCTGCCTCGGAGTATGGAGTCGGCTCGAACCTTTCTATAATAATTAGTATTAATATTATGGACAAAAATGAGATATGAAAACCGGACAGGGTGAATATATAATAGACACATCAGGGTGCGTCTTTACTCTTGCCCGGTGGTAGACTAACAAGAGTTTTAACACTAGGTCAAGGGTTCAAGTAGCCATACGTGGTGAAATCCTACTATGGCAGGGCCCACCTGAGTTATGGATTGGACTGATTTTTGGACAGCGAGGGCATCTCGGGGGGGCGAAGCTGATGGACGGATTGGATGCCCTGGTTGGGCTAGGGCAAGTGCCGTAAGGCATCCAAGCAAGCGGCTTTGATCCATCACACGCTTACCTTGTAAGCACGTGCGCCTCGCATTGCCACTTCAATCGAAATCGGACTGCGTACTGAGTTACTCAGTACACATTTATCGCACTGAGTAAGCTTAGTTGGGCTTACCGTGAATGTATGTGGATTATCCACGCATGTCGTACATCCGTTTTTCAAACTAATTTTAGTGGTTGAGCCGAAAATTGAAGTATGCCCAAAGCTCAAGTGGACCACACCATAGGAAACAGTGGGAATAATGACTTCCACCGTTGAAACCTTGGTAGGCCCAATAGTGATGTTTATTTGTCATCCAACCTATTCATAAGATCACACGGACATGGATGAAAGGAAAACACAAATGACAGATTGATTCAAAACTTCTGTTGCCCCCAGTAAATTTTCAACTGTATAATTTCAATTCACACGGTTTCTCGTCGTGAGGTCTACTTATGATTTTTATATACTTTTTTTTTTGGTCTAGAGATCTCAAATTATCTTTTAAAATGGATGGACGGAGTGGATAAAATATGTAAATCATGGTGGACCCCACAGAGTTTACTCTGTACGCTAGGGTGCTGCGTTAGTCAGTACACAATCCGCGTCCAGTTCAATCCCTCCATCGCACGAGTCGCGCCCGAGCTCGATGTCCATGGTAGATTCCATGGCGAGTTCTTCATCCATCTCTCAAGTTCTCATCAGGTAAGCTCTCTCTCTCTCTCTCTCTCTCTTCAAATCTCAATTCCCTCTCCCTCTTCAAATCTCAATCCTCACACTCTCTCTTTCAATCGTCGCCGTCAGATTATCTGGACCCATCCGAGAAACCCTAGAAATCACGCCGTACACTCCACCAGATGGCCCCAACATCTCCATCAAATCCAATCTCCTATATCTCCTTCCCCCAAACCCTAGGGAAAGCATTCGAGTCGAAATCAGAGACTTCTGCCTTTGCTGCGCGGCTTTGGCTTCTGCCGCTAGCGTGGACAGCGGTCCGATCTCTTGGATTCCCAGACCTCTGTCTGCCGCAGCGAATTCCGCTGTGGCAGAGCTCTCGGAAGCTGTTTACAGCGGTTCGGATGGGGATGGATTGATTGGAGCCGGAGATTCTGATGCGCATTTCTCTTTGGCTCCGAAGGAGAGCAGATTGGTCGGGGAGCTGATGCCGGACGTGTTACCGTTGCTCACGGGGGTGATTAAGGAGAGCTCAATCGGCTCCGAGGATGATGATGAGATTGCTGCTGCTTCTGTGCGGGCCCCGGTCGCGGAAGCAATCGTTGCCGCACACCAGTTCCGATGGTTCGTCACACAGGTTTGTGGCGGCGGTTTCTAAAGAGTGAATTCTACTATGCTCGGGTTGATGCTCGAATTGAATTCTATACTGTTGGGTCTCTTCTTTTGGCAATCCTGACCATAATCCTGACCATTTGCATTGTGCGCACCACCACAGATATGTTGTGATGGAATGGACTGCTTCTGTTGGATATCATGGGCATCTGGCGATTGACCTGCACCACCATCATCATTTAAGCCTTATCCCAACTAATTGGGATCAGCTACGTGAATCCTTTTTTGCCATTCCATTCTATCAAGTGCCATAACTTCAATTAGACCATAGGTCATCAAGTCTTTTCTTACTACCTCCACCCATGTCTTTTTGGGCCTTCCACTTGCCCTCTAGAGCCCTTAACTTGGATGCACTCACTCCTAACTAGCACAATTGTTGGTCTCCATTGCGCATGACCAAATCATTTGTTGTGAGTGAACACGCTCTAAATGACACCACAACGATGTAAACCCGAGCCAACAACAAGCCTAGATCAAACCCTAGGTGTTAAATTCGGATCTAACACCATCGCCAATCTGTGCGCTTTGCGGAAGCACGATAAATGAGGATAGAACAATATAATAATGCAGGATAACCAAACCAAAAGCAAACAATTAACAAACACACAATATTTTACATGGAAAACCCCTGCAGGAAGCAACCACAACACAAAGCGACAAAGATCCACTGTAATCAAAACCGAGTTATACAGACTCACCTTCTTCGATTACAGAATCGCCCGATCTCCCCTTGCGATGCACAACCCTTGAAAAACCCTTTCTAAGCCCTTACAAATGTTGAAAAAACCTCTCCCCTAGCAAAATCCTAGCCTCTTAAGAGAAAGCGTTCGTAATCTTTAAGCCCTAATGAAAAAATGGACTTAAATATCCTGTTTCGCGCAAAATCACGAAACTTGACGGTTGCACCACGGTCGACCGTGAATATCACAACGAGTCAGTGAACATCATAGAGAGTCACGATTGACCATGGATTCTCATGGTCAATCGTGAACGCTGTAGAATGCAAGGCATTTGCACAACACCATCTAAGTCTACTTTCCTTCATCTTTTTACCCATTGGTCTACTCCGAAATCCCCTCGAATGCATTTGTTTCTAATTCTATCCATGTCTTGCCACTCATCCATCTCAACGCGCTCATTTAAGCTAAACTCATCTTATGGACGTGTTGTTTCTTAACTAACTGACATTCTGTCCTTATAAAATTTCCCTTTCAGTTCGAGTTGTACATGACGATCACATAAAACTCCAAAGGCACGTCTCAATTTCTTCCACTCCCCTTGAATTCTATGGGCAACATCCTTCTCAATCTCTCCACTCCAATGAATTATCAACCCAAGATATTGAAAGTGGTCATTTTGGGAAACTTCTTAGTTAGCAATCTTTACTAGTTCCTCATTCCCACTCCTATTGTTACTACAATTTCACTCCATATACTCTGTTTTAGTCTGACAAACTTTGAATCTTTTATATTTCAAAGAACTTCTCTATAAATCGAGCATTGTCTTTACACACTCCCTTGTCTTGTCAATCAAAATATGTCATCCGCAAACCACATTCACCGTGGGATCTCTTCCTCCAAATGTTTCATTACCTCGTCCATAACCAATGCGATAAGGTATGAGCATTGTCTTTACGCACTCTCTTGTCTTGTCAATCAAAATATGTCATCCGCAAACCACACTCACCGTGGGATCTCCTCCTCCAAATGTTTCACTAACTCGTCCATAACCAATGCGATAAGGTATGAGCTCAATGCCGATCTGTGGTGCAAGCCTACAATGATTGGAAACTCACTTGTCTCTCCATTCGTGGTCCTCACATTTGTGATTGCTCCCTCATACATATCCTCAACCATGTTAGTCCGTCCTATTGAAACTCTTTTCTCTCTCAATATCCACTAGATTATCTCTCTAGGGACCCTATCTTAAGCTTTCTCCAAGTTAATAGAGACCATGTGAGATCCTTCCTCCTTTCCCTATATTTCTCCATCAATCATCCGAGGAGGAAAATAGCTTTAGTGGCAAACCTCCTTGGAATGGAACCAAAATGATTTTCTGATACATTCGTATCATGCCTTAGTCTTTGCTCAATTACTCTTTACCACAATTTAGTAGTTTGGCTCATAAGTTTAATCTCACGATAGTTTGTGCAGCTTTTTATGTCTTCTTTATTCTTATAAATAGATAACATGATACTTTCCCTCCATTTGTCTAGCATTTTATTTGATCTTACAATCTTGTTGAACAACTTTACTTTGTCAACTAAGGTAACTTAGTATCTCCCATATACTTCCAAACCTCTATTGATATACCAATTGGTCCAAGGACCTTTCTTGTTTCATCTTTCTCAGAGCTTTTTTCACTTAAGGTATCCTAATCTTATAAAAGTATCTATAGACTCCAACTTTGTTTGAGTTTATGGTTCCTTTTATCTCTATGCTCTCAGAGTGATTGTCATTTAACAAGTTTTGAAAATCTCTTCTCTACGTTTCATTGATTTCATTATCCTTGACTAGTACCCTCCGGTTATCGCTCTTAATGTATCTAACATGATCGAGGCCCTACTCTTCCCCTCTCACATTTTTGCAAGTTGAAGACATCTTTCTCACACATTGTAGTGTGTGTGAGTGATCCAGGGTTCAATCATTGGTATCGTTACCTTTAAAAAAAAAGAAAAAGAAAAAAAAAGGCATCTTTCTCACCTTCTCTTGTCCCTAGTCTATTATAAAGTTCATCATAAGCCTTAAGTTTAGCCTTGCTCACAACTTTCTTTGCAATCTTTTTGGCATTTCTATATTCTTCAAAATTTCTTTGTTTCTAGTCCCTTGCCAGACTTTGAACATGGACATTTCTCAATAGGAGCTTTTTATACATCACCATTCCACCATCTAGTTTCCTTATATGACTGGCTTTTCCCTCTAGATACTCCTAAAACATCTCTTGCCACTTTCCTGATGCACTCAACCATCTCATTCCACATAACGTGTACTTCTTCCTCGACATTGCACCTTCCTTCCTCTATCAATTTATAATGGTCAGCAGGCAGCAGAAAATGGTCTCCACAGATTGGATGACCATCTCAATCCACATAACGTGTACTTCTTCCTCGACATTGCACTTTCCTTCTTCTATCAATTTATAATGGTCAGCAGGCAGCAGAAAATGGTCTCCACAGATTGGATGGTTGGGATTGTCTAACAGAGGATATTTTCAGTCCTTTGTCAGTTTGGGGTGGTGCTGCCCTCATGGACAGTCTGGACCAATGAAAGATGGGCCCACTGGTATTTATTGAATGGAAACACCATTAATTCAGACTGAGCATTGTAAATTACTTGCTTTGTGATATGGATCTTTTGATGTTGATGATTATGAATGTGCGATTCAGGTCAATTACCCATATTTGGGGAAAGTATGCAATTTAGTGCTTCCTTGCGCATTGACAGCTTTGGATCACTGGTCACCGGAAGTGAAGGTAAATGACTAACTGGAGTGGATCCAGTGCCTCTAGATGCGTGGAAGGTATCATGCCTCCTCATTGCTGCACATGTGGCATGCATGGATGCTATTAAAACCATTCATTCGGTAGGTCCAATGTGAATGGCCCACAGTCCAAAAGATCACACTATTTGGATGATCCCAACCCTTTAATTGGTAGCATACAAATAGACACTTGAAGCCCAAAATGGCAACGGCTCACATTTTGGGGGGAAAGGTTCATTTATTGGACGGTTAGAATGGTTCAATCGAAGCAAGTTTTGGTTAATGGTCAGTCAGTAATGTTGGAGCCCGCAGGACTCCTCGTTTGGAGCATCACATGGAGGCACGTCTATGGTACATGATCCAGAGGCATTGGATCAGTTCCCATAATTATGTCTTATTTATAGTCTTTGTTTTTTATGAGTTGTTTCTTTCAAGTTGAACTGAAGAAATGCATTAACATTTGAAGGTATGTGCTTTGTTAGATCATTTCTGATGTCATCAAAACAAGTTGGCTACTCTTGGAGTTGTAGTTTTACAGGAATCATATGATACTTTGGCAGAATATGGTGTCACAAGGTTGAACTCATCCACCATTGATTTGTGGCAAACAATTGTCACACAGAAACCCATAGCCACACTGATTGGATGATCTGGACCGTCAAACTCGTGGCCATCAAATGGAATATTCCAAAGAGAAGTTGTGGCAGTGGTTGAAATTCAAAGGGCAATATTGGAAGGCTAGGCGTGTTCGAACAGTGTATGTCTTTTTATTATACCTCATCCATTGTGCACCCTCGAATTGAATTATCAAGATTGATTTGTATGGCATATGTAATATGGACATATGCAAATGATTCAATATTGTTTGTGAGGGCACCATATAATTCTTTCAAGTTTTTTACTTGAATTGCTAGAGCTTTCAACATTTGATTAATATCTGCCTTTGGCTATTTCTTTTGCATGGAGGCTTGTAAGTTTAAGGTTTTGTTTTGTATCTATTTCCATTTTCTTGAGGATTGAGAAATTACGTGATGACAGCAGCGCGATAAATGATGTTTCTTACCAAGGTTCAAAATGGTCACTTTACCGTCATCGTTGTCATCATCATCATCATCTTTAGCTTTCTGTCATCAATTTGGAGTTAGCTTTAACATGTTAGATTGGTAAATTTTTTGTGGTTTGCTGTCCACCAGACATCAACCTTCCTCTTTTACCCAGGCTCTTGGAACTGGCCATGTCAGGGGCTCACATTGACATCTGTCTCATGCCAACATGGCCCCCCCCCAAGTATTGATCCCTAGCCCCACTATTACATGCGTGCTCCAAAGGGCAAGCAAAAAAGGAATGGCCATGGAGGGGCAGTTTTAGGCAAACTACTAGCATGAAGGACCACAAATGTGTTGAGGCAAACTACTAGCATGAAGGACCACATGTGTCACCATCAGCCAAAAGTTGATCAGACATGCCCAAGTTGTTAGTTGCAACGAATAGCTAGGACTGATGCATGTTTGCCAAACAACACTCACATGCCCAACATGCACTTTAGCCGAGCCATTGTGCATCATCTAGAAAAGGGAAATTTGCAGACAATTAGGGTCTTTAGCATGTAATGGCAAACAATTACCATTGAACAAACTAATTGATTTAATAAGCCATTTTCAGCTTCATAGTTTGAATTAGTTCGTACTTGCACATGCATGGATTAATCTTTAAAACAGAGTATGACTGCCGGCCGTATACCAATTATTATCACTTTACGACACTGGCTCCATTGCCACTCCAACAACGGGGGAAGATTTGAAAGAAGGGAAGAGATGAAAGCCTCTCACAATGGGCAAATCTTCTGACCAGATGAAACAGGCTCGCACATATGGAAGGCTGTCTCATTTTGAGACAATTTGAATGGAGTTGGAAAGGTTTTCAAGGAGCGCATTAGATATTTGGTGGACAATAGAGGAAGAATTCACTTTTTGAGGTTGGATGGTTGGGAGATGAATTGCTGGTGCCAAAATCTCTTTGCTTATATTTTGTGCCTCCCAGTTGGTGAGAATTGAGGATTGCTATGAAATATTGGGAGGAAATGTTGTATGATGCCTGATCTTCAGAAGGAATTTGCAGGATATGGAAATCTCAAGGTTTCAAGATCTGTTGGTTGTGTTTGAGGGTGCATTCTTGTTGGCGAATGATGTCAAAAGATGAATCTGGGCCCCCTCATTTTGCATTTCTTTTTCTTCCAAAGTTTTTTTCAAGACTTTTTGCCCAAGCAATTCGCACACCCTCTAGTTGTTGTTCCATGGTGTGGGTATTGGATGCTCCTAGGATGGAAGTGTTGCCAAATACATCTCTGTAGAAAGGATGAAGACCAGCAGATTACCTCTTGTTCATTGTGAAGTTGCTGGCACCATTTCGCATTTGTTCTTAATCTTTCTGAGATTAGTTGGGCTATGCCAAGATGTGGTACATCTTTCCAGAGGGTGTGGGAACAATCCTTTTGGGCTGGGAGATAGAGTTGCGCCAGATGCTTCCTCATTCCATTTTTTGGAGTGTTTGGAAGGAGAGAAACAATAGAACTTTTAAAGATTCTCCGATGCCTATTCATGTCCTGAATCAATAAACTAGAAGTCTTCTCTTGGAATGGAAATGGGGCTGGGGAATGAAAGGTTTCAAGGGCGTTCTTGCTTCTCGAAAAGAAAAAGCGATGTATTTAATAATCTCACCAAGCCAAAATTGAAGATTTCTTGGTCTCCTATAAGGGGCTGGTGGAAGTTCAATCTTGATGGAAATTCAATGGGGAATCCAGGTTATTCATGAGTTTGGAGGTTTGTTAGGGATGATCGGATCTTGATCAAGCTAGTCTTTTTGTGCTCTGTGGGGATGGGAACCCTAGAAGAGCAGAATTGGAACTGAGAAAATTTGGATTGAGATTATTATAGGGTTCATAGGATTTTTGAACTGGCTCATTATTGAGGATGACCTCAAGAATGCTATTTCTTGGGTGTTTGGGGCAAGTCTGTCCTTTCGGAAGTTGAAATTTATTGTAACTGAAGTTAAAATGATCGATATTTATGTCATTAGTTTCAATGCTGTTAAAAGCGATCACATAATCGATCATGAAATCACATAATCGCATAATGCCATCCATATGGCATGTGCAATGGCCGCATATGCCATATGGATAGTATACGATCGCATATGCGATTATGCGATCACGTAATGGTGTATGTGATCATATACTTTCTATTTTTTTCTTTCTTTCTTTCTTTTTTTTTTGAAAAAAAGAAAGTTGTGCAATCGCTTATGCGATTGTGTGATTGCATAAGTGATCAGGCATAAGCAATCGCACATGATCACTTATGCCATTTGACAACATTGGTTAGTTTACTTCGGTTTAATTATGAGTGATGCCAACATCTAGGCAGATGTTCTGGCCAAAGGAGTTTTGAGTCCGATTCTTTGTGTATCATTGATATTTGTCCACTGTCTCAATGGAGTTTCCTCTTTTGCCTTTTTAATGAATTGTGTTAATTATATAAAAAAAGCAATGGGCTGGAGCCCAACTTATAGCATCCTCGATTTCTTAAACACGTGTAGGCCTATGATCAACAGCAATGGTCAACCAAGCAACTCATGGATGCATGGCAGCTACTCCAAGGTCCACCTCATGGCACCCTTAGCAAAGAGAGCAAAAGGCAAATAAGTATTTGCAAATCAGTTCCCTTGTACTACGCAATAACCCAGGGAAGTTGACACTGTGACACACAAATGTACTCCATTGGACCAAATGTGGAAAAGCGATGCTTAAGTAGTTGGCCGCAAGGAATAGCGAGGAGCAGACCGATACATGTTTACCGGACACCAGTCACTTACCAACACAATCATGCCCAGCTCCTTTAGAGCTTGAGTTTAGAAATCTAAGATGGTGATGGTGGCTTGTAACTAATTTATAACTAAAGTGCAATGACTTCATTTCCTTGTTTCATTTTTCCTGAATTCAGGGCCAGGGTATGGTAAGCTTGATACATCTAGCAAAGAATGTGAATGCAGCTGAGCTAGGTTGGTATGAAGATGTAGTTCTTGATGCATGCTGTCGGAATATTGCTTCTAGTGATGAGCTGTGGCATTATGTGGTTGAGATGTCTGTGCTTTTGGTTACTTGTATTCAAAGGCGGAACCCTCGTAGTCCTTGGTATGTGTTGCCCATGTTCAATCAACGTGCTTTAAGCACTTCTGTATGATGTGGATTTTTCTAATTGTCTCTGGAGAATTAGGTGCCCATGCATGCACTGAGGTACACATACTAGTATTTTCCATAATATTGTTATCACATATGGACTATGAAATATGTTGATTTTGTCAGCTGCCATTCTTCGCATTTTTCATACTGATTTAATAGAAATATAAAAACACCAAAGCTAAGACTAACTAAGAGTTTTTTACCTATTCCACATGCACCTTTTCCTGTGCACCTTCCAGGGGAGCCACACGTGTGCCACGTGTGTGCAAGATCTAAGCAATTCTTCTGGCCTGCCCCTTCGCATAGATGCCCTGATCCAAATATCAGGCTGAACCACTTTTTTCTTTCCTTTTCCTTTTTTCTCCACTGATCAGGCTGGTGCACTCATTAGGTTGGTCATGCCCATGCTGCGATCTGTCTTGGTTCATTGAAATTTTTGCTCAATAATTATTAATTCATGTACCTTTTATTACATTTATTTCTTGGCACATTAATGACCTTGCAAATCCTTAGCTTCAACTGAAACACATTCATATGTTTTCTACTGGAACTAAACGAGAGGAATCTCTCCAAAAGTAAACCAAAGGAAAATCTCAAAGAGAAACTACAACTTAATCAAAATAATCATGTCTCCATACCATAATGTATGGCCTAGGATATACACTTTCATACAAGTTCTAGAAAAAGGTTGGAAATATCCACTAATCGGAGTTAATATGCTACACTACGGATTAAAATCTATACCACGTGTTGAAAAGACAAAAGTGGGCCCCATGCTTGGAGATTAAATGCAACCATTTGGTCATGGGTCCCACAATGCCAATCAAACCATGTAGCAGGTCATCCGATTGTTCTTGTGGATCCCAGACGAATTGGGCCATGTATATGATTCCATCTCCAGGAACAATGGGTGTCCCCTTTGATTGATTTGGGGATCACCCGACATGTGGTTCCCGTTTTCGACTTCTCTTATACACATGGTGTATGGGTGACCTGGATGCATCAATGTTGATTTTCTACATTTTTCTGCTTAGCTTGTGGGCTTTGATGTATGCTGCCTTGCACAAATGCACACACACACACACAGTCACACACACATTCACAGAATATTTATAGTTCGGTTTTTAAATGCATATGACCTGTTTTTTTTTTAAAATTTTTAAATGATTGGTAATCTTTGCTTTTTATAGGTTTGAGAGGATGCTAAGTGAGATGCTAGGCCACTTGGAGCGCCAACCAAAGAATAAGCAACGGCGTATGTCATGGCTTCAACTGATTGAGCCACTTTTTAATGCCATGGGACTTGTTCTATTGGCCCATTTCAGACGCATTTTTCCTCTTTTCTTTAAGTGGATGCATGTCGATGATGATGAAACTGTTCTACTGGTAAGGTGCAACTTCATCTCCCACTATAATAAAGCTCCGCTAACCTGTAGTGCTGCATTCACACTCTAAAACAAATAGCTGCCGGGGGGGGGGGGGGGAGAGAGAGAGAGAGAGAGAGAGAGAGAGAGAGAGAGAGAGAGAGAGAGAGAGAGAGAGAGAGAGAGAGAGAGAGAGAGAAATTCATGGAGGGCAATACAAATACCCAGATCACAGACAATAAGAAGCCCCTGAAAAACAAAACCAAGGCTGGTTAACACTTTCCGTCTTCAGTCTGGAAATGAGGATTCACAGCACTCCTGTTAGGTAGAGTGTCCACTTCCTCATTCCTCCCAAGATGTAGGGAATGAGTGAATCTCACTAAGTTAATGCTTTTTCCAAACAAGCCACTCTCAAGAGGAATATAGATATAGTGTTTCAAGCATCCCCTTCATTGCAGTTGGAAAGAAATTCAACGTAATTGCTACCCTGAGTGCCCATAAGAGTGCCATTACCTTTGCTGATGTGGAGCCACATATCCCAACTGAGCCAGGGAAGATAGCTAATGCCATCCCATTATGTCACGCATGATATTACCAACTCCCGCTTCTTCTGATATACTAGAAGAACATTCATCAAAGTTAATCCTAATCAGTGTTTAAATTATCGGCGACAATATCGAATTGTCACCGATAATATCGGTATCGCTGACAGCGATACCGAAACCCCATTTATTCGTTTCGGTGCCAAGTATCGTCGATAATCTCGCCGATAATTTTGGTATCGTCGATATTTTCGAAATGTCGCCGAAATTTCACTATTCCCACCAACCACGGGTGAGAACTGTAGCCAACAACCCACCTTTATCGATAAAAGGGGGATGTTGTCAGCGATAAAATTGTTAAAATCAAAAACAAAAAACACAAGAAAATTCATGTTTTTCGCCTAGATCTGTTTGAAGACGCGAATTTTAAGAGCCTCAAGACTGTTGAGTGCAGATCGGCAACCTTTTCGGTAAAGATTCAACCCCCAAAAAATTAGTTTTTCCATCGTCTCGAGATCTTGTTGGAAAATAGAGGTTTTTTTTTTTATAAAAAATTTGGGATGAGGGAGAGGGATTTTCGAGTTGAAAATCCAGAGATTTTGGTGGGAAGGAGAGGAATTTTTGAAAATTTGGGATGAGGGAGAGGGATTTTCGGAGTTTCTAAGCATTTTGGGGATCGGATTTCAGATTTAAGGGAAATCGGATTGCGTACTGAGTTACTCAGTACACACGCTCTTATCGTACTGAGTAAACTCTGTTGGGCTCACAGTGAATGTATGTGGTTAATCCACATCGTCTATCCGTTTTTCCATCTCATTTAAGGGGTTGAGACCAAAATTGAAGTATATACAAAGCTCAAGTCGACCATACCATAGGAAACAGTGGGAATAATGATTGCCACCGTTGAAACGTGATAGGCCCCACGGTGATGTTTATTTGTCATCCAGCCTGTTCATAAGATCACAAAAACATGGATGATGGGAAAACACAAATATAAGTTTGATCCAAAACTTTAGTGGCCCTCAAGAAATTTCAACGGTAGATGTTCAATTCACACTGTTTAGGTGGTGTGGTCCATTTAAGACTTGGATATTCTTCATTTTTGGGTTCAAGTCCTAAATTTATTTGGTAAAATGGATGGAAGGAGTGGATATAATATATAAATCATGGTGGACCCCACAGAGTTTACTCACTACGCTTAGCGTACTGAGTCACTCACTATGCAATCCGCTTCTGTTTTAAGGGGCGCGGATTGGATACTGACAAGGTCAGTAGCCAAATTGCTACCGAAGTGACGTCACCAAGCTCTGGGGACCCCACCATGATGCATGTGTTGTATCCATACCGTCCAACCATTTGTAGAGATCGTTTTATGGCATAACAAAGAGAATGAGAATGATCTAAATTTCAAGTGGGACCCACCATAGAAAACCATGGGAGTAGTCACACCCACCGTTGAAACATTTATAGGGCCCACCGTGATGTATTTTTGAGATCCAACCTATTCATAAGTTAGCATAGAGATAGATGAAGTGAAAACAAAAATATCAGCTTGATTGGAAACTACTGTGGCCCCCAAGAAGTTTTAAACGGTGGATGTCACTTTCCCCACTATTTTCAATGGTGGGGTCCTCTTGAACTTTAGATCTATCTCATTCACTTCATCCAAGTCTGCATGACCTTATTGATAGGTTGGGTGGTAAAAAACCATCACGGTGGCCCTTAGAAAGGTTTCAACGGTGGGTATCATTATCCCCGCAGCTTCCTTTGATGTGGTCCATTGGAGCTATGTATCTGCTTCATTTTTTGTATAATATCTTAAAACGATATTAGAAAAGCGATGAACGGTGTAGATAAAATACTTACATCACGGTGGGCCCCACAGAGCCCTGCCCGGACGGATCCGTTCGGGCAGGGCTAGGACGCAATCTACGTCCGCTTTTTATAAAAATCGGATTGCGTACTGAGTACGTAGGGACACAGTTTAGCTAGTGATGCTGATTGCTGCTCCGTGCGCCCATTATGATCTGTCTTTAATCCACACCGTCCATTCATTTTTACACATCATTTTAATATTAAATGTAATAAAATAGGTAGATCAAAATCTCAGGTGGACCACACCATGGGAAAACAGTAGTGATTGAATTTCTACCATTAAAAACTTCTTAGGGGCTAGGGCCCACTGTAATATTTATTTGACATCTAACTTGTAGATTAAGTCATATAGTCCTAGATGAAGTCAAAAAACAAATATCAAGCCAAATATCAGCTTGATCCAAAACTTTTGTAGCCCCAAGAAGTTTTTAACGGTGAGAGGTCAATCAACACTATGTGGCCCACTTGAGATTTTGATTTAACTCAGTTTTGAGTTCATACCAAAAATTATCCGGAAAAATGGATTAGACGGTATGGATGAGACACATACATCATGTTGGGGTCCACATAGCACCACTTAAGCGGATTAGCTGCATAACAGGTGGAAGCATATTGCGTATTGAGTAAGTCAGTACGCTTAGTGTACTGAGTAAACTCTGTGGGGCCAACCTTCATTCATGAATTTTATCCACTCCGTCCATTCATTTTACCAGATGAATTTAGTAAGTTAGCCCAAAAATGAAGCATATAAAAATATCAAGTGGACCACACCATTGAAAAAAGTGTTAATTGAATGTCTACCGTTGAAAAGTTATTGGGGTCCATAAAAGTTTTAGATCAAGTTAATAATTGTTTTTTCACTTCATCCATGTCTGTGTACTCTTATGAACAGGTTGGATGACAAATAAACATCACCGGAGGCCTTGTAAAGGTTTCAACGGTGGAAATTAATATTTCCACTGTTTCCTGTGGTATGGTCCACTTGAGCTTTGTATATGCTTCAAGTTTGGGCTCAACCCCTAAAATGATATGGAAAAATGGATGAATGGCGTGGATAAACCACATGCATTCACGGTGGATCTAGACAATGATGACGAGCCACCTTGTCACTCTACGTGGGGATGAAATATGGCCAGAAATGTGTATTTTTTAAATTCATTTACTGCATGTCTTAATTCTTGTAAGCGTGCGTTTGTGTTATATAAACTCATTTTGGTTACTGTTTGAGTGATTTCTTACGACAACGCATGCCTTTTGGCCCCCATTAAATGGAAACTTATTATTTAATGCATTTTTTTTTTTTTTTTTTTGCAATTTTTTCATTCCTGAATATGTAAATATGTGTATTTAGGCATGTCTTGAAGTTTCACTGAAAAATTCCACCATTTTCTCCATGTTTCCCCCTTTTTCCCTACATTTCTGGTTATTGGCGATATTATCAGCGATAACGATATTATATCTTTATCTCCGGCCAGCGAAACTTGTGGCGTTACCGACAACTCGAACACTGATCCTGATACATCCTGCTGAAGAAGAAGCCCATCTCTCAACAAACGGCTCCAAGACACGATGCCAACTCAAGACCTTTACCCAACTTTTTTTTTTTTGGTTAGTTTGTTAGTACACCCCACTGTCAGTTCACACTTCATTGTTAGTACACCCCACTCAAGACCTTTACCCAACTTGAATGCAAGAAGGACATGTGGATGCCCATGGAAGCAATTTGATGTAGGATAAGTCAAGGAAAATCTCATGGATAGCCAGGATCAAAAGAAATCAGGTTGGAAAGTTTGATCCAAGGGTCTAGCGGGCACCATAGCTTCCAAGGACTATAACTTCTGAGTTTGGTTATCCATTTTGTGCGTATAATATATTGTTGGAAATCTATCAAAGAGCTCCAAATGTTGGCAAATGACGCTGTTTAGCCCTGAATGTTTCTAAAAAATAGGTTGTTTTAGAGGTTAATTTTGAGTTTTAAGTTAAAAATTTAATATTTTTAGTAAGTTACAGTTTTTACTATTTCTAGGGTATTTAAGAGTTTCAGGATTGCTAATGGATCTCCGAGGAGGTCTATGCTTCTCTCGCGGTTCTTCTTCAACGGAACCATAGGGACGATCAAAGGAGTAATATTGCCGGGAAACAAAGCTTCAATGGATAGATTGTGATGTGGGTTTTGCAAGTGATGGGAGATCCGAGGAGTTTTTTTTGGCTTCAAAGGTAGAACTTAGCAGAGAGGAATGTAGTAGTAAAAAATGTTGCCCATAGAATTCAAGCTGGGTGGAAGTAATGGAAATGCGCCTATGACGTTTTATGTTATCGTCATGTACCATTCAAACCGAAGGGAACTTTATTGGATAGCTATAAGACTAATCATCTTTATGGGACAAAAATGTTGAGCAGTTAAGGATGCCATGCTTGTAGGATGTGTAGCTGAAATGAGGATGTTTAGATGGATGAGTGACAAGACAAGGAATGATAGAATTAGAAATGAATGCATTTGGGGGCACTTAGGTAATAAGATGAGGGGAAGTAGACTTAGATGGTTTGGTCATGTGCAACGAAGACCAAGAACCGTGCTAGTTAGAAGCAAGTTGGTACAAATTGGAGGCCCTAAAAGGGCAAGGGCAAGGCGTAAAAGGATGACTAGAGGTAGTAAGAAAAGACTTGATGACCTATGGTCTAATTAAAGGTATGGCCCTTGATAGAGTGGAATGGCAGAACAAGATTCATGTAGCCAACCTTAATTAATTGGGATTAATTGATGATGATGGCGACGGCAACGACATGGTTTAAAAATCATCATAGGCATATCATATCTCCTCATACTGCCATACACTGCTGATACTGCAATGTAAGTGATCAAAATTTACAATGACTCATTGGACATTTGCTTCAGAGAAGGGGAATAGTTCTTCCAAACATTTGTTAGTTATGTGTGAAGGAGGCAGAATCCATTGATCATCTGTTCGTTCGTTGCTCTTTCACTTAGGGGATTTGGTCCTCTATTCTCGATCACTTCCACACTTCCTGAATCCTGGGTCATGCCCTGCGCAACTCGGGGCCTTCTGTTTGCTTAGCATGGAGGAGGAACAGGCAAAGATGTTAAAGTGATTTGGCGCCTTTTTATCTTGGCAGTTCTTTGGGCTATCTGGAGAGGAATTACTGGTGTTTCTAATTTTTTTCCTCTCATTCCTCTCATGTCTGACCTCTAAAGATGTTGTGGTCTGGTCATCTATTCTTCTGATCTCAGATCACAGTGTTATTCCCTCTTTTTAGGTTTCTGTTTGGGCCCCTGCCCCCAACTCAAGTTGTATAGTTGTTTTGGTTCCTTTTGCTTTTGTTTCGTTGTTGTTTTTGTTTCTTTTCATATTTTAATTTTCTTGTTTTCCTGTTTTTCTCTGTTTTGTTGTCTTTGGCCTCTTGGCATTCTTAATAATATTTTAGCAATCTTTAAAAAAAAAAGGACATACACAGTAGGGAGTGAATAATTTGATAATTATGTATCATGTGTTGGTTTTGGAGATCTCATTGATTTAATCAACCTATGTAACACACCATTACATAACACCTGTTGGAGCTTTGTGCTCTCGTCAGCCCATATAAAGGAGGGTTGCATCAGGTTGTCAGTCAGCGTGAAACTTTTGCTATAACTTTCATCATGAATCTTGATAATATGACATTTCTAAAGAATGGAATGGCAGAACAGGGTTCGTGTAGCTGACCTCATTTAGTTGGGACAAGGCTTAGATGATGATGTATTGGTTTTGGAGTCAATTGATGTGCTCAGATACTAATATTTATGTGGTGCACATGCCTATGAATTACCTAATGCATTTGTGTTGCCAGTATGAGTTGGTTACATGTTCGTGTTCAACGGTTTTTGCAACTTATTTAGAACTTTCTGTCATTAGTCTTTTACTATTGGGTCAGACTGGTGCTTGCTCTATGAGTTATTGTGTTTGGTTGATGGGCAACTCAAGGTTCTTGCCAATTCAAGGTCGCTCTTGACCATTAGATCCGTTTACAAGCATCAAATGTGATAGCTGGATTCCTTGTTTTGAATTACATTTTTATGATTTGATGGATACTCTAGTAAGTCATGGTTGCTACATCATTCATCATTTGCCTGTTTGCAGACCATGCAATAAAGAACAAATGAAAAACAAACTGATTTAATGGTGTTTGATTGAATCTTGGAATTTGTTATATGAAGAAGGGTGAACACTTCCCCTGATCTTGCAGGTCCTCGATCTCGTCCACACAATTGTAAAGTTAACATGGATCAGGAACACACCATATATTGACAGGTGAGCTCAAATAATCAGCATAATCAGCATTTGTCCTTTTATATTATGCAATCATTATCTAGAGCTTGCTTCACTCCTATTCTCATCAAATAATTGTTTGTTTAGTGAAATAGATAGGTCCATTGTTGTGGTTGGTTTCGTGATCATGGTCTTTGTCTTCTTGGATCCAATTGATTGGGGGTTTGCTTAACCAAGACAAAATTAGTTAAGGTTGCATTTAGATGCACAACTGGATTGAATTGTGGAGGTTGAAGCCTTGAAGGGCCAAAAGAAGTGGATGACATGAAGATCTTCAGGACCTGTTTGGATGCACCCTCAAAAGGTATTTGTGATGCCAAGATGGCATTTTGAGCCAAACCCCAGTTTGTGTCGTCTATTTGGATCCACTTTTGCAAACCTCATCTCATACCCCGCCTGGCAAAGTAGGTGTTAGAAAACTGACTCAATGAAAACCAATCAGATTGGCTTTTGTCGAGGTTTTCGTCGAGTTGACTGCAAAAGCAGCTGCAAGAACCACTTTCATCAAAACCCCTTTTGCGGTAGTGCATCCAAACAGCCCTTAAAGGACCTAGATTGAGGTGGTGAGAAGGGATATGGGGCTTGCACCAAGGATAGGTCCTTAGGATTGATTGGCACAAGCCACCTTAGGTAGTTTGGACAAGACTATGATGACGGACGGCGATGACATTACAATCTAATCTAACTTGAAAGTAATGTAATGTATTTGTAATATGGAGCCCAGCCAGCCTCAAATAGGAATGCTTAGGAAGGTAATTATACTGCTGTCATTTCCACTTTACTCCACTAATTGTTGCTATTTAATTTGACAGTGAAGGAAACACTCCCTGAAGTATCCAAAGTACTATTTTGTGGCATTTCTGCTTGCCATCTGTTCTATTTTAATTAGTGAATCTATTTCTTACTTGATTTGCATCAGATTAGTAGATGAACTTATCCTTATATACAAGGAATCAGCAATGAGAAAGGGTCGTGAAGCAATCCGTTCGCGAGTTCTTCAGATATTGCTCTCATTGCAGCAGTAAGGAATACATTTAGTTTTCCAAGAAAAAATACGCATCCTTGTTTTTACATTGCATACTTTGCTCGTCAAATTATTATATTCCTATATGGGTTTCCCAAATCTGCCGTTGTCTTTTGATCTGATTGGTATTGTCTTTTGCTGTCTCCAAGATGCAAGGGCCCACGTTTCGCAGCAGCTTGGGACAAGCACAAGGATGACCCAAACCTAACTTCTCTTGTATTGACCTTCGGGAAAATCAACACTATCTCTGTAAGGAGCTCTTCATTTTGATTAATTTTATCAACGAGTAATGTACCTTTTAGAGCATGTTTGGATTCTCATACCAAATTGGAAAGTCAGTTAAATAGATGAATGACTAGAGTGGAGGTGGGGCCATTTAAAATTCATAGTGATGGGCCACCCAAGAATGCCATACCATGCGTTTGAACATAGTTTGCTATTTAGGGGCTAGCCTCTCATTATGACGGTAGTGGGGCTATCCTGACTGTGGTAATTTCCAAATCGATCTTTATTAAATTGAAATATATTCAAGTACATCATGGAAGGGAAAATGTATCTCCCAAACCAACCATTCGTAGCTTAGGTTGTTGGCATCTCATTAAATTCTTTCCTCGGTTGACAAAATGAGATTATTAACCTAGATCCTGAAGTATCCAATCGGCCAAAAAAATGAGTGACAATCTCGATAGCTTGGCTCCCTTTGATGATGCCCAATTTGATTTGATTTTGACGAATTCAGTGGCTACTCTTTTTTTTTGGTAACCCGCAACGCTTGCTTCAGCAGGTTCTAAAAGGAGTCTTGCTTTTTAGGTAGAAAAGAAAGAAAGAAGAAAAGAAGATTTGAGAATCTAAGGGAAATGGAATGCAATTTGGGGTCCACACACACTGCCCGTTTGATAAGAGTGCCAAACTCTATGTCAACAGTTGCAGATGATGGACGCAACCCTTCAGGCTGCTTGAAGCGAGCAGTTTATCATCATGTGGGGAGATTGAAGGATAGATCTCCTACAACCACCCCCTAACCAACTTTCAAAAAACTCCCAACTACAAACTAATAATGATTAACATTACCTACTCAAGAGAATCAGCTGCTAATCACAATTAACCCCAATAACCCAAAACTAACTCTAACAAACTTTATAACTCCCTAACTAGGTACTAACAAGTACTCAATATAGAAATTGTGAAGATACCTTCCAAACTTCAAATTTAATAAAATTTCCCTACTTGAACCCGCTTGCCTCAAGTGTGCCTCATGACGCCCGCCATGTACCCACGTCACCTTTCCATATTATCAAATCTAGTTTTCCTTTTCTTTTTTGTTCCCCCTCCCCAAAATGGCGATGCGGCATCTTATTTTGTGAATTTTTGAATGCAGGTTGTGCAGTAATGGAAAGTGCAAGAACTCTTAAAGCTGTATTCAGGTAGGAATTGGATGAATAGGTAACACTTGAGCTAAGAACTCTTAGAATATGGGTCAACGAAATGGGCAGTTCTTGTGTGCGCGCACTGGTGCCTGCATCACCTGGATCATGGTTTCTCCAGAAGTTGGGATGGATCTTGTGAAAGAAGAATTGCATGATCATTTTGTATAATAGGGCCCATGCATTCTTGATCCAAATCATTTATGTAATTATTTATTTATTTTTATTAACCATTTAGACCACCAATTGGACAGTTAGGATTTAGGACTGCCCTATCAGGGGCATTTTTGGAGTCCATCCGTGGTTGGGCCATCAGATCAATTATACACCATCGAACCATGGGCCCCACTTGTACAGATTGAAAGATTGAGTATACAATGCACAACCTCGTGTTGAGGATCATAGAAGTATGTGATTTATTATTATTATTATTATTATTATTTGTGGGCTGTGCCCAATTGAAAATTTGATTTTGCTTGGCCCTGGCCATAAACACGATTCTCACCACGATCATGGTGGTTTCTGAGGTATTGCCATATGCAAGCTTGATTGGGAAAGCCCTGTCATTACCAAATACTGTGAATTGGGAAGGTGGGCTAGACTGTCCATCTAGTGGTTTCAATCTGTGAATGGCTCTTGACTGAAATGAAAATCACACTGAAGGAGCAATCTCACCCATGCCAACACTAACCTTGAATGAATGGTAAAAAATGGAAAATCGATGGCTAGGCTTTTTTTTTTTTTTTTTGGCATGATTCTAAAAAATGGTGCTGATCCAACCATCCTGAATTTGGAGGTACACAAATATCAGCTTGATCCAAAACTTGTGGCACTCTTTTCCTGTGGTGTGGTCCACCTGAGATTTGGATCTGGTTCATTTTTGGTATATGCTCTAAAGGGAGCTGTCAAAATGGATGGACGGAGTGGATGTAAGGCACATACATCACGGTGGGCTCCACGGGAATCCACCAAATCCTCTCCCTTAGTGGACGGCTAATAGTCAAAAGTATCTAATGATCCTATTTTTCAGCAAACAAGTGTCCGCGAATCAAAAGCGGAGAGTTTTCAACGAATCTTATTCTGGGACATGGATTCAGAGACAAAATCTTACTTGGTTTAATTGAGTTAATTTGTTCCCATGTGTACAATATCTGAGTGCATGCGTATCAAGCCTTGTATGCAGCCAGTGTATCAAATAACTCTCCTTTATAATATAAAAAATTAAAAACAATTTCCTTCTCCAACAATATTTGCCGGTGTGCTTTTTATCCCAACTGTTCATTTACTTTGCTTTCTCGCCACGTATGGGTTGGGGCAAGAGCATGAGAACAAGTATGAAGTAGATACAAATATGAGGTGAACGGGAATAGAGGAATAAGTGGAGATTGAATGCACACCGTTCAAACTTTATTACTGGCCACAAAAGTTTTGGATGAGTTGATATTTGGTTTTCCCTTCATCCATTTGTTAGTGGCTTAAACATCCGGTTGTACACTTGTATGGACTATAAATATTATAGTTGACCATTGGAATTGTTAATAGTAGTTTCCTTAACGAGAGCTGTACATGAACCGTGTTAGCTCGGTTAACTCGCTCGATTGGACTCGGAAAAGCTCGATTCGGCTCGGTTTGAAAGTGAGTTTGAGTCAAGTCAAGCTGATTTTTGGAGCTCGAAAGGATTTCAAGCTAAGTTTGAGGTTGTCTGAGCTCGAATCGACTTGGATCAAACCCCAACTCGAATCGAACCAGTTTGGTGACTTGGTTATTTTGACATTGATGTTGCTCACCAAGTGTTTAATGAAATGATTCAACTAAGTGTAAGCTGGTGGCAAGGAAGGTATGGATATGAAACAAATACCATTGTATTTTGATTTTGATGTTGTCTACTGAATGTTTGATTAAATACATATAACCTGTTGATGCTGCTTTAAATACTGCGAGAAATTGAAGGTGCACTCCATGCTTTTGAGAAAATACGGCACAGGCTGGATCTCAGTTCTAACTCAACTCGAACTAGCCTGAGTTGCCGATCAAGCCGAGCCGAGCTGGCCTGTCAGGCTTGAGGACCGAGTTCGAGCTGGGGTCAACTAGTGGCCAAGCCGAGTTCGAGTTGGGGTCAGCTAGTGGCCGAGTCGAGATGTGTCAACCTTGACTTGGTTCGACTCGTGTACAACTCTAGACATGGATAACACACATTTATCATAACAGAGCTCATAGAGTTTGGTGCTGGGGCACAGATTACCTGCTAATTTGCCAGTATGGCGGTGCTTTCTATGCCCCACAATGATATATGTGTTTATCAGCATCATCCATTTATTTTTTTGGCCCTACTATAATATGATATATTCACTATTTATTTTTTCATATTATTTAGGCATGGTATCAAAACACAAGACAAATCCAAATCTAAGTAGACCACATTGCAAGAAAATGGTGGTGATTGAACACCCATTTCCGGCCCATTGACACCCCTAGCGGCTAGCAATCCTGCTAGAATCTTGGGACAATTATTTGATTCTTCTGCTACGTACGACCCAGGCGCTCAGACATGAGAGCGGATTGCATGTGCCCCAGCACACAGATATACCTGTGACGGGGCTGTGTGGGCCATAGAGATGCCCGTGGCAAATTCACTCCGTCCATCTGTTTTTAAAGACGAATGTGATTCTAAAAATAGGGAGATCCAAAACTCAGGTGGGCTACCCTGAACGAAACAGTGGGAACGGTTGAAACATTCCTGGAGCTGAACATAATGTTTATATGCCATCTAAACCGTTCATATGATTATTACCACTCAGATAAACCGTAGGAACCAATATCACCCTGATACGAAACTTTTGTCACCCCCAAGCGTTCAATCCCCACTGTTTCATGTGGTATGTCCCACATGAGTTTTAGATATAACTGATTTTTAACTTCCTATACTACTGTGGTCTTTAAAAACAGATGGATGGAATGGATTTCTCAGAGACATCTCTGTGGCCCCCCACGTCCCTGACACGGGTATATCTCTATGCCCAGGCCACATGCAGTCCGTTTTCGTTGGACACTGTACACGTGGCATACGTGGGCACTTATTGTTGAAATCGGACAGTTGGATGCAGGGGCGGCTCAATATTTTTGGGGGCCTTAGGCAAGTTATAAAAATGAGACTTTTTAATTCTGAAAATAAATTCAAACCATTAGAAAAATGAAGTTAGAATTTAATTAAAAAAATTGACGGTAGAATTTAATTTAAAAAATTGACAGTAAAATTTAATTTTTTGAAAACTTAATTAGCAATAAAATAGGTAGTTGTGGTCCTAAGTTTTAGGAGAAGAATTTTTTGGGAATAATGCTATTATTTTGAAAAGAGATGATAAAGTTAAACTCGATATTGCTAGCTTTTAGGATTTGTTTTTTCTTTTCAATTTCAAATTTGTAAACTAATTTTTAGATGTTCTTATTATATAGGCCTTTTAATAAATTTTATTTCAAAAATTATAAGCTTTTTTTTTTCTTTTTAATTTTAATTTTATTATAATATAGGACCTTCATAATTAAGAAATTTTAATTTTACTATAATACAGGGCCTTCATAATTAGGAGCCTTAGGCAATTGCCTCACCTGCCTACCCGTGTGAACCGCCCCAGGTTGGATGTCTCACTTCTCGGTTACCATCCATTAAAAGCGGACAGCTTCTCACGTCTCACGTGCATGCCGTGCGACATTGAATCCTTCTGACAGTTTGGAACCACCACTGAGATCCCCTACTGTAAAATCAGCCCTATAAACTCATCAGGTGGTCCACAAAGTATAAAAACAATATACGGTCAGTGATGAATAAAAGAATACAATCATGGGACACTTGATCAGTAGATGATGCTGTTTTTTGCATAAGGTGATCTCGTTGGCGGACCTACCAAGTTGATGGCTTGGATTTTGCAGATTCATTACAAGTTGGAATGGAAGTTATTTTTCAAGTGAATCCAGGCCACCTCAACTTTTGTTGCCTCGGGACGTTCTTATATATCCACTCCACCCATCCAATGCCAACTCATCCTACTTTACAAATACCATATATCTCCCTTTACTCTCAATGTCAGTCATTTACCTCCATTTACTTCTATCCAAACAGCCTCATAAATATAACCATGAGAGATAAAAAACTCAACCAGGTCTCTATTTACACATATACAGGTGTGTCCACATGAATCAATGAGACAGCACCCACATATTCGCCCACATGAATCAATGAGACAGCACCCACATATTCGCGTAGTTTTAATAACAAACGAAATCTTATTTGCACCTTGAGAATATACTTCGCTTCATATCATTCGGCAACAAATCACCTGTCAAAAACAAAACGATTGCAAATGAGACATTGCAATGAAGGGCACGCGGCTCTTATTGGAATATGTGGTTGAAGCAATGTACTTGATACGTTTATAAAGACACACATAGATAGAAAACTTATTGCAATCTAGATATATTTGGCAAGCTGTATCATACAATTCTATTAAAATGGAAACTTCTATAAAGATGATCTGTAATTTTATGGAGATTATAAATGTTTGAGAAGTCGATTCCTCCTAAAATAAAAAGAAATCAAAGATGTGACTAGGAATCCAAATTCACATTTATAGTCAAGCTAGCAAGGAAATCTAAAAATGCTTTGATCTCATAACTTTTGAGGATGCCAAATCAGCAAGAAAACCCATTAAGGGTTGCCACCTTCCAAGCTATATAAACAGCACATGACAAAGAGCTCGCAGTTACAACGACATATAATCTCTCTACACAATGCAACCCTTTTTATCATAGTTTTAGCTTTAGATATCTTCATTTCTTTATAGCCCCTATTACAAGACATTTGGAGTTTAGGTAGCTTTAGATTGTTATTGTCCAACGCAATGTAGTATACTTAGGAATAATATATATATTCATGACATGTTGTCATTTGATTCCCAATTAACCGAGTTTTTACTTTGAATGTCACACCTTGGTCACATTATGCTGACCATCCTTTTCAATTGTATGCCTGTATAGGCAATTACATGTATTTATCTTTATTTATCTACTTATTTTATTTTATCGCTGATTGTATTGAGCTTCAATTATAAATCAATAAAATTGACATTTTAACTCATTTAGTTTTTAATATATATTATTGTACCACTTAGAAACTTAAGGCTCATGGTCACCGTTGACAGAAAAAGTTCTTTGCTCAACATAAAAAGTCCTCATCTATAACTAATCATTCCCTTCTAAATATCATAATTGTTGTAACATTAGTGGTAGGTCAATTTTCATATGTTTAATCTTACTATTGATTGGTGTCCAAAGTCACAAGCGTTCAATCAAACTCGAGTCAAGTACGACTTTAGTACACTTACACTATTATAATTGTACACATTTAACTGAATACACGTTGTTAATTAATAAATGTAGCCTTGTGTTTGATTGAATAACAGCCATCACATTATAAGAAATAATAGGGACTTCCTACTCATTATTTAAAACTTTTATTGGTAACAAAAATTTTCAATCATACTGATATTTGAGTTTATCCTTTGTCCAATTAAAAATCAACTTTATGAATGTGTGGATGGCATTTAAATATATGGTGGGCCTTAAAATAATTTCAATGATAGGATTTTCACATGGTGAGCTCCTATCCTAAAATGAGCTAGCAAAATGGATATAACAAGATAAAACACAACATCATGGTGGGGACCATTTTATAGGAGCTCATCAATCCTAAAGTTAAATAATCAAATAAACGTAAATTTTAATCCACAGTGAACTCAGCCTGGGACCATAGTTTCAATTTAATTTGAATTTATTGTGTTTCAGGTATGCAAATTCGAAATAAACTCTAGGTACATGAGTATCATCCATCACACTCTGCCAGAGTATAAATTTTTCTTTTTCTATCGCCCACTAAGCTTCATATGTTGAAGAAACGGACAGGTTAGGAACGCAACATCGAGTCCCACTACGTTTTTTTGGACCAGCGCACCAAAAAAGTCGGGTCCATCGACTTACGAACGGCCTGGATCCCGCGAGTATTTATTTTACCAGAAAACAGATTATATTTCCCACCACCAGCGATGACTTGCTAAAGAAAGATCCTGAGAAAAATTCCACAGTCTGCAAAAAGAAACCCAGGCCATTTTCTCTGCTTCTCTCCAAAATCCATCCCCCCCCCCCTCTCTCTCTCTCTCTCTCTCTCTTCTGGCCATGGCCTCTATTTCTAGGGCAAACCGAACGGTCGAGCCCAGATCGGGTGGAAAAATCCTTCGTTGGAGGCGGGCGCCTGCAACCTCTCCCTACCATCGGCCGAGCCCCCCTCGCCGCCCTCGATCCCCTTCCCCAACCTCCAGCTCGATCTTCGGCCTTTTCGCCTCAGGCGCCGGCAAGCTTCTCTCATCTGTCTTCCGCCGCAGCAGTTCCAGCTCCTCCTCTGGTGAGTCTTCTTCTCTTCCTTTCCATCGTTTTTTTTTTTTTTTTTCGCTCGTTGTCCTTTGTTAAGTTGCGTTTGGCTCTCACTATGGGATTAGAAATTCTCCGTTCTGGAGATTCGAATTTCGTTGTAAAATTTCCTGATATTCATGAAATGATACTCGTTTCGGTACGGAAGAGATCTTCCTTTACGACACAACACTAAAGAAATACATTTTATGGTTCTTGCGAATCCTGCTAAGAGTAGAAAAGTGTAAATTGCAGAATCATGAAACTTTCTTGTGCGCTTGCTAAATGGGAATGAGCCAACTGCTGCCTTAAATTTTTAGGGTTTGGAATTGTATGTGTTTCAAGTTTCTTGAGGTTTGAGAAATTTATACGATGATGGTGAAGTAGGCTTGTTTGAAGTTGAGGCCATTTCTGTCTTCTTTATTGATTTGCTCTGTACAATCTCACATGTAAGAGTCTTGTTACTAAAATTGCTTCAATGGAAATGGTGAGAGTCGGTCTCTTGTAGGTGATGAAATCAGTCTGATATTCATATTAGGGCCTGTTTGGATGCTTGTAAGTTATTTAAGTTGTAAGTGACTTAGAGGTAAGTCACTTTCGGGTGAAAGTCACTTACAGGTAATCCTGTTTGGATGTAAGCTGAAAGTCACTTATATGTAAGTTGGTTTTTGTGTTTGGGTAATCTGTAAGTCAGTTACTTACAGGTAAGAAGCTGTATATTCACATCAAGCAGAGCTTGGAGTGGGGAATCATTCCAAAATCTAATTGACATATAAGAAAGGTTGGTAAAAATATGCCATTTTATTAAGCCCATCTAGATGAATGGTTGAACCGATTCTTAGGCTAAACCAATCATTTGGTGGACCATAAAAGTGGGTCCACATTCAAAATATCTCTAATGCGAAGCAATAACTTAAGGTAAAAAAAAAACAAAAAAAAACAAAGAAACAATGAAGGGTAAATAGGCCTACTCTCCCTACCATTTTCTTTCTCATCTCTATGGTGGTTTTGCAGGTCTCGAGATTCAAGACAAGACAAGCTTTTTCAGCAACAAGAATTATGATAGGCCAGGAGATTATTCCCACACTGGTTATTACCACCACCCACCTTTGATGATGGCAATGCCACAATCAACAACATCAACATCCCGAGTACCGACTAGTGAATTGTCACTAGTAGAGCCATTTTGACACCCTCATTTCACCACCATGCATAGACTTCCCTGTAGTTGGAGCTACTTGGAGGAAATGAGAGCTAATTCTAAAAATTCAGGTGCAATTAGGTGTAAAAAGGAGGGTAGGAGAGGTAAACTTTGGCCTATTGTGCTTGAGGTGTGTCCAATTATCCTCGCCCATTAACGATATACTTCAAGACGGTGCTGGGGTGGATGATCTGGGACTATTAAAAAAATTATGCTTATTTGTGGGGCCCATAGTGGACCATATACGTTATCTAATTCAATCAGATTATGGATCTAACAAGACACTGCACTCATTGGACTCTTAAAAAAAGGCCATTCGAAGGACCAGGTGGGTCATGCCACAAGCAATAGTTGGACTAGGAACGCTCACCATTAAAAAACTATGATTATTTGTGGGGCCCACCATGAACTGTACATGTCAACTAATCATGTTAGATGATTTAAGTGATCAAGATGATTGACATGGAAAAATTCAGGCCATTACAATACTCAGCTAGGCCACATCACAAGGACCAATTGCGAAAGGTACACACACTATTAAAACTATCCAGATTGTTGGTGTGGCCCACTAGATTTTGAAATTGGCCTAAAATTGGCTCCCAAGAATATAGATGGCTTGGATGGCCTAAACAAAGCACAGTGGACCCTGCAATCAGTGCGTGTGCATCATTTATTTTACCATTGCAGAGCCACTGTACCTTTCCTTCTTTTTCTCTTCTAATCGAAAAAGGGGGGTGAACCATGCAAAGCTTTGGAAAAAAAACCCTAAGACCTGTGGTTGCTTGTGGTGGCCGGTGTTGCTATTCTCCAATTGTAGAGAGAGAGAGAGAGAGAGAGAGAGAGAGAGAGAGAGAGAGAGAGAGAGAGAGAGAGAGAGAGAGAGAGAGAGAGAGAGAGAGAGAGAGAGAGAGAGAGAGAGAGAAGCGGTTTTGGTTTGTGTCTGTTTTACGCAATACTTTTAATGGTCTAGTACTGAGAGCTTGTAATTTCTTAGCGGAACCCTGCAGAAACCGCTCTGGTCTAATCCCAACCATTACATAATCCCCTTCATTAAATTCTGTCTACCTATAATGTTGGTGAGCTAAACATTTCTAATTTTCATTACTCACATTTATGCGTTGTTGAACATGTGCATGCAAGTCATGAATGTGTTGTGCAAATGCATCGGCTGACTTAGAAGATCTTTGGGTAACTGACATGGGTAACAAGTCTATGGGCATCCTAGGTTTGTACCCACTAACAATTTCAAATGGACTTAACCCTGTAGATCTATTGATTGAATTGTTGTAGGGGAACTCGGCTATCAAATCCCAAGTTTTCACATGTTCACCCATTAAGCATCGTAAGAGGTTTCCAAGGTTGCGATTAGCCACCCAGTTTGGCCATCAGTTTAGGAGTGGTATGTAGTAGAAAATTGCAAATGTGTTCCCATCATGTGCCATAGTGTCTTCCAAAAATAGCTGGTAAGTCTGATATCACGGTCAGACACTATGGTCTTAGGTAAACCATGAAGATGGACCACACCATTGAAAAAGACCTTAGCAATATTAGACGCATTCGAAGTTTTAGAACATGGGATGAAATGCACCATCTTAGAGAAGCGGTCCACAACAACAAAAATGGAATCGTGCTTTTTAATCGTCTTGGGAAGCCCAAGTACGAAATCCATGCTAATGTCTTGCTATAGAGCATGTGGCACAGGTAATGACGTATATAATCTAGAAATTTTCTTTTGCTGCTTTGCCATCTGACACGTTCTACACTGCCCTAAAATTCTGGCGACATCTCGCTAGCAGGGTGTCCCGTATCTATTACGATACGGCCGTATCGGCCGATACGTAACGGTAACGGCGGACATCGTTACGCGATACGGGGTTGAAATGGTCGTTACGGAATTCTGTGACTGTAACGACCGTTACGGGCTATAACGGTCGTTACGGACCCGTAATGGCTGTTACGGGCCTTGAAAGAAAAAAAAAAAAAAAGAAAAAAAAAAAGAGAAAAAAACTTACCTGCTTTCCTTTCTTCTTCTTCTTCTTCTTCTTCTTCCTCTTCTCGGGCAGCTGCGGCCTTCTTTTTTTTCTTCCTCTTTTTTTTTTTTTCCTCCTCTCTCTCTCTCTCTCTCTCTCTGTTCTTTCCCTCTTTTTTCTTTTCGTTTTCCCTCTTCTGTTTTTTTTTTTTTTTTTTTTTTTGCAAGTGTACCAAACGCCAACTTAGCTGCTGTAGGTATGTGTCACGCTAAGACGAGCGCTGACACTCCTCGAGCTCCGAGTTGTACGAACGGTTCAAAGGAGATCAAAGTTACATGGGCTCCACAGTGATGTATTTATTATATCTACACCGTTCACCTATTTTTAAATATCATTTTAGAGCATTAGCCAAAAAATGAATCGTATCAAAAGATTGTCTGGACCACACCAAAAATAGCAGCCGAGATGATGATTTTCACCGTTAAACAATTCGTAGGCCCACCATAAGATTTATTTTCCATCTACTCTGTTCATAAGGTCAAAAAGACCTGAATGAAGAGGAAAAATAAATTTCATATTGATCTAAAAGTTCTGTGATCCCAAAAAGGGTTTCAATGGTAGACGTTCAACACTGCTTTTTGCAGTGTGGTCCACTTGATAATTAGATCTGTATTATTTTTCGTGTCAAGCCTTAAGACGATCTCGTCAAATGAATGAATGGTTTAGATATAACACATACATCATGATCAGACCCACAAGACTTACTGACGTCAATACACAGGTACACCAGGTGGGTAGCACGTTTCGTACACGTGCCGCGTGGCCCCACCATAATGTATATATTTTATCCATGTTGTCCATCCATTTTGCCATATCATTTTAGGTCATGATCCAAAAAATTAGTAAGATCCAAATCTCAGGTGGACCTCACTATAGGAAACAGTGGTTATAAAATGCTCACCATTAAAAATTTCTTTGGGTCCACTGTAATGTTTATTTTTCATCTAATCTATTAATTGGGTCACATTGACGTGGATGAAGGGAAAACACACATGTCAGCTTGATTTAAAACTTTTCTAGCCCCTAATAAATTTTTAATGGTGGATGTTTAATTATTGTTGTTTCTTATGGTGCAATTCACCTGAGCTTTGGATGTGCCTCATTTTTGGGCTCATGCCCTAAAATTATTTGGCAAAATGGATGGACGGCGTGGATATAACACATTCATCACGGGTGGGCCGAAAAAACTTTGACACTTGTGCTACACTTCACAATCTGAGTCCCGCCTAATTCGGACCCTTAAAAAATTGCACACTAGACATATGTTAACTTCAAATTTACCAATTAAATTATGGACTGCAATCGCTAACTCACAATGCCAAAATCAAATTGTTTGAATAGTTTTAATTGTTAATTTGTGGACTTTTAGTTTTTAAAATAACGCCTTTTGATTTTTTTTTTTTATGATTCATTATCCAATAAATGTCCACCAATTCATAAGTGGGATAATGGCAATAAATTGCATGAATTTGAGGTTGATTTGGAGCATAGATTGGTCCTCCAAGTCAGCCCCAAACTGGCAATGTCATCTATCTGAATTTAATTTCATTTTTTTAAAAGCACTATTAGGGGAAATGATATGAAGTTGTTAAGTATATAAATTAGATATTTAGAAAATTAAATATATGAATTTTGTAGTCAAATTCAGGTTACCTGGTTCAAAAATTAATCAGACAGTCCGATACAACTTCTCACCAAAGAGTGGACCGTTACACCATCATAAACATGTTCCAATTTATAAATGAATGCACATTTGGAATGCTTAGAATATTCCGGATTTAATTTATATTTTTTCATATTTTTTTGGCAAAAAAAAAAAAATTTGCACCGTTACGGGCCGTTACGCCCCCTTATCACCGTTACGCCTCCGTATTATCGGAGGGCACCGTTACGCCAACCGATACCGATACGGGATACCTTGCTTGCTAGAGACTTGGCTAGTAGAAACGATCCTCTACAAGGGCAATAGTCTTGTCATGGTTAAAGTGGCCAGTTATCCCTCTCGAATGAAGCTCCCAGACTAGGAATTCACGGAGGGACGTACGAGGAATACATAAACGATTTCCTTTAAAAGGAATCCATCTCTCAATACAAAATCCCCCACACTTTACTGATCACTTGAGATTGATGTATAGGTACCCCCAAAATTTGGGCATGTGGGGTACTCGTCTCTTAGTTGCTCAAAGCCGACAGCTCCTACACTCAAAGAATTGAGCAACGCCACCTTACGGCTAAGGGCATCGACTGGTTTATTCTATACTCCGGCCTTGTGTTTCAAGACAAACGAATTCTCTTGAAGGAATGTAACTCACTTAGCATGCCTTGGGTTAAGTTTCTTCTAGGAGTGAAGATAACGTAAGGCCTTATGATTAGAGAATAAGACAAATTCCCGTGGTAGGAGGTAGTGACGTCAATGTCTCAAAGACTGCACTACCGCATAGAATTCCTTGTCATGGTAGAGTATCATTGTTTTGTCCCATTTAGTTTCTCACTGAAATAGGCAATAGGATGGCCCTCTTGACTCATGACTCCACCTATACCAACAGCAGACGCATCACACGCAACTTCAAAGACTTTAGAAAAGTCGGGAAGGCGCATGACTTGAGCTTCAACCATCTTGCCCTTAATTTCTTTGAAAGCCTTTGCTGTGGCTTTCGACCACACAAATTCTCCTTTCTTCATACAATCTGTAATGGGAGCCATAATTGTGCTAAAACTACTAATGAATTGACGATAGAATGTGGCTAAGACATGGAAGCTTCGCACCTCATGGATGTTTTTCGGTTCAGGTCAATCAATTATGGCCTTGACTTTCTTTGGGTCTGCATGCATCCTTTCTGCTGACACTATAAACCCTAAGAACACAACCTGATTGGACATGAACGAACACTTCTTAAGGTTAGCGTATAATTTTTCCGCCCTAATGACGCTACAGACCAACTTCAAATGTTTAAGGTGTGATTCTCTAGTGGTGCTATTGATCAGGATATCGTCGAAGTACAGCACTAAGAATTTCCCCATGAACGGTCTTAAGACTTGGGTCATCACCCGCACGAAAGTGCTGGGTGCGTTAGTCAAGCTAAAAGACATGACCAACCACTCATATAGCTCATCGTTCTTCTTGAAGGCTGTCTTCCATTCACCACCGGGGTGTATACGGATTTGGTTATATCCACTAATGAGATCTATTTTAGAGAAAATGGTGGAAATAGCCGTCATGTCTAACATGTCACCAAGCTTAGGTATGAGAAACCTATACTTGACCGTGATTTTGTTGATGACTCTACTATCCACACGCATGTGCCAACTGTCGTCTTTCTTAGGTGTCAGTAAAGCGGGTATGACACACGGGCTTATGCTCTCCTGGATGAAACCCTTTTGCAGGAGTTTATCTACCTGCTTCTTCAACTCTGCATGCTCTGTAGGGTTCATTCTATAGTGAGGAAGGTTTGGTAGAGTCGACCCAGGGACAAGATCAATGGTATGCTGGATGTCCCTCATGGGTGGCAACTTATCTGGCAAATCCTCAGGGAATACATCTCTGTACTCCTCTAAGATCGAGGCTACCTCGTAGGGTAACCCTACTAGTACCTCTGGTGTAGCCTCTCTAGCCACTAAGGCATACACCGTTGAATCCTCCTCAGCCTCTCTTTCAAACTCTTTAGCTGTGATGATGTGGAGAGACCCGGGTGTGGATTTCCTCACTTCTTTAGGCTCACTAGCTTTTTCACATTTCTTCTTTGAGTGTTTTGTGGTGGCATATGATTAATTTTGATCTTGTCGTTATGCATGAAGGTACACGCATTAGAACGGTCATATATCGTGACGTCATTATCGAAACCATCTGCCCAGGATAATGTGATCTACATCCATGGGCAACACATCACACCATAGGGACTCCTTATAAGACCTAAACTCGATGGGTACAAGACACTGATGGGTGACAGGAAGGGAAGTCTTATCTACCCATGAGACTTTGTACAGGTTAGGATGATGGGTGGCTTCTAACTTTAGACGGCCTAAGGTGCTAGTGGAAATTACATTTTGGCAACTCCCACTGTCCACTATCACCTTACAAATTTTCTTGCCACACTTGGCGATTGTGTTGAAGATAGTGTTGCGACACCAGTCAACACTACTTCTAGTATGGGCTAGCACACACCTGACAACTGCTAGTGTGGCATCATCACCCACCTCATCCTCATCACTCAATGATCCTACGACCTGATTTTCTTCAACTTCAGAGTTGTCCTGATCTTACTCACTATCCCGAGAATCGCCTATGACTAAGGCTTTTCCTTTGCTCTTAGTGGGACACTGATTTGCAAAATGGCCAATACTCTCACATTCGTAGCATCGCACATTCTGTCCTCCACGCCCTTTTCCTTGTCATCCTTAGGCCTAGGTGGAACATTCGCCTGCACCCTGGGTTAATTACCAATGTTGGGTGTAGTTCCCTGAGAACTAGTCATAACATTAGAGTCTCGGGTATTGAACCGTCTTGTGACACGAGTCTTCAGATACTGCTCTAATTCCTGCACCACTTGGTACATTTCGTCCAAATCTGTCACGGGACAAGCCCAAAGCTCACATTGAAGATCTGATCGAAGGCCCGTCTTGAAACACGTGAGCGTTACTAGAGAGTCTTCCTCAATGTCATACCGCATCATGAATTCCTCAAATTTTTGCCGAAGCTAAAGTGACTGGCGTCAATGGAGTTTCTGGATGGCATGACGAAAGACCAGCAAGGATGAGTTGTGAGATGGATGGCATTACGAAAGACCTGCAAGACGAAGAGATGGATGGCATGACGAAAGACCAGCAAGATCGAGAAGCTGGATGGCAACAAACTAAATCGAGGAAGAAGGTGTCAGAAAAATATGATAACAATACTCAGAATAGATCTCTATTCCCGACCCTTTTCGTAAAGGGTTTCCCAGAAGGATGGGCACCGGTTAATTTCTCAAGGGTGTTTGGTAGAGCTGGGGCAGTAATGGATGTTGTGATTCCAAAAGAGAAAAATACTGGAAAGCAGAGGGGTTTCGCCCCCGTTAGGATGAGTTATGAAGAAGAACTATCAAGAGCGGTACATATGCTACACGGGGAAAGCTTCGGTGGAGTAAAACTTCTTGTGTAGAGGGCGAGATTTGGTCTGGATTCAAAGCTTAACACCAGAGGAGTACAAGCCAAAAGTAAAAGCTCCATTCCAAGAGAGGCGGTCCATTAGTACAATATACCTCGACCTCGAACTGGTGACTCTCATTCCTATAAGGAAGCGCTCCTTCAAACAAAGGGAGACAAACTTCCACAACCTCCAGTTCGGATTGGGATCAAGGAAGACTTAATGAAGGGAGGAAAAGAGGTAAAGGAAGGGAAGGAAGTTCTGGTGCACATTAAAAAGGATTCCTTTAACAAGCAAGCAAGGGATCTACAGGGATCGGTGGTAGTGATTACGAAAGATGGTGCTTCGATTAACCAAGTGAAGGAATGGATATATGACTGTTGCAGGATAACGAGGTATCAGTATACAATTAAGCCAATCGGCTATAACGAGCTTTGGATCAAAACCAATCTAGATATCAATCTTGAAATGCTGATCATAGCGGGAACGTTACATAGAGAAGGCCCGATCAAGAGAATAATCAGTTGGACCGAGTTCTCGATGTTCGGAATGGAAGAACCGAAGATGCTTATATGGTCAATCCCCCTGGAGCTCTGGTATGAAGAGTTCTTCCTATCGGCAGCTTCATGTCTAGGGGCGTTTATAGAATTGGACCCCAAAACAAAGCTTGGTGACAAAATGGGGGTGGTCAGGGTGAGAGTGAGAAGAAGAAAAGGAGACGAGATTCCGGCCCACATTCAGGTCCTCGTAGAGGATATAATTCTATATCTACCCGTGTAAAAGGAGAGTGCTGATTCTATCACTCCCCGATGGGGAGATCTGTGGAGGGTTAGCGAAATCGGAGTTCCTGAAGCTGCTAATGCAACTGTAACAGGGAGGGAAGGAGTTCCATTTCCATATGGCGCAGGAGCACCATACGCAGATAGAGACGTATGCCAGGAGTCTACTCAGAATGATACAGCACGCTACCGCAATAGTGGATCGACACGTGGCATGAGATCCTTCAACGAAATCACACTTCTCTCTCGAGCCCCGCAGTCTGTATCTACGCCGTCCACGTGGAGGAAGGGAGAAAGTTCTCGAAATCAAAATGCAAAAGGTGTATTCCATACGCAACCTCTGCAGACACGTGGCCACTCGCCTATTAATAGCAACACATATTGGGTCACTTATACATACTCAATTTCGAGGATCCAGTCAGACTCGTCGAGTCCTCCAGAACCGACGAGGCTTCCGGAGCACATTGCAGACCCAGAGGAGTTAGCTCTTGCAGACCCGATACGATTTTCAGACCCGATGCTCGTCTTAGACCTGGACCGAACCTCAGATCCGAAGTGAGATCCAGATCCAATGCGAGATATAGATTCTGTAAGTGTCTCAAACCCGATCACCCCTCCAGATTTGAACCCGATCTTCTATAGGCAGCAGATGATCCAAGGAAATAAGATCACGTGACGCACTATGGCTTCTATCCCCTTCACACATGCAGAAAATAGCAGCCCGACTGAGCGCGCAGAAAGCTTCCATAGTCCGATGGTTGCAGTCGGCGCAAAAACGTTTGTCGAGGTCTCAGTCCCCTTTGATGATGAAGAAGCCTTCTTCGCACTAGATACAGATCTCCTCCCGTGGTATTCAGATTGTGCAGAATCCCCTGATAGTCTGTCTCCTCGTTCATCCTTTTGCCGAGACTCAGACTTGGTCAAAGACTTATCAGCCCTGTTCTGAGAAGACATGGGCAATTCGATTATCACAGCAGAACCTCTACAGGTTAGGATGAGAAATCAACAGGGGGAGAATGTAGAGGCCGAGGAACAGAGAGCAAAAATTATAGGAGTTATCCAGAAGAAGAAATGGATCAGAGATGCCATGAGTCACATGGGAAGATCGATTGGGCTGTCATTCGGAGATCATCTTGAAGATTTCATTGCGTTATTCCACTGTGTTGAGAGCCGAGGTAGACCTATTATGGCAAATTCTTCTCCTTCGTCAAAGAACAGTAAAGAATTCAGGAGAAAGAAAATGCACAAACACAGGTCTCACATTAAAAGGTCAGGAGGGACCTCTGAGTTAATCGGGCTAAAGGGAGATCGGGGAAGTGTGGTTTCCATATGAAGATCTTGTCTTGGAATGTGAGAGGAGTGGGGTCCAAGAAAAAGAGTAAGAATAATTAAGGATGTTTGCGGTAGGATGTAAAGCGGACATTATCTGTCTCCAGGAAACAAAGGTGCAGAAGATCAGCGACAAATTGATAGGGTCTTTATGGAAAGCTTCAGATGTTAAATGGGAGAAGCTGGATGCTGTTGGTAGTGCGGGAGGAATTTTGGTCGCCTGGAAGTCTTTGGAATGGACTCTATTGGACTCTTGGAAAGGAGTGTATTCAATATCGGTTATTTTGAAGGATCCTACTTCTGATTTCTCATGTTTAATCTCGTCAGTCTACGGCCCAAACGAAGAAGGCAAGAGATCGGATTTTTGGGAACTGTCTGAAAGCAGAAAAAATTTACAGGTCCCTGGTGCATAGGGGGAGACTTTAACTTAGTTCGTTATGCTTTTGAGAAGTCCATCGGCAGAAAAAACTCCTCAGGCATGTCAGCTTTTTCTAGTTGGATTGAAGATTAGGAACTGGTAGATTTGCCCCTGCTTGGTGCCAAGTTCACATGGTCAAATGAGAGAGTGATCCCAACCATGTCTAGACTTGATCGTTTTCTCATATCGAATGAATGGACAGATGCGTTCTCGTAGGTAGCGCAGTCAGTTCTTCCCAGGCCCACCTCAGATCATAGCCCGATCATTCTCTCTGTTGAGGACACAAATTGGGGGCCAAAGCCCTTCAGATTTGACATGGCTTGGCTAAAAATAGAGGGTTTCCAGCAGCTTATAACAGAGTGGTGGAGTGATATTAAAGTGGAAGGCTTCGTAGAGTACAGACTTTCTCGAAAGTTGAAATTCCTAAAGTGAAGAACACTGTGCTTCGAAAAAGGGAAACAGAGACAGATGAGATATTATCTGACATTCTCGCATTGGATAAGGAAGGGGAAATCAACCAAATGACAGTAGAGATGTCTAATAAAAAAATGCAGCTTATTCAAAAGTATTTAGCTAGAGTTTTGGAAGATGAAATATCATGGAGACAGAAATCAAGAGTTAGGTGGATCAAAGAAGGTGACAAAAATACTCATTTCTTTCACTCTATAGCAAGTGCGAAGGCCAGAAGAAATAAAATCAGCAATTTGTTGGTGAATGGGCAGCAAATTGATGATCAACAAATCATATCCGAAGAAGCAATCCGTTATTTCAGCGACCTCCTTAGGGGTGAAAACTGGAAGAGACCGCGCTTAGATTTGTTACAGTTCGACAGAATTTCCGAGGAAGATGCAAGAGGGCTGGAATCTCCTTTTTTAATAGAAGAAGTGAAGGGGGCTATTGATGATCTTGGAGGTGATAAGTCTCCCTGGCCAGATGGGTTTCCGATAGCATTTTTCCAATCATTTTGGGAAATCCTAAAGGGAGACTTCATGGAATATATGCTAGAATTTTCGGTTAGAAGTCGGATGTCGAAAGAGTTAGGTGCTTCCTTTATTACTCTTATCCCAAAGTCTTCAGGAGCAGAATCGTTAAAAGACTTTAGGCCTATCAACCTAATTGGCAGCCCATACAAAATTCTGGCAAAAGTTCTAGCTTCGAGATTGAAAGGGGTGCTAGGGAAGATTATTTCGGATAACCGAAGTGCATTCATCTCGGGAAGGCAGATTATTGATAGCGCTCTAATTGCTTTAGAATGTGTGGACTCAAGTCATAGGTCTAAGCGTAAGGGTATCCTATGTAAAGTGGATATCGGAAAGGCTTACGACCATGTTGATTGGGGTTTCTTACAGTACATGCTTCAGTGGATGGGATTTGGTGATAGGTGGAGGAGATGGATGGAGGAATGCGTTGGTTCGGCCTTCTTCTCTATTCTCATAAATGGCTCCCCTAAAGGATTCTTTAAAAGCTCAAGGGGCCTGAGACAGGGGGACCCATTGTCCCCTTTCCTGTTCTTGATAGTGGTGGAAGCGCTCTCAAAAATGTTGGAGAATGGTCAAGATCAAGGTATTATTGGCGGCATGAAGATTGAAGGCATGACCAAGCCCATTTCGCATGTACAATTTGCCGACGATATTTTCCTATTTAGCAAAACAGAGGAAGAAAAAGTTCTCAATCTTCGTACGATTATCCGTTGTTTTGAGGTGGTTTCGGGTCTCAAAGTAAATATGGCTAAATCAAAGATGTTTGGCATAAATATGGAAGAAGAAGAGGTCCTGAAATTTGCAGATTCTTTTGATTGTGCTATGGGCTCCCTCCCGACCACATTTGTGGGCCTTCCACTCTGTTATGGTAAACCTCCGCTTCTCATGTGGGAAAAGGTAATATCCAAATTCGACTCATACCTTGCTAGATGGAAATGCAGATACCTCTCTTTAGGCGGAAGAATCACTCTTATTAAGGCAGCCCTCTAAAACCTCCCCCTATACTTTATGTCCTTGTTCTTGTACCCGGGTGTGATCTTACAAAAATTGGAAAAGCTTAGAAGAAATTTCTTACGGCATGGAAAAGAAGAAAAAAAGAAGTTTCATCTCTTGAATTGGAAAGAAGTGTGTAAGCATATTGAAGATGGGAGGGGCGGGAATAAAAGATCTTAAAACTATGAATAGGGCTCTCCTAGGAAAGTGGATTTGGAGATTGGGTTCTGAGGATGGTTACTTGTGGAATTCATTAATAAAGAGTAAGTACGGTTGTTCGATAGGGGGCTGGTGGACTAAATCTTCATCTATCTTCAGATCTTCAGCCGTGTGGAAAGGGGTCCTATCAACTAAGAAGGAAGTTTTGAAGCAAATCGGCTTCTCGATAGGGAGAGGAGACAGGACCACCTTCTGGTCAGATTCATGGGTAGGGGATGGACTGTTAAAAGTAAAGTTCCCGTGCATTTTTCGTATAGTGGCAAATCAGGACACTACAGTAGCTGATAGTTTTTCTGCTATTGGGGGTGTGGTAGTTTGGAATGTGGAATGCAAAAGGAATCTTTGCGACAGTGAGGTTGAAGAGTATGTGGTGCTGTTAAATTATATTCAGAAAGGTCAAGATAAATGCGGAATGCGAAGACAAATTAATCTGGAAAAACCACAAATCAGGAAAGTTCTCGGTTAAATCGTTTTACAGTTGTCTTGACAAAGGAGTGGATAAGGAAAAAGAGCCCTTCACCAACAAGATCTGGAAGTACAAAGCTCCTCCTAAGATAGTTGGGTTCACTTGGTTAGTGGGCAAGAATAGAGTCCTCACGATTGACAACTTAGGAAAAAGAGGGATGATTCTCCCTAATGTCTGTCTTTGCTGTATGTCAAATGAGGAAACGGGGAATCATTTATTCATTCATTGCCCCTTTATTAGCCATATCTGGAAGGACATCCTCTCTCGGTTTGATATGAATTGGGCAGCCCCTTCTTCGGTGGGTAGTTTTTTAAAGGCTTGGCATGGCATCTATTTTGAGAAGAACAAGTTGTCTCTTTGGAGAATGTCGCTTCTCGCTGTTTGGTGGGCTGTTCGGGAAGAAAGAAATGGCAGGTGTTTTAGCGGGATTTCCAAATCAGCAGATTTTGTCGCTTCCAAAGCTAGATTTTCTAGTTGCTGAATGGGCAGTTAATGTTCTAATTTTAAAGGATTGTAATTTGGTGTTTCTAGGCTCATAGTAGTCTGTGTAGCTCCCTCGGCAGTGCAGTCTACTGTTTTTGTACTCCCTTTCGTTTTCTATTATAATATGTAACTTAAACAAAAAAAATGAATTCCTCAAATTTTGCAATGTATTCCGTGACCGGCATGGATCCTTGGCGTAAATGTTGCCATTGTTCCAGGAGCTTCCAGCGATAAGAGAGAGGGATGTACTTCTCTCTTAGCATAGCTTTCATATCGCTCCATTGGGTAACAGGAGCTCCTCCCACCCGTTCAATCCTATGCTCTATATTGGTCCAATACATCTTCACTTGCCTCACAAGCTTCATTTTGGCAAACTGTACTTGTCGGTTCTCTGATATCTCATGCCACTCAAAATAGTGGTCCATGTCAGCTAACCAATCAAGGAATGCCTTGGGGTCAAAGCGACCATCAAATCTCGGTGCATCAATCCTGACATTCTTCATTTCCCTCTCGTCAGGATCAAAGCGGTCCTGATATGCCCGTTCTCTACCCACATGCCCGCCATTGTTGGGGGTTTGTCTAAGGGTTGGCTCCTCACCAACACCACCTACCTGCGACTGTATGTCTCCCCCAACAATAGGGTTCTCCTTTTAGGATGCCTCTAATCGTTCAAGTCTAGCTTCGGTAGTGATGCAGGACAATTAACCACTTGCTCTAAAAGCTCGAACTGTTAGACTATGGCGAATTAATCCCTTTATCTCATAGCCTAGGCCCCACATCTCATGGGTTAGGACTTCGGCCGAACCCCCTTCGTAGGCCCCAAATCACATGGGCCGCCCACCTCGAGTGTGTCCCCGCATCCCACAGGCTACCCCACTCGAGCCTGGTGTGAAATGCGCATTAATCACCCTTGGTGAGGAGTCTCGACCACGAGACCTCTCCCGTGGGCCCCAAATCACACGGGTCACCCACCCTCGAGTGTGCCCCTGCATCCTACAGGCGACCCCACTTGAGCCCAGTGTGAAAATGCTCCTGCATTAATCACCCCCGGTGAGGGGTCTCGAACACGAGACCTCCCGCTCTGATACCAATTTGATGCAGGACAATTAACCACTTGCTCTAAAAGCTTGAACTGTTAGAGTATGGCGAATTAATCCCTTTATCTCATAGCCCAGGCTCCACATCTCATGGGTTAGGACTTCGGCCGAACCTCCTTCGTAGGCCCCAAATCACATGGGCAGCCCACCCCGAGTGTGTCCCCGCATCCCACAGGCTACCTCACTCGAGCTCGGTGTGAAATGCGCATTAATCACCTCTAGTGAGGAGTCTCGAACATGAGACCTCCCCCGTGGGCCCCAAATCGCATGGGTCACCCACCTCGAGTGTGCCCCTGCATCCTACAGGCGACCCCACTCGAGCTCGGTGTGAAAATGCCCCTGCATTAGGTGGCAGTCAATTTTTGCTCGATATTTTTGTTGGATGTCTCTATGGTAGTTATCTTTTGGAATAATTGAGCGAGGTGATCGGTTAATTGCTCGTTGCTCATGATGGGGTGTCGGCCAAAACCCTTACCTCTTCTAGTCGGCATACACCAAAAACTCGAACTCAATTTTCCCAAACTTGACTCTAAGTTTTGAACAGACCTCAATGTGGATGTATGATCCTATTTCTATATGATGTATGAATGCTGCAAATTTTCAGATTTAGCTAGAATAAAAACACAAATCTGGAAATTCAGATTTATTTCTCACAGGATTGTGAATCTAAAAAATCAAGTTCACGATTTATGTGCGATGTAGATCTAGAATTATTTAGACAATCCTAGATGAGAAAACAAATGATCCCAAGTTCAGATAACTCGATCTAACAAAAACCATGCAAAATCTAAATCTCTAATACCAAATTTGATACAAGACTAAATTAGAATGCATGTGTGAGCATATAAATTATCCAACGAAGTAAACTAAGCAAATCAATTGAAATATTCAACATTCCACATCATAGTAAAGATAATAACAAAGGAAACATGCAATGGTTGAAGACCATCATCACAATCCTGCAGTATCGTATTCAAATAATGCGTGGAATGATTGGATCCAGCGAGGGATGGGACCTCCCGATCTTGCATGGTTTCAATCCAATAGTCAATGCAGCTTCTCTAGTCCAGGAAATCAAATGATTTCTGGAATAGGGACGACTGGAAAATTTGAGAGAGGGTTCAGATCAATTCTCAAATTTTTAGGGTAAGGGGACTTCAAAGAATCTAATTATAAACAGTAGCAATCAAAGAATACTAAGCATAGAAAGAGAAGAAGAGGGTTGGAGGGTTAAAAACAGAATTTAGAAAAAGAGAAGAGATTATGGGAAGAGAAGAAATTATCACAAAGAGAAAGGAGGAGGCACCAAGCTTTCATAAAAAAACATCATCTCGGTTTAGGGTAGAAAACACCCTATTTATAAGATTCGGATAAAAAAATGACTAAACTACTCCTATAACAAAAAAACAAAACAAACTCATCTTACACGTGTCCTAATGTGGGGCCTTCAATTAATCCAGGGACAGGTGTAAGGTCTTCAAAATCCTCCTTGGTTGTGCCACGAACCATCATCGAGTCATAAAGATGTATTCGTCGGCCGCCTTCGTCTTAGATAAACTTTGAAGGGTATGATGTCCTCATCACCTAGTCATCATGTTCTCCTCAGTTTTGTGTTATGCTTGCCCTCGTATTTTGTACTTGCTTTTCTTGGCTTTGGCCTTCATACAATTTGCATAAATGGATAGATGATCTGCCGACTATGCACCCTGAAGGTGTAAATGCAAACATTTGGAATGATAATTTGGAAGTTTCTCAAATGATTGATTGTACGCACCTTAGCCTTCCCCACCAGCCAACTGACAGCAATCACCCTTGGAGGACCCCTAATATGATCATACAAAAGTAGCCAGATCATCCCCCGGTTCTCAGCTCCTCTCTTTGGGCAAAGCAAAGGACTCCAGCACTGCTACTGGTCCATAAGGGTAACAAAATCTTTGATATCATCTTAGCCTCAAATTCTTGCAGAGTAGGGGTAACTACACACTTGATTCACTGCAATGGTAAAACATTGAGATACCAAAACCTCTTTCTCCCATGTCACCTGAGCAAATATTTGAAAGACAAGGGTAAGAGGTCTATTTCTGCATCAAACATTCTCCCAAAATCAGACCCATCCCCATTATGATGAAGAATCCCCTTTCTAAATAGGCTTTCTTCCTGAGAATAGCTATCTGAACCATATATCCTCCCCAAATCAGGAATGTGTCCCCCCCCCCCCCCAAAAAAAAAAAAAAAAAAACACACCCACACACACACACACACACACACCCACCTTTTGTTGCCAATACAGGCTTCATTAAGTAGGGTTGAACCTGTACCCTCCTATTAGACAACACCCTTACACTCCAACGGGGGTGCTTCATGACGTACATATTCGTATGCACATGAACATAGCAGGTTGAACCAGCAGTTGGACTGCTTTGAACTGAACACTGACTAAAAAATGGCTCAGGGTCCAGTTTCGGTTTTAAATAGTTGATTGATTTTTTTATTTTTATTTTTTCCCTTTTTTCTTTGAACATATGGGTTATACATGTGAATCTGATTGCTAACTTTATGGCTGTTTGGATGAGAAGATTTTGGAGTTGTGTTTTATTGCTTTGGAAAACATTTAGGCCCACTAGACAACGGTTTAGCAATTGTGTTGTAGTCTAGCTCCCATGCAAAATGGAACTAAACAAAGAAAAGAAGGAATTTCTTAATATTGGGGAATTGGCTGTATTCATGCTCCTTTCGCATTTTACGAGAGGGCATAATGAAACAACAACTCAATTGCTGAGTTGCTGTCTACCTGGCCCGCATGTTTTGAAACACAGCAAACCGGTTTGAAACTGGATTTCACTCCAAACGGACCCTTCATTATCGAACTCCTTGACACAATTGACCCTAGAGATGTGGACTATTTCTGCAGATGACGACGACGATGATGAGGATGAAGATGATAGCAATGATGACGATACCATTCATTCTAATGAGGCCGAGGAATTAAATCAGGCAAGGATGCACTTGCTGCTTTCAGTAATAATACTGCCGTAAACTTGTAGCTGCATTGTTGTGGTCAGAGTTGTCAGACGTGTCTTTAGCTTGATTCTTTGATATAGGCGTGACATGCAAACTTGCTGATACTATTGACTTTGCAGTATTCTGTTGAATGCACATTACAGTTCGCAGCATAATTGCAAGGATAGTTTCAATACCGCCCACTGACTTTCTGGCCCATTAGCAGGATGGGATGACACCAGTGTCAAATAATGACCACGCAATTGTTACTCAACAAATTTCTCAAACGAGTGAAGCCAAACTTGTGATTGAAAAATTACTTCTGCAGGAGACATTTTCGAGGTAATTGAGAATCTGAGCATTCTCTGTTTCTGTTTTTTATTCTTCTTATATATATGCTCATTTCAGTGTTAATTCCAATCCCCATTATAGTTCCCATGTGTCACGTGCAATTAAATATATCAGATGCTGGAGTGGGTAATGTCTATTTTTGTAAAATTCTGCATACTCCTTCAAAGTGCATGATATCCTGCTGGTAAATTATTGACTAAGTATACAACAATTAGAGGTTGTTCTCAAAGGCCAAGAACTTCGTATCCCCTCCCCGGCTGAATTATCTGCTGCCGAACATCCCCTCCTAAGGAATATGTGAGAAAAAAAAAAGATGGTTGCCGCACAGCTCCCTAATGTCTTCTACCCAGTATGTGAGCCTCAAAAGGAAGTACCCCTGAGAGCCTGATTAAGTGTGTGGGACCTTTAGAAGTCCATTAATGTATAGTAGGAAGCAGTCCTATCCAGCAGTAACTTGTTAGACTTTTAGGCAAAAGTGTTTCTTGTATAGCGGGGCCTTGGGGACCCTTCAATGGTTTTCCATTTCGCATTGCTATCTATTAAAATCACTTTCCATAAATTTCTTTGCTGTTTGTCTAGCAGATAATGGAGTGCTTTCTGCAAAAAAAAAAAAAAGGAAGAAAGAAGAATATCTACTTTACATTCCCTGCTCATATAATGATTAAAGCTTGCAAGTTCTTAATTGGATTTGTTATATGGCTTCACCAGGGAAGAATGCACTAGACTGGTGAAGATAATTCAATCGCGAGTTGTAGATTGTCCTACCACGGGTGAGGTTGCAAAAACACGAAAAGAGCTGCATGAGAGATCTGTTGGTGGTGGCATTGCATCTCCACAAGCCTGGCTTTCATTATCAGAGATAAGAAAATCATCTGTAGCATTTCCTTATTCGGCCGGTAGTTTGAGTGCTCTTTCTCCTGGAGCCTTTGCCCTCCAATCACACGGGCTCGATCTTCACAATGCTGCCATTATGGAGGCGAAGAAATGGATTGAGGAGAAGAAGTTGGAATCAAGTTCAAATTCAGCACTAGACCATGGACCCTGCACTCTGAACACTGCTGTGCTGCCACATGTTAGTGCTTTTGTGTGATTTCTTAATGTTCTTAACCGTTTCGTGCTTGAACTGCGACTTTAAGGATTCATTGCTGAAAGTGATCTTTATTTACTTATCCAATAATTCGGCATTATAAAGTTCTTTCATTAAAAAAAAAAATAGTATCCTTCCCGATCCATTTCTGGCACTATGTTCTGCTTCTAGCTTTACATAGTGTTAGCCGTTCACTGCAGGTTACTGAAGATGGAGTGGCTTCACCAGTGGATATGGCGAAATCATATATGCGCGCACGGCCGCCGTGGGCTTCTCCATCTTTGAGCAACATTGGATTCAAAACGCCACCACCTATAGGAATGCATCTATACAAGGATGAAACACCATATGCTATGGGTGGTTATTCTTTGCCCTCATCCAAGGTACCTCTCAAGAACTCAATCTTGTCCTTCTTTGACAAGAAATGACTTATTCTTTTCTTTTGACTTTATTTATTTATTTATTTAAATTATATATATACAGTGTTCATATTATTGGCGAAAAATCGATAATATCGCCGATATTATCGGTGTCGCCGGAGTTGCGACACCGAAACTCATTTTTTTCGTTTCTCTTCCAAATATCGGCGAATATTCGGCGATTTTATCGATTTTTAATGTAAAATACAGTTGTCGACCAAAAATCGTGGCCCTGTCAAGGGATAACTGTAGCCGACAACTCCTATTCGACGATAAAAGGGACGATAAAATCGGGAGCTGCGTAAATACCAAAAAAAAATCAAGAAAAAAAGGGGTAAAAAGAAACTTTTGGAAGTATGTACCTGTAGAATAGGATCGTTGATCGGAATTAATGGGCAAATCTTGGCGAAGAGCGAAATCAGAGATTTTTCGAGATTTTAGGTTCCCTTCTGGAACCTCTTCTATCGGCGGCTTTTTCTGCGATTTTTTTAGGGTTTCGGGTTTTGAAACCCTTTTAAGAATCAGATTGCGTACTATGTAGCTTTTATTGTGTTGAGTAAACTCAGTTGGGCCTACTATGAATGTGTGTGGGTTATCCACACTGTCCATACGTGTTTCCAGCTCATTTCAGTGGTTGAGCCGAAAATTGAAGAATTCCCAAAACTCAAGTGGACCACACCACAGGAAACAGTGGGAATAATGACTTCCACCGTTGAAACCTTGTTAGGGCCCACAGTGATGTTTATTTGTCATCCAACCTGTTCATAAGATCACACAGACATGGATGAAGGGAAAACACGAATAAAAGATTCATCCAAAAGTTCTGTGGCCCTAAGAAATTTTGGACTGTAGAATTTCAATTCACACAGTTTCCTGTGGTGAGGTCCACTTGAGATTTGGATGCACTTGGTTTTTCATTTGGAGCCCTAAAATTATTTGTTAAAAAGGATAGACGGAGTGGATAAAATATGTAAATCATGGTAGACCCCACAGACTTTACTCAGTACGCAATCCGCGTCCCCCTTGCGTCCTACCCCGCTCGGACGGATTACCGTGATGTAAGTATTTTATCCACACCATTCATCGCTTTTCTTAGGTCGTTTTAAGATATAATTACGAAAATGAAGCAGGTCCACAGCTCCAGTGGATCACACCAAAGGAAGATACAATGATAATGACACCCACCGTTGAAACCTTCCTAAGGGCCACCGTGATGCTTTTTTACCATCCAACCTATTCATAAGGTCATGTAGACGTTGATGAAGTGAAAAAACAAATATCATCTTAATCCAAAACTTCTCCAGCTTCCAAGAAGGTTTTAATGGTGGACGTTCAATCCCCAGTTTATGGTCCACTTAAGCCTTATCCATTATCATTTTTTTGGCTCATATGTTAAAATGATCTTAGAAAAATGATGAACGGAATGGATAAAACACTTACATCATGGTGGGCCCCGCAGATCCCCGCCTGGACGGTAATCCGTCTGGGCAGGGGTAGGACGCAATCAGCGTCCCTTTTACCAGGAGTGACAGAGGGTGGGCGTGCCGACCTTGGTGGCTTGGATGTCACCAACTTCCATGGACCCCACCATGATGTATGTGTTATATCCACACCTTCCATCCATTTGGCGAGATCAATTTAGGTCATGAACCCAAAAATTAGACATATCCAAAGCTTGGGTGGACCACACCATAGAAAGCAGTGGGGACAATGATTCCTATTGTTGAAAACTTCCTAGGGCCCACAATGATGTTTATTTGTCATCCAAGCTGTCCATAAGATCACATAGTCATCGATGAACGTAAAAAACAAAAATTACACGGATCCAAAACTTCTATGGCCCCCAAGAAATTTTCAATGATAGACATTCAAATTCACACTATTTACTGTGGTGTGGTCCACTTGATCATTGGATATGCTTCGTCTTTGGAATCAACCCCTATAATTATATGGTAAAGTGGATGGACGGAGTGGATAAAAGCATATAAATCAGTGAGCCCCATAGAGTTGACTCGGTCCGCATAAAGTATTATATGAATCCATTTTGATTACAATTGGAGCGATTTTGATTATAGTGGGCCCCTTAAAGTATTATATGAACTCATTTTGATACAATCGGAGCGATTTTGATTATAGTGGGCCCCATAAAGTATTATATGAACTCATTTTGATTATAATTAGAGCGATTTCTTATGGCAGTGTATGCTTTTTGGGCTTTTTGGGCCCCATTAAATGGAAACTTATTATTTAGTACATTGTTTTGTAATTTTTTTTTTTTTTTTTTTTTAATATATTTCTAAATATGCAAATATGTGTATTTAGGCATGCCCTGAAGTTTTACCGAAAAATTCCATCATTTTCCCCATTATTCGCCATTTTTCTTCGCATTTCCGGTTATCGGCGATATTATCGGCGATAACGATATTATATCTTTATCTCCAGTCAGCGAAACTTGTAGCGATACCGACAACTTGAACACTGTATATATATAATTCATTGCGTCTTTTCTTTCTCAACAAGCGATATTTGTCTCAAGCTAGGGTATGTATTCTGTTTCATCCTTTCTTTTTAAACAATTGACAGAAACATGTACGCCACATATAATAAATTCATAAGGTGTTAAGGTACGGAAGAATTTGTGAGCCTCTGCCAAGGGTGGTTCTAGAGCCCCCAGGCAACATAAGTTTGTTGTGTGGTGGTTGCTGATCATAGAACTTCTGACAATCTACCATTTAAAAGCCAACCCCAAATTGCTGGGAGAAGTTGAAGATGATAATGATGAGTAAGGTATGAAGAGCTTGTACGGTTGTACCAGAGTATAGCTAGAGACAAACATGCATAGATACACACACACACACAACATCATGTAGATAAGTGGTCTTACTCTTGCTTACCATTAGTGGCAGGAGCAGCAGCAGATGGGGGAAATACAAGGTTAACTATTTAGATCTGTAAGCCTCTTGGAATAATGCAATTCCAGTGTGAGAGCAAATCAAAGTAGAAGTGTTGTTTAATTACATGCCCATTCCTAGGGTAGTTTCTGAAAGTTTTGTATTTGTACAAAGTGTTTATCGATGCATGTCTTGTAGCATAGTCTTTCTTGAGCTGGGTATTCATAAAAAAAAGAAAAAGAAAAAACTTTCTTAAGCTAGTCTGCAGTCAACATAATCATAACAATGTTAAAATATCACCTTCTTTTTCTTTTTTCTTTTTTTTTTTTTCTTTCTTTCGTTTCTTTTCTTCTTGTTTCTTCTTCTTCTTCTTCTTCTTCTTCTTTTGAGAGGTAAACCTTTCACTTGTTCATCATTCTATGCAGTATTTGGTGTTTGTTCTGTACCTACTCTTGTATTTGATCTAGTTTCTTTCTTTAAAAAAAAAAAAAAAAAAAAAAATTCTTTTATGGAGATGCGGTTCTCTTTCTTGCGATTCTTGTTCAGTTCCGCCTTGTCTTTTTTTCTTAGGGTGAAATATCAATATTGAAGTTATGCTCTTTAATTTTCCAATACTTGTAGTTTGACTTAGGTTATGTTCCATCCCTTTGCATTTGCATCCCATGTTAATGTTCTTGTTGGTTTGTAATAAATAGTAAGCTGCACTATAACACTTAAAAAAAAAAAAAAAAAACAGAATAAGTTGCACAATATACGTTGCGTCTTCTAGAATGGTTGATGCTCTGTGTAAGGTGTTCTAATGAAGGTATCTGTAGTTATGCTTTTTAGTTATGTTGCTTTTCAGAAAAAAAAAAAAACAGCTTCCCCATTATGTTTATGTCACTTTGTTCCTTATAGTTCTTCTAAAACTCATCTACAGGTGCTGAAAAGGAACTCTAATGCCATTGGATCATGGGGTAACATTGAAGAAGCTCGAAAAGTTCGGCTTAAGCCGACAGATGATAGACTAGATCCTCTTGTGTTCAAGCAAATTGATTCATTTGCAAGAACATTAAAACATGAAGCTAGGCAAACCTCATCAGAAGTCGACAAAAGAGAAGTGGTTGGCGTGACACATGATTCAAATTCTTTACCGGCTGTAATATCAGTTGATGCATCTAAGAACTTACCTGCAGAATTAGCAGTGGACGGTGTTGGTCAAGATCTGGTTCCTTGCTCAGAAAAGGCGGTTGAAGGAAACCCTCCAGTGACTAGCACTGCTGATAATGGCACATACGAGCTGATCCCTGCTAAAATTATTTCAGAGTCTGAAGAAACTATTAATGCAGACGATCCACAGCATGGAATCCCAACATCCGCTACTTCACTTTCCAAAACTGTACATTCTGGACCAAGAAATAATGTTTTGGCTTTCAGCTACTTGAACATCAGCTACTTCACTTCCAATTGCTTTATAGAATTTGGAATTTCACAATTTGTTCCATGTGGTTCTTTTTTCTTTTTAAAATGAGTTGATTTTTGTTGTTGACAGTTAGTATTAATTTAGAGAGAAGCTCTTCCAGAAAATAGGATTTTATGATTTGCTGAAATTGGAAACTTCTCATCCCCATCTTATGTATATGAAGGATTTGGAAGAGGCTCAATGGATGAAGGAACAAGTAGGAAGTGGTATTGTTTCTCATGAATCTCTCGCTCCAGATTTGGTGCCAGGGGAGCATAATGGTAATATTATTACTCTGTAAGTGTATCAGATTTCTTTTTTGTGAACTTAGGGTCTTAATTTTTTTTTCGAGGCCTATATTTATGGTAGTAGGTGTATTTTTTCCCCCCTGTTAGTTACGAACCTCGAATTATAGGTGAAGGAGATCCCTCGACACAGTTGTTGAATTCTGAACTGAAAGTCTTGCCATTCAAAGTAGTCAAGTTAGCATTCCCAAGGTTAGTTTATTCTTGGAAATTGAAAATTACTATGATTTTGCTTTAATAAAGCGATTATGATTACATTTTCTCTATGCATTCCCAAGGTTAATTTTGCTAATTTTCTTGCCTCCATCATCCTTTTTTTCTTAATGAATAACAAGAACTTCATTTGAAGTGAAATAAAAAGAATAAAATACAAGGAAGAAGCTAGTATAGGAAATGCTATGACTGCTTTCTGGATGCACAAGTGCAACGAACTGTAAATGCTCAATTTAATCAAGAGGAAAGAACAAAAATTAAATGATTTTTCCTGTTATTTGTAATGATTGGAATCCAACAATGATTCTGTTGGTTTTTAGAGTGCATTTTTTCATTGGGCTATGATATGTTTAAGAGGCGGCCTATCAATTGGACTACACACACACGCACAACATGATGGCTGCACTGCCAAAGTGTATGTTGTGTGCCATCAATATCGCATGATCTATACATGTCCTCATCAATCCGGACAATTCAACAGATGTCCCACCTCATGGATGGGCCACCCTCCAAAAAAGATGAATATGATTATCATAATTGCTAAATCTGTAGAAAATCTTGATGGATTTTGATAACCAAAACAGTAGGGAACTGATCAGGTGCTTAGGTCATCCATTCCGTGAGAATTTTGGGCTATTACCATCCAAGAGTTGTCCCATGTATTTAATGGTCTAGATGGTCGTGCACATACACTGTGGTGAACTTCAACATAGTTCACCACCATGGTGGTTGTTAGGAGAACTTACATGTAGCCATGCTTTCTTCAAATGAACAGTCTAATCCCCATGCAATGATCACATTACTCCTCATCTAAAACCTTGAAAATCTACTAGTTCTTTGTAAGGACTTAGAATGTGTGAGAAAATGAGAATTGTGGATGTTTCTGTTGGCAATGCAAGTATGATGAGAGTCATCAGTGAGATTCGCTTCATCACTTCTTAACAAGCAGCTTTACTGACAATGAAGCTCATGCCAATTGTTTCTGGGCTTGAGTTAATCTCAGGGTTCATTCAATTTTATCGTAAATGGTCGCCTTCATGTATCTGATTATGATACGTAATGAAATTCTACTATGTTTCTCTGTTCACTGCTGCTCCAATAATATGATTTCTCATATGGGAATTTGCTCTTGCTTGAGTTGGCAGTTTATTTTCTTTAATTTTGTTTTTCTTTTATTCTGCTTGTTGTTACGATTAAAAAGTTCTTCATTTGGCTCCATTGTCTCAGTGATGGTGATGGTGTCGTCAACCCCAATGATGCTCATGATTCTAGCATACAAATGAGTTCCCAGCCTAACTCTTCACAGCCACATCAGCTATCTGGTCTCAAAGAAACGCATCCTACCCTCGGTATTTTGTAGATCCTCAATTTTACTTTCTGCCTGGTTCTTTGTATTGTTATGTGGCAGGTTTTTGTTTTGTTGGGAAAATTTATCCATTATAGTCCATCTATAGTGGGACCCATTATCCCGATGACCTTACAATTGGGTCCAGTTATTCTGATGGGGTGCCTCTAGAGATTATATCACGGCCCAAGGATCTGGACCCTTTAAACCTTTGTTAGGTGTATTTTCACTAAGGGCCTGTTTGTTTCAGCGAATTCGCTGGAAGTGCGTATTCCCCTGGCATTTATTACTTCTCAGGGAACTGCAGTGAAGCGCTGCACGTTTTCCAATAGCGATGGGACGGCTTACTTTTTCCAACGTAAAAATGAAAAATATTTGTGGGTCTCACCATGATGCATATCATATATCTGCACCGTTCACCCATTATGTCATATGAATTTATGATATATGCTAAAAAATGAGGCTTATCTAAAGCTCAAGTGGGCCACACCATAGAAAAATGTGAATTAAATACTTACCGTTAAAAACTTCTTGGGCTATTATTTCTTTTGGTTTGGACCAATTGAGTGTTGGATGTAACTCATTTTTCTTCTCATGTCTCAAAATGTTGTGATAAAATGGATGGACGGAACAGATATATCATATACATCAAGATGAGGTCCTAAAATGACTACCCAAACTTTTGAACCGGTTTTCAAGAAATAAAATTCCTCACCAATATCCAAACAGGTGAAACGGTAATAATCGCCCATTTGCAGGGGATTTACCATTTCCCAGTGAAACAGTGAAAATCAAACAGGCCCTAAGGGAGTTATCTGTGCAGATGAGCATGTGTTGGTCATTCTCACTTCCACATTTTTGTGTGAATCCACACCATCTACAATTTTGCATTTGCTCCACGTTCTCTTTCCTCTCTCATATGTACATGGTTGCTTGGTATGCTCTTTCCATATGATGGGGCGCCTAGAGACTAAACCCTTTGTTAGATTTTTTCACCAAGGGAAGTTTCAAGTTCCGTGTGGATGAGCATGTGTTGGTTCACTCTCACTCCCACACATGTTTCTGTGAATCCATACCATCTACTATTTTGCCTTTGCTCCACGTTCTCTTTCCTCTCTCATATGTACATGGTTGCTTGGTCTGCTCTTTCCATGACATGGCTTTTGTGTTTCCATTGAATTCATTCCAGTGCACAATTTGGGTAATAAATGACACTGCTGCCATTGCTTCGCATCTGTTTTCTGAAACAGTCTGTATTTATCCCAACAGGGTTCTTGTAACAAACGGAATCTTTCTTTTTCTTCTTCTTTTTCTTTCTATTTTTCTGTTCATATTCTTCGCCAGTGATGGCATTATCGTATCCCGTCAATTTCAGAGGATCTATAGCTCATCAAGCCTCCCTATGAATTTGCAGATTCAAGATTCCAGGGTGGAGACAATCAGATGCAGAAAAAAGAAAATGGATTGGGAAGCAGGATTGATGCAAATGGTTCTCTCTCTTCCGAGTCCAGGTAACCTTTTGAGCACCCTCTCTAGAAGGCCTCTGCATGAAGTCACTTCTGCCAACTTGATATTTTTGAATAACTGAAGCCGTGATCAAGTGGTCTCGAAACTTGGTCTCATCAGGTGGGGTACACATGGGTGGAAACAATGGATGGTTTTAAAAGGACTGCAACAGTCCATATACATTGTACATGCGGCTCATCTATACAAATAATTAAGCTGGTCTAGTCATTAGGTGGGGTGCGCACGAAAAAATTGATGGTTTAGGGTCTGTTTGAGTAGGGGATCTAGCATAATTCAGTGATCCTGATTTTGGCGAGTCCTATGCCCTCCATGTCAGATTTACCATGCTAAATGGCACTTTCCTCTTCATAAATGCAGTGGTGTTTTAAAGTTTTTTTTTTTTTTTTTTTCCCTAAAACTTTGGTAATTGCATTTATGCAGAGAAAAGCACCACTTTAATGCGGCGAGACAGGGAGGGCGTGGGGCCTACCAAAATCAGGATAAATGGGATCCCCTCCCTAGACAGACCCAGAAATTTCCCTGTGAATGTTGCCCATTGAGGAATGATAAGTGTTCTGTTAAAGTGCCTCGATATACATTGATACACCATCTTCTTAAGGCTCGAACTTTTAGAGCAAGTGGTGATTTTACACTTTCTTTTGGGCCGGGTCATCTACATGGTGGTGCTTACCTGTGAGCATTTGTCTTGTTCAGTTTGTCTTCAGGATTGAAGAATGAAGATCCAGGTCTGAGGCCGTCTAACAAGACAGGCTCGAATTCAATCAGCCCAAGTGATGGCAAATTGGCAACTGGTGACCCAATGGAAACTTGTGAGCTTTTGAGCGAGGCATCTGTGGACATCCCGGAGACGGATGAAACGAATCATGTTGCGGATGGATTGCAAGATGTCGCTAGTGGAGAGCCTGATGAGCAGCTTGGGATCCAACCTCAACAGACACTGAGTGCCGTGAAGCGGGGAAAGAAGGCAGGAGGGTATTACAGGAGAGTTCGCGGAAGGGGCAAGTGATGGGTCTTTTATAGCTTGTGTTGTACTGATTATTGTACACTACTTAGGAGGAGCAAAATTCTCAGTCAGGTCTTTTTGAAGTTACAGTTGTTTTTTTCCCCTCCTCTCCTGACTTAATCGGGCAAAATATTTAAGTGAGTTCCACATTGGCAAGTGATGTACCATTTCAAGATCTATTGATCTTTCACAAGATTGGGGATTTTTCGTGGCTTAAGAGTTCTCAAAAACATTCAGTGGTTTTTTTTTTTTTTCTGTAAAATTCAGTTCAGGTTGATATTGGACTTCTGAGAATATGTTCTGCATGCCGTGCACCGGTGATCCAGTATCCAAGAAAACTCAGCTGATGCAATAGCTCGATTTATCCAGAAGTACAATCGAATGCTTTTATTGATTCTGTGTATGTATTAGGTTCTGAGGTAATTGACGCAAATGGTGTTTGTGCAGTGCCAGTTGGGAAGCGTGGAGAGGTCTTCTGCATACAGGGGAATGTGAAAAATCCATTTTAAGGGCCTTTGGTTTTTAAATTACTATGGTAATTCATTGTAAACAATAAATTACTATGGTAATTCATTGTAAACAAATAATAATTATGTACCATTGAAATTATGGCACCCATCCTTCGGTCGACGTTGATAGCTACCCTGTATGGACGTTTCCGACTCTAAAACTGAGGCAGAAAAAACTTTCCCTATGCAAAAACTGTGGGGCCCACCATGATGTATGTCTGTTTTGCCTGCTTATTTTAAGGTACGAGCCTAAAAATAGACTGATACAAAGCTCAAGTGCACTACACCACAGGAACCATTGGGGATTGAATGCGAAAACTTCTCGAGCTCACAAGAAATTTGGATCAAGCTGATATTTGTGTTTTACCTTTATCTATGTCTGTATGACCTTATGAACAGGTTGGATGAGAGTTTTACCTTTATCTATGTCTGTATGACATTATGAACAGGTTGGATGAGAAATAAACATCACCGTGGGTTCTACAAAGGTTTCAGCTTTCAACAGTAGATGTCAGAAGGACCATTGTTTCCTGTGGTGTGGTCCACCTGACCTTTGGATCTGCCTCATTTTTTGGTTGATGCCCTAAAATAAGCTGGTAAAATGTATGGCCGGCTTCAATAAAGACACCATCATGGTGGAATCCTCAGTTTTTTCACAGTACATAAGAATGCCAAATAAGACATCATCATGGTGGAATCCTCAGTTTTTACACAGTACATAAGAATGCCAAATTCATTGCATGCGATCACGAAATCGAGGTGAACTTATTCCTTTATTTCCCTCTATTTCAAACACTTGTTAATAGTCGTTATTAAGATTTTGCACCTGTTTACCTCTATTTACCAAAAAATCAAACACTCTCTAAAATAGTCCTGAAATGGCAAATGGCCCACTTTGTTTTAACAGATCACAATGGCTATTTTCAGCTAGTGAGGAGTTTGCTCAATCAAAAATTCAAAAGCTCCCAAACGGTCCTATAGCCAAAGACAGGCCAGCTCAATTCAAATCTAGAAACACACCCAAACACAACCTTAGCCGACTCAGGCTCTTGCATTGAGGCCTTCGGTCCATGGATAGCCGACTCCGACTCGGTCTCAGTTGAATCCGATCTCGCTCGGCACCACCAGTAACCCCAGATGCAGCCGACTCCCGAATCGACTCATGTCGGGCCTTGATAAAAGCTAGTAAGTATTAACTAGTGCTTACAGTCCTTATATCTACCACCTGACTTGTATGTATGCATGCATGCATGCAAGTACGTATATCCGTACATGTAGAAATACGTCTAAATCCGTATTTTAGAGAGTAATTGCAGAGAGTGAATGAAAGCTATAGTTTGTATGTTGATGATGTTTGGATTTTTAGTGGATTTGGTGCCAAACAAAATCATGAATGTTGCAGTTTAAAGTGTTTGATGAATATACGTGTTTGTACTTTTTCTTAAATGGCATTCATGTCCTGAGAGTACACTCTCGCATAGGGTTCTTGATCTGTGTGCCCTCGATCTCTATCTATGCATGATCTGAAGCGTACATCCAGTGGGTCGCACTTTCAAGCATGTTGTGGGCCAGAAATGGAGGGGATGGACATGCATGTTGCGGAGAATTCTGATAAATACGCTCTCATCCGTTGGTTTGTTTTAGTATGGGATAATCAAACACGCTAACGTGCTAGATTCTATTGCATATGGGATTTTATTTTTATGATATTTAAGATGTAAACCCTTTTGTTTGCGAGTACATGAGTTGTCTCGTACTCGCGTGCAGGCATGCCGTGAACAGGGCTAGACTCTTTTAAATGGTGGTAGCTCATCTCCTCCATATGGTTCTAATATACATAAAACAGCTATGAAGTCCATTGAAATTGTGGGTCCAATCATAAATGGAGAATATGTTTAAAATCATACTTATCAAGCAATCCTAACCATTCATTTTAGTGGCTATCAATTGGATGGTTGAATGTACTATTATGCGTGGTTCAAATTCAAGGAAAAAATAAATCAAAATGGTAATATTATCTCTGCGTAGTTTTGGGTCACGTTCCATCCACAGGTTAGCGGTCGGTTTGGACGGTCAGGATTACCATGGAACTATTAAATGCGTACAGTTGAAAAGTCACCGATATATATTAAACGGTGGTAAACTAACTATACAGGCATCGCGTGCACCTCATTCTGCACTAGTATATATAAAAAGGAGAGTTCGCATGATGAAAATAGGATTGAATTCAATGTCTAAATGACAAAAAGGAGGTGGTTACAACATGATTTGGAATGAGTGGTGTTAGTAAGTGCCAGTCTGCGAGAAGCCCAGTACTAGGGCCCACCTGTGCAAGATCCAGGCCATTGAACGTGTTGTCCCACTTGCAATGTACAATGGTCCCCGTTTTTATGCCAAGGAATGGTCACCGTGGGGCTCATCGGATGAACGGCGCAGATCTCTCGCACATGTATACCTCGTTACACATGTAGGGCACGTATGGGCAGTAGTAATTGGTATCTGTTCCGAATTTCTGATCAATCAAGGGTAGTGATCACATTCCTTTGAACTTTCCCATACGTTGGATCTTCTGTGGGGTCCACTGTAATGTGTTGGATTTAAACTGTCATCTGGTGGCCCACCTCCTGTTGGAAGCGGACTACCTGTGCTCCCTGTTGTCGGAAGCTGTGTGGGGCCCACGGAGATTACCCTGACAAATCCACCCCGTCCATCAGTTTTGCAAGGCTACAATAGGATAGGATTATAAAAATCAGGAAGATCCAAAACTAATGTGGGCGACGCCAAGCGAGAGAGTGGGAATGAAAATGTCCACCGTTGAAATCTTCCTAGAGCTGATCATGATGTTTATATGCCAACAAACCGTTCATAGCATTATTACCACTCAGATAAACTGTAGGCACAGATATCATCCTGACACAACTTCCGTGGCCCCCACAAGTTTTCCAATGGTGGCTGTTCAATCCTTGCTGTTTCGTGTGGTATCGCCCACATGAGTTTTTGATCTGCCTGATTTTTAGACTCCTGTCCCATTGTAGTCTTGCAAAACGGATGGACGGAGTGGATTCGTCATGGGCATCTCTATGGGCCCCACACAGCTTCCGACAACAGGGGCCATTGAGATATTAATCCGCTTCCCCTCCTGTTCACCACCATATATCCCAGAGATCAGGCCGACCCAAAACTCAGGTTGGCCGCACCACAGGGAACGGTGTACAATCACTCCTAAAACCTCTAAATTTAGGTGGTGTGGCCCACCTCAGTTCTGGTATTGCATGGTTTCTGGACGTCCCTTCATTTCGGTATAACGATGGTGTATGAACAGAAAGTTGGGCCCCATGCACAATCTGAAAATCTCCACGGTGGCCATCCCCTCTGCATTGCTGTCCATTGCTCCCTTTGGTGTGGCTCACCTGAGTTATGGATCAAGCCTTTTTGGGCTCTACGCATAAAACGTAGTGGCCCATCTGATGGATGGATGGCTTGGATGGGCATAGACACATCACGGTGGGCCCCACACAGCTCGAACGTATGGTTTCTCACATGAGTCGGAAGCGTATGGAGCAATTCCCATCAATCAACTGTACATCGTGCATGCAAAAATATCATTGCGCCCTGATAATCTCAACCAATAATTTTGATCCCTTTCATGATTGGCCTGATTCTTTTGACTTCCTTTTTTCTAATTCCCAATTAAAAAACCAGAAAAGAAAAGATTGCTAACGTAATTTAAATAATATCAGGAGTTCAATCAAAGAAAAGTGGGGTGCAATCACAGATATTTGAGTTGCCTTATCATTTCCATGATTCCCTCCAAAAAAAAAAAAATCAAAATGGCAAAAAATTCAAAATGGCTTCTGTCATCTTTTATATATATATATATATATATATATATATATATATATATATATATATATACACACACACACACACACACACACACACACGAGGTTGAGCTATGTGGGCCCCACCATGATCTGTATTAAACATCAACACCATGAATTTTATGGGTCCCCTTTAGATTATGGAATATCCCAAAAATCATCCATATACAGTACTCAGGTGGGCCGTTCCATCTAAAATCATGTGAAGACATGACTAAAACATATAAAAGCACTTGGTGTGGCCCAGATGAAATTTGTATGCGGCTGAAACTTAGTATGAATCTCATCCAAGTGGGGCACACACAATGGATGGGCTGAATTTGTGAAACAAATCTCGGTAGGCTCAACAAATGATTATGTGGTGTGGCCCACCCAAGTCATGGATTGAATTGATTTTTAAGCCCGAGGCCTACCATGGAATGGTGCATCTGACTGATGGGGTAGATGTTTGACACGCATCAAGGCGGGGCCCACACAGCTCGACCTCATGGGAAGCTCCCGTGAGGTCGACCGCATAGAACCATTTCCATATATATATAGAGAGAGAGAGCCACTGTGATCTATGTGGGACATCCACCCATGAATCTGATGCATCCTTCCATGATAGGTGATAAGGCCAATCAATGACTTAGGTGGGCCACACCACAAATAATAGGTGAGAGTAGATATTCACCCATTGAAACCTCCTTAATTATTTACAAGGCTCACTGAAATGTGTTTCAGAGATCCAGCCATATATAGTCCATGTCCCACTTGGATGAGGGGTCATGCTAAGTTTCAGCTGTATCAAAAACTCAGGTGGGCTCCACCAAGTGGTTTTTTGCCCAATTTTATATAGTTTTAGATGGTATGTCCCAGTTTCAAATATGGATAATATTTGGGATATCCCATAATCTAGACGGCGCCCACCAAATGCATGATAAGGATGGCCGAAAAAGATCATGGTGGGTTCCATATAGTTCAACACGATCAAAATTCTCACTAGGTGGAACTCATACTACCATTTCTCATATATAAAAAATATATATATAGGGATTGACATGTGAAACCATGTTTCTCTTTTGTGCTTGTGTATTTGAAAATTCAATACCCCATGTTTGATGGCTTCACCCCGTAAGTGGACTTGATTGTTTAAAGAGAAACCATCTGGTGGTCCATGTGTATAGAAACCTTGCCATGCACAAAGTTGCATTTGGACTTGTTTTAATTCACATCACTTATTATTGGTCAGTTCATTACATCTGGTCTAATCTTCTTTCAGTATTGTGCAAAAACCACACCAATCAGATGGTTTAAAGCATTTCTTACAGGACCTATCTTCAGTGAACAATCTTGTCTGTTGATCTTTGCAAGCAAGTGGTTGGGTGGTTTGGATAATCTGATCAGTGTTATTTTTTCAAGGCTGCCTTGGAAGAGTGGACTGGAACTAATGGACGGTCCAGATAGGTGCTATGGATGTAAAGTAGTCCAAATGTAACTATGTGCATGGTACGATTATGAGACACTTAGCTCAAAGACTGTGGAATTGCTATTGGTACCCAATGGATTGATAAACACACCCATCCTTTCTTACTTTTGGTTACATAGGATCTTGATTCAGCCAGTTGGCTCGGTCTTAGTCATGAATAAGTCATAATACTACCATGGTCAGATTCAGGTGAGTCCCTGACTCGACTCAAGACAGGTTGGGATGAGTCCGACTGAAAAGAAAAAACAAAAAATTTACTATAAAATTCATGGGGAATCTATTTTTTACCAAGTAATGCCTCGATAATTAAAAATGATATGAAAGTGTTTTTTTGAGGGATGAAGTTATAAATATGTTATTATTTAATTCTTTTTTTTTTTTTCTTTTAAATATTTTGGTGGGTCAAGATTTGTGGGGCCTATATGGTATGTGTATGACATCCAATTCATCCAACATATATATCCTATTGTGGTGATAACACAAACAAAACATCAGGCTGGCAAGTGATGTAGAGCGAGTGGCGGACAGTTTCATGGCCAAGATGGATCAGAAACGGCCCGGTCGACGACAGAATTGATCCGGACAGTCAGACCTTAAATCGGGCGTATCTCACAATCCGAAATGAGTTATCGGGTGTAAAACATATGATTTTGGAGTAGAACGAGCTACTTTAGCCAACCAACCCTGCTATGCTGGGTTGCGCAATTCGAAATTGCGAAATACCCCTGGATCGACGGTCATTTCCTGTTTTAATTTCGTTTTTACTATAAATAGTAAGTTTTAGTTTGATTATAACTCTTTATCCGTCGGGCTTTAGGAGTTTCGCCCACGTGAAAAGAGCTTAGAATAATTAGGAGAACAGTTTGGTGAAGCCAAATAGGACACTTACTATTTTTGGCCGAAAACCTTGCTCACTAGTAGACATCACTACCATCTATAAATAGTAAGTTTATTGTTTATAGTAAGTTGCGGATTCTAGAGTTTTAGTTGTAGTTTGTTATAATTTCTTTCACATTACTTGGTACCCTATTTAAAGGGTTGTGAACTCGTTTTTATTAATCAATTAATCAATTTCGAATTTATTTGAATTTATTTATATTTTCTACTTTCTTTTCTTCTGGATTCGAGAAGTCTCTATGAAGAGTCCAGAGAAGCTCCGTGGATTTGGAGTAGTTATCCTTTTGAGGAAGACAGTGATCAACCTCATTATGTTCATCCCTACATCAGCAAGTCTAGACTTGTGGGGCCTATATGATACGTGTATAACATCCAACCCATCCAATGTATGATAGAGTAGGGATATTTCGAACGATGTATATTATTTTAAAGGGATTCTCCCACCTTATGATTGGGTTCGCCACATTTTTAGTTGCTCTAATAATGATGTTGGTGTGCATTTGTCCGACTAGTTGGATATGAGACATATATCACATAGGCCCGACAAATTCTTAATTCTCACTGTTGTAAAGAAAAGAAAATAAAGGACTATAGCAATGTAATTTCTGGTCATAAAAGGCAAAGATTGAGAAAATGCAAATCGTGGAGGAATTTTGTGGAAAAAAGAAGCAGCTGGGGATAAAAATTTGCATGTAATTGGATATGGAAGGGTTTTGAACAAAAAATAAAGCCAGTTAGGTAATTTAAATTAAGTGATGCTGCATGCTGAAGCTTGTGTCTCAAAAAATTGATAGGTAGGTATTAGCTATCATTCATCACATGCGGTCGATGATCCACACCATTCATCCTGCAGGATACTTCCTTGATTGGCTCATGACCAAACATTTCTTTGATTGGACTATGACTATCTTAACTTTGTGATAAGTAGGCCTTTTCTTATTGAATGTTAACCATTGCAAACTTGGACAAGCCCTAATGTAGGGGAATTTTCACACCGGATTCGAATGGGGTAGCATGTGGGATGTAGGGACACACTTGGAATGGGCTGCCTGTGTGAGGCGGGTGGCTCGTAAGAGGCGGGTCCCACCCATGTGAGGCGGTACCCACAACCTAAGTCCTAACCCAAGCGATGTGAGGCCTGGACTATGAGATAAAGGGATTAATTCGTCGTGCTCTAACCGTTCGATCATTTAGAGCAAGTGGTTAATTGTCCTACATCAAGCTTTTATTTATTACTCTAAAGATGCACTCACACCAGTAGAATTTCACTAGAATGGGTGGGTTTAACCTCTTATCGGAACAGTCTACCACCAACGACCCAAGTTTGAGCTGCCTGGTAAGTGGACCAACCATGGCACACGTCTACAGTGTACCCTACTTGATGAATCGCCTACATCTCTAACAATTGCTGTATACATGGAGCTCCAACACATACTGCAACTCTTGTATTTTAATGTTGATGTATGTATCCAATTAAAAGGACATCATCATCCAAATATAATTTTTTTTTTAAAAAAAAATCAAAGCCCATTGACTATTAAAGTAACCAAATGAACGGTTTAGATCTCATCCACGGATATCACTTGGTATAATTGAAACGAAGGCAAGACATCCATTACATCAGATACACATGAGACACCCTCTTTATGCATGGTCCATGATGCTGGCATCACATTCGAATAATGTATGTGATGAATTCTGTGGTATTCATACATGGAGAGTTATTTGATACTCTGGGAGAGTACAAGGCTTGATACTCATTCATTCAGAAATTGTACACGTGGCATGCATTAACTAAAATGAAACCTGCTAAATTGTGGAACTCACTGTGCTGAGTATGGTCCCAAATCAGATAGGTTGGACAATCCTAACCACTAATTAGTGGACGCTTTTTGTTTTGATTAAAATAAAAATAAAAATTAACTGTCCAAGAAATGTCCACCAATTCAATAGTCAGATAATCAAATAAGCATAATTTAGACAGATTAGTTAGAAACACTCTAATGCCACAAATGCAATTCAAAAGTAATTTCTAGGTGCCAGTGTATCATCAACCACAGTTCCTGCAGAGTATTAAAGTTCTTCTCTTCATGCAGAAAAGCAAATGAAAACCTTAGAACTAGTCCAAACATGCCCAAAATTCTAAAAACAAAAATATAAATATTATTATTATATTAGAAATAGTAGAATCTAAGAAAGGCCCAAAATTACAATATTACCCCGGATTCCTTACTGGGTCCTACATTTCAAAACATTCAAGAAAAACTCTCCCAAACACCTTCCTGAGTTTTTTTTATGTACATTGCAGACTTATATGCCAACTCCTATATACTTACTAGAAGAATCCCAAATCCCAACTCACATTGAAGAAGAAGAAGAAGAAGATGATGATGATGAAGATGAAGAAGTAGAAAATGAAATTTCCATTGACCCATTATAGATAAGCTCCTCAATCATCTCTTCAATGTACTCATCATCCTCCACATGCAACATCTCCTCTTCTGTCCCCAGCCCGTCGCTCTTTATCGTAGTCTTTGGTTCATGAATGGGCCCCATACAACACCTTTGTAACTTTGCCGTGAGCGCTGCAGACAAAATCTTCGAAGAATTTGACGTGTTGGGGTCGAATGGGAAGTTAGTCCGGGCGTGCGGCCCGCACATTAGCCGCGCCGCTTCGTCATAGGCTCTAGCTGCATCCTCGGCTGTCTCGAATGTTCCCAACCAAATTCTAGTCTTTCTATACCATGAAAAAAAGAAAAGAAGAATAGATTAGTTTAAGTAAATGAATGGAAGATCACTATGGAAAGCATCAGACATTAAGATGGACGGTTTCAGACAGTCGGGACCAAGTTATAGTCTTTCTACACCAAGAAATGACTGAAATCGGATTAGTTAAAGTAGAAAATACATCATTTCAGAATGAATTAGTCTTTATACACTAAGGACAATGGAAATTGAATTTGTTCAAGAATAGAACAGATTAAAAACAAATCACAAATTGGATTTTTTCTGCAACATGAAAGAATGAAATTTAGATTGATTTTAAGTACCAAGTGAATTGAAGACTGCGTTGTATAAATGTCAATTTCTGTAAATCCAAATCAAATTCTAGTCTTTCTACACTAAGAACAATGGAAATTGGGTTAATTTAAGTACAGAATAGAACAAAAACAGATCAAGAAAAAAATGGGGTTTTTCCTGCACAAACAAAAATTAGAATTTTGGATTGATTTTAAGTACAAAACCAATTGAAGACCACTACAAAAACATCGATTTTTGTATTTTCCAACCGAACTCTGATCTTTCTAAAACTAAGAACACTGGAAATTGGACGTTTAAGAACAGAACAGAACAAAAAACAGAATGGATTTTTTATACACCAAAAAACTGGAATTTGGATTTTTTTTAGTACACAACGAATTGAAGATTGCTACAGAAAGGTCAATTTTTGAAATTCATAACCAAATTCTAATCTTTGTACACTAAGAACAAGGGAAATTAGATTAGTTGAAGTACAGAACAGAACCAAAACTGATAAATTACAAAATGGATTTTTATTTTCTTTTCTCTTCAACAAGAAACGATGGAATTTGTATATGTTTTAAGAAAACAACAACAACAACAACAACAACAACAATAATAATAATTAAAGACCGATGCAGAAACTTCGGTTTTGAAATTCCTAACCAAATTCTAGTCTTTCTACACCAAGAAAAAAAATGGGTGGTTTGGATTAGTTTTAAGTTTGTAAGTTCGACAGAAAACCGCTGCGAAAACCATTGGATTTCTATGAAGATGGAGGGGAATTACAGTAATGGGTGGCGGATTTCGGAGACCCAAGAGCCCCAATGCCTCTGTCTGACTCCCCTGAATCTATGTGATCTTGCCATGGGCTGAGAAAGATCTGATCTTTTCTTCTCTGTTTTTGTTGGGATTGCAGGGTGGATTTTGAATGGAGTTTGGGGACATAGGCCCTTATGTAGTTGGAGTGGTCCTCTTTTATTTATTTATTTATTTATTATTATTATTTTTTAAAATACTGTCAGATAAATGGACCCTGTTTTTTCATTTAATTACAACTTAAACCCTGTGGTTTATGTTGATGTGCTTCCTATACAATGTTTGTATAATAGACTTATTCTTCAAACTAGGTCGGTGGGGCCAACAGTAATTTTTTTCATGAAATCCACTCCGTACATCATGTGGGCCACACCATTTTTTGGTTGGGTTCTGAAAATCAGGTCGATTGAAAAATCTGATGGGCCACACTCCAGTAAAATCATGCCTAAAATCTCTGAAATCCCTTCCCTATCCTTTCCCTATGGTGGGACCCAACTATGGTTTGGAACGGCCTGAGCTTTGGCATATGGGTTGAACTTTTAAACAACGGAGTGGATGTGGGTGGGACCCATGTCACGGTGGGCCCCGCACACGTGGCTGTAGAAGAAGCTTATTCTACAGTCGTTGTTGAGGAACCGCCATTATGGTTTGAACTTTTGAAGTTTAAACTCTCGTATTAGGCTCCCTGTGATGGTATACTAACTACCATTTTTTTTTAAAAAAAATGAGACTGATCCCCTGCAAGCAAGTGTACCACAACTTGTGGTACCGTACCATATTTCCCACCAGCAACCTGTAACATTTTAGGAAATCAGTACCATGAAAATGGTAGACCCATACATTAAGATCACCACTTATAAAAATCAAGCCATTCCACTCATTTCGTGGGCCACACTGTTGGAACAATTAAAAACAGGTAGTCTGACTGAACATAAATGCGTGGTCCATCTAGTGATCAGATCATCCTGATTTTGGAATATAGCCATATTAATGGTAGATATTACTGTATTCATGGTACTGATATTCTACACAAGTGACATCTTGGGGCGAAAGATGGTATTGTATGGTAGGTGGTCAGTTCTCTTGAATCCACTGCACGCAGGAAGCGAATTGCGTGCTGAGTAAGTCAGTGCCCTCAGTGGGGCCACCGTGGACGTATTTGTCTTATCCATGCCGTCCATCTGATTTTCCGGCTAATTTTAGGGCAAGAGCCCAAAATTAAAGCATGTCCAAGGCTCAGATGGACCACACCACAGGAATCAGTGGGGATAATGACGTCCATCGTTGAAACCTTCCTAGGGCCCACATGGATGAAGGGAAAACGCAAATATCTGCTTGATCCAAAATTTATGTGGCCCACAAGAAGTTTTCAACGGTAGGAATTCAATTCACACTTTTTCCTTGTGGTGTGGTGCACTTGAGCTTTGAATATGCTTCAATATCGTGCTCATACCCTAAATGGAGCTGATAAAACGGATGGACGGCGTGGAAGACACATACATCACGGTGGGCCCCACAGAGTTTTCTCACTAGGCAATCGGCTTCCCTGTATCATGGCCTAGTTGTAAGGCAATCCAGACCGTCCAAGTCCCTGGAGTGATTGTGGATGGAGCGTAACCCAAAATTCACACCGGGCTGATGATAGCAACTACATGATTTTGTCTGTTGATTTTGGACCACTCTATTTTAATTTTAACCATTCATCTGATAATTTTTATCTATGCTACGTCCACAATGTGGCCCACAGCTTGCACGGTCTGGATAGCCATACGCGTGTGCCGCATATGAGGAGGATATACAGTTGAGATCCAAATCATTCACCTTGGTGGCCTAGTATGGATGGGCCATCGCCCAAAAATAGCAATCATTTTCTTTGTTTTTTTTTTTTTTTTATCTTAAATTTTTTTTTTTTTTTTTTTTTTTTTTTTTTTTTTTAAATTTTTTCGAAAAAAAAAAAGGCCAATTGATCTTAAAAAAAAAAAAAAAAAAAAAAACAACTCTTATAAACCATCTATTTCCTTTCACTCCAATTGATGGTTAGGATTGTCTGGTCAGTGAGAATTTTGGGCCATGTCCCATCCAAAAAGGGGCCGGTTGGATGATCTGTTTGAATCTTCTGCATAGGTACCAAGTTCATGAAAATACAGTCATTGAATGTTGGCACCATTCAATAGTCAAGTAGCGCATGCACCAAATACTGGATGTAGGTATGGTTGGCATTATATTATTGCTTTTCAATCTGAATGTGTGGTCACAAGTGTTATTAATGACCTAAATTCATTCAAATGTGTATAATTAATATAATTGTTAAACCATCAATTGTTATAATGATCAAACGATTTTGATGGGGATGATTAGTTCTTCATAATGAGATCTTTTTGTCATGAGATAAAGACTTTTCTTTCAATGGTGAGAGCGTATCATATTTCTCAATGAATTAATAATGGACAAACAATATTAAAAATAAGGTTAGTCACCGATTTCATTAATTTGCATATAAGAATCGTACAACTAGTGGAACAGAAAAATAACTAAGTAGAGACGGTCGTGATGTGAACTCAGTATAATGTGATGGGTTACCCGTCAAATAAGAACTCATTGATCAAGATCAGACAACTGCAGTTGTGGATTTTTTTAACCTATTAATATGGCGTACCACGACTATTGTATTAAAAAGTAGCGAATTTAAACTAAAGATTTCGAACTCATTGTAACATAATTGTACGGAAGCAAAATATTTAAGCTAAGAAACTAAACTAAGGATAAGCAACATTGCGATGTAGAGAGATTGATTGTGTGTGATGAGGGCTTGAAGCTATTTGTTAAGTGCTACGCTGCTTTTATAGACTTTGAGAGGCAGTATCCACATTATAATTTTGGTGTAAATTTTTTAGTATGCATCGGCGGTGTCCTAACGAGATTTGAATTTGTTACTCTATGATATCATTGTGATCTGATTTGCTTATAATTCTGAATGATTTTATATTAATCACTCTATTCTTCTATTAACTTTGAGACATATCGATCGTCTTAGGAATTATTTTTATTTTTATTTTTTATTTTTTTTTGCGAATCTATTTCTGATTAGGGATGGTCGTGCTGTGTGTGAAGTGAATTGCGAGAAATCTGCTATTGGCATGTCTTTGAAAGCTTCTTGTGCATGAAAAGCTACATGCGTCGTGTGTGTGTCAGTCATGTGCCTTTGAAAGATATTTGCCTTTTCTGTCATAGACATATGTACACTTTTGGTGAACCATGTGTTGTAAAATATATTTTAAATTATATATATATATATATATATATATATATATATATATATATATATATATATATATAATGTTTGTTAAATAAACTTGATTTTTGGTGCTTTTGGGAATAGTCTGTTGGGAAAATGCGGAAGATGAGCCCTCAAGATCTGACGGTCTACACGATAATTGGGACCTTCACAAAGCTGGAGATTGATGCTCCAATGGCCCGTCTATCTACTACAGGAGCAGATTGAACTATTCACACCTCTGATCCTACGGTATATAGTGGCCCCGGATTGTGATCAATGGATCAGATTGTCCCAAGGACAAGCTAAGATGGACAGGGTGTGTTGCACACTATCTCTCTCCGTATACCCTCGGTGTTTCTTATGATCTTTACGAGAGAGGGCGTATTTCCTTTTATAGAAAAGGAAGGAGATGGGATGAGACCAGATTATCCGGTCTTTTCCCAACCTCCTATCCTAAATCAAATTCAAATATGAATTTGAAAATTACAACTGAATGGAAAGTACGCAGCGGAAAGAGTCAAACCAAATGGGACCCACCCACTAGTGATTGCTCACGAGTGGGCCCCACTGGCCTACGACCATCATCTCCCACTCAATCATATTGTGGGATAGGCACATAAATCTGTCCAACTAACTTGCCTTATAACAATCAAATACCAAACATCACGATCAAAAGAATCAGAGGCGTGGGACCAGCTGGATCACCATAATCTTCTCACAGGTGCTTAAGTACTAAGTGACCACCTAACTAGTACTCAATAACCCAAGCTTTGTAATGCCTGTCCTAGTCCGCATGACCACACCGGATGGAGTTAACTCCCGATCTGGAGTACTCGGCCAACATACGCACTTATCCAACTTATCGAGTTATTCTGAAAACTTGATTTTTCACAAACTTCGACTAAAATCAATTCAAAGCAATACTTATATATATATGCTTTTTAAGAAAATTATTGTTTGCAAAAAAGTCTAATAAAAACAACTCGATACTGCCGGCGGATAAGTCTTCAAGTGCGTATTAATAGTTCTAGAAACTTGGTGTAGCTGTCACGGGATCTTCCCCACGCAGATGTGTAATTTGGAATTAATCAAGCCGCTTTCCTAGCGTAACCGAGTCTGGCCAATCAAGGACCTTTCGTCATTGTACACTAAAGTAGCGACACTCAATCTCATCCTCATATACACAAGAGGAGGGTAGCTAAGGACACAAAGAGTCACCTACGGGACTGGCTACTCGCACGTTGCAATGATTAGATCGAATCAAAGCAATCTGTAGGTTAAGGGTCCCAGCATGTGGCTACAATCCACATCGTAAAGTAGACAATACTAGGTGTATGTCGGGTCTACAATACGCAGGTTATTCTACATGAGGTACGACTCATCTCATAACCCCATAACCTGGCTTTAATTTCAGGCCATAACATTGATCGCATGTAAAGGAATGGTGCGATTATGTTATTCGACTTTATCAGTCTCATCTACAAATCTTTATAGGATTGTAGGCGGATACGACTCACTCATATCCTCATCCTTTATTATTCACAATAAAGGGAAGTTCATACCTCAATGTATAAACATGACCCCAAATGTACCTCTCTTGTACATTCAAGGTTGGTCAACCCGTGCGAGTGGGTGACTGGCCTGCCGACAAAAATAGAAATCCTACATGATCTCAAGGTAAATGCTGATGATCTTCATACCTAGTTATATTAGTGTTCAATACTGAATAAATGGAATGTATTATTCATGAAAGATCAAAGGTATTACATGAAAGATCAAAGGTATTACAAAACAAGTATATTAGTCAAACTCTCCTCAATCCCATCTGCCTGACGTGAACCTGAAATAGATCTCTAGCTATAGGTTTCGTCATGGGATCAGCCATCATCTCCTTGGTAGGAATGTAGCTGAGGGCGACCTTCTTGTCTCTTACTTGATCACGGACGTAATGATACTTGATCTCAATGTGCTTTGATTTCTGGTGGTGTTTAGGGTCCTTCGCCAAGTCAATAGCAGAAGTATTGTCTATCTTCAGCGATATTGGCTGACGAACACTCGGTACAATACCCAGACTCAATAGAAATCTGCGAACCCATACACACTCCTGAACTGCAGCACAACATGCAATGTACTCGGCCTCCATAGATGAAAGAGCTGTGGATGTCTGTTTCTTACTCGACCAAGAAATAGCTCCTCCTCCGAGTAAGAAAACATACCCTGAAGTAGACTTTCCCTCGTCGGCGTCATTACCCCAAGCAGCATCAGAATATCCTTTGAGCTGGAGGCTTGTGCCTTCATAACACAACATTAGGTCTTTTGTTCCTCTGAGATAGCGGAATATACGTTTGACGGCTTGCCAATGAGACTGTCCCGGGTTACTCTGATAACGGCTGACTATGCCAACTGCATAGCTAATATCCGGTCTGGTGCAAAGCATAGCATACATTAAGCTCCCTACTGCGCTTGCATAAGGTACTGAGGACATAGTCAATTTCTCGGCTTCAGTCTGGGGACACGATTTCCTGTCTAACTTGGTAGCTTTATCCATAGGGGTTTCAACAGCTTTTGAATTTTCCATCCTGAACCGCTCTAAGATCTTTTGTATATAGGTTGCTTGAGACAAGCCTAAAAATTTCTTAGGGCGATCCCTGATGATTTTTACCCCAAGGATAAAATTGGCTTCACCGAGGTCTTTCATCTCAAAGTTCAAGAATAGCCAATCTTTAGTCAATGTCAACAATTGAATGTCATTACCAGCTAACAGGATATCGTCTACATATAGAGATAGTATCAGAAAAGATCTTCCAGACCGTTTCATGTATACACAATGATCTTCTTCACTCATTATGAATCCAAAAGTGGTGATGGCCAAGTGGAACCTCATGTACCACTGTCTTGAAGATTGCTTCAGCCCATAGATAGATTTCAACAATTTGCAGACTTTCTTTGGATACTTTTTGTCCACATAACCCATGGGCTGTTGCATGTATATCTCTTCATCCAAGTCACCATTTAAGAATGCGGTCTTTACATCCATCTGATATAACTCTAAGTCTAAACTTGCGACAATGGACAAGATCATGCGGATTGAGGAGAACTTTGCAACAGGTGAAAAAGTCTCCTCGTAGTCAATGCCTTCTTGTTGTGTAAAACCTTTAGCAACTAATCGTGCTTTATACTTGTCCACTGTACCATCTGCCTTTCTTTTGATCTTTAGTACCCATTTGTTACCTATCGCTTTGCGATTGGGAGGCAGATCAACAAGTTCCCAGACTTTATTCTTCTCCATGGAAGCGATCTCTTCGTCCATAGCATTTACCCAATCGGCCGAGTTAGAAGATAATAATGCATCCTGATATGAATCAGGTTCATCATCATCAACTGCAACGCAAGAGAATGTTTGCCCTTCAATATCGAAATATCTTCGGGGAATCAATCCTCTTTCGCTTCGACGTAACTCAGGAGCCTGCTGAGATGTCCTCCCACTGTCCTGATGAACTATAGGAGTATCATCGTCTTGTGAAGCAGAATTCCCACTCTCCTGAGATACATCGGGTATTTCAAAAAGTTGGATTGGAACCTTTTGCTTAATTCGGCTTGGGTATCTATCTTCAACGAAGGTCACGTCTCGGGATTCTATCTCAATCCATCGTCCATGGTCCTCATAAACTAGAACGTATCCCTTTGAATGCATAGGGTACCTAATGAACACGCATTCAATGGTTTTACTATCAAGTTTACCTCTATGCGGAGTAGGTAGCAAAACATATCCCAAAGATCCCCAAGGGCGTAGGTTGGCTAGAGAAGGAGTTCTCCCAGACCACATCTCATATGGAGTCTTAGGAATAGATTTGGATGGGACTCTATTTAAGACGTAGACGGCTGTTAACAGTGCGTCTCCCCAGAATGTGGTAGAGAGATTGGCTTGAGCCATCATCGATCTAACCATGTCCAATAATGTCCTATTCCTTCTCTCTGCAACACCATTTTGTTGTGGTGTGTAAGCTATCGTGTACTGCCGAACAATGCCAACATTTTCGCAATATGATTTAAACGTTTCAGACGTATACTCGCCACCTCTATCAGATCGAAGGATTTTAATCTTTTTCTCAAGTTGATTTTCCACCTCAGCTTTATATTTAAGAAAACAATCAAAAGCCTCAGATTTGTGTGAGATGAGATACACATATCCATAACGCGAGTAATCGTCAATGAAAGTGACAAAGTATTGACATCCGTTTCTGGCATGTACATTAAAGGGTCCACAGATATCTGTATGGATTATCTCTAGTGTGCCCTTTGACCTAGCCGCTTTGGGAAATGGTTTCTTCGAAGTCTTCCCGTACACACAATGTTCACAAAATGGCAGATCAACTTTGGATAAGGAGTCTAATAGACCAGAACGTACTAGTCTTGTCATACGATCCTTTCCGATGTGACTTAACCTCGCGTGCCATTTTTGAGATTCAGATACTACAGTTTCATTCGACATAGCAGACAAAGCAAGAGGTGCATTATCACATTCTACGTCTAGAATAAATAAATCTGAAATTAAATTACCCCATGCAAAGATGAGGTTATTCTGTCTCAAAGAAACTCTTGTCCCGGAAAATCGAATATCAAAACCATCAGCTAATAACCTAGAAACAGAAATTAAATTCCGACGCATCCCCGGTGCATATAGAATATCACGGAGTATTATTGTTCGCCCTATGCGCGTACGAAGATGGAAAACGCCAATCCCTTGTACGTCTTCAACAGCGTTATTGCCCATGTACAGCTTGTAACTCCCCTTGGCTACATGCCGGAATTCCTCAAGTCCTCGACGACTACTTGTCACGTGCTTTGTTGCGCCTGAATCCAAAATCCACTCGTTAGATATAGTATCAACGGAAAGGATTTCAGAACAAACGCCTACAAACAAAGTATTTAGTGACTGAGAAATTACCGTCTTTTTATGGGCGCACTGTCGAGCATAATGACCGGAATTTTCACAGACAAAGCAGACTACATTTGTCTTTTTCTGCTTTTTCTTTCCGTTCCCCTTCTTAAGATTTGGAGCAGGTGTTGTGGTCTTCTGTTCTTGGTTATTCTTTTTCGCCTTCTTGCGAGCTTTGGACCGTTTATTGTTAGCTTTCCGCTTATGGGTCTCTGCTACAAAGGCCTTAGCCGAACCTGACTGAATAGCATTCATTTCAACCTCACGTACCAAGTGGCTACAAAAGTCTCTGAACGTTGTGATTGAATCAGTATGGTTCAGAATTCTTTTGATTTGGGCCCAAGATTCAGGCAAGGAACGGTGCATGGCAATAATCTTCTGATTTTCAGTCAATTTACACCCAACATTCCTAAGGGCACCTATCATTTGCTCCATCTTACGAATATGATCTTTGATGGGGCAGCCGACAGACATCCTATACTCTTGGAATTCTAATTCCATTGCCCTAACTCTCGCATCTGACTTTTGCGCATAGGCATCTGTCAGTGCTTCCCAGATTCCCTTAGCGGTTTCATACACTTCATACGTAGGTATGAGTTCTTTGTGCATGGTGCTAAGAAGGACATTTCGGGCTGAACGATTTTGTTTTCGCCACTTATTGTAGCGAGTCATCGCAACCCTATGTTCTTGTAAATTTCCATTTTCAGCCAAGATGGGTTCCTCTTGAGCTCCATCCAGTGTGTGCGATATGTCGTCCTCGTCCAGAAGGCATCGCACCGCGCGGGACCAGTCTTCGTAGTTGTTGCCGTCGAAATGTTGTCCTTTCAGTTGTTCAGCGATCAACGCTTTGGTAGCCATCTCTACATTGCATGAGTATCACTACTTAGCTAAGATCTAAGGTATTGACACTAATCATCAGCATTTCTACGTGTTACACAAATTTTAATAATATAAAAGTAGTCAACACATCTTAACGAGATCTGAAAGTCCACATACCCAAATGGGCGGTGTAGAACAATCAAGTTCTCAAATTAAGATGAAATTGGTACTTTTATAAAACTATAATTGCATAACATGCAACCTTCCATTATTTGGTTGCATACATCATTTGGTGGAAGACATTTAACTCCCACTCAGGTTATGCACAACCTTTAGCTTTAGGGAGGATTCTAGCACTAAGTTTTTCTTTATGTTCAAATGAAAAATAAGGAAGGCTTAGATCTAAACACATCAAGCCTAATTATTTCACACATATAAACATCATCAGAAAGAAAGAAAAATAAAGTGCCAATTTATCAGGAGAGTCGTATCTTCATCTGTGATCATGACCATGAGAAATGGATCCGATCATTACCGGTAATGTTCAATATTGATAATTGATCCTATCATCAACATTGATCATCATGGTTGATGATCGTTTCAATCACTAATGAGTTATAGATCAACGGTGAAGAAGTTATAGTAAAGGAAACATGAATTCAACAAATATTTGCATTTATCTTTCAACAGATCTACTTATGTGGAATTAGTAAAACTAAAACATAGTAGCTGCACGTGTACATCAGCCAACACATGTACAGTAACACCACAACACATGTACAGTAATACCACACACGTGTACAGTAGAAACAGTAAACGTGTTGCTTTAACTGTACACGTTTTTACTGTATACATCATACATCTGCCAACATTGCACAATAGTTTTAAGATCTAATTCATCCATCAAAACAGTAAAAACTATATATATGTGCTAGCCCAAGAATCAGATAGATCCATTTCTCTAACCGTTAGCATTGTCAGGTGGATGAGACTATAAACACCACGTTGTGTGTACATCACGCTGCCAGAGAATCAGATAACTCTCCATAAGAGAGCGTAAGATCAGATTGCAATGCTAACGGTCAGACTGCGTGCATAGCACGCTGAAAATCAATTCAGCGTGAGACTACAAAATATCACGCTGATCGTGAGATCAGACTGCGTGCACTTCACGCTGCCAGAGTCTCAATCCCATGGTGAAGATCCATGTTTTAAAAATCAAGCCCATCTATTCATTACATCTATTAGACGTAAATCAATTTTCAGTCCTTATATCTTGGTCGAATTTCTTTTTCTACATGTGTGGCCCACATCATTGTTATATCCGTGGGATTTTTGAGGTATGTCATCCCCATATTAGGGACCATCTGATGAACGGCTATCATCATTCACACATGTGACTTCAAGTTTATTAAATTCAAATGCATTAAACCGAGTTCGCCAAGAGGATGGACGGTTTGGATATCACTAATACCATGTGATCAGTCCTACATGAATGGTTGACGTCAAAAAATATATCCGGTGTTATGAAACGGCAGCTATATTTTAGAGGTGGAGTTCAATACAACTTGTATATTGTTGGTATGATGCATATCAACCAATCCTCCTCTCACGTACACGTAGCTATTTATTAGTAGTGTATTACAATATAACAAGTATTGCTTGTAGCTGATGTGATGCACATCAGCCTACACGTGTGTTTAGCCATATATAACACATGGGCCCACTTGTATATCAGCCAATTCACCTGTATATTAGCCAATTCACGTGTGTATAGCTGAGTGCGTGTACAGCTGCCAACACATGTCATCAAGCAATTACAGCTGCCAACACATGTACATCAACCAATTCAAGTGCTCATCAGCCAACATATAGATATGAAACAACACGTGTACAGATACATGTGTGTACAGCCAACATTTGTGATCATGGGGACTGATATGTGAACACGTGTACATGTGTAAACAAGGGTCTAATGTGTACATGTACACATCATTCAAGTACACGTGTTGTAGTTGAATACAACAACTTTTGTATAAACTGATGTGTGTTTCAATACAACATCCATATTAGTTGCATACGTTATTTAAACAACAGCTAGTTGTGTACGTCAGCCAGCACGTGTATATACGTGTACATGAGTACATCAACCAGCACGTGTGCACACGTGTACAACAGCTATATTATACACGTGCATCGATATTAATGGTGGGCCATTATACCAATCGTAAAAAAAAATATATAGGCCACCTACCTCTTTTAGATGATAGTATAAATCGGAGATCCGCCGTATATGAGCTTTGATACCACTGTTGGGAAAATGCGGAAGATGAGCCCTCAAGATCTGACGGTCTACACGATAATTGGGACCTTCACAAAGCTGGAGATTGATGCTCCAATGGCCCGTCTATCTACTACAGGAGCAGATTGAACTATTCACACCTCTGATCCTACGGTATATAGTGGCCCCGGATTGTGATCAATGGATCAGATTGTCCCAAGGACAAGCTAAGATGGACAGGGTGTGTTGCACACTATCTCTCTCCGTATACCCTCGGTGTTTCTTATGATCTTTACGAGAGAGGGCGTATTTCCTTTTATAGAAAAGGAAGGAGATGGGATGAGACCAGATTATCCGGTCTTTTCCCAACCTCCTATCCTAAATCAAATTCAAATATGAATTTGAAAATTACAACTGAATGGAAAGTACGCAGCGGAAAGAGTCAAACCAAATGGGACCCACCCACTAGTGATTGCTCACGAGTGGGCCCCACTGGCCTACGACCATCATAGTCCCGTATCAAAAAGGAGATAAGAAAATCTTATGTTTATAAGTAGGGTGTTAAGGAGTCCCGATCTCCTGCGCACCATGACGCACCATCCTTAAATACGAGCTTTCATGCCGTCCGTCAGATCCTCCTATCGGCTGGGATTCAAGCACCGTGAGAAGAGAGAGTCTCAAGCAAGGAGGACTCGCGCGGCATCTGACGGGGTTTCTAAAGTGACGTCTCTCTGTGTTGTGGGCCATGCCATGATGTATGGCTTTTTTATCTACACCGTCCATTGATTTGGAGAGATCATGTTAGGACATGATCCAAAAAATGAATCAGATCCAAAGCTTGAGAGGACCCACCACAAAAAACAGTGGGAAGAGTGACACCCACCATCAAAAAGTTCCAAGGGTCACGACAGTTTTACTTCAGGCAAATATTTTGTGTTTTAAATTTATCTTAGTAAGAATGACATTATGAACGGTATGGATGGGATATAAGCATTATGGTGGACCAGAGAAGTTTCAATGGTAAGAATTTACCTACACACGTTTTACTAACGTACAGCGTACTTAAGCTCTAGATTTATATAATTTTTTGGTCGTTGTCTAAAATGATCTCTCAAAACCAATGAACGTGGTGGATCTTACCTAAACATCACAGTGGACCCCACCTAGCTTACCATGTAAAGAAGCATATCCTATTTCTGGTAACTTGGCCAGACGGTCACCAAACAGAGAGGAACTGACGTGAAAGGTTGTCTTCTCCAGAAACGGATTGGCTATTCCGCTGATGGTCGGTGCTCTGTGGGCCACACCATGATGTATGTGTGTCATCCATGCCGTCCATCTATTTTTAAAGATTATTTTACGGTAAGAGACAAAAAATGAGTTATATCCAAATCTTAAGTGGACCACATTAAAGGAAACAATGTTGAATGAGCGTCAACCATTAAAAACCATTTTGGGGCCATAAAAGTTTTGGATCAAGTTGATTTTTGTTTTTTCCCCTTCATCTGGGCCTGTATGACCTAATAAACATATTGGATATCAAATAAACAGTACAGTGGGCCTTAGGAGGATTTTAATGGTGGATATCCAATCACTATTGTTTTCATGTGGTGCGGTCCACCTGAGATTTATATTCCTCTTATTTTCTGTATAAATACATAAAATAATCTTTTAAAATGGATGAACGGAATGGATGAAAAATATACATCATTGTAGGGCCCACAGAGCACCAACCACCAACCATGGGGCTAGTGTCAGGGGGAGTAGCCAATCCGTTTCCGTCTTCTCCAGAGCGAATTAGGTGAGGCCCCGCCCCCATACAACACGGTGCAATCCTGCGCTGGGAAAGTAGGTGGGGCCGACCTTCATGTTGTTCAGGAATCCACTCCGTCCATCCATTTTCTGAGATAATTTCACGAGATTAGACCAAAATTGAACACGATCAAAGACTCAAGTGGGCCGTACTAAAGGAAAAAATGTATTTAAGGAAATTCCTACCGTTGAAACCTACCTGGGTTCAACATCGATGTTTACATGCCATCCATACCGTTAATAACGTCATTCCTACTGGGATGAGCTGAAAACACAAATATTAGCATGATTCAAAACTTTTGTGGCCCCACGAATATTTCAACTGTGGATGTTCAATTATCACGTTTTCGGCCCATTTGAGCATTGTATACGGTTCATTTTTGGCCTCATGTCCTAAAATAAACTAACAAAACTGATGTACGGTGAGGATTTCTCACAAACATCACAGTGGCCCAACTGCGTTACCAGCGCAGGAACTTCCAAAGGTCGCCTTTCGCAGGAAATCCGCGCCCCTGACATGCTGGCTACTGAAGTAACGTCACCAACTTCTATGGGCCCACCATGTTGTATCTGTTGTATCAACACCGTCCATACATTTGGAGAGATCATTTTAGAGCATGGCCTAAAGAACGAGGCAGATCCAAGGCTGGGGTGGACCCCACCACAGAAAATAGTGATGAGAGTGATGCCCACCGTTGAAACCTTCTGAAGTTCCACCATGACGTTTATTTGAGATCCCACATGTTCATGTGTTAAAGCAGACATGAAAGAAGGAAAACGCAAATATTGGCCTGAACAAAAACCCCGTCAGATGTGCCTCGTCAAATGCCGCGCGAGTCCTCCTTGCTTGAGACTCTCCCTTCTCACGGTGCTTGAATCCCAGCCGATAGGAGGATCTGACGGACGGCATGGAAGCTCGTATTTAAGGATGGTGCGGCATGGTGCGCAGGAGACCGGGACTCGGGTGTTAAGTACCTTACTATTTGTTGGTGAAGTCGTAGAGTGTTGGGACTTGCGTGTTCCAGTGTGAAGGGCTCGAGCTTGGTACGAGGGCGTGGGCATGTAAGGTAGTATGGCTTTAAAGGCGCTAGTGGTGCACTTCACACGTTTGCATCGTGTCACAAATGGATCACTCCCTCGCTACATTACGCGAACCGGTGTGAGTTGCGGTGTGATAGTGTGGCTATGGGTCAGGTGGTTAGAGTGTTGTGGGTAAGAGGTCTTTGAAAGAGAATGTCCGCCTTATATAAGGACTGGAACTAGCCATTTAAGAGGTGGTGTAATTGCTCATGCAGTATTAAACCGGAACATGTAGAAACTACTGCATGTGGCTAGCCCAACAGTCATAAACGGCTAGCCACTGAGTATAAATGGCTAGCATGCAACTAGTTTTTCTCACATGCAAAATGGTCAAAAATTGTCAAATAATGGCTAGTTTCTCACCAACAATCAGAAATAGTCATATAGAGTTATGACCCTAGATCAAAACATCTAGTAATCATAGCTTACATAAACAGTTCGTGGTTCATTAGACAATCATAAACCATTTGAACCACTACCTCATAAGACACAACAAGAAAAGTTCAAGTGATCTCTTATCAAGTCAGCAAAGTTCGAAATGAACCTTAGTCAACAAGTCCTCAAGAAATAGACTAATATAGTAGTTGGTCTAAGTCAGTTACTTCCTTTATAATATTCTCTCTAATATGAGATTTTTCTTTATATTTTTTATCTGCCAGCAAACTTTGTACACAGTTTCATTAGTAGTTTTTTCGTGCTTACTGAACGTAGAACCACATATAGGCTCATTGTATCCTAGAAACTATTTGCCCTATACAGTCTCAATTATCTTGAAAATGGGCAAATAACGCTTTAAGGACAACGTGATCATACATGCTTTAGTCTGCCCTTAATATTTTCGGTTTCTTTATTATTTTACATAACAAATCTGTAATTTGAGAATATCATGTTTCTAATACCATATGTCATTCATTGCTAAGTGCCTGTGCCTATTCTTTGATATGGGTACAATTTCCTTTGTCATTGGTGTATAAATGCCTACACAGGACAACTTCTTGTTAGACAATATAAATTATATAAGGTAGTGTTATGGACAGATGTCTTAAATCTGTCTGGTGGTCTGTCGATGATATCGACAAGATTTTAGATGATCTCGACAGATGTCTTAAATAGGGGTGCACACGGGTCGGTTCGGTCCGGTTCTAGGGTGAAACCGGAACTGAACTGTTCCTAACGGTTCTAGGATATTCAGAACTGGAACCGGACCGTTAACACCCTAGAACTGAACCGAAACCGAACCGTTAAAATAGGTTCGGTTCTGGATCGGTTCCACGGTTTTGGGCTTTTTATAATCCAGCCCAATTGCATGTTTTATTTTATTATCTAGCTCATGTCCATTCATGTTGTGATCCATTTGATGAATGGTTTAAATATTGTATAAGGTGTGCAAAAATACATTTATAGAAACAATCAAATCGTGCATTATAAACCATAAATCATGAGTCAAATATGGAAACAATCAAAGGGTTCCTGGTTCGGTTCCAAGTTCGGTTCCACGGTTCGGTTCTACGAATCGGATCCACGGTTCGGTTCTACAGATCAGTTCACAGTTCGGTTCAGTTCTACATACCCCTAAATCGAGAACCGAACCGATGTAATCGGTTCTTTGATTTTTGAAACCAGAACCGGAACCGGTGCACTCTAGAACCGGACCGTTTGGTTAGTTTCAGTCTGGTTCAACGGTTCTACCAGTTCAATGTGCACCCTTAGTCTTAAATCTGTCTGTTGGTCTGTCAATGATATCGACACGATCTCGATGCCATCGATAATTCACAGTATTTTTCACACCTGGTCGCTGGACAGTTTTGGTCCTATTTCGATATTATCGAAGGACCGTCGATGATATCGAAGCTGTCATCGAAAGACTTTCGATATCATCGAAGAGTTCCGCAGATGCGATTGCGGAAACGCAGATTTTGGGGATTTTGTTTTCTATTCTGAGTCTGCTTCTTTCTAAACTTATATAAAGGGGTGTATGCGAGATTGAGATGTATTCTAAGGCTTTCTAAAGGAGTTCCAAGGGTTCCTAAAAAGATTTTAGGGTTTCTAAAGGGTGTAGCAAGGGTGAGATTCGAGGTTGTTCGAATCGGGTAAGCTCTCTCTCTTTGTAATTTTTATTTTTATAGTGGAGATCTGTCGTTTTAGGCTTTCTAAAGGGTGTAGCAAGGGTGAGATTCGAGGTTGTTCGAATCGGGTAAGCTCTCTCTCTTTGTAATTTTTATTTTCATAGTGGAGATCTGTCGCTTTGTGCGTGATTTTCTCCCCTAAGGGTTTTCCACGTTAAATCTGTGTTCTCTTGTGTGTGCTTGGTGTCATTGGATTGCTATCCTAGATCTAGATCTGTGTGATTCCACAGGTCAAAATCCCCAACAAGTATGTTCTCTTGTGTGTGCTTAGTGTCATTGGATTGCTATCCTAGATCTAGATCTGTGTGATTCCGCAGGTCAAAATCTCCAACAAGTGGTATCAAAGCAATCGTTGGGGCACAGATCTGAATATGCAGGATTAGTAATAATGGCGAGCACCAGGTATGAGATTGAGAAGTACTCAGGAAAAAATAATTTTGAGTTATGGAAGATTAAGATGATGAGTTCCTTAATCAAGCAAGGCGAAGGCGGTGCTCTTGAGGAGTGAAAGTCTACTATGACTGATGATGATTGAAATACTCTTGATAAGAAGGCTTTATCGTCGATCCGTTTATGTCTCACGGATGAGGTTCTCTACAACGTCATGAGGGAGAAAACTACGGCTAAGTTATGAGCGAAGTTAGAAGATGTCTATGCAAAAAAATCCTCTGAAAATCACTTACACTTGAAGCGGCAGTGGTATAACTTCAAGATGGCAGAGGGTGGACATCTGGAGGCTCACATTAGCAACTTTAATAAATTAGTTTGCAAATTGTTGGATATGGAGAAAGTGATGAAAGATGAAGAACAAACATATATGTTGCTGAATTCTCTTCCGACGTCATATGAGTCATTCAAGGACATTATGTGCAGCACGAATAAAACCCTGAGTGTCGACACCGTTATCTTAGCCCTTCAAGGGAAGGCTATGAGAAAGCTAAACGGCGACATGAGGACATCTTCTGATGCACTATTTACAATGGGTAGAAATTCTGAACAAGGTACGGGTTCTTCAAGTTATAGATCCAAATCAAAGGGCAAGGACAAAAGAAAGGTAAAGTGCTGGAATTGTGGGAAGGAAGGACATGTGAAGAAGGATTGTGGAAATCCTAAATCGAAGAGAGAATATTCTGAGGCTTCGTACAGGGAGGCCAATGTTGCTACGTCAGATGGATCGAGTGGATGTGATGGTGATGTTTTGTCTGTGTCTACTATCAGGCGGTCATACAATGATCGTAAGGATGAGTGAATGCTAAACACAGGGGCATCTTTTCACATGACTCCTCATCGGAGTTGGTTCGCCAGCTATAGCGAGTGCGATGGTGGACATGTGTTTATGGGCAATGGCTTTGCTTGTAATGTTGTGGCTGTTGGTACGGTGCACATCAGGATGTTTGATGGGGTGGAACGTACCTTGACTGATGTCAGGCACGTTCCTGATTTAAAGCAAAATCTGATTTCTCTTGGTGTACTTGAGACAAAATGATGCAAGTATATAGGTATTGATAGTGCTCTTAAGGTATCTAAAGGGAGCACGAGTAATCACGAAAGCGTAATGACTCGGTAACATGTACAGGTTGAACAGGAGCACTTCAAAAGGTGAAGCTGTAGTGGATGTAGCAGATTCCACCTCTACACGTGTGTGACATGTTGGGCATGGCCACATGAGCGGGCAGGGCAGGAAGGCTGAGACGTGCGGACATGGATACAGAGCAGGTGGAGCAACTACCTGTAAGAAGAATCACACGGCATGATCGCAGGATATTGGCGAGGTACATGGACAACTTCAATATAGTAGAGGATTCATCTTCTATTCAGATGGCTCTAGGTGAGCCTGATATTGAGAAGTGGAATGTGACTATGGGCGATGTGATGGATTCGTTGTACCAGACCGACATATGGGAGCGGGTGGAGCTTCCAGTGGGCCAGAGAGCGGTTGGATGCAGGTGGATCTTCAGGAGGATACAACATAGATACATGGTGAAGTTGGTAGCGAAGGGTTATGCTCAGAGAGAAGGGATCGACTTTTCAGAGATATTCGCGCCGACGGTATAACATGTGTCTATTAGATCCGTGATTGGTGCTGGTTGACCAATGTGATCTTGAGCTGGAAAGATGGATGTGGAGTCTGTACTTCTGTAAGGGAAAGTGAAGAGCAAATCTACATGAAACAACCAGAGCAGTTCGAAGTGAAAGGGGTTGAGAAAAGACTTTGCAGGAGGTCGCGGTTCGACCTATCGCCTAGGCAGTGGTTTGATTCCTTCATGGTGAGTTAGGAATTGATGACATGTAGATCATCAATTATGACATGTCTGAAATCAATGTACTGAAGACTCGGTTAAGTGAGACATTTAGGATGAAGGATCGGGGGGCTGCAAAGATGGTTCTCGGCGTTGAGACTGAAAGAGGAGTAGGCTTTGGTAATGACAGGAGGAATACCTTATGTGTAGGTATTGATCAAGGATGTGATGGGCCAGGTAAAGCCGGAGAGTGTTCCCTACTCGTCTCTCCTCAAGTTTTCCTCAGGACATGTCTAAAAAACAGATGAGGAAAGACATGATGTCTCATGAGCCTTATTCGAATGTGGTTGACAGTATATGCCATGGTCTAGATTAGACCGGTTATTTCACATGCTATCAATGTTGTAAGCAAGTACCCCGACAAGCATATTGGGTAGCGGTGAGATGGTAAGAAGACTACGTCTTTCTTTTTTGAGAAGATAGGAACAAAGATGGTTGAGCACGTGGATTTTGATCTAGCAGACATGCTCACCTAGATCGTTCCTGCAGAGAAGTTCAAGTTATGTGTAACTTCTCTAGGCTTAGCGATGACGTAAAAGAAAGACGGAGTGTGCAAGAGAAGTTATGATATGGTGTAGAAATTAGAGAAGGGGACAAGAAGCTACACGGATGAAGATTGAAGACATGGTGGAGATTGTTATGGACAGATGTCTTAAATCTGTCTGGTGGTCTGTCGATGATATCGACAGGGTTTTAGATGATATCGACAGATGTCTTAAATCTATCTGTTGGTCTGTCAATGATATCGACAGGGTCTCGATGCCATCGATAATTCACAGTATTTTTCACCCCTGGTTGCTGGACAATTTTCGTCCTATTTCGATATCATCGAAGGACCGTAAATGATATCGAAGCTGTCATCGAGAGACCTTTGATATCATTGAAGAGTTCCGCAGATGCGATTGCGGAAATGCAGATTTTACGGATTTTGTTTTCTATTCCGAGTTTGCTTCTTTTTAAACTGATATAAAGGGGTGTATGCGGGATTGAGATGTATTCTAAGGCTTTCTAAAAGAGTTCCAAGGGTTCCTAAAAGAATTTTAAGGTTTCTAGAGGGTGTAGCAAGGTGAGATTCGAGGTTGTTCGAATCGGATAAGCTCTCTCTCTTTGTAATTTCTATTTTCATAGTGGAGATCTGTCGCTTTGTGCCGTAGTTTTTTCCCGCAAGAGTTTTCCACGTTAAATCTGTGTTCTCTTGTGTGTGTTTGGTATCATTGGATTGCTATCTTAGATCTAGATCTCTATGATTCCGCAGGTCAAAATCTCTAACGGGTAGGTGTAAACACATGTAATCAATTATCAAAGTGTCGACAAGTGGGCCCCACAACTTTTCAACAAGTGATGGGCCCACTCATCCCCACCAGATAATGGAAAAACAATGGCATGGTATATACCAACACCAGATCGATCATGTCTAATATGGGAACGGAGCCGATTGGGTGAGGAAAAGATAACACCAAGTTTGGTCGGGGCCTACTCTGATGTATGTATTGTATATCCAAGCCGTCCATCCGTGTCTCCATTTCATTTTAGTCTACAGATCCAAAAGTGAAACTGATCCAACACTCAGGTGGACCACACCACAGGAGTAGTAATTGAATGGCCAGCATCAAAAACTTCACGTGGGCTACAAAAGTTTTGGATAAAGCTGGTATCTATATTTTCCCTTCATCCAGGTTGAATGGCAAATAAACATTGCGGTGGACCCTAAGAAGTTTTCAATAGTGGATGTTCAAGCACCACTCTTTCCTCTGGTGTGGCCCATCTGATATTTAGATCCGTTTCACCTATTTTCGATCATACCCTAAAATGATATGGAAAAACGGATGGACGGCGTGGATATACAGTACATACATCAAGGTGGGCCCCACGGTCACGGGCTGACTGACCGAATCCACTCCCTTCTAAGTTCTAACATGAGCCATTCGGAATATATGCTCCAGAAATGATATGATAAACCCGTCTCTGTCAGAATCTGATGGGGTCCTCTCCCACCGTCCACGTGGAATGGTTGGTGGGTCGGGACCATAGATGGTTCATGGTTCAAAAAACATAACAATGGGACAATCCTAGTCATCCATTTCTCTCACCTATCCCCCTGACTTGCAACCACTAACTCTATTCATCTTACCGTACATTTGAAGGCCACCAATCGAATGGTTTGGAAAATTCTTTTTTCAGGGAATTCTTAATCATGGGCCATCCATTATAGGGCTCATTAGATGTACGGTCCTGATCCAATATTTACTCAGCGACGTGGAAGGTGGAAGGGGGATCCTATCATGTTGTGAGATCTCCCAGCACGCACAGCCCTTTTGTAATTCATGTGCGATGTTGGCTACTGCTGTTGTGGTTTTGACTCGTTCACATGACTTTGTTTCATGCAAGTGTTATCTGATCTGAGGAGTGCTAACTGTACTCGCTCGTGTGAGATCATGGCACATGTGTGTGAGGTCCTGGCCATTCATCAGGGAAGGCGCACCATAAGCATGCCCCAGAGCAAAACTCGTGCTGTTCCTCTCATTGGGTGGGCCTCATGTGTACGATGAAGGTGGATTTCCTGCCATCCTTTTCTAACCGTTCAATTTTCTCATTCAAGTGTGGTCCACTCAACGAGATAACGAGTCTGAATTTCCATATATAGTATGATGACAGTGAGCCGTACCTTTCGAATGGTCCAGATCTCTCACACTCTTGCAGTGTCGGTACATGTGATGGGAAGGCTCGCCATCCATCTAATGTCTGCGAGTACACTTGACATTCATCGGACTCGTATTGCCTGATACCGTCAGAAGCTAGTGGCGCCCACCATGATTTTAATGAGAAATCCATCCCGTCCATCCGTTTTTCCAGCTCATGTTAGGACATGAGACCAAAAATGAGGCGGATCCAAAAATCAATTGGTCCACACGACAGAAAAAAGTGGGGAGGGAAATGACGACGGTTGAAACCTTCCTGGGATCCACCTTGACGTTTTTATGCCATCCAAGCCGTTCATAAGGTCATTCACTTTGAGGATGAGCTAAAAACACAATAATAATACTAGCATGTACAGAACTTCTGTGGGCCCACGAATGTTTCACCAGGCAGGCGTTCAATATCCGTGTGGCCCACTTGAGTTTGGGATCCAGCCTCATGTGGATTTCTTAGAAACATCACTGTGGGGCCCACCTAACTTCCTCCTTCAGTTGGGGGTCACAGGCAATCCGCGTCTGAGTTTAGCCTTGTGGGTGGTGGGCCATAGGCAAGTGACATCACAGCCGTTGTTTTGTTAAGGAGGAAAACCTCAGCAATAATCTAATTTGAGTTACATAGAATCCTGAGAGGGAAGAGTCACGACACAGTCTCCTTTTACTACCATCATCAGAACGTCATGGCCATAATTAGTATTTATATATATTAGTCAAGTGTTGGGAAGGATCTCCGTCCGCACACGTGTCATGTCTGACCCGCTCATGAGCTGATCCCACCGTCTAGTGTCAAAAATCAGGCTGATATGATTCAAGATGTTGTGCCATACTTGTAAAAGACAAACCAGCGGTTTGATGAATTTCTTAATTCTCTGTTCGTGGGCTATAAATTGGATGGTTAGGATTGTCCTATCAAGGATCTAGTTGGGGTATGGTCCATCCAATGGTGAAGATTGAGCAATAGTAACATCGAAAGGAGATATACGCTTTGAGTTACATGCAAAAACTGATGCAGGCTAATTCCACACGCGTGTAGATTTACAAATCCACAAGCTGGCACACGTGCAAATATGAATGAATTATGTCTGATCTGAACTTTCCATAATGTTGAAAATAATGCTTAGATCTTCTACCTTAAAAATCAGATAATTTAACTCTTCGAGTGGACCACAACTTACAAAGTAAATTGATGGTTAAAACTTTTTCTTAGCCATTCATTTTTTTTTTTTTAATGTTCTGTGGCCCACCTGAGGTGTGAAATGGCCTGATTTTTATACCAGAAATCTAAATTTTGTAGCACGTGTCACATTATGACATATGCATTCGTGTGGATTTCTACAGCTCCCACATGCGTGTGGAATTAGCAAACCTCGTATAAATTATGTCTACGTCTGCAATGACTGACCATACCCCTCAATCTAGACCGTCAACTCAATCATCCAATGGCCCACCAATCGAATGATCCTGTCCACCCAATCGCAGAATGTTTACATGAGCCACTACCATGCAACTCCTGCACACCATTCAAAAACAGCAAATCGGTTACAGTGTTGGGCACACCTCACAGTTGCAATCTTTGAGGCTGCACTGATTGGACGGTTCGGATCAATAGACATGCGTATCAATCGGACAGTAGAGGCCTGATCCACTATCCACAACACAATATGTGGGGCCCAACGTGATGTTTGCATGATATCCAATCCGTCCATCATGTGAGCATCCTCGCAATCTCATTGAATCCCAAAAACCAGTCCGATCAAAAACTCATGCGAGCCACACAACAGGAAACAGTTGTGATGAGGACACCCACCGTTAAAAACCTTCGAGATTGTGTATGGAGCCCAACCCGTTTTCCTATTGCCATCCAATCCATTCAGAATCCGCCCCTACTAGGATGAATGGACGCCGAAAAAACAGGCCATTCCAAAACTCAGGTGGGCCACACCAGGCCACTTTAGAGGTTTTAGTCATGATTTTAAATGGGATGGCCCACCGGAGTTTTGGATCGTCCTGATTATTTGAAGCCAAGCATTCCATGATGAGGAGCACATGATGGATGGATTGGATGCCATGTTCACATCACAGAATGGGCCCCACAGATTGCGTTGCAGGTCGAACTTATAGTGGATAAGTCTATACACCGACTCTCAGTATATATACCGTTTTATGCTGGAAACAAAAGGATTATAACGTTTGGGAATTACACGAGCATATCACATGCGCCCATTTCGAGAGCACATGAATTCCTCCTCTCTTCAAAAAAAAAAAAAATAAATAAATAAAAAAATCCCGTTCCTGTGCATGCATGCACGCACGCTATACAGAAGAATCCAAAGCAGATGAGGGGGGAGGTGGTGGGCCCCACTTTCATGTGTTTTGTAACGTGGGGCTAGGAAGGGGACAAAAGGTGGGACCCACACTCCTCACGTTCTAGGCAATCGCATGGCCAGCAGACAACGTGGCTGATGGAAAGCGTGGAGTTCTCATCCCCTCTCATTAGCTTTAAGACAAATCACGGTGGTTATGAGTCTTGGATGATCTCTCTAATGGCAATAACAGCTGCTGTACGGGAGCCCGCGTGCCAACAAAAAATCTGTGGGGCCCACGGTGACGTTTGTGTGACATCCAGTCCGTCCATTGTTTGGGCCAGATCATTTTAGTTCCGGAGCCCAAAAATCAGATGGACCCAATGTTCGACTGGGCCAAACCATAGGGAGAAGTGGGGACGGGGAAGCCTACCATTAAAACCTTCTTGGGGCCCACCGAATTTTTCCATTCATCCACGTGGACTCACTTCATGAACTGATTGGATTGGATATCAATATCACAGTAGGCCTCAAGAAGCTTGCAACGGTAGGCATCTGAATTCCTACTTTTCCTTGTGGTGTCTCTCACTTGAGTTTTGGATCGTCCTGATTTTTGGGCTCGCGTTCTAACATGATCTTGCACAAATGATGGACGGAGTGGATGTCACACGTACATAACACGTTTGGCTCCACAGCTTTTTGTTGCACGGGCTTTATACAACAGCTGTTGTAGGAAATTCGCGTCCAATGTTTATTCAGAGGAGAAGTTTGGTACACTAGATGAGCGTGGTGATTCATATACTTGAGTGGAGACACTCTACATATGGCGTGCATCTAAATCAATCCGAATCGTCCAATTGATGGGTTGCTTGTAGTTGAGACACTAAATGGATGATCCTAGATTTTACAGTGGCCATTGAATGGTCTATTATGTGTTAACGTGCGAAGTATTCAGCGGTAAAATACAACAAATGAAGGACTATTCATGAGAGATTCAGATAGTTCAATCGATCGGATATCAGAGCAATGGGCGATCTTCATTGAGGACCTTGATTTGGACGGTTTGGATTGAGGTGCATATGTGCCACGTGTACACGGGATGTGTGCTGTGTATGATTTGTGTAGTCATCCAGCTATCGAATGCATTCGTGGTAGCGCGTGATTGCTACCGTCGAATCTGCGTCAGCAAGTTGGAGTTCACACCTGCAACGGAGAGGAATGCTATCTGCAGCCGCAGGTTTGCATGTGAACACGCCAAGCGCCTCACACACGGTGACGTGGAACTCGTTCCAGATCAGGGACGTTCATCGAGCAGTTCACAAGGTGTTTGTCTTTAGCTTGAATACCCGGTGGGCCCACTCATCAGGTTGGCCAGATGTAACGGACGGTCGTGGAAAAGATCGCCTATCAGTTATCACGACAGAAACTAAAGCTGGATCGATCCACTAGATTCGTTGGTCCACCAAGAACGGCCGATTAATGGGTCCGGGTTCGGGCTGACAAATGCAATTTCGCCCGTTGAGATTTTCAATGGCCCAATAAATAAACTGTAGTGGTGGGACCCACTGTCTAGCAATTCAGATAATTCATATGGATACTATGATTGATGGTAACGAAGAGCTGTACACGAGTTGAGTTAGCTCGGTCAACTCGACTCGGAGAAGTTCGACTAGCCTCGGCTCGAAAGTAGATTAGGATCAAGTTGAGCTTGCTTGAACTCGACTTGATTTGGATCGAACCTCAATTTGAATCAACTCCGATCGAATCATCTCAGCAACTCGGTTATTTTGATATTAATGTTGCTCACCAACTATTTAATGAAATGATTTAACAAAATAACAAATATTATTTCAAGTACATGCATTTTCCATGGAATTAGCCTGTGTCGATGGAGGAATGGATATAAAATAAATTACTATGTTTTGGGTGTATACATACTCTTTATATCTTAATTTTGATGTTGCTCGCAGAATGTTTGATGAAATCCTAATAAAGTATTGTTACTGCTTTGCATTCTCTAAGAAATTAAAGGTATATATATTTGAGAAAATGTCGTAGAGGTTTGAATTGGTCTAAATTATTGACCGAACTGAGCTGAACTAGTCAATCAAACTTGAGGACCGAGCAGAGTTCAAGCTGGGGTTAGCTACTGGTTGAACCAAGCCAAGATGTGCCAAACTCGCCCGGTTTAACTTGTGTACATGTCAAAGAACAAGTGAATGGCTTAAATGGGGTCTTTACTCTTACCTGAGTGGTAGATTCCTTGGAGTTTCAACACCGGGTGAAGGTTCAAGTACACATGGTGGTGAAATCCCACGGCGTGCGTGTGTGGGTGTGTGTGCGTGTGACCTGAGTGTGTGCGTGTGTAAAAAAAAAAAGAAGTGAACGACTTAAACAAAACTTAGGTTTTTTGATGCATGATAGGTCCTATGTGGGAGGATACATTATGGGTCCCACCACATCAACGGTTTAGCTTACTGGAAGGTGGGTCCTACACATGCCATTTGTTTCTTGAATACGGCTGTCCACTTTCGGGCTTGGGCCCGGATTTTGAACCATTTGGGCCAGGCCCAATCAACCGAACATCATTCCTCTCAATCAAGCACCGTAAAATACACCTTATGCCATGAGGCGCACGTTGCACAGAACACGGATTCGGTAGATCCGGGGAACCACCCACGTCGGTTGATCCACCGTGATGTGTTTTATATCCACGTCATCCATCTGCTTTTCCAGCTCATTTTAAGTGTTGATCCCAAAAATGAATCAGATCCAAATCTCAGGTGGACCACACCACAGGAAACAGTGGTGATGGAACGCCTACCATTTAAAACTTCCTCTACCATTAAGTTTATTTTCCATCCAACCTGTTGATAAGGTTAAAAAGACATGGATGACGGGGAAGCGTAAATATCAGCTTGATCCAAAACTTCCGTGGCCCCAAGAAGTTTTTAACGGTAGGCATTAAATCACCACGATTTCCTATTGTGTGGTCCCCCTAAGAATTGGATCTGCTTTATTTTTAGGCTCATGATCTAAAATGAGCTGAAAAAACTGATGGACAGCATGGATATAAAATACATACATCACGGTAGGCCCCACAGACATGGATCCACTGAATCCTCGACCCTTAGACTTTGTGACTGCAGGGTTCATGGTTTGGTGATCACCATTAATCCAATAGACTCCGCCATGGATGGACCAAACGCAAATATCTCCCACGTGCATGATCATAGCCATCTAACCTATGGCCTATGTTCCGATGAAAATAGAGAACGACTGTATTTTCTCTAACAGCATTAATGCAATCAATCATAGACTCGGCGTTGCATTGAAGAGATCTCGATGGCATGGTCTACCCCATGTTGGGGCCCACCATTACGATGATCTGGAACACCATCCTTGGGCCGTTCAAGCACTAATTCAGGTCCGGAGACACCCCATCCTCAGCCCGAGGCTCGTCTTAATCCTCCCAGGTTTAAAAAATTCACACGAAATCAGAGCCATCCATTGGTCCTAGTTGATCCAATGCACCAGATCATGCAAAGGAAAAATCAATCCTCACCGTCAGTTCAGATTTCATTCAAGAAACCTTACAAACATTTGCAATATTTCTTATGATTGAATGGGGCCCTTATCACAAGATAGCAGACACCATCCTAGCAGTTGGGGTGGTGGACCCCACAAAGGTCCAAAGATGATCAGACAATGTAACCCTACATCAATTCCTCATTCTATAATCTTATGGGACAAAATCCCCATTTGAGATTGTCATGTCCTAACAAACCATGTGTAAGAATCCATGTCTGTTAGTTAGTAGTCGATGAGCGTCAACACCCTAAAAGTCAATTCAATTTCGATAATAGATATTTTCCGACAATTAGATGGTAGTCTTATTCAAGATAAGAGCTTTTGTTCTTCCACGTCATCAAAAGCTGACTTGGACTGGGCCACCTGATAGAAAGGCTGATAGTTTAAAGTGGCTAATTTTGCTTCTTTTTTTTTTCCCTAAAATATGCGACTGTTTGGATACTAACAAATAGGTTACATTTCTACTTAAAGCAATAGATAAGTAACTTATTTGAGATAAGTTTGATTTATGATCAATTATAAATAGCTTTCTTATTTAAAGTTACTTAATCACTTTCAATTTAATAAGTAGAAATCAAGATAAGATATTTAAGATTAAGTAGCTTATCTTTAAGTAACTTACAATCCAAACGCCCCTAAAAATCTTGTTGTACTTTTGGTTAATGACAGAAGGGAAAACTGTTGGAGATTTTTGACCTGCAGAATCACACAGATCTAGATCTAGGATAGCAATCCAATGACACCAAGTACACACAAGAGAATACAAATTTAACGTGGAAAACCCTTGTGGGAAAAAACCACGGCACAAAGCGACAGATCTCCACTATGAAAATAGAAATTACGAAGAGAGAGGACTTACCCGATTCGAATAACCTCGAATCTCACCCTTACTACACCCTTTAGAAACCCTAAAATCCTTTTAGGAACCCTTGGAACTCCTTTAGAAAGCCTTAGCATACATCTCAATCCCGCATACACTCCTTTAAATAAGAATAGAAAGAGGTAGAATCCAAATAGGAAACAAAATCCTCAAAATCTGCGTTTCCGCAATCGCATCTGCGGAACTTATCGATGTCATCGAAGGTCTCTCGATGACTGTTTCGATATCATCGACGGTCCTTTGATGATATCGAAACAGGACCAAAACTATCCAGTGACCAGGGGTGAAAAATCCAACAATTATCGATGTCATCGAAGGTCTCTCGATGACAGCCTCGATATCATCGACGGTCTGTCGATATCATCGACAGACCAACAGACAGATTTAAAACATCTGTCGATATCATCTAAAACCCTGTCGATATCATCGACAGACCACCATATAGATTTAAGACATATGTCCATAACAAAAACCACCAAAACCTTTATATGGAAGGTGTTTTAAATATCGACAATATCAACCGATATATCCCACGATATATCTTGTATTCTACTTGCGCGATACGAAACGCACAGGTAGTGCCGATATATTCCACGTTTTCAATCCAGTGAGCATTTTCAATTTTCGATCTATGCTTTTGTTGTAAATCATGCTAAACTAGTGTCAAATGGTTACAAATTTATGATTCTTCATGTTTTCCATGAAAAATTATAAATTCGTAACTTTAATTTCAAGATTTAGGAAAGATGGGTCAAATTCAAAAAGTTGAGAAAAAAAAAAAAAAATTCTTAATTTCTCACAAATCGGTTGCAATATTTGTATCCAAACACAAAATTAAACATGTATAGAACCTAATCTAATGATTCTTATTTTGCTTTTGAATGTATTGCTTGTGTTTCCATGCACATCTTCTTATGTTTGTAGATTATATGAATAGACTTTGAATATAATTCCATTAATTCAGTTGGAAAGCACATGTATTATGACCCCATATAAAGGAAACCCCTATTATGTGCATTTTTATTTTTTATTTTTATTTGTAATGTTTTGATTTTTAAGTACGTATTTATGTCTTTTTCAACAATCTCTAAAGTTTCATTGAAACATTCGACCAATTTTCTAATGTTCCCAGGTTTCCTAACAACAACGATACATCACACGATACAACCAATATATCTCATGCGATAACCGATATTTATCGGTATCCTAAGGGTGCGAAACATTACGCGATAACGGTATTTAAAACATTGTATAGATGTTGTTTGGCAATGTGGAATCGAGTGTACCGGAGAGGATTTTAGTTTTAAATTGTTTTTTGGAGGCGTGTAATTAAGAGAATGGTGTAACTTAAATCCCATTTTCGTAGGGGTTTTGAAAACACAGGCTTGGGCTAAGAATCTGAACCACACTCTCCTTGATTTCTGTATTCGGTCCCATCCCTCATCTTCTTCAACACTCCTATCTCTCTCTCTCTCTCCCTCCCTCAAAGCCTGTCCATCCACACATCCCCATTCCATTTTTTCCAACACGGTTCCACTACCAAGACGCTGCCCATTGCAACTCCTCACTGCAGGGTTCAAGCAGGTCATTGATTCTGATAGTGTCAAAAGCAACAGCATCACCCACAGTCAACACACTACCATTGATTTCAGCAAGAAAGCAGCATCATCACATGTAGTCATTGCACCGCCATTGTCGTCAACCTCTGACCGACACAACCCTTCTATCCTTCTGATAATCGAGAGTTGATACTTTGTCTTCAGTACAACGCTGATACCTAGGCATGTAGAAATGCTACATGTGGCAGATATTCAACCTGAATGAATTGTGGAACCCACTATCACGAAAATTACAATCTAAATTTTAGATTGGTCCGATAATCCCAACCACTAATTCATGGATCTGGGCCATTTCATTTGACTCATCATGGGCCCACCCCAATGTTTTCCTTCCCGGGGATACGAAAATAAGATCAAAATTGCAAATAATATTAATGATAATTGGAAATGCAGGAAACATAAGAAAAACGATGAAATTTTTCAGTGAAAACTTCAGGAAATACTAAAACACACACATATATATATATAATATGCGTATTTATGAATCAAAAAATTGAAACAAAAATACATACATAATAAGATTTCATTTAATAAGAGCCGAAAAACATGTCCAACCATTCCATTCATCCATCCATCCATCCACCCCATTTATTCATCCAACCATTTATCAAAATTTTAGAATATTTGACAATTCGCCAATAAATCATCGACAACCGGAAAGAAAACGAAAGATTTTTTTTTTTTTTTTTTTTTTTTTATGCAAATATTTTTGAAAATTTTTAAATAAAATTTAATTTTGTAACTTCATGCTATTTTGCATAACATTGGCCATCTCTTATATCACTCTATTTTTTCTTTCAACAACCCCATTTTGTTGAAGTGTTTTAGTCTTGATATCACTCATGAAGTGATAATGATAATATCGCGATATTATCGATATCCTCATCTATCGACAAATTGAACACTGCATACAACTATGCAACCATAAAAAAATAAAATGGAAATTCTTTTAATAAATTGATTTTTGGTGATATCAATACATTGATGATATTATCGAAATATCACTGATACACTAACGATACATACAAAGCCTAGTGTTGGGCCTTGACTTCGGCCGCACGGAACATGTGTGAGGGTCGTGGGCATGCCAGAACCAATTGGGCCCGATTCAAACCATGACCACTGACCTCGGGCATCGAGATAGAGCAAGGTGCAGTTGTGGGTAGGGCCGGGTATGTCTGACCCGATCCGGTGGATCCGACACAATCCAACCCGATCCGAACCGAACCGATGGCCTGGATCAGTGCAGATCGAGTTGGGCCATTCAGATCCGAATGTTTTTCGGATTGAGTTTGGATCGTGGTCAATCCAGACCGATCCGATCCAAAACTCGATCTGAATGAATCCGATCTGACCCGATCCGGAATGGATAAACCACACGCATTCACGGTGGGCCCCAACAGAGTTTACTCAGTACGATAAAAGAGCCCAAAAGTGGATTTGCTAGTGTACAACACACCAGCTATATAGCTACTGTAGGCACGTATCGTGCGAAGACGGAGAGAGGACGCGGATTTCCTGCGAAAGCCTTCCTGCGCTGGGATGCAAGGTGGGGTCCACCGTGATGTTTATGAGAAATCCAACCCGTCCATCCATTTTTCGAGCTCATTTTAGGACATGTGAGCAAAAATTAGGAGGATCCAAAACTCAACTGGGCCATACAAGATGAAATAGTGGGAAAAGGAATTCCTATCGTTGAAACCTTCCTAGGCTCCGTCTTGATGTTTATATGCCATCCAAACTGCTTATAAGGTCATTTTTACTGGGATGAAGTGAAAACACCAAAAACTTAGACCGATACAAAACTTTTATGGCCATATAAATATTTCAACGGTGAAAACTAAATCCCCACTTTTTCATCTCTTGTGGCCCATTTGAGTTTTGGATCCACCTTATTTTTTCTCATGTGTCCTAAAATGAGATCGAAAAACGGATGGACGGGTTTGATTTCTCACGAACATCGCAATGGGCCCCAGCCTTTCGCAGGAAATCCGCGTCCTGCCGAAGACGAGTACTGACGCTCCTCGAGCTCCGAGTTGTACGAATAGTTCAAAGGAGATAAAAGTTATATGGGCCCCACAGTGATGTATGTATTATATCTACACTGTTCATATATTTTTAGAGATCATTATAGAGCATTATCCAAAAAATGAATAATATCCAGAGATCATCTGGACCACACCACAAATAGCAGCAGAGATAATGATTTTCACTGTTAAACAATTCGTGTGGTCTACTTGATAGTTAGATCTGTCTTATTTTTCGTCTCAAGCCTTAAGACGAGCTCACCAAATGCATAGACGGTTTGGATATAACACATACCCCATGATCAGACCCACAAAACTTGCTAACGTCAATACAGTGCAATGCACTGTGCATAGCACAGCTGTACTCTCGTGCACAACACATCAACACTACACAGGCACAACTGTGTAGATACGTGTTGTGCAAAGGCGAGCGGAGACGCGCCTCTAGCGGCTCAAATGAGATCAAAATTACATGGGCCCCACAATGATGTATTTATTATATCCATACCTTTTATCCATTTTTCGTGATCATTTTAGAGCATTTGAAAAAAATAAATTTGAATCATATCTAAAGCTCAAATGGACCACACCGAAAATAGCAGCGAGGATAATGATTTTCACCCTTAAAAAATTCAATCCAAAATTCCCTCGAGTGTGCCCCTGCATCCCACAGGCCACCCCACTCTAGCCCGGTGTGAAAATGCTCCCGCATTAATCACCCCCAGTGAGGAGTCTCGAACACGAGACCTCCCGCTTTGATACCAATTTGATCCAAGACAGTTAACCACTTGCTTTAAAAGCTTGAATTGTTAGAGTATGGCGAATTAATTCATTTATCTCATAGCCCAGGCCCCAAATTCATGGATTAGGTCCTCAGCCGACCCTCCTCATGGGCCCCAAATTCATGAGCTCTACCTCACACGGCCCCCAAATCCATGGGTTATGCGAGACACCCACCCTGAGTGTGCCCCTGCATCCCACATGCTACCCCACTCGAGCTCGGTGTGAAAATGCCCCCGCATTACTTTTTTTTTTTTTTTTGGGGGGGGGGGGGGGAGATACTTTGAACAATGGGCCCACCTAGGTTTTAAAGGCTTTTTTTAAAAGCATGAGCAATTGATGGTGGGCTAACATGGTTTGCATGTTCCATCTTATTTATTCAAATAATATGCCCCATCAAGAAGAATGGAATCCAAAGATCATGCTATTTCAAAACTCAAGTGGGCTACATGGTGATCTTAGTTAGGCACGATTCTACAATTTGTGGCCCACTTGACCTTTTAAAAGCATATGAGATTTCGCTGCAACTATAAAACTAGTGAACCTATTTTTGTGCTCCGCCTGATGCTCAAAATTGCCTCATTTTTTGCCAAAGTATATCTTACACTACTTATTACAATGACAATCTGACATGCCATGAATGCCATTTTAGCGTATTAAAGATAGTTTACTTAATCATATTCATGTTGTTGTGAATATATTACAAAATTCCTTACCCAAAATCTAGGCGGCCAAATAGACATTTGGGATTCCATTGGATTCCAATTACAAGATGCCAAATACAATTAAAGATTCTAGATCGCTTCAATTCAAGTTGAATTGTGATTTGGATTCCAATGTACTCCAAATACAAGCTGCCAAACGAGTCCTTAATATTTACCACAATAGAGCTTTGCTGATCCCACACGCATGTATAAGATATACCATCCACACGCTATCACATGTGCCAGCATGGCCGAGAGGTGCAATATCCAAGCTGTCCACGTGGGGCTGACTCTGTGGATTTGCTCACTGAAAAATAAACCTGGTCCATTCATCAGGTAGGCCACATTGTTAGAAAGAGTTGGGTGGGACAGGCCAAAACTGTCCAAGTTTTTTTTTTTTTTTTCAGCAATCCACTGTTGTTGTAAACTGTGGCCCACAGATAGTTAGCAATCCTCCATGAGGCCAAAAAACAGCATGGGAAAATGTTCATGCTTAATTCATTATAGCATGGGAAAATGTTCATATTTAATTCATCAGTATGGCATGGCAAAATGTTCATGTTTAATTCATTATAGACCATTAAAAAGACAGTAAAAGATTCAGCGAAATAGAAATGCCAAAAAGACAGTAAAGTTTAGATCGTTAAAAACCCCAATGTCTTTTTAATCACCTTCAATATTTTTTTGAATGATTTTATTTTATTTTATTTTTGGAAATGAAATGCAAAATTTGGGTCACTTGAAAAAAAAAATTGATTTTTTTCTCCCTATCTTCTGAAGTATATGGAGCTTTAAACATTCAAGCAATTACATGAGTTTATATATATATAATATGGATTTTTGCTAACCATGAGGCCACCTCACAACTGGACTGACCTTATTCTTGGGAGAGAGCATCTTCATAGTTGCATCTCTCTCATAAATGATTTTTTTCTGATCTTCTGAAATATATGGAGCTTTAAACATTCATGCAATTATATGAGTTTTTAATTTTTAATTTTTTATATTATTACGGATTTTTGCTAACCATGGGGCCACCTCACAACTGGACTGACCTTATTCTAGGGAGAAAGCATCTTCATAGTTGCACCTCTCTCATAAATGGATTGGTCTCGTACTGCTGGCACATATATGGCATGTACATGAGCCGCCTAGCACATGGGTTGCTCTACCAAAACAAACATCTACAAACAAGCCTATTAAATATTTTTGCCCTTTCACCAGCACCCCTATTATCATCTAACGTTTGATGTTGTTGTGATTAATCCCAGTTGGGATGTCAAACCATATGCTTTTAAAGCACTATTTACACAGTTCCGCTTTGATTAGGACAGAGTGTTTTGTTTGGAGGTGTGAGGAGACTCCAACAAAAAGCCTACTCAATCAGTGCTTTTTTCCGAAGTGACGCGTTGACAGATGAATTCCAGTCATTTGAACCAATCGCATTTGAGCTTAATGCAGATATAATGACATCCTAACAGACCCTAATATTCAACAGTTATTATTATTATTATTATTATTATTACTTTTGTAAGACAGTGGGATTTATTAAGAGAAACTGAAGAATAGAAAATGGACAGCGACTGGTGAAACTGGCAATCATAGAAGGTGACAGACAAAGATCAAGGGGAATCCCAGAGACCCCAGACACATGGCAACGGACAACAACAACCATCCCCACTATCCCAAAAGGACTGCCATTGTACACCCATGAAACTCCTTTCTCGGCAACACCCGATTAACAATCATAATAGCCAGAATTCCTCGTTAAGGAATCATTGTGCAACTTTCTCCTCAAAAACTCTTCTGCTTCGTTCCACAATCCCCATATGAACCGGGTATCCATTGGGCATTTGAAGGGCCCACACTATCGAAGCAGCAATGCACCGATGGACTCGTTAAAAGATCAAGAGATCCCAAACCAAGCAAGGAAAAAATTCCAGAACTCTATCACCAATGGGCAATGAACTGGAACACCTAATTTTCAACTGTTACAACTCCTAATATTAACTGCAACAACTAATTTTAAACTTTTAAATCCATTGTTTAAATGATCCAAAATGGATATTTTAACCCTTAATATCTACTAGAGGTCCAAGGAAACTCTTTAGTCTGTGGTAGGTTTTGGTAAATATTTGTCAAATGCAAGTTTTGGTAAATACTTGACTCTCAAGTGGGTATTGAACACTGAGTTAAAGTAGGTTCTGGTAATATTTTTCAAAAGACATCAAAAAGAAAATTCAGAATTTGACAGCTGAAATACTGAATTGCAACTGAATCAATCCAACTTTCCACACAAGAATGCCCAATTAGTTAAAAATTTAAAAGTAAAAAAAAAATAATAATAATAATAAATCATTGTTGTATGTAGATCTTCTGGTTAGTTTTTTTTTTTTTTTTTTTTTTTTTTAAAATAAAATATTTAAAGAGGTTTGCTATACTTAATGCATGTCTTTTGCCCTGCCCATCCACGCACAAGCACACATGACGATATGGCGTTCGAGATCCAAGCTTATCCTAAGGTGGGCCACATTATTTAGAATTTCTACCCTTTATCAGGCCATTTCACACCACATTCCAGTATACAAAACAAATGGATGGCCAGAAAGGTATTGTTTCAGTCATCCGTTTGTGTATACATGGTGGCCCGCTGAAGTGAACCTGATTATTAGGCCAAAAGATCTAAAACACTACAGCCCACCTGATGGAAATATCAGATCTCGCACAAGTGTGTCAAATGGCATGTGTGTTTCTGTGTGCATGGGCAGAGTTCTGCACTCGTGTGGGCTTAGCAAAATCCCCCCTCCCCAAAAAACAAACCACTTCCCCCCCCCCCCCCCCCCCCAAAAAAAAAAAAAAAAAAAAAAAAAAAAAAAACCCTGCAAAATTATCAGAAGAGGATCCAGATGGTGAACTTACCAACACATGGTATGTGTTGATGGCAGGAAACAAGATGGGGAAGATGATTTGAATATTGAAATTGCCCTTGACAAAGAAGCATTAGAATATGCAAGCAGGCCAGGATCTAAAAATCATACTTTGTTCTGCCACTCTTTAAGATGAGGCATAGCATATCAGAAATATCAGAAGCTGGGGAGGTGCTGTAGAAATTCCAAGATTCCAGCATTAGCCGTTTCCTTGACCCTTTGAAATGGACAACCTGAAGATGACAAACAGTGCCAAAGTTTTTTATCTAATAAAATCATCATGTAAGGCTTCATATTTTGATACTCAGGTGAAGTACGATCGATGAAATCAAATACACCAATAGACATGAAATGTATGCAAGTGAATCCTACCCTCAAACTTTTTAATGGACTTTGGACATGCACTTCACAGATGCATCTTTTGTTGGTGACAGATCAATGAGATGAAATCAAAGTCGGACCTTTTTTTTTTCTCTCATTATGAATGAGGAATGCTGCACAAGAGGTGAGCTTGAAGAAGTGCATGAGAAACATGGATGGTTAGAAGAAAAGATGACCGTCTATATCAATGCGCATGTGTGGCCCATCATATGAGTGGACCTTGATATTTGGACGGCGGCATGTCTATGATGGCCCATCCTCATGAATAGCCCCCTCAATCTAATGTTGGATGGATTGACTCATCTTTCTCTTTATGATTTGGGGTGGAAAACATATGATGCATTTGACTTGAAGGAAGTGAGGAATGAGGTGATCAATTCAATAGTATGTCTAATGCCTCTGACACTTTATTAGCTGTCAGAAATCTATGGCTACATTTGGAGGGACGTCTCCTAAAGAGCAATCGGCAATGCACGCACATAATAAAATAGTAGTAACAGAAATGCACATTTCAAATGACAGGGTAATGAAAAATCCTGCGTAAGTCTAACCAAAAATGTCACCTTAACGTCCAAAGGCATGCCGTGAAACTGCCCTGCACCCTCAGGTGGCGTCCAATTGTAAACAGCACAAGGTAAGAACAGCACCGACACTCCATGGATTTGATCCAGGAAGGCTTCTGGCCGCTTAAATATTTTTGCATCAAATGAAGGATGAGATTTTATAACCCAGGCAAGAGCTAACTGATCTCCAAGCATGTGGGATGCTTTCATATATTTGGAACTGTACACCTCCAGTACTTCTTGTAGAAAGATCTTCGCCCTGCCATCAGGATTTGGTTTACTACATTCTAAATCTCTGATTGTGCGTCTGGTTGCTTAGCTGGACTGTATTGCAATAATTCAATTAAGTATAGAGCAAATCGCTAGAATTGAGTTGAGACCCTTTAGTTTCCAAATACAAGTAACAACCCCCTGATTGCAATTTCATGCATTTGAAGTTCGAATCGCATTGCTTTATGAATGGAGGGGGTGAGAACCACTTATGCCATTTCCAATTTAATGATTTATTTATTTATTTTGGGTCAGCTTGTTAGTACACACCCATGTCAGTACACACACTCAATGTTAGCCACCCCCGCTAGGGATCGATACCAAGACCTCAAGTGTTGAAACGAGGTATCTCCACTCAGTCTGCCAGTTGAGCTATGGATCTGATGAATTGAACTACTGCAATTTGATTCAATTGAGCATTGGAATGCAGCCTAAAGAAAAGTTGACATTTAAGAGAGAGAAATGAAATGACAAACTTCAGAATTCTGTCAAGCGTGTCCCTCACTGCAATAAATCCTGAATTCAGAGGTTGATCTTTATTGTTCCGGAAAGTGAGTGCCAGATGGAAATCGGGATACTTATGGAATGTGTCCAAGATCATCAACCACAGACACATCTGAATCAGTGAAGATATAGTGATTGATACTATGACTCTTCCTCTGAAAATGATCCTCATACCTTGTTTCTTAAAAAGCCTGCATACATAGAAAATCAACAATGTAAACATATTACATCAAGGAAATATCATAACATTGGCTAAACATTATGCACGCATTCATCAAATAAACATGGACAGTAACATGTAAACTCATGCTGAGCTCCTCACAGCTGGACAACCCTCTACACATATCACTCAAGACACAAGTCAAGCAGGGGGACACCACCAAGAAGAACTGCACTATTCTGACGCTATTGGAATCCAGAAAACCCAGTAAATGATGCACACGTGACGTAATACACAGTAACTAACATAAATCAGAAATTGGTATACGAAAGACGCATTGCTATATACTGATCTGAATACAAAGGAATACATATGATTGGGCAGTACCAGCATCGGAAAATGGGAAGCCGAAGGAGCTGGCTGCTTGTGGGCAAAATCATCGATTGGGTTACTGATGCAGGACAATTAACCACTTGCTTTAAAAGCTCGAATTGTTAGAGCATGGCGAATTAATCCTTTTATCTCATAGCCCAGGCCCCACATCGCATGGGTTAGGACCTTAGCCGAACCCCCCTCGTGGGCCCCAAATCACATGGGTACCGCCTCACACGGGCCGCCCACCCTGAGTGTGTCCCCGCATCCCACAGGCTACCCCGCTCGAGCCTGGTGTGAAATGCGCATTAATCACCCCCGGTGAGGAGTCTCAAACACGAGACCTCTCCTGTGGGCCCCAAATCACATGAGTCACCTACCCCGAGTATGTCCCCGCATCCCACGGGCTACCCCACTCGAGCCCGGTGTGAAAATGCCCCTGCATTAGTTACTGTCATCGTCAATGCATCCACTTTTAAATCCAACAATGCCAATCAAATAAAGGTACAGGGTGACTGGCTACTTGTTGGGAAAAAAAGCATCAATTGGGGTTCGCTCCATCAGCTTCAAGTCCATCAACGCAATCAAATAAATATGTAGGGGACAAAAACACTAGAAAGTCCATGCTTAGATATACAACAAAGTCAACTGCATATTCAACTAGATAACTGTCTGTGCTTAGCATTATGCCCATGGCTTCAAGAAATCGGTTCCAAAATATTCACCCCGGAAGCTGACATGTTATTCTCTTGGAGGATACTCCAGTAGACATTCAAATTCCAACATATATTATTCCGTAAAAATGGAATCAAACAGAAGGTGCTTTGGACCAAATACCATCAAGATGTTACTGATACAAGTTAATGTTTGGAAATACACCCAAATCAACTTTCAGCTGAATATTTTGGCATGATAACTTGCAGCTCAACTAACTGAGCATGGAGTGGCAGAAAATGGAAAATGGAATACCAGGTTAATGCTTCTCTGTCCCTGACTAAAAATGTCATTCATTTCAAGTACTAATTACCAAATGAACTGTTATTTTGGCAGAAACACATTCTGCTGGTTAAGTCCTCAACAATTAAGATATGGAATATGGTGGAGTTTCCCACGAATCATTCCGGGAATGGAATTTGATTTGAAACAGTAAGAATCCTTTTTATTTATTTAGATGGTTTGGTCATCTTCAATGGAGACAAAGAACTGCGTTAGTTTGAAGCTCAGTTGCAGAATACTTCTAACTAGCTGCCACTCCTGCTTCGAATCCCCGTTTTGGACTCTCACACCCACAAGCACTCCCATTCTCTCTTCCTACCTATTTAAACTTGTTTACAATTTGCACGAGACACTTCCCTGCTCCCGCACCTGAATTTGTTGATGCTTCACTGCACACTTCATGCAACTATAATTTGAAGGAGTGGGCTGGTGCATGTTGAAGGCTAAAGGGCATGGGGAAGGCCCAAAATTATGTGGATGGAGGTAGTAAGAAAAGATTTGATGACCTATGGTCTAACTGAAGTTATGGCCCTTGATAGAGAGTGGAATCACGGAACAGGATTCGTGTAGCCTTTTTTCTTTTGCTTTGTTTGAAAGGTACAGGAATCATGTAGCTGACCCCAATTAGTTGGTATAAGGCTTAGATGATGATGATGATGATGATCGGTAAGCTGGGATTCAGTCTGAGAGACCAAAAGTTGAAGCAAAAATGTGACTTCCACTGAACTATGTGCTCGATCCCTTGGAATGGTATCTGTTGAAACAGTACGATCATCACTAAAGGATTTGGGTTATCCTTGTATGCTGTGCAGAATGTTGAAGCCATTGAGATGCTCAAATCAATAAATTGCATTTCATAAAACAGAAAAGAATTAATCAAAAGATGTAATTTTAAGGCTACATAAATAAACAGATATTCTGATTAAGAATAAACGCCATAGTCAGTAACATCCAATAATAAAATATATAGGATACATTCAACCAATTCTTTAAATTAAATAATTGAAGAGCAATTTTTTAATTGAAAATAAGCATTCTGAACCAACTAACAATGTTTGTGCATGCAAGGACAAGCAGACCAGCGAAGCGACAGCATGCACAGTTCTAAATCGAGTATGAACGACTAGATTATCAATTACAACAGAAATGTATTCAACTTTAAGTGCAGAGTGCCCTTACAATGTAACATTTGATTCTTTGAAGCATCAGCTTCTCTTGTGAATAGTCACCAGGAATAGGTAATACGCTGACAGTGTTTCTGTGTATTGGAAGCTCAGAAGCAGGATCACTTAGAATGATTATATTGCTTTGGGGCATCGATACCTGCAAATTTCTACATTTAAGAAAAAATGTCAAGCAACAGCAGGAGTTCTTCGTAGATTGCTCTAATGTTGTTTTATTTAAAGTTTGGCCACACCAAGTTCATTAGAAGGATATCATCTCTGGGATAGCAACTCACCCTTCAACCCAAGCTCCGCAATACAACTGGCCGGTATATGGTGATTGAAACCATATAATAAGTGGGCTGACTGCAGATGGGTCACAAAACCTATTGGTCGTTTTGACCATTGGTTTGCAGACCACAAATTGGATGGTTATGATTGTTTGATCCATGTGATATGTAAGGTGACCCACCAAAGTGGCTGCACCGGATTCACATTTCCATTCCGGCGATGACAATTTTCAAACTGGAAAGAGAACAAACTTATTCGAGTTTGTTGGATGATGGGAACCTCTACCGGGGATCATTATGATCACAAAGACTGAAAGCGCGGCAGAATATACAAACAAAATCATAATGTTATTTGTTGCAAAGACAGATTTTCATCTCATCCATGGACTTTTTAACATTAAGAAAATTAAATCAGTCCCTACCACCAATGAGGAGGGGGTGGGGGGGGAGGTCCCTGACCAATTCGGATCAACTGATACCTCTATCAACAGAGAAGGAACTGATTAGAAATAATACCATTTGGTAAACCCCATGCAAGAATAACATGACCAAAGTGCTGAAAATGGAGCTGAGATTACATGATATTAAACCTTGTACTTAACTATTGGGATCACAAACAAAATTACGGAGAAAACTACTCAATTTGACAGAGGCATTACAATAGCTTCTGTGGAAGAAATATGTTACAAGTCAACATGACCCAAAAGTATGCCGTGTTTATCTAATGCATGGAACCTCATATTTTTTTAAATGTACCTGTATAAAATTAATGAAAGTATCAAGAATAGCCATCGACCTCTCTACTTTACCATATGAAGCGTTCCCAACCGTTACTATGTCATATATTTTGTCATCCCTGCGTGCAGTCAGAGAACTGTTGTATACAGCAAAGACAGTGACAAGAGAAATGCTATCGCTGGAATTAAGGATGCGAGATGTGGGGGAAGAATGTGTCCTATTTAGAGCTGTAAGGCCTGTAGCAACAACCAAATCAACCAAACAAAGAAATCCACATGAGACAAAATAGACAGAGAAGTAATGGAGTAGCAGGAGAACGGTAGGGGCATGGATAACCATGAATATGGGCTTCCATACAAAAAGGAGAGTTCATTACCAATGACAAACAATAAATATAAGAATGCGAGTATTAAATCTGACGCAGGGATGAACGTGATGAGGTCGATCACCGTCTTCCTCAAGGATAACTACTCCGAATCCACGGAGCTTCTCTGGACTCCTCACAGAAACTTCTCGAATCCACGAGGAAAGAAAGCAAGAAAATAGAAATAAATTCTAATAAACTTGAAATTTGATTAATGAATGAAATAAATGAGTTCAAAACCCTTTAAATAGGGGTACCAAGCAATGGGAGAGAAATCAGAAGCAAACTGCAACTAAAACTCCTAGAATTCACAACTTACTATAAATAGTAAACTTACTATTTATAGATGGTCGTGATGTCTACTAGTGCGCAAGGTTTTCAGCCAAAAATAGTAAGTGTCCTATTTGGCTTCACCAAGCTGTTCTCCTAATTATTCTAAGTACTTTTCATGTTGGACACAACTCCTAAAGCCCAGCGGATGAAGAATTATAATCAAACTAAAACTTACTATTTATAGTAAAAACGGAATTAAAATAGGGAAACGACCGTCGATCCGGGGGTATTTCGCAAATCCGGCTTGCGTAACCCGGCATAGCCGGGTTGGTTGGCTAAAGTAGCTCGTTCTACCCCAAAATCATATATTTTATGCCTGATAACTCATTCCGGATTATGAGATATGCCCGATCTAAGGTCCGACGGTCTGGATCACTTCTGTCGTCGACCGAGCCTTTTCTTATCCATCTTGGCCATGAAACTGTCCGCGACCCGCTCTACATCAAAATGTGAATAGAAGACTAAGCCATAGAGTTAGTAATAATAGTTGTTAAGCATGAGGATGTGGACCGTACAATTTTACGACCCACCTAATAGATGTGGATCCGGTCCACCTAGCTTCCTTCTCTTTTATATTTAGGTATTGTTTGATAAACTGAAAAATAAGCAATGGAAATTAATTTAAGTGCTGAATTGTAATTTTGAAATAATTTTAGGAATATTTTAGTCAAAAGTGAAAGGTATTTTTAATGCACCACCACTTTCAACATTCAGCCTTTAACAGTAAGTGAAGTCCCTTGGGTCTATATTGGACTAGGACTTGTTTAGAATATGAACATTATTAGTGAGGGAATTTTCATACTTTTCATTTTTTTATTATTAATATAAAGGGAAAGAGTGGGGATGTCCAGCCTTAACTCTTTTTCTTCTCTTCTCCCAACACTTTCTTCTCTCTCTTTTCTTCTCTTCTCTTCTTCTCTTTAATATATATTTCTACATGGTATCACAACATCCTTGTTGCTGATCTAATCGATATTTCTCCCTCTTATACTATAAATCTTTATCCCTTTTCTTTTTTTTTTTTTCTTTTTTCTTTTTTTCTTTTTTTTTTGGTCTCTCGCATCCCTCTTATACTGAAAATCTTTTAAGAAACCAAAGGTTTCTTTTTGTTCGGAAACCACGCAACTTTCCCTTCTATGTGCAAATCAATGGGATTAACAACATAAAAGATTTAGTGGATAGAAATCACTTCTAACACAAACAAGCAAATCATCAAGATGCAAGAGACACCAAGATTTTTTACGTAGAAAACCCTCCGATGTGGAAGGAAAAACCACTGGACCTAGTCTGACACAAATCCACTATAATCAAAATAATGGAAGTACAATCATCAAGAGACCTCTCTTGGATATCCCAACTAAATCACCCAAATGTCGGTTACAAGCAACATGAAAGAAAAGAATTCTCACCAACTAGGGATTGTAGAAAATTCCCAACACAACCCTTGGAGAAGATAGTTGAAGGAACCGGTATTGTGGATGGATCTTCACAAACCCGGATGCGGAGATTTCGGGTAGAAGGCTCTTGTTCTTCTTCTCTTGCAAAATCCCCTTTTCTCTTCTTATTCCTCTTCTTTTTTTCCAAGAAAGAAAACCCCAAATGTTGCTTTAACTATCTATAGGCAAAAGACTCTTTTATCTTATTTTAGTTGCTTGGCCAAAAGACCAAAATACCCTCACACATGTGACACTAAAATGCTACTTAAGCCCACACATGTGGGTCCCACTCAACATGAGGAGGGACCCCAATACTTTTTGCTATGTCAGGCCTTTGTGATGGTCCGTGGGTAAGGAGGGGATGAAGTGTTCATGATCGTCACCTCTTATGTGGGATGTGTGTATGTGCAGGTTGATTGCCATCGTTGGATGTTGTATTCATGATCATCGACCTTCATGATTGGTTGGAAAGTATGGACATGTGGGCTGGTTATTCTCTTTAAGTGTAGTGTGTATGGTCGCAAAATATCAGCCCGTGTTCATATAAGCTTGCGATATATATTCTAATCCCTTCTCCTAGATGGAAGAGAAAAATGATTCGAGAACTGGATTTACAAATCCATCTGATTTTTTAGGGGTCCAAATAACCTCTATTAAATTAAATGGAACGAACTATCTTTAGTGGTTTAAATCCATCCAAGTGTTTTTAAATACTAAGATCACATTAAAATACTTGACCATTAAAAAGACTGATGAGAGAGCTAGTAGGTATGATCAATGGATCCAAGAGAATGCTCAAATTATGACGTGGTTGTGGAATAGTACGGAACCTTCCATTAGTGCGAATGTAATGTTTTTTGATATTGGAAAATAAATGTGGGATGCATTGCAAGAGATGTGTTCATTTGACAAAAATGTCTCTTGAACATATAAGTTATTCAAGGAAATATTTGAGCTTCAACCAGGAGCTAAATCACTGGGTGAATATTATTCAAAACCTAATGGCATGTAGTAGGAGTTGAATGTGCATCAACCCTTACTGCTGATTTGGACAAGCAATGTCAACAATAAAAGGAGTTCCGTGTGGCCAAGTGTTTATTGGGTGTAGTCCTTACCCATGGCTTAATGGTAGACTCACAGAAGTTTCAACGCAAAGGTCATGGGTTCAAGTGTCTGTTATGGTGTGTATGGGTGTGAGTGGTGTTTATCCAGCTTAAAACATGAATATGAACTAGTTTGTGCATAAATTTTGGGCAACAACGATGTGCCATCTTTGAATGAAATGTATGCTTCCTTTAACGTGTATCTCTTGGCTCTACAAGTAGAGCCAACGAAAAATCTGCTTTAGCATCCTTTACTGGTCGAGGCCGAGGTGCTAGTTGTGGTGGCAGAGGCAACGGAAAAGGAAATGGCTGCTCTTTATCGGAATAACACTTGAAAGCTAATCAGTCTACCAATCTGATGGTTGGATTTTGAAACGCAGCGGAAAATAAAGGTTTTGAAAAATCCAAATAGTTATTATCTTAGGATCCCCGTTCAGATCTGATCATGTTTCCCACAAATTAGAAATTTGGAGCACAATTCCCATATACAAATGCGAACTAGGCTCAATTCAAATTATGTCATTCCCACTTTACTAGACTAGCAGTTGCAATTCAAATAAAAAACTGCAACATTTGGACGTGCTATCAAATCAAGTTGCAATAAGTAACTAATCAAGGAAAGTTAAATGCAGGGATGGGGCTCCAAATTGCAGTTACATTAGTCACAGCTGGGGCTTGAAAAGAATGCAAATGCAATTCAAGGGCTTTTCATGAGCTATCACTAACAATTCAATCATTTCCACATGTTTAAGCTGAATTTTTTGCAATCCAATTCATTTGTGAATCCAAAGAAAGGCTATTTGCAGGTTAATCCTAACTGAAATGATCTCAATCCAGTCTGATTACACAACCAAACACAGCCTCAATTATGGAAGTACCAGACTCGATCCATAACATTAAAAACCAGCTAGAGTAGAGCAGATCATGCAGTATCAGATGCGCAGAGAGAATGAGAGATTGCATACCACGGCATTGAAGGCGATCGCGCAGGCCTTGGCCTGCGGCGGGGTCCAGCACGAGATGATCGAATTTCTTGGTGTGTTTTCTGCTCAGATCTTGCACTGGATTGGACTTTCGATGCAACTCCGAGACTGAGAAAAGGGCAGAAA
>JAJHSJ010000015.1:59251827-59326828 GCA_021015155.1 Magnolia officinalis
AAACTCACGATAGATTTTGGCCTTGCCAAGATTAGAAAAGACGCGGATTGCCTGGGTGGATCCCACCATGATGTTTGTGAGAAATCCCACGTCCATCCATTCACCAACTCATGTTAGGATATGAGCCCAAAAATGATGAACATCCAAAATTCAAGTAGGCCACATGAGAAGAAAAAGTGGGGATTGAATGCCATTGAAAATTTTGTAAGGCCATGGAAGTTTTGAATCAGGCTAATATTTTTGTATTTTTAGTTCATCCCATTAGAAGTTTTGAATCAGGCTAATATTTTTGTATTTTTAGTTCATCCCATTAGAAGTTTTGAATCAGGCTAATATTTTTGTATTTTTAGTTCATCCCAATGGGAATGAGCTTATGAGCAGTTTGGATGGCATATAAATATTTCAATGGATCCTAATGGATCCTTGGAAGGTTTCAACTATAGTAATTTTCCTCCCCACCTTTTGTCCATATAAATACTTGAGTTTTAAATCTACTTTGTTTTTTTTTTTCTCACAAATATATTGGTGGGACCCATCTAGCTTCGGACTGCATCTGTAGAAGACAATCCACATGGAGCAGCAAGTCTTAGTTGGAGCCCTGTTACGAGAGTCACAAAACATGGGGTTTTGTAAATTGTTGGATGGTTGAGAGGCTTATATAAAAATAATGAAAACATGTCCGTTGGTAAGCGATTCCATTAGGTCGGATGGCAACCCAAAAAAATGAGTGGATGACAAAGTTTTAAGTATTTTAGGAAACAACTACGATATGACCTGATATTGATCAGTACCATCCACACTCGATATGCCTGGGCCTGTTATACACTTTGGTTTCGGTGGCAACAGATATGGACCAGAGGTGTACACGAACCGAGCTAGCTCAACTCGACTCGGAAAAAGCTCGGTTCGAAGATGTGTTCGAGCTGATTTTTTGAGCACGAAAATGAGTTCGAGCTGGCCCCGCTCGAACCCAACTCGGATCGAACCAGTTCGGTGATTCGGTTACTTTGATATTGACGTTGCTCACCAAGTGTTTGATGAAATGACTCAACCAAGTGTGGGTGGTGGGGTGTTCGGTCTCACTATCAATCCAGTCTTTCCATAAGAAGTGTATTCCTCTTCTACGAGGAGTCCAACAGTTCTGTTGCCTAGTTATCTGAAGCAGCGGGAAGCAAGAGCAGCAAATGCAGAAAGTTATTTCTGGATTCAGATTGCTTAGGAATTCTGAGATTTCTAAACTGGTGGTGGATTGGAATGTGCAGGCAAGGAAGTCTCTCGAGCTTGACGTATGTGATGAAATTTTCTTATAGCTGTATGCAAAAGCTTTAGAGGCATCTGAGGCATGCATAAAGGTTCTTATAGACAGAATGGTAATTTGATAGAAGTTGTATGAAAGCTATAAGGAAAGATATCGAATCCGATGGCCTGCATGGCGGTCAAAAAAAAATTTTTTTTTAAAGTGTAGCTGGGGCAAGGAAGGTATGTATATGAAACAAATACTCTTTTTTTCTTGATTTTTATGTTTCTTGGAAGGTGTTCGATAAAATACCTGTAAAACAACTGCTGTTATATGTAAAACAATGAGATTTTGAAGTTGCAGTCCATGTGTTTGTGAAAATGCTGCACAGGTGAACTTGGCTTGATCTAGGCTTGAACTAGCTCGAGTTGCTGACCGAGCCGAGCCGGCCAGTTAGGCTCGAAGACTGAGCCGAGCTTAGTCGAGCTGAGGCCAGCTGGACTCGGTTCGACTCAATGTACACCCCTAGATATGGTACACCGAAAATCAATTTTCAAACCTTAGACAACCTTACAATTTATTTTTACAAGATGTTTCAATAAAGATTTGTGCAAGTTAACATGTCAAGAAAGACCTCTTATACCATTTTATTTTTTTTCTGAAAATTTACTTGGACAGATGATTTATTACCTGCTGCACGTGCGCATATTTTTTTGTGTGTGTGTGTGTGTATGTGCGTGTTGTCGGAAGAAGGATCCATTCTTGATCAAACACAGTAATATTAGAATTTTTAAAATTTTTTTATTTTAAGAAGATACAAACCATAATACAAAGCTTTACATGATTCATTTTCAATATGTCCATGGATTCACACCAATCGACTATGCTCGAAGGTAAAAAATGAAGAAGTGACTTTCAATACAATGATAGTTATCTCTCTCTCACAATAGAATATATATTACTCCAAACAAAATAAGGTTTATATAAAATTTCATGCGAAATTATGAAATTGTCCACCAAGTTGGGGGTCATGCGCCCAGACCCCCAAGCAAATGGGTACTATCCCCCTACAACTCCCAGCAAGCTCAACGTGGTGCTCGAACCGTGAAAGTGATAGAGGATGAGCAATACACCTCTGATGATCAGGCTTCACAAATCCTAACATGTGTATCTACATACACCACAACTTTGAGGAGCCATTTTCATGCAAGAATGAAAGTAAATTTCTCACCACCAATCTCTTGGAGGATTCTATGTCTTCAATGCATGACATGTTGGAGGAATTACTAATGTGGAGAGAAGATGAGAAGATGCTAGAAGAGGAGAAGAATCACAAGAAATATGAGAGAGAGAGAGAGAGAGAGAGAGAGAGAGAGAGAGAGGTCAATTTGTAAAAGGTCAATATAAAAGAGTAATGCTCAATCAAAATATAAACCTTTTACTAGTTAAAAATGAGTATTGAATGATTCATTTATTTTTTTAATCCTTCAGCTTTTACATAGAACTAACCATTAAAGCTTTATTTACATCACACTAGTTCTCAAGAGTGCATGCCTTTGAATAGTTACCTTAAAACGACATGATCTGACATTAAAACCACAAACTAAAACAAGTAGTCACTATAAAATCAAATTTGACATATTGAAATCACGCACTAATAGAGTTCCTAAACAAACACCCAATAACATAATTATACTTAAGAAATATAAAGACATTTATTCTCAATATAATTTTCCAATTGAGGAATGACTTCATCTTGTTCTTGAATTTCAACCACATTCCATCGCCAAGTAACATACATTAGGGCCCACCACATCTTGCACATGTTGCCCTCTTGTAACAAAGGTGTACCCCACCATATGAGCTGGCATCAATTGGAGTGCTTGCATGTTATTATTTCTCTCATATATTTTTTAACAAAAAAAAATAAGGCAATGTTGAATGATACAATTTGAGGACATTTTTGGGTAGCAAGTAGAACCAATAACAAATAATCCTCAACGACGAGGCAACATCCCTCAATTACATTGGTCTTGCTTTTTGACCTGCATACATGATGTTTTGTACATCCTGTGTAGGCACCCATAAGAGTAGGCGGAAGGTGTGAAGAGCTTATGATGGTTAGTGACAGATGTTGCATTATAAAGCATGTGTATTGATTGATGTGTTGCACATGTAAGGGCCCTGAAGATTGGTGGTGGTTCATGACATGATAGTCACACATGTAAAACCTTTGACATATGTGATATAAGGAACACTATCTTCTTATATATTAGTCTAAAGCCCTTATCTCTGATATATAAGAGGCACTGCAGTGCTCCTATTTGTAATGGTTCACTTGAATTGTCCAATGTATTGATCTGAACCATCCATTAAGTCCACAACACATTTCATGCACTGCCATGCAAAATTTACACTGATTAGATGATCCGAACCATCCTTAACTTGGTCTTACTTTATATAGCCATCGTTTTCTCAAGTCATGGATGGGATGGTTATGATTACCCAACAGAAGTGATTCCATAGAATCATAAGCAATCCATGATGGGCTCTAACAAATGGATAGACCAATTTGTTCATTTGAATCGATGTGATGTTTTCATTGTAACCCTAGAAATATGACTTGGACCTAATGAGTCTAGATCATTGGACTGCACTATTTAAGCGTCCAAATGCAACTAAGGAGTACTATAACTTATAGCGGTCTGAGAACACTAGAGCATTTCTCATTACATGATGAGATAAGGTCAATAGTAATTATGAATTAGAGATCAAGAACACTAATATATAATTAGAGCTAACTAAAATGAGGTGAACTCATTTTCAGGCGTCTACCAAACAGGGCCTAATAGTCTCTGCTAGCCTTCAAGGGTTAAACTATCCTCGTGTGTGTGTGTGTGTGTGTGAGAGAGAGAGAGAGAGAGAGAGAGTGAGAAGGGGCAAAAACGAGTGCCATTGATGTTATTGTGCTCCTACTACACAAGCGAAAAAGAAAATAAGACAAGCCCATTCAAACGCTGCTCCTGCCAGAAAATGAAGCCAGAAACAGATCAGAATTACAAGGGCATAGCATTCACTAGAAAACCATTCTACTCTAGTTAGAGCTTTTGCTTCCTCTTCTTTCTCCTCTTCTTCTTCTTCTTTGAGCTTTTTTCCTCCCCACGCTTCACTTTCTTGCCTTGTTTCTCTTAATATGTATTTATTTTTATTACACTGTATAATGCTGCTGGATGGTATCGATGTCAAGCCCCTTCAGCTTCACCACCGACTCCACATGCCCCTTGAGCGTGTGCAGCTCACGAAGCCTGTATCAAGAACAACAACAACCGGCTCGTCAATAACCCTCACAAGAAGTTTACATCCCCACTTTATCTTACATACAAAGCTAAGTGGCTACATCAGACCCCATTCTGTCCATGTGGCATATCACATGGGCGAGATCCGAGACAGTTATCCGATGGACCGTATCAGCCTTCTTTCACTGAGTAGGACCATCCGATGAATAGCACAGATCTCACGCTGGCTACATTGGCAGGTATGAGCCATGCAATGCAAGTAGAGACACATGAAATTTCAATGATTTTTATGATGGAGGTGGTTCATACCTAGCGACCTCGGCCCGCCTCTTGGCCTGCTCGGCGATCTCGGACAGCTCCCTGTAGCTGGTCTTTTCATTGAAGATGTTGGAGGCTTCGGGGGGTTGAAGCCCATGCAGGGTCCTCTGTGCTAGAGCCCACTGAGCTTCCCTTTCTTCCCTGCCATAATCCTTCTTGCTAGTGAAGGCAGTCTATATGACAATGATGACGACGACGACGACAACAACAACAACATTAGCAACATCAGCGCATACAAAGGATCCAACGATTAAACTTGGGGTGTACTTCAAAAGAAGAATATCAAAATCATGTTAACATACCTTATTCTCTATCAGAGTATCCCAAGCCTTTCCACTTAGTGCGTAGCGGATGGCGAACTTGATAAAGTCGAGCGGGACATAGAATACCAAGCTGTAAAGCCAGATGACTCCAGCCCAGCCCCAACCCACTCCTTTGATCCTAGCGAAACCCCAGTTGGCATAGACAGCTAAGACAGTAGCCACCTGGCAAAAACAGGAGTGGTTACTGGCAAGTGCGGTGACAACAACGTGGTGGTTGGAAAAGAATTTCTTTTAAATGAGAAATGAACAACCAAAAGAGAGTTCTCAATGGGTGGTGAGAAGTGGACCTCAATTGATCCTACAATGATGCTTCCTAAAATGCAAGTGAAAGCAGGATCTGCTTTCAACCACCATCAGATCTAGATGGATGTGGAACACCCATAGCAGTAGTAGGGAATTGCTACAGATAAATATTATTACCATCCAAATAAGAACAGGTGGAGATAGGAAGTGGGCTCGCTTCATTGTGCCAAATGCTAAGAAGTGAAGACATGGGATCAAGGCTCAAGGGAGGAGCACATCCCATTAACATCCGATCAAGATCAAATAATGGTATAATTCACCCATATTGAACTTTCAGTGGCATATTCTGCCAGGTTTATTTCACGTTCTAAAGAATAAATAGGCAATTTGAAGTCTAGATTAGAAATTAAGTAGAGAGCCTTACCAGCTGAGCAGCTACGAAGGCGGACATCAAGAGAAGTCCAGGACGTTCTGCATAAGACCAGCTGCGAGATCGAGTGACGAATATGAGAGCCTGGCTTACAATACTCACTTGCAGGTATAAGGCAGCCATCATTTCATTGGGTCTGTGCCTCAGTGATCTAACTCCAAATTTATCCTGCATCAGGAGAAAAAGAAAGTAGTTTCTGTAAGAAACCAACCTAAACAAGCTTGAGAAGAAGAATAAATAGAGAGGGGGAAAAGAAAGCATGGAACCCCTAATATTAAGAAGTATGCCTGAAAGATTATTATTCAGCATGCATGAAATGAAACCTAAATTGATGTCAAACACATTACCGAGAAGAAATCAGTATCATTCATAACCCAGAAGAAGACCACTGTCATCAATCCCAAGTAACCTCCCAGAACCACACCCGTCGCGAAGATTTCCTTCAGCTTCCAACTGTCTGGCATAGGAGACGGCTTCACTCGATCTTTTGAGATTGTCATGATTGTTCCTGCAGGAAGGGAAAAAAAAAAAAAAAAAAAAACTCAGTTGTGTTTACATTTTAAACAACTCAATTCATGGTTCTTCGACAAACAACTCACCGTCATTGAGAATGGCGATGATCAAAACCATGAAGGGAGAGAAGTCGAACTTCCAAATGAGAGCAATTAGCATAAAACCAAGCTACGAGATTGAACAGAAAACAGTCAGTCAATGCATTCATCAGGACAAACAAAATAAGACATGATGTGGCTGTTCTCTCTACTAACCACTATACGGATGGTGATAGAGACTGCATATATCTGAAAATCAAAAGAACCGAAATGAGCAAAGGTCAATTGCTATTTACATAGAAAAGAAAGTGTGGAGAGTGCTCAAAAGAACAATCGCATAGTTATCTGGAACTCACTGTGTAGTTCTTCATCCTCTGGAAAATGGCTCTGCTGGTGAGAACAGCACTGATGATGACACTGAGTCCAGGTTCTGTGAGGACAATGTCGGAAGCACCTCTAGCAGCATCAGTGGCATCAGCAACAGCAATACCAATATCGGCCTTCTTTAAGGCAGGAGCATCATTCACTCCATCTCCTGTCATTCCACAGATGTGCTTCCTCTCCTGTAGCTTCTTCACAATTTCATATTTATGCTCTTTTTCACACAAAAACAAACATGAATCCGGATAAGTAGTTTAACAATAATGGAAGCTGAGCAAGGTACTGTAATTTCAAGTGATCAGGAATGTTCAATTCAAAACCGACCTGGAAATACTCCGGCAAACCCATCGGCCTTCTCAATCAATTCATCAATAGGAAGGGCAGCGATGGATGCATCCTTGTCTTGGCCAAGCAAGGAAGATGAGGGATACATGTTTGTTCCCATTCCAAGCCTCCGGCCCGTTTCCTTAGCAATGGCTAGCTGATCCCCTGAAGTATGAAGAAACGCACGCGAGGACATTAGTAAATGGGGATGGAAATCGTAAATCAAGGACAGAAGGAAAAAACTAGAATTACCAGTAATCATCTTCACGTTCACGCCAAGATTGAGAGCCTGACGGATAGTTTCTGCACTGTCATGCCTAGGTGGATCAAAGAGAGGCAACAGACCCACAAATTGCCATGGTGCTCCTGGGCTCTCCTTTGTTTTCTCAGGCACTTCCTGTTAAATGCAGTAATAAAAATCATGAGATTGACTACCATTCGATCACACAAACAGAAAGAAAATATACATTGTGTCATCATCACGGACCTGTCGTCCAACAGCTAGTGACCGAAGCCCACGTTCGGCAAACTTGTCGATCACAGAATGAACCTTGTTCCTAACATCTTCCTTGCAGTTGCAAAGGTTTAATATCTGTTTCCAAATACCAATCAAGTTTTGAGTGCTTAAAATACTAGTCTGGATTAATGTTTCTTTGATCACTAGCAAAAGATGGAAAAGGAAGAAAAACATACCTGCTCAGGGGCACCTTTGGAAGCACGATGCCAGCGCCCATCTCCATCAACATAGGTGAGAGCAGTTCGCTTGTCGACCGGGTTGAAGGGAAGAAAATGCACCTCCCTAATTCCAGCTCTTGCCTGTAGAGAAGACAAGATAGATCAGCATAAGCAAAGAAAAATTTAGGATTTTTATAATAGTTGGTACAGAAGAGTGTGCTGCCGTTGAGCTGGGACAGCTGATTTAAGATGGATGTAGCTCAAAACATTGGTAAGAGACGTATTTTTTGTGTGTGGATAGACTTGTAGAGTCTGATAGTTTAGGAAACTCTTTCCACAACATTCGGACTTCCCAAATCTGGCAAAATGGCCCTCTAATCTGACCAGTTTGGATTTATATTAGATGTGGGAGAATAAACATAGCTAATCGTTAGGGCTCCCAAAAATTGTGATTGGACCTAATGGCCACACTGGCCAACAGTTAATTCATGAGCAATGTATTTACAGGCTTGTTTGAAGATTAGATCTCAGCTTCCAAGAAAGAAAGAAAGAAGCCATGAGTAACGAGACATAAGAATCAGGCGATATACCTCCTTTGGATCTGCGAGCATTCCAACGATGGCAGTATCAATTGCATCCTGATTTTCAATCCTGGATGCTCTTGCTGCAAGCAGAAGGACGTGCTCTTTGTCTACACCTTTTGCAAACACCTCAACGAGGTTTCTGTCAACACTCAGCTTGTTGAGGGTTAGAGTCCCAGTTTTATCACTGCAGAGGACATCCATGCCAGCCATCTCCTCAATTGCAGTCATTCTCTTGGTGATGGCCCCCTGCTCAGAGAGCCGGTGGGATCCAATAGCCATGGTGACAGACAAGACAGTAGGCATTGCAATTGGTATTCCTCCAATCAAGAGGACCAAAAGATTGTCAATCCCATCCCTATACTTGCGGTGCTGGATCGGGTACATGACAATGATCTCAACCACCATCCCAATCGCAATCGAGCAGATGCAGAAGTTACCGATTGCTGTAAGAACCTTCTGGAAATGTCCCACTTGGTTGGTGCTATCCACCAGATGGGCAGCCTTTCCAAAGAAAGTGTGAACGCCAGTCGCGATGACAACAGCTTCGATCTCACCCTGCTTGCAAGTCGAACCCGAAAACACCTCATCTCCAGGGTTCTTGGTGACGGGGAGTGATTCTCCAGTCAATGCAGATTGGTCAATCTTTAACGGATCGCCTTCAAGGAGACGAGCATCAGCAGGGACAATGTCACCCAATTTGATGCTTATTATATCCCCGGGAACTAGAATTGCAGCATCTTGTTCGGTCCATCGACCATCTCTAAGAACCTGCATACATCACAATAGCTGATTCTTAATGGCAATCAAATGAAATGGGTAATATAACCTAATTTCAAATTTCTTCATTTCTACCTTTGTTTTCGGTGCGAGACCCGCCATGAGAGCAGCCGCAGCATTACCGGCATTGTTTTCTTCAATGAAACTGATGGTTGAGTTGATGACCAGCAACACAATAATTCCGACAAAGTCCTGCCAATCTGGTGGTTTCCCAGATCCGTTTGCTAAGACAATAGCCATCAAAGCAGCCATTTCCATGACCCATGACAGGGGGTTCCACATAAATCCCAGAAACTTTAGGACTTTGCTTTCCTGTTTTCAAGAGGCATTCATCGTTAGAAAAGGATATGAGACAAACAGACCAAAGAAGGAGAAGAAGATCAGAGATGCAAAATAACCAACCTTTTTCTCTTCGAGCTTGTTGGGTCCAAAGATCTGGATCCGATTTGCTCCTTCCTCCGATGTCAGACCTTCTTGGGTACATTTCAGCTGCTCGAACACTTCCTCGATTGGAATCCGTTCCTGGAATACCACCAAAGCCAGTCTCACTACCAAACCCGTAAAAAAACAGGTAAATCCGCCTAATACTGAAGAGAAACCAGAGTATAGTTGCCCCAAGCGGGTAACAGATTCAGGTCGGAGGCGGGAAGTCCGTTTTAAAGTACAGGGACCGTTAACAGGAAAAGTACAATACTGATCCACATTCGGCAGGAAAAAATAAAAATTAAAGACCAATGATCTGGATAACCGAACCATAGGACCCACCACTCAAGAGTAGAACATGCTTCCCGTGAGGCGGGTTGCTCCCGAAGCCCTTCTAAAATAAAGCTTTTCTAGAAGTTGTTCACCCGAGTGCCGCGTACAATATACCTGCACGGGCATGTGTGCCCGTGTGTACGCCTTGTCCATATGCAATGTGCATATAATGGGAAGGCGCCTTGGCTTGGCTCTGCTTAGAAGGGGACGGGGCAGTGAGTTATGACTCCAGTCAGTACCGGCCTTGCCTGTTGCCCTCGGGTCCTAATCTAGGTTTATGAATTTTAGGGTATCTCATTCACCTGGTTATTCCTATCAATTGGCACCTGCTTACATGCTACAGTTTGTGATGGGCCCACAGTGTTATGTGTATGCCATCCAACCCATGTATTAAGTGAGTCCCACTATGATTCTGGTTCCTCGAAATTAGGGCTATCCAATCATTAAGTGGACCACGTCATGGAAAACAATTGAACACAACCTAAAAACCTCCAAATTGATGTGGTGGCCCACATGAAGCCTGGATCAACCTGGTTTTGAATCCGTCCAAATTTCGAGGTGGAGCGACCATCTGGGTCAAGTTAGCTGCCGTGGGCCCAGCCGCAATCCTTGTAATGTGCTTGTTCTACTGCAAGCCATTTACGTCAACAGCCTAATAGTAATCTACAGTAGGACTATTCGTAGGGTTAAACTGGGCCAAGAAGGTGTATTTCCCCATCCAGTCGATGAGCCCAGTACCTAAGCCCGGGCCCACTGTCAGGCACAGCCGAGCTGGTCAGATGGAAAAAGGGGCTTGAGCCTGCCGGCCAAATGCTCAGTCAAGCCAGGTTCAATGAGTTGGTCCAGAACAGACACGCTAATACAACTTAAGGACCAGCGCAGTTAGCTATGCGGCCCAAACGCCAGGTCCACAGCCAAAAGACGGGCCTGAGATCCAGATCAAATCCGGCCCAATGCAAACCTAGTTGAAGCTGGACTATGGCACTAGCATGCCCACTGACACCTGCATGTCAAAGCTCTACGGGGCCCACCATGATGTCCATGTGACATCTTCTCTTGCATCAGTTTGGCCATCTTACGTTAGGATGTGAGACCAAAATTAAGCAGATCCAAATTCAGTATGAATGAAAAACGCCCACCATTAAAACTTTCTTGGGGCCTACCGTGATTTAATACGCCATTGAACCATCCAATCCGTTCTTCCAGCAGAGGTGAAGATAAAACACAAATATCAGCCTGATCCAAAACTTCTATGAGCCGAGAGAGTTTCAATGGTGGTGTTCAATCCCCACTACTTTTAGTGTGGCCGACTTCAGTATTGATCTGCCTCAGTTTTGTGCTCACACCTAACATGAGTTGTCAAAATTGATGGACTGAGCTGTGGTGCCCACATAGCTTCCCGGTTAAAGTGTTCACTTTAACAGGGTTACAGGAAACTCGTGAGGGCTTACCAAATTCCCCAATTTTCACGGTGAATTTCCTATGACAGCCGTTGACCATTGAAGAGAGCTGTGCAACAAAAGCTGTGCGGGCAATCTTGATTACTATGTGACATCCAGTCCGTCCACTAGTTGTCCGGCTCATGCTAGGATAGTGAGCCCAAAAATCAGTCAGATCGAAAACACAACTGGACCACACCACTGGAAATTGTGGGGATGGAACTGCCCACCATTCAAACTTCACCGGGGGCACCTCAGTTTTGGATCACGCTCATATTTGTATTTACAGTTAACCTTAGTTGGACTCAGATTATGAACGGGTTGGATAGATTACAACATAACGATGGGCCCCAGATGGTTTCAATGGTGGCTATCCCATGGCCACTTTTGTCCTGTGGTGTGGAGTGGCCCACTTCAGTCTTGGACCTGCCTGCCTTTTGGGCTCAGGTCCAAATAAGAGCTGGCACAAGTGATGGATTGAGTTGATGCCACACCGACATCTAGGTGGCCCCGAGAGCTTCATGGTGATCGGGCTCGCAACAACGAAAGTCGCTAGTCGCTTCCGCCATCTTTTTTTGAAAACAACTGACGGAAGGTACGGTCAGACCATCCCACATGCAACAAACGCAGCTACATGTGATGGGCCCGTTTGTCTCACCAAACAAGCGGGGTCTATTTTACCATTTGAAAGCTCCAATTAGAGTGAAGAGTCGGTGCACGTCAGGTGACATGTTATAAAATGAACTGGCCCTACAAAATAATCAATTGTGCTTGTGCACTGAAGTTGGTTGAGAACAGTCAAATACGTTGGGCCGCTCCAAAAGCCGACGCCCGGATCTCAACTTTCAAGGGAGCGAACGCGAATTGCAGGAAAGATAAGTGGGGTCCATTGGGATGTCCGTGATAAATCTACTCTGTCCATCAGTTTCTCCAGCTCGTATTAAGTAGGCCTCATCACAGGAAAAAGTAGGGATAGAAACGCCCAGAAACCTTTCGGGGCCCACAGTGATGTTTATATGCCATGCAAACCTTTTTAACGCTATTCCCACCGAGATGAATCAATATTAGCCTAATCCAAAACTTACTGGCTCCGAAAAGATTTCAACGGTGGGCGTTTCCATCCCTACTGTTTCGAGTGGTGTAGCCCACTCGAGTTATAGATATGCCTAGTCTTTTCGCTCATGTCCTATTCTGGAGAAACTAATCAACCGGTTGGATTTCTCTCGTACACAGAGATGGCCCCCACATAGCTTCCGCCAACAGGAACTTCCGCTTGGCGGGGGCACAGGCATTCCGCGTACCAACGGTGATGGAGAACATTTTCCAAAATCTCAGCCTAAGGGCACGGGATCCGGTCCCGTTTTCTCCCGTGAGATGCTCCCGAGAAATTGCTGAGGAAAGTGCCGCGGATGGACTGTCCAGCACGGGAGGCCGCATCTTAAATAACTCATCTCCTTCAAAGCGCGGGACCATTTCCCAAAATTTCACCCGAAGTGCACCGGATTTTAACCCAATTTTCCCGTCTCGTAACCGAGAAACTGACGAGAAACAAGTACCACGGAAGGGGTACCCTCCCTAACTAAACCTAAAAGAGAGAAGTATCAAGTCTAACCAGTTGGAACGTAATTCAAGGTCCAAACAGCAATAGTTTCCAACCTAGCACGTGCATGTCACGTTCAACTTTTCCAATAGCCTGGCCCACCACAAGGATCGCCTATCCACTCATCAGGTGGGCCATACCATAGAAAAAGATGTGTTTCCATTGATAGAAAACAAAATACAAGGTACGCTCCATTAGATGAACGGATATGGCTGATTATTGCAAAAGGTGATCTGCATGATGTGATAAACCTATTGGACGGGTTGGATTTCACAGGCACAAGAAAGGTTGGACGCTATCTAATAGATGGACGGTAACTTACAGTCCAAACAATCGGATTTGAGTCCTTCTCCCTAGAACCCAAAACGTGCTGATTTAGCAAAGAGACTTAAATCTCGTAATTTACAATTTTCAACTACCGAACAATTAGGAGTAGAAATCTCGGTGAGAATCTCTCTCCCTATTTTCAACGACCGAAATCTCGGTGAGAATCACTCTCCCCGAAAATCCGTTGGAGTCAAGAGCCCTCTTCTCTCTACCAAAAAAAACTACGTAGGGATAAAGATAAAAGGAAGCCTGAAATAAATAAATCTCCCCTATTTCAAGAGGAAGAAAAAGGAGAAGAAAAACTCTGATAATGTTTCAAATAAACCAGAATCAACACATAAAATCAGTAACAGAGATGAATATCTCTGGTTCTGTTACGGCCAAGGAGAAGAACTGGATTCTTATGCCATTAAAGCAAAAAAGATCGCTGGCAATATCATTATTAAGAATATAAAAGATAAAAATAGCGAATTTCTTTTCATTTTTTTCAAAAGATCTTCTCTCGCTTCGTGTCTCCGTAGAGATTATCAAAATCCTGTTTTATAACAAAATGAAGAAATTCGAACATACACAGAAAGAGAGTAGATCGGTCTGCCATTACAGATTCTTTCCAATATCATCAAGAAAAATCAGACGAAATAGGAGAAGTTTTCCCATTAAAAAAAAAAAAAAAAAAAAAACTGAAAATCAACCAAAACGAAAGGAATCTAGGGATTTTTCACACTTGGGATCATTAAAATGTAAAAGAAATCCCAACTATAACTATTATCATTTCCAGATCTGATTTTTCAATTTGAGATAACTAAAACCAGCAACATAAACCCGAGAAGTTAAAGAAAATACCACTCGAAAGCTGCAATTTCTTCTCGGATCAGATCTAAAACCATTAAGGTAAAAAAAAGCAAAATGAAATCGAACCACAAAAACAAGACAGCAGAGCACCATTTCATGCATCAAATCGCTAAAAGATCATTCCAACGCCAAAACAGAACAATCAACCAAAAAAAACTCAGATTCGATCAAAAACCAGCAAAACAACCAAAAGCCATAAAGATAAACGTCGAAATAATCAACAAGAAGATATAAAGATCGTTTCGATCGCTTACCAGATCAACCGCCTCGTTTTTAATCTGCTCGAGGCTGATCGCCTTGTCACCTCCCATCTCCGCCACAGAAAGAAGAAAGAACTCGCAAGAGCAAGAAACGAAGAACAGAAACCCTAAAAAGAAACCCTAGGAAACCCTAAAAAAGCCCTAGCAGAGAAGCAGAAGAAGAAGCACCCATTGCTCTTTTCTCTCACAAAGACGGAACGCAGAGAACCAAATGACTGCTTGGCTGTCTCTCTCCGCTCTGCTTCTCTTTCGCTATTTATATAACCAGCGCTGTGGGACCCACCCTTCCCCTGCAGCAAAGACCTTTCGCGGGCTTTTACCGGTGACGTGTAGGTCGCTCCCTCTCTCGAGAGGCGAACCTTCCCTGCTCCACGCCGTTCCAAATACGATGTCCCGGTGGACCCCGGTGCTTATAATCCTACGTGGCAAGCGACGATTGGTTAATTTACAAGAAATCTCAAAGATATTTTAAATTTATACTCTGGTGGAGTATGATGGATGATGCTCAGGCACTTGGATATTGCACGAGTGGCATACAAGTACTTAAGTAAACTGTCCACGTTATAAATCTCAGCTTATGTTTGTCATGAACAACCAATCACACTTATTTGATCATCTGACCATGGGATTGGTGGACAGTTATTGGACAGTAAAAAAAAGCGAAAAAACCAATGGCCCGATTTGAACATACACGTGTCCACGAATGAAAGAGTGGTCCACAATTTGGCCGTTTAACTTGGGTGGATGTACGCCACGTTTACCATTTCTGAGTGCCTGCACATCAAGCGGCTCACGCTGCCCGAGTATCATGTAACTTCCCCTTCATTTCTTATTACGAGGGAAACGTTGATACTCTGGCAGAGTACGATTATATATACGCTCGTGCACGGAGCTAATGTGCACGTGAGAGATATATATACATTAATCAAAACCGTTCAAAGTCTTTTCCTCATAGTATTAAGGACACCAGATCGAAATGGATTTAGTTGAATCTGGACCATTTAAATTTTTATCTAAGCAAACCACTGTTTGGACACCTATCAGAGATTCCAGACCATCTGTTCCGTGTGCTTTTATAAGTCCAACGTCATGATAGTCACGATTTGAACGGTTCGATTAATGTAAGACTTGGTTTCGAATGGTAGGTGCACGTGTATGAATTTACATACTCCGGCGGGGCACCAAATATCTACCCTTCCATATTCTTGCTAGTTTTTAACTGGGGATTGACTTGAGTAGGTGGGGACCACTCAAAAGAAAGTCATCGCCTCCTCGACGGGTTTAAACAACGGATTCTTTCCGCCAATAATACAATAAGCGGCGTAAGCGCCGTTGGCCATGTGGGGGCACTAGCTGACCGGCTCCCGGCCGTCCGATTCTCCAAAAGGTGTTACGTGGGTATGGAAAGCGCCTTTGTTTTTTTTTTACACACGCACCCGCCACACACCCACAGGGTATGGAAAGCTAATCGCGCGAGTAGAATTGGATTCCCACCGGCAGCTACAAGTGCCAACACATCACACGTGCCAGAGACCCGAGTCGTTGATCATGAGGTCATCGACGTGTATGTGATACGCCCGGTCCATGTGATACGCCCAATAGACCGGGTTGTTGGTGCATACGCCAGTTCTCCGCATGCAATATACATGTGCACGTTATCAGCGGACGTTGATTTTTTGGGATACGGGCACAGGCCCACTTGATGAACGGTCCTAAATATGCAACTTGCCTGGATGTAGGCAACTAAGCATGTTTGTCGCCTATGCCATAATTAGTGGCACTCACGAAACACGTACACTTAGCAAAATAGAAGTAATCACAATCATACAATTAAATTCAATAAATTATTTCAAAGAAAAACTACAACATAAAACGATAATGTACCGTAAATAATAAAATTATAAGAGATAAAATCTTACTAATTCAAAGTATCTGAATAAAAACTCTAGCTTTTTCTCCCTCCAAAACTTCCTCAAAACTTTTACCATATCTAGCGATAGCCCTAATCCAAATTACACCAATGTACACAAGTAAAAACAAAAATAAAAACAATTCATATAAAACTGTACAAACTGTGCAATTCATCAACCAGTCAAAGCATCAATTGGTCGAGTCGACTTGTTGGAAACTCAAAAAACTGTCAAGAGAGTTTTGCCAAAGAATCGAATATTTTCGATATCCTTCGACTTATCAATCCAAACTATCGATCCGTCAATGGCCCATGTTTCAGCATATATTTGAGACATCTGATTTTCAACAATCTTTACCATGACTATAATCTTCAAGCTGTAACACGACATGTTTAATCTTCCATCTTTACTTCGTATCCATCGTAGCTCTACAATCATCGCTCCTCATGCACACTCCATATCTACTCTATTTTTGTCAGTGTTAAGATGTAGTCTTGCGTATCTTGAATATATCAAAGTAGCCATTTTACTACCTCACAGTGTTGCTTGTCGGAGTTAGACATGTATCTGCTAACAACACCTACCGCGTATGAAATATCTGGTATCGTACATATCATGACATACATTAAGCTGTCAATCGTACTCGAATAAGGCACACGAGACATAACTTGATTTTCTTCATCCGTTTCAGAAAATTGCTAAGAAGAAAGCTGAAAATGAGTCACATGAGGAACGCTGACCGGCTTTACCTGGTCCCTCCCATACTTCGCTAATACCTTCTTAAGGTATTCAACCTGAGATAACCATAGCCTGCTCCTATTCATGTCTCTATGTATGTCAATGCCGATAACTCTCTTTGTAGCCCCCAGATCTTTCATATCAAATGTCCCTTAGAGCTGAGTTTTAAGTATGTTGATCTTTCAATCTCAACATGCCATGAATGGAAATACACATGTTATCAACATACAGTAGTAGGATAATGAACTTCCCATCACTCAGTGTTTTGAAATAAATGCGATGATCATATTCACTGATAAACCTCTTACTCATAATGAAAGAATCAAATTTCTTATACAATTGTCTAAGCGATTATTTCAGGATGTACGAAGACTTCTTCAACCTGCAAACCTTTTTCTTTGTCCCTTATAATTTGAATCATTCCGATTGCTTCATATAAATCCGCCCTTCAAATTTCTCATGCAGGAAAGAAGTCTTCATATTCATCTGTTCCATTTCGAGATTATATCAGGCAACTTGTGTCAATACGAATATGATAAATGCTTGCTTTACTACAAGCGCAAAGATCTCAGTGAAGTCGACACATCTCTGAACATATTCATTCACTACCAACCTTGCCTTGTGATTATCATATTTCTTCTTAAAGATTCACTTACTCTCCATCACTCTACGGCCAACGGAAAGTTTCACTAGCTCTCACGTCTCATTCTTGTACAAGAGTCCATCTTGTCATGCATCGCTACCTTCCACTTTTCGACATCTACGTCGTTAATGGCCTCGTGAAAAGCAGACGGATCCCTCTCATCCGTAATGAGGGCAAATACAACCATTCAAGTCATCCCTGTATCTCTATGATAACATACGATCCCTTGGTGAATTCCTTCTCATAGGTGACTGCTCCACCTGTTATTGTACATTCATTCGCGTCTCGGTATCAGTCTGTGTCTCGTCTTTGTCTATCTAAACGTCAACAACCGACTTTTCCACTTTATTGTAATCATCCTTATAGAACAAGGACCCCTCGTCGAATTTAATGCACAACTAAGGATAATGTTCCATGTGACCCGGTCATATAGCCTGCACGCCTTCACACAATCATTGCAGACGATATAGATATACTTTTTGGTCATGTCATATCACGACTCCAACACTTCAGTTTGCCTTCACCCTTCTTCCTGGATTTGGATATCGATCGATATTGAAGATCATATCCCACTCAAAATTTCCCTCCCTTATAACCAGTGCATCGACTTTTCTTTTTAAACTATAGAAAAACTCATGCCTTCACTTTTTTTTTTCATCATTTTCGACTGAAGATCAACTGAGATAACAGTCTCAACGCTACTAGTTTAGCTTACTGGTGCATAAAGAGTCTTTGAACGACTTATACAATTCTGGAAAAGAATTCAATAAAATAAATGCTTGACCTTTATCACTCCTCACCTCATCCACATCTAATAATTTACAAATAAGCCCACTGAAGTTACTAATATGGGTTTCAACGTCAACCTCCTTAGCCATCTTCAGATTGAACAATTATAGCTTCAGATACAAATGATTCTCAAGAGACTTTTTCGTATAGATGTTTTCTAACTTCGCTCATGTATCTGCTATCGTTTTTTCTCTCATAACATTATAAAAGACCTTATCCGTTAGACACAACTGGATTGAGATATTGACTTTCTTATCTAACTTGTTCCATTCTTCTCCTTTCATAGTTTCTGTTGCTTTTTAAGGAGTGCATCTTCCAATTCATCATGAAATAAGATGTTATTCATCTTAACTTTCCATAGCTCAAATTTGTTTTTTCCTGGATTACTTCTCTACATCAAACTTCATGCTACATGTCATAGATACGTTGTTTTAGATTTGATATGCTTCCCAACGTCAGCTCTGATACTACATGTCGGGACTCACGGAAGCACATATGGAAGAATCAAACAAAGTAATCACATTTGCACAAGAAAATCCGAAAGAGAACAATTCAAATTTACAATGGTACAAAGTGATAATACACTATGAATAACAAAGTTACAAGAGATGAAACCTTATCGATTCGAAGCCACAAGAGAAAATCCCTAGCCTTTTCTCTCTCCAAAACCTTCTCAAACTCTTTAGTACGTTTACCCCGGCCCTTATCTATGCCTTAATCCCAATTACACCCATATACATGAGTAAAAATGAAAATAGAAACAAGTAGGAGAGATTCTTGGTAGAAAAATTAAAATTTAGAAAAAGAAAAATATCATTTGAGAATTTAGATACTATGGGGGAGTGTGATATTTATACACATGCAATTGGAGATAACACGTGACATACTTATCACTCAAACACCGTTCAAATAATGGGCCTTGGTTTAGATGGGTCAGATATCAAACATGCATTTAAACCAATATTCTTGTATGTTGCTTGGTGGACATTTTAAGGTGTAGTTAAAATGAGAAACAGTCAATAGCCTTAAATAACACCTAAGTGTCCCCCAAGGCTCTAATCATTTAGTAGGTCTGATTTTGTAGTTATGACAGTGTGTCCCATTGTCTGGATGGTGTGATTTGAGTTATATGAATGCAGATGCGACAATCCAGGCTCTTAATCAGGTGGTCCCGTTGTATATTGCCCCATGGCTTGAAGGTATTTGCAAAGTGATTGAGGTTGTTATGTTGCAGCTGTTACCAAAGTAGGCCCCACGCAAAAATTGTAACAAGGAACTTGGAACGTGGATTGCGTTCGGAGTAACTCAATACGCAATAACGTACTATGTAAACTCTGTGGAGCCTATCGTGATGCACGTATCTTATCTACGCCGTTCATCTATTTTAGCAGCTTGTTTTAGGCAAAGAGCTCAAATTCGAAGCATATCCAAAGCTCAAGTGGACCACGCCTAAGGATAGAATAGCCACAATGACGTCCAACGTTCAAACATTACTAGGCCCACAGTGATCTTTCTGTCATCCAACATGTTCAGAGGGCCATGTAGACATGGATGAAGGGAAAACACAAATATCAGCTTGACCCAAAACTTCTATGGCCCCTAAGAAGTCTCCAACGGTAGTTGTTCAATTCCCACTGTTTCCTGTGGTGTGGTCCACTTGGGCTTTGGATAAGCTTGGATTCTGGGCTCATGCCATAAAATAAGCTCTAAAAAGGGATGGACGGCATGGATAAGAGATATACATCACGGTGCGCTTTACTGAGTAACTCAGTAGGTAATATGTGTTCTAATCAGACGATCGAAACCATTCAGTCGATTTTCAATGAAACAAAACCAGACATTTCTTAAAATGAAAAATGACCAAGGTACATATTGAACACATGAGATTTTTTTCAATGACTGCGAAGATCATCCAAATAAGTAGAATCTATCACTAACTAGTTATCTATCGTGAGGCCCACCTTTTGAACGGTTATGATCACCTACCGGTTCCCCTTGTATGGGCCATCACTCACAAAATTAACTTAATGGATGATCCTACGTGCCTGATTGTGTGGATGTTTAATGGTTGATCAGAACGGAACATATTTACTAGCCCAAAAATAAGGGGGAAAATGTCCATTGTTCTAGCTGTTGGATGGTCCAAGACGTTCAATTTTAGGATAGGCCATGGGGCTACAATTTGGACCGTCTATCTAGCCTTGATTTGGAAGCTCAACGATTGGATTGAATGGATCATCCAACGTCCATTTGAAAATAATAGATGAAAGATCTTCGTTTTTTTTTTTTTTGACACATCTCACCTCATACGGTGGAGAGATGGTTGTACCATATCCAGCTGTTTTCTGTTCAACCTGGGTCTGCAAATTGATATACAAAAATAAAATGGTCTAGGAACAAATTTGAATGGTTACTATCAAATGGATACGATCTTACTATTGAAATTGCGGTCCAAGTTCAATTACCACTATAATGGGAGCTGCAAATTATAACTAAGTTTTACAAGAGGTGAATAGAACCTTTTTAAATTTTCAACTTAAACTATTCCAAGTCATCAATATAAATCTAAAGTTTCTACAATGAATGGACTAATCCAGATACACAAATATGCTTACGCATATAAATTAAGAGGATAGCATTCTTGTGGCCAATGAAACAAACATGCAAACTCCATTTTATCTAAGCATTCTTAAAACTCTACTTATAAGCACAAGCATAGACAATTTTTATCCAAATCATTGCACACAATATATAGTGCTTCAACTACGTACTTGTTGGGTCCTTATTCTTATCCGGGTTGTAGACTCCCTGGAGTTTCAACACCGGGTCAAGGGTTCGAGTACCCACAGTGGTGAAATCCCACGGTGTGCGTGTGTGGGGTGTGTGTGCATGTGTGAAAAAAAATAAAATAAAATAAAATAATAAAAAATAAAAAATAAAAACTACGTACTTGTCAACTTTACTCCTGGCCGTCGCACTCAAACTTGAGTTTGCCGGATTTTACTATCACATACGGTTTTTAAAACAGATTATCCTTTACATCCTACATATTTAAGGATTTCTATGTATACACTTGTCAGTGGCCTACATAAGGTCTTTTAGAATTTTGATATCAAACTCTTTACTAGTTCTACACAAGAACTACCTACATTTACTTCCACCGGAAGCTCTCATGGAGACTTACTATGCGAGTTTGGGTTTCAAACTCTAAACCCAATTCTCCATAAGAAATGGGGTTAAGACATGGACTCCAATACTTAGACTTATTTAGCTAGATGAGCCCCATGATATCGCAATGACGAGATACCTCTTTTTACATGAATCGGCTCCTCTTCTGCTCCCACAAACAATACCCTTGTTTGAATATTCGAATGTGATGCCAAGGTTAGGAAAAAGGGGTTAGTGAATCTTTCTACAAAGTAGGGCTCTGTAGGGTAAGAGAGTGATTCACCTAAGCTTGCATTCAAGAGTCCTTAAACAAAGGATTTGCCAATTTAAATTGGGCCAGTGCCTTCAATGAATGCTAAAGATCACCATTCAATCCGAGATTTGAATGTTCATAATAATCCTTGATCATCAGGATTGAAGAATGATCTCTATGGGAACGAGGCTAATGATAGAGGATATGAATGAGTAAAAACCTGGCCAATGCTCTATTCGATTCCCATCAAGTTGTTGAAAAAAAAAAAAAAAAAAAAAAAAAAAAAAAAAACCCTATTAAAGGATTAAATAAGTTCAGTTTGCAACGGTAAAAAAAATTGACAGAAAATATCAACTTCCATAGAATAAAGGATTCCCTCAATAGGATTGAGAAAATCGAAGATTTAACCGTTTACCCGCCAAATTGTTTTGTCCATGTTCAATTTTATTAAAGGGTCTTCAATAGTATCAAAAAATTCAAAATTATAATAGTTTAATCGCTGGACTGTTTTTTGTTCTTTAATTCTATTGAGGGGAGTCTTCGATCTTATCAGGTCTCATCAATGGAATTCAGATAGAATCGAGACCCACTCGATCTAAGCTTTGCTCATATTTTCAACAAGTCCATTTGATTAAATGGACTCCTCCTTTAGGCAATAAGGACTCAAGATATTTCTATTAAGGTGAGTCCTTTTAGAGGATGGTCTTTTGGGTTCTAAGGTGTACAGGGTCATAGTTACTAAGGTATGCACTTCATGTATTTAATCTTAAAGTCTCTGATCATTGGAGGTCTTGTATTCTTCAAGTCTTTAGCTTCAATAAAGTTCATCAGACTCTTAAAGATACCATACACACACTAATTGACAAACACACTTTAATTGACAAATAATTACACTTACCCGATAAGTAGATAATAGGATCCAAAATTTGGACGGCCTGGATTGACTTATACGCATCCTACCAGTAAGCTGGCTGAGACACCACTGTTTAAGATATGGTTGGAAATGCTCCGTAGGCTACCCCACTACTTTGTGAGGCCCACCTTGATGCTGCCCATCCGTTTTCTCAGCTCATTTTAGGACGTTACCCTGAAATGTAAGAAGATCCATATCTTCGGTGGACCACACCATTAGAAAAGTGGTGAATGACCATTAAAAACTTTTGTAGGTCATAAGAGTTTTGGATCAAGCCGATCTTTGAATTGTCCCTTCATCCAGGTCTTTTTGACCTTATCAACAGATTGGATGTAAAATAAACATTACTGATCTTGATCTGCTTACGGTGGGCCCTGGGAAGTTTTTAATGGTGGTTCTTCAATCACCACTTTTTCATGTGTTGTGGTCCACCTGATATTTTGATCTTCTTAATTTTTTGTACCACCTCCTAAAATGGGCATTATAAACATATGGACGGCGTGGATATATAACACATAATCAATGTGGGCCCACGGTAGTGTTACCCCGGTAACACCTAATCCGCTCCCACATTTTCCACGATTTTCACATGCAACTGGCAATTTCATATGCATTGAAAGTCAAATAGCAAACGTATCTACTAGCTCGAATTTCGATTTGGGTAGCTAATCTTCCCACGCGTGCATACGTGGCATGTACGAGCATGATCTGGTCCGTTTATCAGGTGGGACCCACATGGTATGTGAGTGGCCCTAAAATCAGGTTAGTCTAGGCAATCTTATCTAGCTGTCCATGTGCTGCCCAACTGATAACCTTAAACCAGCCCCATTTTTAGGCCCCCGCCACATAACCAGTGGGGCCTACAAGGTGACGACCCTGATCTCGCCAGCTCAGCAACTTGCAGATTTCCGTTGAGATTGCCCCGACTAGTCCTTGTAATTTTTAAACCTTGGATCTACAAACGGGACTAAATTTCAATGACTTCAGAAATATATTTCTTTTCCGGAAGGTATCAAGTTCAAACGTTTGTACCATAAGTTTACGTTCATCCAGCATGTAAATTCCAACCTATCATGTGTACTATAAATCCAACCCATCCAATACCTTTTCCCACTAATATAATCTCTTTAAATTAAAAATTCTACATCACTAATCATGTGGACCACAATTATATTTTAACTTATCAACGAATAGAAAATATTTCCCATGATGTAGTCCCTTTTATGAGTAAATGGGTTTTTATCAACCAAAAATGATTTTCATCTTGAGATAAATCTATTGGAACGATTGGATATTATAAAAAGACAACAGGTTGGAAGTCATACACTCGGTGGACCATAACTCACGGTCCAACTAGTTGGACTTGAGACCTTAGTTTTGAAAAGGAAAAAAAGTACTTTGGCACTCTGGGAGACTATGATTGTTGATACAAAGGCGCTGAGAAGTTTTAAACGTAGCATACAACTCAATCGAACCGTCCATATTGTGGGCCAAAATTTGGATGGATAGTAAACCAATGACAATACCCTTCTTTTATTACACTTACTCTGATCAAATAGCTTGCCGATTCGTGGACATCTTGTGGACAGCTGACATGCAAAAAGCGACGGTCTTAATTCATCAAACAAGTGTCCATTAAATCAAAGGTTAGGATTGTTTATCCAGTCATATTTTGGAATTTATGTTTATCTACCATGGATACCACATTTTGGACAGTTCAATTTGGGTGTGACATGCGCAACGTGTGTATGATTTATTACTGACGTCTATTAATCAACATGCTCTGCCAGAGTATCAAATAACCCCTCCTTTGAACCAGGCAAGTTAGGTGGCTGTGTGTCACATACCAAATAATACTCCCATAGTTTATAACAACATCAACGGCATTATGATATGATACTCGGCCCAAGGCATTAACCACGTGTTTTCAGTTCTGGCAAAGTGGGGCCCACAGCCATTATCCACGAGTTTCAGTTACGGAAAAGTGGGACCCACATATCAGTACCGAGATTTCGGTTTGTCGAAACATGGAAAATCCTAGACGTCAACCTTCCGGACTTTCTGTATTTGTTAACCGTTTGTTTTCAACCACAAATTGAAAGGTTAAGATTGTCCTACCATCGAAATTTGTTGGGCATGGTGTGATCAAGGTGGGACCCAACAGATGAACGGTCCTGATTACCGGATCATGTGGCCCGCTTTTCAGAATTGAAAAAACTGGCGTATACCGTGCATCCCCTCGTTGGGTACATTGAGAGAAGACATTAAAATACTGCAATTTTTTAAAGCTCCGACTTAGATTCATGTGCGCGTGAATATATTGAGTAATTTAGTATTAAATACTCGATAGCGTACATCGAGTTGTATGTTAACCTATAATACAGCCTCTCTCTTGCCAATTTATAACCGTATAGAATATCAGATCAATGTAAATTGTGGGCCCCTACAAGCAGAATAGCTGACAGTAAAAACAGGTTGATCCAGTAATCAGTCAGGCCACACGGTTGAATAAATGAATAGCCGTTGGTTTGACTCAATCTACCTGGCCTAATAATCTTGACCGAGCATCACTTTCAAGAAATACCATCTTCACGGTGGGGCCCACTGTATGCATGGCTCGGATTTCCTGCTTTAATGACATTTTCGTGGAAAACATAGGGTTGCATGCTAAGTTAGCATGCAGCCAGTGTAGATGACCATCTCTTTAAAAATGCTAATTATAGTATTGACATGAGTGTATTAGAATAATTTGATTTTGGCTTTCCATCGTGAAGAATCAACGGTGGAGATTCATCCGTTCGTGGATTCTATTATGATGTGCCCATTCCGTACCTATTTTCTGATATCCAGGCCACTAGTCCGGTGGACCCCTTTGTGTATGTAGAATGCCTCAAAAATCATTGATTTTGGATTATCTTAGATTTATTTCCTCTTTCCGGATGCTTGCTTGTTACCTCTTTTACCATGCCCGTCGATTTTTAGATTGCTGATTGAAAGGTTATGATCATCCAACCTTGGAGATTTTTGGAGAATCCACCATCTAAAAAGGGTCCCACCAACTCAAGGGTCTAGATCATTGAAACAATCAACCCCACCTAGACAATCATGCAAATCGGGCATCATAACCCTATAATTCTTCTTTTATCATTGAATTTACACGAGGAATTATATCATGCACTGGCATGATACGGAGGAAGATAGATGACAGGGTGTATACATCGCGCATGCATGTCTGTCAATGTAGATTGTCGAAAAGGTAGGGCCCAGTCTGTAAGTTGGATAGCCTCAAACCAGACTAACCAACCAATCTTCACCGTCCATTTTTTTCACGTACAGCCTTTTTCCCCTCTTTAATGCAAGCCTTTCATAGTCATTGCCCATAACAAATGCCCATCTACACGCAATCACACGTGCCAATATGTAACACATTAATGATAGCTGAGTTTTCATTTGGTGGACCACCAAATCATTCAGATTTTCTGACCCGAAATTCAGGCCGTTCCAGTCCTTGGTGGACCACTGTCTTTAAATGGACGGCTAAGAAATTATTTTAGCCGTCCATTTCTCCTGTGGCCCGCCTGACAGAAAGTTCGGCTCTCACACGCGGCGTACTGGAATGTCGTGCGTGCAGCTATGGACAGGCAGTTCCTTGCGCGCTTGTATACTGAAAGACCTCTCAATATCCCGTCACCGTAGGGAACGGGTGGTCTTTGATGTGTGTATGACATCCACTTCATCCGTTCTTCCAACTAGCTCATGCAAGAACATTAACATAAGCGGGCCCCACTAAAACATAAGTCCCCTCCAAAACTCGAGTGGGCCACACCACAGGGAAGAGTAGAGATGAGTATTACTCTCCATCCTGATTTTTATATGCCATCCAATCCGTTCATAAATGAAACTTCGGTGGGACCCACTTAAATTTCAATTAGGCTTGATTTTTTAATTCACGTTCAAACATAAGCATGAGAAAATGATGAACGGAGCAAATGTCGTACACATCACAGTGGGCCCCACAGAAAGCTCTGTTGCACGTGTTCGAGTTATATTTGGGATATGCCCTAGAAAAAACAAGGTGGGGCCATGTCACTTTTGTCTGGATTGAAATAGATGCATGCCACGTGTACATTAGATGTATACATGAGCATGGTCCACCGTACCGTGCCAAACTACCGTGCAATTCGTCTATCCCTGTACGGGTGTAATTGAAGCAACGTAAAGACTCATACACCTTATTAAATTGTCTCGTTGAAGGCTATTTTTGGGCCTTGTGCCCGTGACTCGTTCGGCTGCTACTGGCGCTTAAAAGCGAAAGACCGACTTTGGTGAGGTCGTGATCATGGGGCCCACCTTCATGTATGTGTTATTTATCCATACCGTCCATCCGTTTAGACAGATTATTTGATTGCATGAGCCCAAAAATGAAGTGGATGTAAACGTCAAGTAGACCACACTACATGAAAAGGTAGTGACTTAATGCCCACCTTTAAAAACCTCCTGAGGTCCACCGTGATATTTATTTTCGATCCAACCTGTTCATAAGGTCACAGATCTGGAATCTGGAAGAAGGAAAACACATGTCAGGTTTATTCAAAATTTTTTGGCCCGTGAGAAGTTTTTAATGGTGGACATTCAATCAACACTGTTTCATTTTGTGGGGTCCACCTGTGATTTGGGTCTCCTCCATTTTTAGGTCTATTTACTAAAATGAGCTGGAAAAACGGATGTACGGAGTGGATATACAAAACATACATCAAGGTGGGCCCACGGTCACGGTCTCACCGAAATCCGTGTTTCCCGGCCTCACCGAATACCGATCTGTTTAACGAACGTTACGAGAGCCGTCGGTGCTTATGGTCTGATCTGCAGCCACGTGTACCGAACCGTTATTGTGGTCACGAACTCACGATTCGAATCTAGAGAGGGTCAGAGAACTCTTTATGGTTGGATAGTAGCGGAGACTCACGGATGGTGAAACATAAAAGAACGGTTATTTGATACTCCGGAAGAGCACAGCTATCCATGCTCATGCACAAAGCCACCTTGAGCATGATCACATACGTGAGAATGCGTGAGTGCCATCCAACCCGTCCGTTGGATGCCCTCCTAGATTCGAAATCCAGCTTGATCTATAACTCAGATGGGCCACACCAAAGGGAACTACAATGGACGTTGGTTAAGGGGATGCCTGTTATAAGAATTTCCAGATTGAATGTGGGGTCCACCGTATTCTGTACATGTCACCCAGCCCAGTCATCAGGCATGGCCTACTGAGATTAAAGGACGCAAAGAAATTCAGGCTGTTAAAAAACTCAGGTGGGATGAAATAGGTGAATATTGCCCTGGCTTGGTTTGTTTCTAGTCACGTGTGGGGTATGCGGTCATGTCATAATTGATTATGTGGGACCCAAGCATCAAGATGGGCCGACACATCGAATGTGATCGCATATGAGCGAAAATCTCGTAAGTCGGTCTTATATTCAGCCACACGCACAAAATTGTGATGAGATGCTTAGCCGACCATCGAACAATGGGGTTCTTTCTCTAAGATGGATTGTACTTTGCCCTCCATACAAAGGGACTCGGTATATCAGGCAATCAAAAACAATTACATAAAAATGAAAAACGTACAATTAACAATAGGGCAATATTGTAAGTACTCTTTATGAATGAAGAACTACTTGTATTAAAACGGAAATAATCCAACGTAAGAGTGTACAATTAAATTAAAGCTATAAAATTACCACTTAAAATTATTGCTACCCATAAGATAGAGCTAAAGTTATAATAAGTAAAAAAAGTGATTGATTTGTTTGGTTGGTATGATATGGTTTATTTCATTGATTTTTCTTTTATTTATAAGCTTCTCCGCTCCATAAATACTTTGTATCCGTTTTTGTTATTTTATTTCGAACCATTATGGAAATTGAATTGTTGCCACATCAGTCTTCCATCTCCTTTTGATTCTTTGTATACTTATAATCGATTCTCTTCTCTTGCGTCCCACTTTCTATCCCTTAAATTTTGATTGTGCCATGTCATTAGATGATGTGTACTATCCAGTTCAACACCGTGTGTTTATGTAAAGAGTGTTCGAAATATCTTTGAAGATATTTTCACGTGCTATATCAATTTGTGCAACAACACATGTGATTCCTTAATTAGCTATTCCAAAAATGGCCATAAATAAAGTTCAACAAATACATAGGTTTTTGGCTGCTTTACATGTCTCTAAAGGTTTGAACCATGAGAGTTTTGGCTCCGATTATTCTTGAAATGTACAACTAATGTTAGGGTGGTAATTGATAAGAATCGATAGTGATTGGTGTTTTAGAGGAGTTTATTTGATTTGAATTAAAATAACACCAAATGACTTTGTTTTTTTCTTTAAAAAATAATAATAATAATAATGGCCGGGTTATCTCATTTTACGAATTTCAATTACCACAGGTTCACAATTCCTCTCTCTACCAATGCATTTCAAATTCGAGTTAGTAAACATAATTAGCTAGATTTTAATAAATTTCAATTACAAGCTACCGAATATAAATTAGTGATTCTAATTCACATGAATTTTATGGCAATTGGCAATGCATAACAACCACAAACTAACAAAGGAGACCTCAGGGGCTTCTTTGGAAAGTAGGATTAGATGATATGGAAATGAATTGGGTTCCATGTAAATTACATCCGGTGTTTGGAATTAATAAGAAGGATTAAATTAATCCAAGTATTTAACCTTCCAATCTAGTAGGAGAAATAATAAAATTTCTAGCGGAATTCAAAACCTACTACACTTGTGGGCCCCATGTTAATGCATGTGTTTTATTTACATCATTCATTCATATGCACCCTTTACATGTGACATTCGAATTGCATATGAATATAGATAATCACATCAATTGTGAAATCCAGTCTACCAATTACAATCTCAATGTCCACTAAACATTGATTTCATGTGAAATAATGTTTTTCTCAAAGAAAGAATTGGACCCAAACGTGAAATAGGATGGTCAAAATACTCAGATATATAATTATTCTATAATAATAGTGTTAATTCCATCCAATGCAATTTAATACTACCTAACCTCACATTCCAAATAGGCTAACATAGAAATCCAATGAATGGTTTAGATTCCACATACACATCACAGATGGGCCTCAAAGAGCTCGAGGTGTATGGTCATTATCATACATGTGATCATCATTCATCTTTATGTCCTCCCGTCATGTAGTGAGAAAAATACTACGCTGAGCAATGGTGCTAACTTCCTGATTGGTTGACATCAAATAGGCCGCTTTAATCTATAAAGATTGATTCCGAAAATCGGATGAAGTCAATATGATTTTAGTGCCTTATATATAGTGGGCCCAGTGATCTGGACCGTTATGATCAATGCTTATTAATGCCACGTCATTACATTGGTAGCATGCATGTGTATGGATAGTGATACTCCACAGGGTATATCATTGTTTTATCTGTCCACATGGAAATTTTAAACTCAAATGACTGTTTATTTTTTACCCTTTCTCTGAATTTATTTTTGTTAAACATCAATGATTATGATTTCATGATACGGATATACATTCATACAAGTGGACCATGTTTGTTGATCCTGACTGTTGATTTTATGGACCCACATAAAATGGAGGATGACTAGAATTGTTTTCTACTTTGAATATCCTAGCCGTCTAATGTTTGGTATGTTTTTTTTCCTGGACAGTTGTACTTTTCTCACTCAATTTGGGGAAAGGCAAAAACCATCTTTTTTTTTCTCATTTTCCATACACAACAAGCTCTTAGGAAAACTAACTCATGGTTCAGATTTCTCCAATATCTATGGCCCACAGAAAGAATGGACTGTTGCAAATTATTACTTAGTGTGTGAACTTTTTGATGGACGGTTTAGATCCAATAGACAAGATTGGTCCACATAACCCATTTTGCATAAAGTAATTCAAGTCCTTTTCATTTTGAATGATTTAATAGTCCCTCCTGGCCATCTATAGAACATAAAAAAATTTAACTCGATGACTCAGACTCATGACTCAGACTGACTCATTGAGTCCTGAGTTGAGACCTCAACGGGTGATTTGGATGAGTCAGGCCCAGTCACCCTCTATTCTCAGCACCAACTCATGGTCCCAAACTAGATCGGATTCAAATGAATCACATTCGACTCGGACCAGTGGTCGAAGAATATCTGGGAGACCTTCCTGAAAATGAGAACACATAATACGAGCGAGTATTGAAAATCATGGAGCATTTGGGTTGTATCCACTCAATATAAGCATCCATTTCACTTAATAATTTTAAAATTGACATGACATGAACTTACATTAGTACCCAAATTAGAACATAGATTATCCTCCTATGATTGTAGTCAGCTAAATTCCCCATTTTTTTTAAATGACTGTAAAACTGAGTTAATGTTTAATTAAAACTTTGAATGTTTCAGAAGGTAGGCAAAAGTACACGTATTTTTAGTAAACCCAATTAAACATTGCTTCTTTTAATAAAACACCTTTCGTACAAAAATAATAATAGTTTTGTGGCAATTTAAAAAATAGGTTGATGGTCTCCACCAATTGATAAAATTAAGTCAAAGGTGAAAACTTTCAATAGAGACAGACTAACCTATTGAAGCATTACTTTAAAAAAGTAAAGAATAGCATTGAGCTATTTAAATACATTATTGTCCATGCAAATAGGAATTTTTATTATTTAATTGAAGCTTTCTATTTTGACCTTTTATATATATATATATATATATATATATATATATATATATATATATATATATATATATATATATATATAGTAATGGTCTCCTGCGAACCATCCGGCAGGATACCTTGGTGCGGTACAATTCCCACGGCAAGAGACCCTTGTGCAGGGGCTTGTGGGGTCACCGTGATATACGTTTTGTATCCACACCGTCGATCCATCTGAAGAGATCATTTTAGGGTGAAATCCAAAGAATGGGTCACATCCAAAGCTCCAGTGGACCCCACTATAGAAAACAGTGAGGAGAGTGACGCCACCATTAAAAACTTCTAAAGGCCACAAAAAGTTTTCAATCAAGCCTATATTTATATTTTCCCTTCTTTAATATCTTTTTTAACTTTTGAACAGGTTGGATTTTGTAAAAACATCATGGTGGGCCTTAGAAAGGTTTCAACGGTGGGCATCAATCTTCCTGCTGTTTTTTGTGGTGGGGTCCACTAAAGCTCTGGATCTGCCTCATTCTCTGGCTCATGGCTTAAAATAATATCTCCAAATGGATGGATGTTGTGGATACAACACATACATCATAATGGGGTCCACAGAACTTGGTGACATGAGGTCCGGAAGCGGATTGCGTGGTAACTCACTACGCTTGGCGTACTGAGTAAACTCTGTGAGGTCCACCATGATTTATTTATTTTATCCACTCCGTTCATACATTTTAACAAATGATTTTAGTACCTGGACCAAAAAATGAGATATATCCAATGTTCAAATGGACCACACCACAAGAAATAGTTGAATTGAATGTCTACCGTTGAAAAATAATTGGAGGGCCACGGGAGTTTTGGATCAAGCTTATATTGGTTTTTTCCCTTCATCCATGTCTATATGATCTTATGAACAATTGGATGAAAAATAAACATCACCGCGGGGCCTAGAAAGGTTTCAACGTTGGAAATCATTATCCCCACTCTTTCCAGTGGTATGATCCACTTGATCTTTGGATATGCATCAATTTTGGGCTTAACCCCTTAAATTAGATGGAAAAACGAATGGATGGCGTAGATAGACCACATACGTTCAACGTGGCCCAGCTTTGTTTATGCAGTACGACAAGAACATACTGAGTAACTCAATACGCAATCTGACGTATAGATTGGCGTGGCTGGTGGTCGGTGCTCTATGGGCCCCACCATTTTTAAAGAAGGGAAAATATAAATATGAGCAAGATAAAAAAACTTTTCATGGCCTTTAGAAGTTTTTAACGGTGGCATCATTGTCCCCACTGTTTTCTGTAGTGGGGTCCACTGGAGCTTCGGATGTCACTCATTCTTTGAATTTCACCCTAAAATGATCTCTCCATATGGGTGGACGACGTGGATACAAAACATATATTATAGTGGGGCCACAAATTCAATAGCAACTAGCCAACTCGCGCCAGCACAAGGGTCTCTTAGGGTGGGAATTGGACCGCACCATGGTGTGTGTGTGTGTGTGTGTGTGTGTGTGTGTGTGTGTGTGTGTGTGTGTGTGTGTGTGTGTATATATATATATATATATATATATATATATATATATATATGGACATGGTACTATGAGGTCGACCTCATGGGAGCTTTTCATGAGGTCGAGCTTTGTGGCCCCACCATGATCTGTGATGGACATCCACTTCTTACATCTAAGACTTAGGTGGGCTACACCATCTGAAATAATGAGAAATTGCCTAAAGCATCTAAAAGCACTTCATGGGGCTTGCTTGAGTTTTGGAATGGCCTAAATTTTAGTGTGACTCCCCATTCATACAAACACAATGGATGGGCTGTGTTATGGGAAAAAATGGACCGACCTGAATAGGTATATTAGGTTGAGATGTGGCACGGCCCAATGCATAACAGATGATACGAAATCCGATCGCCGAGTTAAGGAGAAAGGTCGACACATCGTAAGTCGACACGATCAAGTTCGGCCTATAGGTGGGTACGACCCAGAATGGACTCTCTGAGGATTAACCTAAAGAGGCTATCAGGACTCATGAAGAAATTGTTGGGGGCCGTTGCACAAAACCTTAGGATCTAGCCTCCCAAAAACACCAGAATTATGGTATAATAAAGCAATGAGATAAATCAAAGCACAAACCACACGACACAATAGATTTTTACATGGAAAATCCTCAAAGAGGTAAAAACCACGGGACCTCGTCCAGATCAACAATCCACTATAAAGTAGAACGTTTCAACCGATCACAAGCACACATCACTTAGATCAAACTTTCTTCACTCACGCAAGAGTGAATAAACAATAAGAGAATAAAAGAAAAACGGAAAGATCTCACCGATTACGAGGACGTAGAAATGCTGAGATATCAAGTGCACAATAGATCACCTCCGTGAGCATAACCTCCCTTCCACAAGCTTCCTCTCTCTCTTTCTCTCTCTCTCTCTCTCTCACACCTTTAATAGCCCTAAACCCTTTAACAAACCCTTGTAAAGCTTTAGGAAACCCTGTAACAACCCTAAAATTTGGTGCATTAAAAAAATTAAAATAAATATTTAAAGATTTTATTTTTAAATAAAAAATAAAAACAAGTCAATAGTTGAGTTGGTAGAGACATTCTTAATTGAGAGAGAGGTTTAGGGATTGATTCTTAAAGTAGTAATAATAATTTTTTTTATCAAATGTCATAAAAAAAATTCAAATTCAAGATAAGGGAGGATGTGCTCATCCTATCTTATCAAGAGAAGTTTCTTTTAAAGGGATATGAAGAAGTTTCTGCTTAATAGAAAAAAATAAGAAGCTCTGGAGAATAAGGGAGATGAAATTCTAAGAAGGCTCGATCAGGTAAGTCACACGATCATTGTATAAGTGTGTAGAGTCAATTTTAATAAAGTGATATTTTTTATGATTTCAGATCTAGTTAGTAATATTTTAGGATATACTAAATGGATGAAATCTGATTATGCTAAGATAGATCTGTAAGAATCATATGATCCCTAAGGCCAAAATATACAAGGGCCATAATTTTCAGATCAATTTAACCATCAGATATGCCACATTAGTTAGATCTAAAAGTGGTTAATAAAGGAATCTTAGATTTTTGCGCAAGTACTAGTATCACTTGGCGTAGAAGGTCGAGATGGGCCATCGGTGTATGTGTGGTTAGATCCACACCATTCATCTAATGTGTAGAGGTAAAACATGATAATACCTCAAGAATCTGGATGATCCAATCATCCGGTGGGCCACCCCGATTAATTATTTGATATTCAATTTCAAGATCTTAAAAAGAAAATCTAAATCTTGGTAATTAAATTTACATAAAAATATAATTTTAATTATTTGATTATTTAAGATTTGGCCACCTAGGATGTATATCTAAGGTGGGCACCACAATGTAAAATAACTAGATGGATAATAATGTTGCTGATATAACTGATAAGATCTCTGAATTCAAACCAACTCATTTACCGTGTGGATTCTACACTATCAGACTCAGGTGAGTAACCCAATTTGTCTCATAATTCGTTAAAATTAAAATAAATCGTTTGTAATTGTTTGATTGATTGATATACTGATTTGAGTATTTTGTTATGATAATTGTACGCTAAATTCATATGTGAATATTCTGATCAAGACAATTGTGCCAAATATGAAAAATATGCATTTACATATCATTCATCATTCATTGCATTTGCATAATACATGGTCGATCTTAGGGGTCCCTCCATGGAAGAAATGTCCATCATAGTAGAGTATTACCAGATGCGGGCTATGCCTAAGCCTACTGAAAGGTGGAATCCTACCCAACGGGTGGATGCGGGTTGACGACCTCCAACCCAAGCATATGGACGATCTTCTCATCTGATGCATTCATACATCATTTTCATTCATATCATTGTACATCCATTTTTATGTTATTTTAATTGCTATGATTATGAACTATGGTAGGTTATTTCACTAAGCCTGGCTAGCTTACCTTTTTATTGATGGAAAAACCATACAGAGGAGCTATTAGCAGATGATGTAGCATAAGAACTGGAAGGATGCACCATACTTGAACACGATCTATATAAAATATGGTCATACTTATCTAAAAATGAAGTGGCGGCATTAGACCATTTCTAATTACTTGATAGCATAGTTTGATTAATGTAAAATGCATATCGGTATTGATTTTTGAGATTTTATGAAATTATTTAGATTTATTTCATTGAAACAATGTTAGTATGGAATAAACATAATTATAGTACGATGATATAATAAATGAATGATTTAAGGTTTATTTTATTTTAAGGGTTGTCAAGATTTATATATGTCTGGTTGATTGGTGCTAAGTGTTATATATGTGTGATTGAAATTATGGTGGAACTTAGACTGAATATAATTATCATCTCTGATTAAACCGATTAAGGAATTAAATTAGTACACTTAGTGTATGAGTTACGAACTGAAACTCGAGTCTGAGGGTGCACACTTTGTACCCAGATTTCAGGGCATGACAAACACTCTTGCATACCCTAGAAAAGCCCTAGGAACCCCTATTTATAGTTTAAGCAACTCCCTTCCGCACCATGGTGAAAATCGCATCAAATTTACGCAGTCCGCACAAAATCCGGATATGAATCTGTATAACCTCGATTGGTCGAGAAGAGTTCTCGACCGATCGATCAGACCCTCGACCGGTCAAGAAGACTCCTCGACTGGTCGAGCAGCATGGAGGATTTAATTCAATTGGTCACTGGACTTTGAATTGAGCCCCACTCGACTGGTCGAGCGCCACCCTCGACCGGTCGAGCAGGGCACTCGACCAGTCAAGCGACGAGGAGAAAATTCTCATCAAATCTCCCCCTTTTCGACTCAAGAGGAATCCACCTTCTTCAAGCCAGCCCAGTTTCTACAAACCTCAAACTTGCCCTTGAGCAAAGCCTTGGTCATCATGTCTGGCCCATTATCGTCTGTGTGGACCTTCTTAAGCTGTAATACCTTCTATTCCAAAGTATCCCTGATCCAGTGATACTGAATCTCTATGTGCTTCAACTTGGAGTGCTGACTTGGATTCTTGCTCAAGTGTATAGGACTTTGACTATCGCAATAGACCACGTGCTGCTCTTGCTTCAGGCTAAGTTCTTGTAGGAACCTCTTCATCCAAAGCATCTCTTTACATGGCTCTATGACCACAATGTACTCGGCCTCTGTCGTCGACAATGTTACGACCTTCTGTAGCTTGCTCTGCCAAGAGACCGCTCCCCCTACAAACGTGAACATGAACCCCGATGTAGACTTCCTGGAGTCTATGTCACCTACCATATCTGCATCTGTGTAGCCCTCTAACACAGGCTTTCCTAGTATAGGCTCAACCTGGATGAGCCTCTTAGATACCGCGGTATCCATTTCACCGCTACCCAATGCTCTTTGCCAGGATTGACAAGATACCGACTAACAACACCAACCGCATATGCTATGTTTGGGTGCGTACACACTATAACGTACATCAAACTTCTTACCGCTGACGCATAGGGTATCTTCTATATCTCATCCACCTCTGCCTTCATCTTGGGACACTATCTATCGCTCAATCTGAAGTGAACATCTAGTGGAGTACTGACCAGCTTCGCTGCATTCATATTGAACCGCTCTAGGACTTTCTCAATATATCGCTTTTGTGACAGCCAAAGCTTCCTGTTACTTCTGTCACGGGTTGTCTCCATTCATAGGATCTGCTTAGCTGGGCCTAAGTCTTTCATTGCGAACGACTTGCCCAACTCCTATTTTAGCCTGTCAATCTTCTTGATATCTTTTCCCATAATGAGCATGTCATCAACGTATAACAGCAGAACTAAGAAATCACCATCTGAGAACTTGCGCATGAACACACAGTGGTCCGACTCCGTTCTGTCATACCCATGATTTAACATGAACGAGTCGAACTTCTTGTACCATTGCCTTGAAGCTTGTTTCAGCCCATTCAATCTCTTCCTCAGCCTACACACCATATGTTTTTTGCCCTTTACTTCGAACCCCTCTGGTTGGTGCATGTAGATCTCTTCTTCCAGGTCACCATGGAGAAAGACAGTTTTAACATCTAACTGCTCTATCTCCATATCCATGCTACCTGCCAACCCAAGCAACACCCGTATGAATGTTATCTTCACCACTGGTGAGAATATCTCCTCGAAGTCTATGCCTTTCATCTGACCAAACCCTTTCACCACAAGTCTGGCATTGAACCTCGTTTGTAAATTCTTCTGCTCAATCTTCTTTCTGAACACCCACTTGTTGTTCAGAGCTTTCTTGCCCTTAGGCAGTTTCACCATATCATAGGTGTGGTTCTTATGCAATGATTTCATCCCCTCTTGCATAGCTTTCAACCACTCCCCCTTATGCTCGTTGGTTAGGGCCTCAGAATAATCTTCTAACTCTCTTCCATCAGTGAGCATAATGTACTCATGTGACGAGTACCTCTTGGACGGATATTTGTCCCTAGATGACCTCCTCACCTGTGACTCAACAGGTGGATCAAGTGGGGCCTGCTCCCCCGATCCATCTTCTATAGGAACTCCCTCATCCTCTGCACCTTGTTGTACTCCCCCGTCATCAGGCACCATGGGAGGAATAACCGGATCGATATCCTCTAATTCACCTAAACTAGGCTGGTCTTCTCTAGCTTACAAATGTCTTCTATACACTAATCTTCAAAGAAAACCACATCTCTGCTCCCGACGAGCTTCTTCTCGGTCGAATCCCACAATCTGTAACCAAACTTTTCATCACCGTACCCCAAGAACACACAACGCCTGATCTTCATATCGAGCTTTGACCTCTCGTCCTTTGGTACGTGAACGGATGCCCTGCATTCAAATACGCTGAGATGACTGTACGATGGATCCTATCCAGTCCACACCTTCTCAGGTACTTCCCCATTCAATGGGGCTAATGGAGATCTGTTTATTAGATACACTGTCGTGTGCATTGCTTCTCCCCAGAACGTCTTGGGCAACTTCGCATGGGATAACATGCATCTAATTCTCTCTATAATGGTGCGATTCATTTACTCAGCCACACCATTATGCTGAGGGGTCTTGGGAACCGTCTATTCATGCCATATACCCAGGGACTTACAATACTCATAGAAGTCACCAATGTATTCACCACCATTGTCAGTGCAGATGTACTTCAATGATCTATCTGTCTCTCTTTTGACCATAGCATGAAACAATTTGAACACACCAAAGACCTCGTCCTTAGATTTCAAAGCATAAACTCAAACCCTCCTAAATGCATCATATATAAAAGTGACAAAATACAATGCCCCACCCAAGGTTTTTGTCCTCATAGGACCACAAACATCAAAATAAACCAAATCTAATGCATGCACTTTATTAACATGAGAAGCAGTTTTAACAAATGAAACTCTATATTATTTCCTTGATAAACAATCAATACAGGTTTTGAGAGGTATACCTGTCACATCCGGAAGGAGCCGCTTCTTTGCTAGTACCTGAAACCCTTTTTTCACTCATGTGGCCTACACGCCTGTGCCACATGTCAATAGCTAAATCTTCCGCTGCATTCAACCCACCCTTGCACATATTGATACTTGCCTTGTACAGGGTGCAACACTTCTTTCCTCTGGCTGCGATCAATGAACCCTTAATGAGCTTCCAACGCCCACCAGCAAACCGGCTTTCATAGTCATCATCATCCAACCTTCCCGTCGACATCAAGTTGAGGCGAAGGTCTGGGATATGCCTCACATCCTTGAGAACCAATGTGCAGCCTAAATCGGTCTTCACGCAAATATCACTGACCCGTATGATCTTTGATACGCTAGAATTTTCCATCTTCACGGTCCCAAAGTCACCTGACGTGTAGCTTGTGAAGAGGTCTCTGCGTGGAGTCGCATGAAACGAGCCTACGAGTCTATTACCCAGTTGGTGTCCTGACTCTAGCCGTGAGACATACATCGTGATCTGCTGAAAGAATAACTACAACGTCGCCATCTGAAGTGACCGTAGTGGAATCTGATTCATCTTCCTTCTCCTTTCTTGTTCCTTTCTTGTTCGTTCTTTTTCTTACGACATTCATGCTTATAGTGACCTTCTTGCCATAATTCTAGAATTCAACGTCCTTTCTGGTACTCGACTTGCCTCTTGATTTATCTCAGGCCTTCCTGCCCTTTCTGTTCTTACCTCTCCCCCGTTCTTGTGTCACAAGGGCCTCTTGCTGAGTAGATCCCTGAGATTTTCTCCTTGTCTCCTCATTGAAGAGACAGCTAGTTACCTGTTTCATAGATACTTTCCGTTTTGCACGAAGTTACTTAGATACACCACCAATGTCTCCCAACTATCAGGCAATGAGCTAAGCAATAGCAGAGCCTGTAATTCATTGTCCAGGACCATCTTCATAGCGGAGAGCTGGTTCAATTTATTGCTGGCCTCATTCATGTGCTCACCCATAGAATCACCATCTTTGAACTTAAGATTCATAAGTCGTCGTATCAAGAAAATCTTATTGTCGGTTGTCTTCCTCTCATATAGCCCTTGCGGTTTCAGCCATAGGCTAGTGACTGAGGTCTCCATATACACATGGTGGAATACGAAATTGTCAACCATTATCTAATAAACCCCACCGCCTTCCTGTCCAATTTCTTCCAATCATCATCTGTCATATCCATTGACTTTGCTAATATGCCTTGAATTAGAGAATACAAGTCCTTACAATAAAGCAAGTCATCCATATTAGTCTTCCATATGGTCTAGTTAGAACCATTGAGGTTGATCATCCTTGATAAGCCACATTCCATAATTCAAAATCGATCCCACTCCATTCAATGAACTTAGCTTTGATACCACTTTATTGGGGGTCGTTGCACAAAACCTTAGGATCTAGCCTCCCAAAGACACCGGAATTATGGGATAATAAAGTAATGAAATAAATCAAAGCACAAACCACACGACACAAGAGATTTTTATGCGGAAAACCCTCAAAGAGGTAAAAACCACGGGACCTCGTCCAGATCAACAATCCACTATAAAGTAGAATGTTACAACTTATCATAAGCACACACCACTTGGATCAAATCTTCTTCACTTACGCAGGAGTGGATAGACAATAAGAGAATAAAAGAAAAATGGAGAGATTTCACCGATTACGAGGACATAGAAGCGCTGAGATATCAAGTGCACAATAGATCACCTCTATGAGCATAACCTCCCTTCCACATGCTTCCTCTCTCTCTCTCTCTCTCTCTCACATTTTATAGCCCTAAATCCTTTAACAAATCCTTGTAAAGCTTTAGGAAACCCTCTTGCATACCTTAGAAAAGCCTTAGGAACTCCTATTTATAGTTTAGGCAACTCCCTTCTGCACCATGGTGAAAACCACCTCAAATTTACACAGTCCGCACAAAATCCGGACATGAACCTGCGTAACCTCAACTGGTCGAGCAGAGTCCTCGACCGGTCGAAGCGGACCCTCGACCGGTCAAGAAGACTCCTCAACTGGTCGAGCAGCACGGAGGATTTAACTCAATTGGTTGCTGGACTTTGAGTCGAGCCCCACTGGACTGGTCGAGCGCCACCCTCGACCGGTCGAGCAGGGCACTCGACCGATCGAGCGACGAGAGAGAAATTCCTCATCAGAAATTAATGGATAAATAAATTAGACATCACAAAGATGTTCTATAAAGATGTTATTTTTAATTGAAAGGATAGGTCGGCAGCCGGGGAGAAGCTCATCCAACCTTATTTGAAGGCTGACCAATCTGCTTCGATTCCCGACTGACGTCCGACCTATCCACGTCCGTAGTCCGACCTTATCCAAGGGAAAAGTCCGAAGTTCTCTCTAAGGATTGTGGAGTGTAATCCATGGTTACTCGGAATCCCGAAATATCCGCCAAGGATCTCGAGAGAATCTCAAACAATTATGGGTCCTAATTCACATACAACATGCACCTACTAAACCGAGAGGATCCCTCTACGTTACTATTCATCCTCAACTATAAATAGGGAGATTCACAATGGTGAAAGGTATGTACACATACTGTCCCTACCCTTAAACTACTTCTACTAGACACAGATTCCTAACTTTGGTATCGGAGGGTCTCCTACTCTAGTCAGAGTCTCGTTTGTCTTCTCCCTGTGCAGGTACTCAAGGGCTTAAAAAGTGTGACCAGATTTTTGCATCAAGAGGCTGAATGTTTAAAACACATCTAATTGTGCCCTATATACAATTAAAAAGGTTTTAATTGGCAAGGCAAGCATCCACTCTCGATTGTTATTTTAGGTCATGAATTGGCCTGATTTTTAGGCCCATTGCTTCATACATCATAGTGGGGCCCACATAGCTTGATCTCATGGGAAGCTTCCTATACGGTCAACCTCATAGTACCTTTTCCCATATATATGTATGTTCGGGCATGATTGCTTTTTACTCATTTTTTAAAGTATAAACTTATTACGCCTTAGCCTTTTGTTCTCCAAATTTTTGGCCTTATCCCTAAATTTTTAATGTATTTTTAGCTATCATAATCAAACTCAACACAAACATCTCTCATACCATTTTGTCTTGTATGCTATTTTGCTAACAATTCTCATGATACAAGCAAGCAACACATCATAATGAGTATTTTGTCAAGCAACCTTTTTTGAATTTGTAACCTTAGCACCTGGGAGCAGGTTAGCAGGTTCCATGTAACTTAATATAATATACGGATGTTTTGTACTGTTTGTGCCACTATCTTAACACTTGGTCGTTTCATTTTTTTAATATTTTGTTGGTCATAAGCGTGAGAAAGCTCACTAGAAATCACATCATGATTCTTCCATCTCTCATTTTCTAAAGGTTGGCTAAGCCCACACGCCTATGAGACCATGTCCATCAACATGTCGGCACACGTGCTAATATGGCACATGAATGTGAGATCTAAGCTTTCCATATGTTTGGATGCAGTGTTTTTATAGTTGTTCATTTGTTTCTATGCTCTGCGGTTAGCCTTAGGAGTGAGTTGCCCTAATTTTTAGGTAAGAAGATGTAAACCATCTATCCCACCTGATGGAAAGCATGCTGACAGACATGGATCTCCCACAAGCTTGTGGCCTTAGCAAACCTCTAGTTTATTCATGATCTTCCTTTGAATTTTAATACTAAAATGCCTTAGTAAACCTCTATTTTGTATGTGATCTTTGAATTTTGATACTAAACTGAAGTTACAAGTATTTAGTATATAAAGTGCATCACCCAAAAACATCTGATCCATCTATGTTAATATTGTTATTGGAAGTTGTGACATGTATAACTAATGTGAATCATATCCATTGATGGCATGATTGGTATTTATATTGATGACCATGACCATAAATCATGATGACCACACGTTCTAAATGGATATTTGATTATGATATAGTTAATATATGAGAATATCCCATATATATATATATATATATATATATATTATATATATATATATATATTATATATATATATATATATATATATATATATATATATGAGTTTAAAAGAGAGAATTTCTCTAGTTATCCTCACGAGCATAAAAGTAAATATAATAGTTATTGACCAAGAGAGAGTAGCAGGTCATGAATCTCAACAACTTTTTTTTTTTTTTTTTAAAACCCCATAATCACTTAACAAGTTATAGGACAAACTTGTGGTTATAAATTTGTATGGACCTCATCCTATCACGTGTGAAGTGATTGATGATAAAATTAAAATTAAAATAAAAGGTCTTCATCATTCGACCAATGAGTCGATGTGCCTTTGTTCTATCCTAATTCCGTGGGCCCCACTATGATGTATGGGTTGTATCCACATTGTCCATCCATTTGGAGAGATCATTTTAGGGCATGAGCCAAAGAATGAGGCAGATGCAAAGCTCAAGAGGACCCCACCACATAAAATAGTGGGGATTGAGCGCCTACCATTAAAATTTTCTTTAGGCCACATAAGTTTTTGATCAAGCTGATATTTGTGTTTACCCTCGCTCCATGTATTTGTTAACTTATAAATAGGTTGGATCTCAAATAAACATCATAGTGAGTCCTAAGAAGGTTTCAACGGTGGTCGTCACTATCTCCACTATTTTCTAGTGGGGTCCACTTGAACTTTGGATCTACCTCATTCTTTAGCTCATGTTGTAAAATGATCTTTCTAAATGGATGGATGGTGTGGATACAACACATACATCATGGCGCGCCCCAAAGAACATGGTGATGTCACTTCAGTAGTCAAACTCGCTACTCCCACGTACTCTCAAGTTTAGTAGCCAATCGAGTGAGTACTCGTTTTAGTTCAGATCATGCATACTTGGGGCCTGTTTGTTAACGCTGAATTTTTGCACTTAACATGAAATTAGAAAAATGTTTTGTGTTTAGTGGTGTTTGTTAACATATCATAATGCGGAAGAAGGAAAGCGCTAAGTGGTTTTTTACTGAATTCTTTCTATGATAGGAGTCTGGCTTAGTGGTAAATGCGGAATGCGTTAAATGAATTTTTCATTAAATAAAAATTTTTGCTTCCAAAATTACCCCTTTTCAGGTTGTCATGGAAATTCTTCTCTTTAAATTGTTTGCACAATACAAAATCAACTTTTAAACCGTGAAACTTCTTTATGCCCCACCATGACGTATGTGTTTCATCCATTCCATTCATCCGTTTTTAAAGATAATTTTAGGGCTTGATACCAAAAATGAGAGGAATATAAATCTCAGGTGGGCCATACCACGGGAAAACAATAGTGATTGGATATCCACCATTAAAATTCTTCTAAGGCCCACATCCAATCTATTGATTAGGTCATATAGACGTAGGTCATATAGACCTAGATGAATGGAAAAAACAAAGATCAGCTTGATCCGAAACTTTTATGGCCCCCAAAAAGTTTTTAATGGTTGACATTCATTCAACACTGCTTCCTGTAATGTGGTCCACTTGAGAGTGGGATATACCTCATTTTTGGTCTCATACCATAAAATGATCTAGAAACATAGATGGATAGCATGGATGAAACACATACATCATGGTGGGACCCACATAGCACCGACCATCAGCCATTGGTTGGTGGCAGGGGAGTAGTCAATCTATTCCTGCGGACGCGGATTGCATACTGACAGGTTGAGAAGCAAGACTCGCTTACTGAAGTTACGTCACCAAGTTATGTGGGCCCCATCCTGATGTATTTTTTGTATCCACGCCGTCCATCCATTTGGAAATATAATTTTAGGTAATGATCCAAAGAATGAGTCAAATCCAAAGCTCCAGTGGACATCACCACAGAAAACAATGAGGAGAGTGACGCCCACCATTAAAAACTTAAATAGGCCACAAAAGTTTTTGATTAAGCTGATATTTGTTTTTTCCCTTCTTTCATGTCTGTGTTAACTTGTGAACAAGTTGGATTTCAAATAAAAATCACGGTGAGCCTTAGGAAGGTTTCAACGGTAGCATCAATCTCCCCACTGTTTTTTGTGGTGGGGTCAACTACATATTTGGATCTGCCTCATTCTTTAACACATTCTCTAAAATTAAATCTCCAAATAGATAGACGGTGTAGATAAAGCACATACATCATAGTGGGCCCACATACATCATAGTGGGCGCATGGAACTTGATGACATCACTTTGGCAGCAAATCTCGCTATTCAACCTGTCAGTAGCTAATCCGCATCCAAGTAGGATGCGGATTGGTTGGTGTACCTCGCACCAGCTATATAGCTGTTGTATTGACATCAGCAAGTTTTGTGGGTCTCATTATAAGGTATGTGTTATATCCAAACCATCCATCCATTTGGCAAGCTTGTATTAAAGCTTGGGATGAAAAATAAGTTGCAAAAAGCAGCGGGGGGTTGAATGTCTACCATTGAAACCCTTTCTGAGGTCACAGAAGTTTTGGATCAATATGATTTTTTTTTTTTCCTCTTCATATAAGTATTTGTGACCTTATTAACATATTGGATGGAAAATAAACTTAAATAAGCTACAAAAGTTTTGGATCAATATGTTTTCACTTCATCCAATTGGGAATGACCTTATAAACGGTTTAGATAGAATATAAATATAAGGTGGACCTTATTTGAAGGTTTTGTTGCTACTGGTGTTCAATCCTATACAACACATAGTGACAATCTTCCTGCTAAAGAGGAATTGAGGGCCTTAAGATGATATTTTAGTTTTTTAGTAAGTATTTTAGTTTATTTGAATTAAATATAATAATTTTATTTTCATTTAATAAAAAATAATTTCTTTATAATGTAAAACATTTCCAAACAAGAGATAGGGGCAAATGTGTCAAATTAACATATTTTAAACATATAAGTTGTTTGTTAACAAACAATTTGTTTCAGATTCCGTACTTAATTTTTAGACTTCAGCCATAATTATCAAACAATTTTTTTTACTTCAAATTTCAAATTCAAGCTTTAGATTTCAGATTCAGGCTTCAGATTTTAGATTCGGTCTTTATACTTCAGATTTAACGAACGGGGCCTTACATTGGTAAATTGAAGTCTAGTCTCCAAACCAGGAGACATCCCATAGTTTGCCCAAGTATTGATCAAGTCTAGTCTCTAAACCAGGAGACATCTCATAGTTTGCCCAAGTTGGTCACGACGGCCCAAACAAAAGTGAATGTTTAGTATTATAAGTAATATAGTTTGATCAAACTGTTTATTGAACCATTTTTATATAAATGATATTAATCATCCATATTAAAGGTGAATAGTTATATGGTTACAGTTGTAAGATTGATGTGATTGTCTGCATGATAACATGTAATGTATGACCTAGGCAAATCAATTGAACTACCTAAGTGTCCCAATCCAACTAAAATCACAACTTATAAATGCTATGAGAGCATAGAGTATCTCTCATACAAATCAGACTCCGATTGAGAGTAGAAGTGAGGCTGATTGTTTGGTGATCTAGACCGTTGGTGAGATGGACCATACCATGGATGGGGTATGACACAGGTTGGATGTTCCCATCCATTCAATATTTGACCATTTCAGCCTGCTGTTATGGGCACATCAAGACCGTTGACTCATCTTGATTGCAAACTTGCACCATATACGATTATCCTTAAACACACCCAAATCTCCAATTCTAGCCATTGATCTCCGATTTTACCTCAACCCATTAGAAAAAAAAAAGATTGCACCCTTTTTCACACCTTTAATCACGGGTGCGACAACTAACCGTTTTCATATTTAAAAAACGAAAAGTAGTGGCGTGCTTTGCACTTGACAGGTAGTTAGGGACATGTTTTGGAATACATGCGGAAAAAAATGCAATTTCAAGCATTAGTTGTTTTTGGTAAATGATCAGATGCATCGCCTGTATCATAAGTTATCGTACAGCCTTTCTTTTTCGCGCCAACATGTCACACGTATGGAGTATCCTATCCATGCAAAAGGTGGCCCAAACATTATTATCGCCTGCATGTGTCAAAGACTCATCCAATCCACTCATAGGGTGGGCCACACCGGTACACTTAATCATACCATTGGTTGTCCATTAATTTTCGATTAGTATCCTATTTAATAATCGCATAGGCCTGATTTTTTTATCAGGAAATCCTCATGGTGTGGCCCACCTTTTTCACGGATTGGATATTCAACAAATGTAACATGCTGGCATGAATATAGTGTATGTATCGTACTTATGATACACCCGTTGTATCTGATAATTTCTGTTCGTTGATTTAAGGGAGGTATGTGGACAGCCACATCTTATTATTTCTAATACATATATATATATATATAACATACAAATAGTCATATGATGTTAGGTTTTGTCCCATCGTTCGGCCACATGAAAAATCCAAACCGGTGGTTATCTTTTTCTATGCTCAGACCCAAATGCCATCTAGGTGGTGGGTCCCACATGACGCATGCACCGGATGTCTTGCACGTGTGCCATTAGCAATGTGGATGGGGTGAGCAAAGATCATGTGAGCATGGCAAGAGTATGGAATGTAGGTTGTCTCTCAAATTACCATATCAGTAAATAAATTATCTCATCTGGGAATATTTTGATTTGCCATTTTGGGATTGGCCAGTGAGATAGCACATGCGTCCTAGAAAGATACTGGAAAATATAAATTTCTAGGAATAGGATACTGCCGGACTACCGAATTAGATATTCCTCCCAATAGAAATCTATCGCTGCCGTATTTAATTGCAATGATTAAAAAGTGGGGTCCACTCCCTTTGGCTTTTAGAGGCCGTGGTACCTAGCGGGGCCCACTTCCCATCACCGTCTGATGGATTTTTGTCATGTGCTACAATAGATAGAGATGGACGCCCCTCACGTGCTAATCTGGAGCATGTGTGCAAGATCCATGCCGTTCATCTAGTGAATCTCACCATATATATAACGTGGCTTAAAAATCAGGTCGTTCAGATCATCAGCTGAGCTACAAGTGTACGCAAAAAATGGATGGCTGGATTATAGTTTTTATAATTCTTAACTTAGACATGCGGCACGTGACAAGATCCAAAAACTTAGACATGCATCTCAGTGGGCCATTCCTGAAAAAACACACTGATCAGACAATCCCAATCATTCTATTAGAGGATTGGGTGACAGAAAATGGATGGTTATAAAGAACTGAACCAAAATCCTTGCCCAATTGGTGCTAATCCGACATAAGCCTGTCTAATGAACGGTTCAGATTTCGGGATACATTTCACACTTGTACGGAGATCCAGTCACTGTTAGATCAAAGAGAGAGAGAGAGAGAGAGAGCCACAAACGTTATAGGATATCTCCACGAAAAATGATCAACGGTTCACATCCAGCTAACCACAAGTGGCCCATCTGATGAAGAACCCAGATCTGCTCATACTTTTCTTTTCTTTTTTTTAATTTATTTATTTACACACGCACACACACCACCATACACTCACGCCGTAGTGGGATTTCACCACCTATTGGTACTCGAACCCTCAACCAGGTGTTGAAACTCCCTGAGAGTTTACCACGGGAGTAAGAGCAAGGACCCAGATCTGCGCAGGCATGCCACATTGACATGTGATAGAGAGAGAGACTCAACGGTTAGATCATAGTTTAAAAACTCATTAAAATAATAATTAAAAAAAAAAAAAGTCGGCCCAACTCATCCGAGTCGACTCAACTCGACCAGCTTTCACCAAAACTCGAGAAAATCCGGTCACGACTTGATAAAAAGTTGATAAAAACTCGGCAGAACTCGAGACCTTTCATACATGAAGAGATCTCAGGTTCCAAGAAGTTATAGTCCACTCAGATGATAACATCAAATCTATCAAGTGCATGTGACATCCAATCCTTCCAACAGGTAGGCCAAACCATGAGAATTACCTAGTGAGAATTTCAACCGTATATACTCTTCAAGTGGACCACACTATATAAAACAATGTCTGTACATTGGTAAATATCAAAACATAAGTGTGGTCCACTCAACGAATGGATACTTCTGAGTTTCCCAAAAAACAATCACTATGATTGCGCCAACCTATTGGACGGGTTGGATTTCGTATACACATAAAGGAACACATTCCAGTTTCGAGTTTTCATGACTCAGTCAAAGCTCGATATGACTCGACTCGACTCAGCATGACTCATTAGAAAAATCACCCGAGTTTCTGAGTCGACTCAGCTTTCCTTTTTTCTTTTTCTTTTTTAACTATGTGTCAGATACAGCTGACCCGCCGATATGGCGATGCTTTTGATTGCTTTTCTGATGGTGGGGCCCACCAGACGTGGGGTTGTTAAGAGCTCATTTGGTATAGTAGAAACGGGTCATTTTCTCAGTTTTCTAGGTCAACTCACCTACAAATATGAAAGCAGTGGCTCTGGTTGAAAGATAAGCCCCTATGCTTAGATAAAAACAAAGACAGGAGACTTTGAATTTTTTTGAGGGAGTATGATGTCATCGCATGTATCATTTTTCCCCTGCCATTTTTAAATTTTTTAACAGCTCTGACAGATTCTAGACGTGGGGTCCAGCCATAATCATCATTGGACCACTGGATTGGATGGACACTTGGCTGATTGCAAACACCCCAAATAACATCATCATCTGACGATCACAACCATTCAAGTAAGGTTCTGTAAAATGAACGGTCCATCCATTTCGGCTCTCTATAGTCGTACGGATATGATCATCCGATCACGATTATTTTTGGGTCATCTGCAATTTATCGGCAGGTGACTCTGGTCTAACGGCAGGGAAATCGTAGGTGGGCCCACTTGGGATCCAGTATGTAAAAATCTGCACCTTGTGATGTACCGTATCATAGATTCGAAATTGAAATCAGTTTACTAGACAAATGAAGGTCAGGGTCTGCCCAATCCACTGCATGAGGAAGGGAGATATGATGCCACGATTCACGGTACAACCGCATGCTGATTCTTCTTTATTTTAATTTATTTTTTAATAATTAAAATTGCAATTTGGGTTGCAGGTCAACATGAGTATGTTCTTGATTGGAGTGAAGAAATTTCATTTTTTGGGTTTCATATGCACACCAACCCCAATTGATGTGCAATACATCCCTTTTTGGTCAAGGGTGTTATTTGATACTCTGGCTGCATATGACACTTGATACACATGCAATTCAAAATGGTATACCTGGGATTCGATCAAAAAGTAAACTGGGTAAATCGTGGATCTCATTGTCACCAAGTTACGGTAAAAAATAAATAAAATAAGTTAGTTGTGTTGTTGTTCTATCATACAACCATATGCCTTGACAAATAATCCATATTTAGTCAAATGTATTTGATTAGGGTAGTGTTGAGGATACCAAAGTCGTACTCGACTCAAGTTAGATTGAATGCTTGCGACTTCAAGGACCAAATTAGGTGTAGGATAGACTTATGAAGGTTGATATAACTGTCCAGCCACCAATATTATAGTAATTAGGTGATTTGGGAATATGATGGTTAGTTCTTCAATAGAATCTTTTTACAATGTACTTAGGACCTTTCTTTCAATAATGATCATGGTTTTTAAAATTTTTAGCAACATGATAAAGGAGGATTAAGATTAAAAAATAATGGCTAATCTATCAATTTTATTGATTAAGAAATTTGAAATTATAATTGAAAAGAGAATAATGTAGAAAAAATAAAAAATAAGCCGTAGTGGGATTTCACCACTACGAGTTTTGAACCCAAGACCTCGTGTTGAAACTCCTCAAAGTCTACCACTCAGGCAAAGATTGGAACACAATATTAGGGATTTACACCACTCCTAATTAAGGGTGTAATGCAATGATGATGTTGGACGGTAGTAAACTAAATTATGTTAAACTCTAAACTTGCTGCAGTAGGACTAGACATAAATGAAGGAACTAAGGGCTTGTTTGGATTCATGAAAAGCATGTGATGGAAATAGTATTTCTTGGAAAACCTTATTTCTAAAAAATTGTGGGTAATGAAAATTATTTTCCTTATTTATTTTTCAACAAAATTTTAATAGAAATTTAGAATCTATTTTCAACTTAATTTGTTATTTAACAAAAAAAAAATATTTAAAAAAAAAAATCTAGAAAAATAATAATTTAGTCACTAGCATGTGCTAGATCAGCACATGTGGGATGCTTAGAGTTGATGTGGGCCATGTGGGCATATGTGAGCACTTTTAAGCTAAATTGTGGCATGCATGATATATGTGAGGTGCTTAAAGCTGTACAATGTCACATGTGGTACAAGACATGTATTAGCATATTTGACACGTAGCCACTGAAGCAAGATGACAATAATTGTCATATCCAGAGAATTGAAAATGGACAATACCACGTGCCATACTTAGAGGATTAAATATGGACAATGGCACTTGTGCCATATTGGCACATGTGGGGTGTTTTACACATGTAAGGCACAAGTAAGATGAATTGTGGTACATGTCATTTAATAGCATATGTGGGGCGTAAGAGAAGATGGATGGTGAGATATGTAGCACATTACCACATTGGAGGCTCTTTATACACGTGGGGCATAAGATAAGATGGATGGTGAGACATGTGGCACATTAGCCCATTTTCCTTCCATAGTGGGAAAATATATTTTTTAAGAGTAGATGTGAGAAAATACAAAGATAGGAAGTGGAAAATGAAATTTTCCATAATTCACCATAAATAAAGGTTTAACAAATAATGGAAAGCGAATTTCATAAGAAATATCACTTCCTTTCCCATGCTTTCCATGAATCTAAACAGAGCCCAGATTTTTCCGTACTTGACCCTAGCATGTACACGAGCGTTATTGTCAGAGAATCGTATAAGTTCAATTAATTATCCATAAGAAACTAATGAATGCGTCCGGTCACCTAAATCTTTTGTCTAACCATGTGATCTATTAGTTGAAGGCCAAGATTTAATCGACCTCCTGTCGATTAATCAAAATGATTGTAGTTAATGAAGATCCACCTAAAATCTACTTAACTAAGGAGTTAGATCATGATTACCCTATTTATAAAAATCAAATTGACCAAACTGTCCTTTTGGCCTAAGAATCAATGGTATAGGGTAATTTAAGCCAAACCATTATTTTCGATAATTGCGAATAGGTCACACTATAAACTTAACTAATTCAAACTCAATCATCATGCACAAGAAATCTCGTTGCTTAACATCCAAAAATGTCTGGATTAACCAAGTAGGCTCTAGACCGCTCCTCAGTAGGTCGCTGAACTCGAAATTATAGAAAGATATTCATCTTAGCAGTCTTAACGTCTATCATGTACATTGAGCTGAGATTGCACCTTGAATCGTTCAACTTGGACTTAGAAGGTGAGCACATAAGATGTGCGAATACTCTTAAAAATTGTTAAAAACTTAAGTTAATTATCTATGTCCAATCTTTGCTAAAGTTTCGACTTTTGAACCGTTAGATCGTGACCAAATTTAGGACACTGACCTAAGTTAATATTCTACACATATTCGTATAGTCATGACCCTGATCAATGATCGGTAACCATCAAACTGACTTCTGATCATATTAATCGATGTCGCAACCGAATTGCGAGGTGATTGATACCTTGCATAGATTACCGCTTGGGACAATTACCTTACAACTTAGATCAACCTGTACACCCCCAACTAGGCCCCTAAAGCTAAAACCAAGCCCTTATAGCGTGTAACGCCCCGGAAAATCGGGGGTCGTGCAAAGACTCGACTCCCGAGTTCCTGAGTGTCACTTATCATGCATTTATGTTTTTTTTTATGATTAATCAAATTTAACTGCGCAATTTGGAATATCCTGGAGCATGAAACATAATCATAACTGATTTACTGAAATGAAAGAAGTTCAAATACATATACAAGTCCAAAGAATATGAAAAGGGTCGCATAAGGCGTTGCCCATCAAAATCTAAAATAAAATGATATGTCCACAAGAATAAAGCTGAGTCCATAACTCAGCGATCCAAATCCCGCCTGTTAAGCCGATGGAGAGCCGCCCATCAACTAAAAGTAGGACAGCTCGTACTCCTCATCCAAGCTCGCCTCGTCAGGCTCCTCATGCCCTGAGTCACCTGCATATATGAATGGGTCTGGTTGGTGTTTTAAAACACCGTCCCAGAGTGGGAGTGAGTGATCAACTCAGTGTGAACTATTGGTCTCAAGTTACAACAGGCATCAATTGTAATATGAACTTAATGAAAGCAGACAATCATCAACACCAAATAACTCTTATTTAAAATGCGTGCATGCGGGATGATATGATGCATGCCCTCGCCACAACACTCCCTCAAGCGACTCCATCTAACGATCGCATATGACAACACTCCCTCAGAGCGACCTCGACTTCCGAGTCGCCACCCTAACTAATGCGTGCAATGCGATCGTGTTAGCCGAGTTATTAGTTAAGTCCATTCATCCAATAGGTTGGGGATTCTGATTCACCATACGTATCAATGCCCTAAGCTGGTTGCGAGGCCAAGACCCCATCAACGCGTGAGGCCGAGACCTCGCGGTCCATGATCCCGTCGGGTTCCTCATCCCCGACACCAAGCACATGAGGAGTGCCGAAAGGAAGGGATCGCTCGCGGTCACTACGGGGAGGCGCGGTACCCCAGCGTAGGCCGACAGCTCAGACATAGTGTCCCATTCCACCATGCCCGGCTCACGAGACTGTGGACCAGTTTCAAGTGGACTTTTTTTGATGGGCTACAACGGTTGTAGGGTGGTTCAGGTTCCATACATATGTGAGCAAACATGGTTAACTACAGGGTTAGTCAGATAGTAGGCTAGACTGCACGAGTCAAGCGAGCGTGAGACGAGTGACCTCGGGCACAAGAGACCCATGTAGTCGAACTACAGCCACCCGAACACACCCGCCCAAATCCATGGGTTTAGCCTCAAGACGGTCCTACTGACGGGGCCGCCTTCGTTCTCCTTGTATTTCTGACCAACCAAAGAATTTGGATGGTGATTCATAACATGCCAACTAGCAAGGTTATCATTTAGCATATGCAATATCACACATTCATATTTTTCAACATAGAACTCATAATTCCTACCAAGCAAAGCTACAATGTGTAAAATTCAAGTGCATGTGTGTTGTGTGGGTTGATGAGGAAGTTAAGTACTTCTTACACCTCATAGAGCCAAATTGCATAAGAATTAGTAAGACATACATGCTAGGGCAACATCATGTGAAGAAAACCAAACATGACATAAACATGAGATCATCAATTCATATCAAATCATGTGAGAGATAAGAACAACATTATATGAGGAAATCAACATGACATACAATTCCATACAATTTCAACAACCCAACAATTCCTAGAAATTTCCCTAGACTCTCCAAAGGCATCATCCAAACATACAAAATCATTAAACTCGTGCTACAATTAGTGCTAGGCCACCTAAGAACAATAGTCCGCACCTTCGGATTTGTTGAAGACTTGAGAATGACCTAGGAGATGTGGATCTTGGTGTAGAACGGCCGGAATCCTATGAGCAACCATCACATGTTAGATTCTCATGCAAATCCCCTTCATTACAAGGATTTCAAGGAAATTTGATGATAGATCTTACCTAGATGCCCAACGGAACAAAAGAGCGGCCGTGAATGAGGGATCCTTCTTGGAGAAGGTGTAGAAGGTTGTGAGTTTGATCCTCTTGGGCCCCACCTTGATTGAGAGTCCACCTTGCTCACCACCACTCACACTACTCCCTTGCTCTTCCTTCTTTCTCTTCTCTTTCTCTCTTTTCTCTCCTAGGGCAAATTCGTATGGGAGAGGGGTGCCCAAAAGAAACCCCTTTTTATAATTCTAGATTTGGTGCAAATGGCCCCAAGCGTTGGGTCTTTACTATACTAACCCTATGGGAGGGTTTTTTCTAGCCTATGGGGTGTACTAGTCAATATACACCGTAGGATAGTTAGTCCTAATGATGATCTACGTATGGACACAATCGGCCCGCCATTCCGACGCGCCGATCGACAGATATGATTAGAAGTTTGTTCAACGGTCACCGATAGTCGATCGGGGCCGCGGCTATACGGATGTGAGCGGGAAAATATCCTTAATCCACGGGTAAACTTTGGTCATAAACCGACGGTCCGAAATCCTCAACTTGGCATAAGAGTGGACGACTCAAATCACTTAAGTTCTCACAATTTCCCAAACTAGCCTTCTAGGGCTCCCTATTGAAGTTGGGATGGTCCTAACGCCCCCTAAGCCACCAAATTCGGTGGGTAGGTGTCTTATGGCCCAATTAGGGCCCATGTAAAAATTTAGGGCGAACGGATGAACGGATATATGATCTGAGCAAGCGTTTCCGACCTTTAAGTGGCCCTTTGGAGGCCATTCTGATTGATGAGGCATTTTTGGTGGCCCTCTGGCCATGAATTTTATAGGGTAGGTGATCCATGGCCCGATGAAGGGCCATGCAAAATTTGGGAGCGATCGGATATGGGGTTTGATCGCACGGGTCCGATTTACGATCAACGGTCATCGTGCCACGATCGGGGCCCAGATTTGGTGAGCAGGCGTTGAAAAATACATTAAACCTTCACCGTAAATTTGGAAGAAATCCGACGGCTGGAAGGCCCGGAGTCTCAGTTTCTTTTGTTAGTGCCAGATTTTAATCTGGCATTGGTGGGGCGCATTGGGCAAGCGCCAGATGGTACTTCTGGGTGTCCACTGGGTCCGCAGTCCGTGATGGACTACAAGCCCAGTGAGATCTATGATTTTCTAAAGTTTTAGATTTTTCTAACCCTCCTCGGTTGCTGGGTGGCCCACACGGGCCATCTTTAAGTGTAAACAGCCATCTGGCTTGGCGGCCCGCACCAGGCCTTATCACGGCCTGTCTGGTCTATTAAATTGGGCTAATCTTGGATTAATTAGCTCGTGTATAAGCTAACATTGAGTGCTAATGGTCAGTACGTGATAATATAAGTTAATTAAAAAAAAAATTAAAGATTTTTGGAAATCCAAAACAGTGAAAATCCGGGATGTTACATAGCGTTATATAACTAATACCCTAGCCAATAGGGCCAAATGTGCCCCATCTGGCATTATAAATACTGCACTTTTTGGCTCTCCTCCACTCCATCCGAATTTGCCCTAAGAAAGAGAGAAAGAGAGACAGAGAAAGAAAAGAAGAGAATGAGATTTAGGGGTTTCTTATTTTTTACCTTTACCTTTCCCCTTCGATCAAACGCTAGCTTTTGTTTACTCCAACACATCCTTCCTTCATTTACAATCGAAGGTAAGAAGTGCATCCTACCTTTCGACTAAGTCCTTTAATGTTGGATTCTTTAAGTTCTCACGTGAGTTCTTCGATTTATTTTAGGAACCAGTGTTTCCTCCAAAACCCTAACCCTAGGTGCATGGAAATTGAGAAATATTTCTCTAAGGTGTTGACCATTCATTCTAGGTTTTATTTTATCAATCCTTGAAGGTCTCAGTTAATGAATTTATGTTGTAATTAGGATTTCATGTGCTATCATTACTAGACTTGCTTCGTTATTGTAAATCTTGATGTCATTTGATTTTTAGTTGTCAGCATGCTTGATGAAATGCTCGAATGAATGAAATTCTTAATTTTAGGGTTTGTATATAACATTGGCAAGTTGTCTAATGATTAGTTAGATTGCTTTGGTTGGAAAGCATTTATGTTTGACCTGCCTTACTATTATACAACTTGTTAAATACCATTTTATGATTAGAAATGTTATTATCATGAAATCAGCCTTCTAAAATGTGTAAGTTAGGGGGTGACCCATATTGGGTCGGTCACCTTGTGCTTGTTTAATCGATCGTGGTTGAACACAGACGACTGAAAATAGCTGGACTACATACATGGGATGCTTTGCGCCTAATGCCGATTACGCAGAGGTTCTCTCAAGTCAATCGGATCAGTCTAATGCATAGCTGATTATTTTCTATTCTCATTGTTGGATAACACTAGATAGAATCTAGAATACCTCTGTTTTCACTGGAATGAGTTTATTCATAACCATTAGTGCGTTACGATCCTACAAAAACTCAAGAGTTGGGCATAGTGGTATGGGACATTGTGTCTGAGCTATCGCCCTACGATGGGATAACGAGCCTCCCCGTATTGACCAGTGAGCTTTGATGGAGGCAACATGCATACTATGTATTATAAGATTAGGTAACAAACTCTTTTCACATTGATTTTGTATTGGCTGACGAGCCCTTACTTTTTTGTGATTATCCTTGGGCGATGAGCCCTTACCATTAGTTCAATTGTAGAATTGACGAGTCCTAAAATGGATTAAGGGACACGGGTAAGAAGTTGCTACGGCCGCAACGACCCTCATGATCCGGTTAGACTTGTGATAAAATGATAGTACTCTAGCTTCACAAATATGTTGTTTGAATATGTACTAATAAACAACTGGCTAATCATGCATATCATGGCACTTGTTGGTAATGCTAGTGATGAGCCACATTACAATAAGATAGTCATGTTTGCGAAAGGCGTTAGAGTCGTGTGATGAGGGAGTGTTGGTATTAGTAGACATTGAAGTTGTATTGATGAGAGAGTATTAGAATTATATAAACATGCATCCGCATACCATGGTATTCATGCACTTAACAACCAGATAGGAATTTATTGTTTGCTTATGTTATCATTACATGCGCCGATTGTGTTGATAATATATGCAACTTATAATAAATGATACCATTAAATTGATCACTCACTCCCACTTGGAACAGTATCTTTAAACATCAACCAAACGTTGTGGTAGATGCAAGTGTCACTGAGCCTAACGCCTTGAGGGATGCCTACATGGACCCGAAGGAAGAGTTTTACTTGCAGATTTTCGATGGGAAGCTTTAGGCTGACTCATTTTGTAGTTCGGTCAGATGGATATTTTGTTGGGTGGAGATTATGACACTTGATATACTTTCTTTTTTTTTGGAACTATATATTAGAGCCCCAGCTGTGGGCTCCATACTTTAGATAGTTGTATGTTGTATTTTTGTATAGGTAATTTTGAATTTGAATACACTTATTATCAGAGGATTATATACTATTTGGTTTAGTTATATGATTGCATGGATATCAGCTTAACCGTATAGAAAAATTTGCGCTTCCATAAAGCAAAAGTGACACTTGAAATATCCGGGATTGAGTTCGTGCTCAACCCTTGAAATTCAGGACGTTACATTAAGGATAAAACTAAGATAAACAACATTGTGCTGTGTAGAGAGGTTATTTATATTGGCAAGGGCCCAGAGTTCTTCATCAAATGCTACTTACAGACTTAGAGAGACAGTGGGCAAGTCGATGTTTCTTTTATCCTCGAAGGTTACTCAATCATAACCTAGCTGAATTTAGATTTTTCATTTGCGTCCTGATATCTTTCTAATTCCGGAAGAACTTGTTTCTTAATCTTAGCCGAATTTAAAATTTTCATTTGTGTCCTGATATTCTTCTAATTATGGAAGAACATGTTTCTTAATCAATCTCCGTGAAAACATCGATTGTATCTAGATAAATTTTGTTTTCGGTATGATTATGTGAGACAACCTCACTATATGTATTCTGGATTGCAAGATATGCGGCATCGACGAGGCTTTCTCGATCAATTTTGAGTTGTCCTGATTTTGGCAGACTATGTGTTATAGAATGCAGGAAATCAAAAGATACTCTAGAGGCATGAGTGAGACTGTGTAGTTCACACAAGTGAGATTGCATCCATCGCTTGTACGTAGTGCCAATACGTGGCAACATCCTATTGGATTATGTGGGAAGCCAAGACTATCCAATCTATTGATCTAGACCGTTCACTAGGTCCAATACATATTTCATGGCAGCCAAACAAAAATCACACTAGTTCGATAAATATTAACCATTTGATCAAGGTCTTGAATAGGAACAGTCAAGATCATTTACAAAAAAAAAAAATTTACCGTGAACATCCCATCCATGGCTTGAAAAAAGATGGCCATGGAAAGTAAGGCCAAAGCAAGGATGGATTGGATCATCCAAATAGCGTGATCCTTGCATGGAAACTTTAGAAATATGCTCTGAACTTTTTTTTTTTTTTTTTTACACACGCACACACACCACCACACACGCACGCCATGGTGGGATTTCACCAGTAATCGAACCCTCAACCAGGTGTTGAAAATCCTGAGAGTCTACCACTGGAGTAAGAGTAACTTTAGAAATGTGCTCAGAAATTAATGGATAGTTGAGATAGCCGATTAGAATGTCCAACCGAACTGATGCAATGCTCCTCCTTTTGGTTCGTCACACATCTAATACTTGTATGCATGCATTGGACGGTTTAATTTGAATTAGTTATATGCCACTATTCAATTTCTAAGTAAATTTTAAGCGTCTGAGTATCATCCATACACAGCCAGAGTATCAAATTTTTTCACCTATGGTTATGGGAAAATTGACCATAGGTGTGGGCGTATTAAAAAGGGTGGGCGTGAACAGTGAATCTGATTCTGTGCGCACTGTGCGCACCGTTCCCCTCCATTAGAAAATGGTGCGTTGATTCAGGAAACGCCTGGAGTCGTCCTTGTAAAGATACTGGCATGACTGAGTGGATGTTTGCTACTTCCACGCGCCTGTAGAGCCGTACACACCCACACGTAGTCGCTCGTGCAAATGAAACACTTGTGTGAGATCTATACGTTCCATAATGTTCAAAATAGTGTTTAGATCTTATCTATAAAATATCAGAAAATTTTAATCTTCATGTGGACCACAACATGCAAATTAAATTAACGGTTCGTAGCCATTCGTACTGATATGTGGCGGCCCGCCAGAGGTGTGAAATGGCTTGATTTTTATATTCGCATGTCCAGAACCTAGTTAGAGATGGACGGTCATGTCAGGGGATCTGTGGGGCCCACATTTATGTAAGGCTCAAGCTGACCACACCAAATGAAGGAGTGGGTATTGAAATTCTACCGTTCAAAACTTCACAGGCCCCACCGTGATGTTTATTTGTCATCCAAACCGTTCATAAGGTCACATGGACCTGTATGAAGGGAAAACATAAATATCAGCTTCATCCAAAGATCCTGTGGCCCCTAAGAAGTTTTGGACGGTAGGTTTTTAATCTCCACTGCTTCCTGTGGTGTGGTCCACTTGAGCCTTAAATCTGTCTTATTTTTGGTTTCATGCCTTAAAATGATCTTTCAAAATGGATGGACGGCGTGGATAAAACATATACATCACGGTGGGCCTTACAGAGCCCCTAATAAACGGTCCATCTCCAGCTAGGTTTGGTTGGGTAGTACCCCATCTACGCCCGATTTTTACGCCACAGTATCTAAAGAGAGGTAGAGATCTGAGCTTTCGATAAGATGGGAAATAGTGCTTAATTTCAGTGTTCAGGTGGACCACAATGTACAAAGTTAATTGACCGTTAAATACCTTTTTCCTAGCCATTCATTTGTTTTGATATAGCCCACCACCCACCTAGGGTGTAAAACGACCTGATTTTTATTACAGATCTAAACGTGTAGCTCAGATCTCACACGTGTTACATATAACACGTACCCCTGGGTGTGGATGTGTACGTCTCCGACGCGCGTGTGGAACTAGCAAAACCTCCATGCATGAATTGAGAGTGTGGTGGACGTTACATGCAACACAAATCATGGCGCAGACGGCGTACATACAGGTCAATCCAGACCGTCCAAATAGTCAGCCATGGCCCACAAATCACACATGTTCGATGCACCCAACCCAAATCTGACGTTAATTTATACCGTGAGGTTGTAACAAGTTAACCAGCTCTCCTCATTCCACAGCTATTTGAATCTTCTAACGGTCACGAGAGCAATTTCACTTTCACCAACTCAATATAAAATAACATATCTTTTCAAATTTCAACGGCTCTGGTGTGAACTGATTCATGCATGTGATTTTCCTTGGTGGCATGGCCCATGCATTTAAGAGAAGTATCCGACCAGCTATCTAACCATCACATGGGATGCCAAACATAGAAAAGATAGCTTCCCATAATAGAAAATTGCAAGCATTTATGGATCACCCAACAATAAATAGAAACAATCTTTATACTCACTGATCCCCACTGACGAATGTAATCATTGATCCGGACCGTCCATTAGAAGGGACACCCCTTAGATGGACCACTGCCCAAAATCCAAACTGAATGGATGGTTGAAACCGTGCAAAAAGTAGCTACCAATTTAGAGAGTTTTGACCGTCTATATTGACCAGCTAACTAATGGATATTGTAGACTACTTTTGCTTGGTCCAGAGTAGTCTTCGTGTAGTGGCCCACCCAAGTCCGGTCGGATCAGTGAAGGTCGGTGAGGGAGAAAACTTTGATACTTTGCAGAGTATGATGATCTGTAACCATGCAGGCAGAGACTGTCGATGTGCCACACGTGTAAGTCGAATTAAATCTCCAGATAATGGGGCCCAGTTTAGGTGGGTCACGACCCAAAACGAACGGTTAATGGATATCTCTACGTGTCGATTTTGTGGAGATATGCCTGAAGGTTTCATTGACGGCTACAATTCAACAAACAAATGTCAATTTTTTAAATATCAGGAACATCCGATCAATCGGATTTTTGGGCTTCATCCATCTATGGTGGATCCCGCCATTGGGGACGGTTTGGATTTTGGCACATGTACACCATACGTGTAAGGGCAGGTTGCGTGTGCACCGATCGTGTTGTGCCAGCTTACCCACCAAAAAGAGGGTTTGATGTAGTGGTTTAGACCATGCCAACCGCACATGTGGCACATGTTTAGGCTGGCCGGCACTTCCAAGTTGTGGGACCCATAATGTACGGTTGCTTTTTTTAGAACAATGCCTGGCATTGAATGTTGAATTTACTCTTTGAATGTGGACCGTTGCCTATTTTTTTTTAAATATAAGTCGTCCACATGTAGGACACTGATTGAAGACTTAGGACCGTCCGATCAATGCGATTTTTGAGCAACGAACGTGCGAAATGTGTTCGTTGGATGGTCAAGCCCATCACGGGTATAGTGGATTTGAAAGTACTATTATTTAACGTTGAATTTTAGTTTGGTATTCGAATGACTACAGAAATAAGGTACTCTTCCGGCTCCCGTTCGTAGGACAAAGGGATGGGGCCCACCTTTTCCCAGTTGGAGACCGACAGCCTACAGGATCCGTTTTCTCGTCCGTTATTACAGGTAGAATTCCCGTTACTTCGGCTAATGGAAATCCATAGACTACTTTCTTTTGATATTCCGCCGGACTACCATTCCTTTTAAAAACAAACGGTCTACTTGTGTGGACGCTGATTAAGCGACCATAGACCAAAATGACTGAAAATGGCCCTCCTTTTTTAGAAATAACCCGAAATTCATTGGGTATTCTTGTAATTTCACCATGATCTTAGTTAAAAAATAAAAGATCTGCAGGCAGATCTTGGACGTTGCAGTAAAGCCAAAGAAATCTTTGATAAGGTTTAAACCGGTTAGATAATTGCGTTTTTGGATGATATGTGGGGCCCATTTGAAAATCGTGCTTCATCATCACCATTGGATTATCGTGCTCTTCCTCTTTTTTTCCAGGACAATATGTCCCATCAGAGGACATCTGAGCCGTTCAGAAGTTCGGTCCCATCATGAACATCCCCTAGCATGAAAATCATTCTGACCCACTTATCACGGGGGCTAAATCTTCTGTCGGTCAGATCGTCTTATATCCATTGATTTCAATGGTCCCGCCGATCTGATGAGTGTAACTAGGTGATTTTTATGCCAGATGTTTTCTCATGAGGAGGGCAACCTTTTCGACGGCTCTGATGTCCTACGCATGTGACACGTGTGAGTAAAAAGGGCGCAGGACCGTGATTTTATGCTGCAGATGTCAGTACCTGATCATTTCTCGTAACAAAGTGCTGTCTCGTGGGTACGCAAGGACTTCCAAGTTGCGGTCCGTACGGTCCACTTGCGTGGGGCCCATCCGTACATTTCTGTCTCGTTGCAATCCTCACACCCGCCAATCATGCTAAGTCTACTTGAGCGAGTAGGGTATGGAATTATGCTCCGTAGCGTCCCATTGTGACACGTGGATGCATCATCAGGCCATGGCAGCCGTCCATCAGATGGGCCACACTATCCCCATGCATTGGATAGCCAGCTAATGATGTGAGCCATATGCGTACAAGTAATCTGGACCGTAGGTGGATGTTCTTTAGCCATCCCTATGCATACGTATGCGCAGGACATGTGGCCCACCTCATGGAGAGGGTGGGCCTGAGTTTTTGCCAGACCACATAAACAGTGGGGCCCACTTGATGAAGTGGTTCCTTCATCTTCCACATGGGTTGGAGACATGATTAGGCTTGCATACCAAACTAGCATGTGAAGGGTACATGGAATGAAAGGCAATGTCGTGTTTTTTTTGGTACTTGTAAGGTGTACCAATGTAAGGCAGAAAGTTTGCTAGAATACATCCCAATGCATTGAAATATGATACATCGGGCTTTAGGCCTTGAATCCATGGCCATTTTTAGATGATCCAGACCGTTTACATGATAGGGATCAATTTTTATGGTTGGATAGAGGAGATTATTTAAACCGTTTAATTTGGACCTTTTGCGGTCAATATTGACGGTCCTGATGAGCTTTATATAGTAAAATAAATAAATCGAAGTCTCAGTCTGAGAGGATTTTGACCATCACAGGGGATCCTTATATGATTTGAAGTAATTCATAAGAAGATTCCAAATATTAAAACTCTAAAATGAAAAAGATACGTCTCATCCATCAACAATGTGTAGTTGTAAAATTTTTCAGTTTTAATATCTCTATTTCTTGTAACTTTTTTAGCACTTTTACTTGCTGAATTATTTTTGTAAATTTTCTTTTATATAATTAATCATCCAGTCTATTTTATTTTCTCTAAATTTCATTACATTTCGATTTCCATAAAAATTATAAAAAATTTAGAAGTAGTATCAGTTTTCTGAAACCAATAATTTTCTTTATAACTTCCAAAATATCCTAAAATCAATCTTGTTTAAGTTTATTTATTTATTTTTTATTATTTTTATAAAACTAGATTCATCAAGCTTTGTTTTAACTTTTGAATCATCTTAATCAGATTTGTATTGAAGAAAATACGTATTTTTTAAGGTAGCATTCTGAAACTGTCTATTACTGTATATCGTTGTCCATTTTTATTCATAGCTGCTCGGTGTAACCGAGTCCCACTTGGTGCAACCAAACTTTGTTGTCTCATTTTGCTCGATTGCTTGATGTTTATTTGGTGTAATTGAACCCTGTTGTCCATATTCTCCAAAATTCACAACTTCCACTTGGTTGACGGTTTTTGACACAGGGGAGGACGTGAGGTCGAGCACCGTCTTCCTCAAGAAGATAACTATTCCGAATCTACGGAACTTCTTTAGACTACTCACAGAAACTTCTCGAATCCATGAGGAAATAAAGCAAAAAATAAAAATAAATTCGAAATTAATTAATGATTGAATAAAAACGAGTTCGCAACCCTTTAAATAGGGGTACCAAGCAATGGGAAAGAAATCAAAATCAAACTACAACTAAAACTCCTAGAATTCGCGACTTACTATAAATAGTAAGTTAAATAGTAAACTTACTATTTATAAACGGTCGTGATGTCTATTAGTGCGAAAGGTTTTCGGCAAAAAATAGTAAGTGTCGTATTTGGCTTCACCAAACCGTTCTCCTAATTATTCTAAACTCTTTTCACTTGAGCGCAACTCCCAAAGCCTGACGGATGAAGAGTTATAATCAAACTAAAACTTACTATTTATAGTAAAAACGAAATTAAAACAGGGAAACAACTGTCGATCCAAGGGTTTTTTGCAATTCTGGGTTGCATAATCCGGCGTAGCAGGGTTGGTTGGTTAAAGTAGCTCATTCTACCCCAAAATCATATATTTTATGTCAGATAACTCATTCCGGATTGCGAGATATGCCCGATCTAAGGTCCGAAGGTCCGGATCACTTCTGTATTCAACCAGGCCTTTTCTGATCCATCTTGGCCATGAAACTGACCGCAACCCGCTCTACATCAGTTTTTTTGAACACAATATCACACATTTGGTTTTAAACATGTGCGAATACACACACGGACATGCATTCAAATCGAGAAATCAAAGGTAACATTTAAGTATATCAAATTCCCAAGTTGGTAAAAATTCAGGCGTTACAGGAGGGCTACCCAATTTCAGCCCTTTTATAGCACCAAGTATGGTGCAAATGGCCTCAAAGGCCATGTGGTAAGTATGTTAATCCTATGGGAGGTTATTTCTCATCATTGAGGCTCATCGGAAGGTGTATGGGCCAATCTATGTCATGAGATAGGTGACCCTAGTAAAGATCTACGCATGAATATGATTGATTTGTTATTCGGATGCATGGATCAATGGGTATGGTTCTAATTTCATTTGACGGTCATCGATCATCAATTGGGGTTATGGCTATATAGATATGTTCAAGACATCAACATGAATTAGCATATGAAGTTTGATTGAGATCCAACGATCCGAAAGACACAACTTTGGAAATGGGTGGAGGGTGAATATATAACTTAAGTTTATATTATCTCTTAAGGCATTCACACATTTCACATACTCAAGTTATCTCCATGAATGGAATATGGATTAATAAAGGTGCAACAATCATACATGTGTGCACAGGGTCTCATTAAGTGACTAACTGTTCGAGGAGAACCCCAATAGAATTATTTTTAGATATTAATTTTGAGATTTCATTAATTGTAATGGTTGGTTGTATAAGATTGATGATATGGACTCTAATGTATTGTAATTTATCATTTAAATTTAAGCTAATATGCACCGTTTCATTTAAATTTCGATAAATGAGTTGATGTCAATTAATTATTTGTAAATTGCATTTCTACATGCACTAGTAACACCTTCAAATTCGGGGATCACAGGTGAGTTCGACCCCTAAATTTTGGGGTGTTACAACAAATCACACGTAACCCTAATTCATGTGGCATATGATTGAGTCAACATAGTCAAAAGTCTATAAAAAGCCTACCGAGGCAAGGATCTTATCATAAATCCAGATATGCTTAATAAGGTTGTCTCTCATAATCCTTCTAAAATGGGAGATCATCTCGAAATTGTTTGATGCTCTTGTGACGATTATAAAAATTTGAGAATCAGATTAACATCAGAGTGGATGTGAACCAATGGATTGGATCTCAATTCGAATCCAGCGGGACTAGTCCCATCAAATCTACAGATCTTTGTGGTCATGATGGGGGGAAATCTGAAAATGGTTTGAATCATGACCCAACTAAGACAAAACCTTAAAGATCCACGGATCTCTACAACCGCTGCTAAAAGATCTTAAAACAGTTTTTGATATATGGAGATCTTTTGGCCACTAGCCAAGTTGGAATGATCATAGAATAATTGAACATCCTGGTTGCTAAGGATTCTATATCAGAAATGAAACTCGGTGAGGGTTTTATCATCTTACAAAGCTATAAAAGGATAAAGCGATAAAGAGCTTTAGGGCCAAGCCAAAACACAATCAATATACATAGCATTATACTTTCTTTACTCTTTTTTTTTTTTTTCGTCCTTATATTTTACCTTAGTTTAGTTTTAATCCATTTGAATTTGTCCAGTCATGTAACGCCCCAGAAAATCGGGGGTCATGCATAGACTCGACTCCCGAGTTCCCGAGTGTCACTTACATGCATTTATGATTTTTATGATTAATCAAATTTAACTGCGCAATTTGGAATTACCTGAAGCATGAAGCACAATCGCACCAGTCTACTGAAATGAAGGAAATCTCACAAATATACAGGTCCAAAAATAATAAAGGGTCGCCCAAGGCGTTGCCCAACAGGATAATAAAAGAATGCTATATCCAAAAGACTAAGCGGAGCCCGCGGCTCAGTAAATCCAAATTCAGCCTGATCAAGCCGATGGAGAGCCGCCCATCAGCTGCAAGTAGGAGAGCTCGTCCTCCTCGTCAAAGCTCACCTCGCCAGGTTCCTCATGCCTTGAGTCACCTGCATCTATGAATGGGCCTGGTTGGTGTTTTAAAACACCGTCCCAGAGTGGGAGTGAGTGATCAACTCAGTGTGAACTATTAGTCTCAAGTTACAACAGGCATCAATTAAATTATGAATTTAATGAAAAGCAAACATTCATAAATACCTAACTAATCTTGTTAATGTATATGCATGATAGATGATATGATGTATGCCCTCGCCACAACACTCCCTCGAGCGACTCCGTCTAACGATCGCGTATGTCAACACTCCCTCAAAGCGACCTCGACTTCCGAGTCGCCACCCTAACTAATGTATGCAGTGATAATGTTAACCAAGTTCTTAGTTAAGTCCATTCATCCAGCAGGTTTGGGAATCTGGTACACCCCACGTATCAATGCCCTAAACGGGTTGCGAGGCCAAGACCCCCCAATGCGTGAGGCCGAGACCTCGCGGTCCGTGATCCCGTCGGGTTCCTCATCCCCGACTTCAAGCACATGAGGAGTGCCGAGAGAAAGGGATCGCTCGCGGTCACTACGGGGAGGCGCGGCACCCCAGCGTAGGCCGACAGCTCGGACACGGTGTCCCATTCCACCATGCTCGGCTCACGAGGCAGTGGACCAGAAATCAAATGGTTATCGAGGGGCTACAACGGTTGTAGGGTGTTCCAGGTTCTATTACATGTGTGAGCAAACATAGTTAACAATCAGAATTTGTCAGTAAGTAGACTAAACCGCACGAGTCCGGCGAGCACGAGATAAACGACATCGGGTACTAGACCCATGCAGTCGAACTGTTGCCGCCCATACGCACTCGTCTGACTTGTGTGTTTAGTCTTAGGGTAGTCCAACCAGAGGGACTACCGCCTAACCTCGTGTTCCTGACCAATACAAGGGTTCGACGATAATTCATAGCATGCCATCATTAAGGTTATCAACCAACATACAGCATCATGTTGCATAAATCCTACCATGCAATTCAATGTCCCTAACAAGCATAATACATTAATACAAATAAAGTGCATGTGAGAAGTGTGGGTTGGCGAGGAAACGAACCGATTCCTACGCCTCTTAGACTTAAAATGTGTCAAGGCAAGCATCATACAAGACATGAGCAACAACATATGAGGCAAATTAAGCAACACATAGGCATATGATCATCTACTATATCACCAAGCATGTGAGGGGCACAAATGCGAACATAAGAAAGAAACCAACAAACATGCGATTCCACACATCACCAAATGATACCCAAATCCTAGGGTCTCTCTAGATTTCACAAACACTTCACTCAAGCAAGCAAAATCATTAAACACATGATATAATCGGTGTTAAGCCACCTAAGATTAATAGTCCGCACCTAGGATCGTTGGAGGTTTGGGAAAAACGTCCTAGGAAAGAGGGCTTTACGGTAGATCGACCGAAATCCCTAAAACAACTTCACATGTTAGATTTACAAGCAAAACCCCTCTCCTTACAAGGGTTTTCAAAGAAAAAGAGGGTTGGATCTTACCTAAACGATCCACGAGATGAAGAGGGCGATTTTCGGATGGGTTTCCCCTTGCAGAAGGTGTAGGGAGAGGAGAGATTAATTCCCTTGGGCCCCACCTTGATTGAGAGTCCACCTTGCTCTTCTTCCCTCACTCTTTCTTCTCATTTCTCCTCTTTCTCTTCTCCTTTTTCTCTCTTTTCTCTCCTAGGGCAAATTCGTATGGGAGAGGGGTGCCCAAAAGAAACCCCCTTTTATAATTCCAGATTTGGTGCAAATGGCCCCAAGCTTCCACAATTTCCTAAAATAGATCACTAGGACTCCCTATTGGTGTTGGGGCGGCCCTAACACCCCTCTAACCACCAAATTTGGTGTGTAGGTGCCCTATGGCTTGACTAGGGTCCATGCAAAAATTTAGGGCGAACGGATGAACGGATATATGATCTGAGCAAGCGTTTCCGACCTTTAAGTGGCCCTATGGAGGCCATTCAGATTGATGGGGCATTTCTGGTGGTCCTCTGGCCATGAAATTTATAGGTTAGGTGATCCATGGCCCGATGAAGGGCCATGCAAAATTTAGGAGCGATCGGATATGGGGTTTGATCGCACGGGTCCGATTTACGATCAACGGTCATCGTGCCACGATCGGGACCCAGATTTGGTGGGCAGGCGTTGAAAAATATATTAAACCTTCACCGTAAATTTAGAAGAAATCCGATGGCTGGAAGGCCCGGAGTCTCAGTTTCTTTTGTCAGTACCAGATTTTAATCTGGCATTGGTGGGGCGCATTGGGCAAGCGCCAGATGGTACTTCTGGGTGTCCACTGGGTCCGCAGTCCGCGATGGACTACAAGCCCAGTGAGATCTATGATTTTCTAAAGTTTTAGATTTTTCTGACCCTCCTCGGTTGCTGGGTGGCCCACACGGGCCATCTTTAAGTGTAAACAGTCATCTGGCTTAACGGCCCGTACTTGTACCATCATAACTAGACTGGTCCACCCCAGTATGAACTAACATTGAATGCTAATGGTCATTAAGTGATATTATAAGTTAACAAAAAAATAAATAAATTTCAAGAATTTTTGGAAATCCAAAACAGTGAAAATCCGGGATGTTACAAGTCATGCTACAAAATGTTTAAAGTTTAGATTAGCTTAGATCTCTATTATCTAATGCCATTGGTACAATCCGCTTAGGAGCAGGATAAATATTCACAACCCTCCGATGTTGGATCCCAATTAATTGAGTTTTTACTTGGAAGATCAAACACCCTGATCACATCATCCGCCTAGATAAATACAGGTTATTTATGTATTTATCTCTTGTTTTATTTATTTTCTCTAATTTATTTATTGCTTTATCGACTGTACTAAGTATTAATTACACACAATAAAAATCAGTATTATTTTAGCCTCTTATATTTTAAATATGTCCATCTCTATTTCTTAATTTAAGAAATATATTAGCTATAATTACTGGTGAAAAAAATAAACCATTAAGATAAAAGGCAAAAAAAAAAAAATCATTAGGAATGATTAGCCCCTGTCATTCTATAAATCGCATTACTGTTCTTATAATTGGTGGTCAAGAGAACGGTTGAGTCATATTATTCAATTTTGAATGGTCTATATCAATGCAAATGCACCAATATTCAATCAAATTAATTTGAATTGAGTACGACTAAGGCATGCCCGCACTATCCTAATTGTACAAGTTAGACAGGGACCTTGGCTAACACATATTCTCACGTTTGATTGAATTAGGCAAACAAGTTACACTCGGTTTTATCGCATACAATTTCTTAGTAGTCCAGTATCAAATAACTCCTCACCCTTTTATCTATTTGAAAATAATTTTTTTAAAAGATATAATAGGGAAAATTGATATTTTTTTTCCCATCACTTTTTGCATACACCCCATTGCTTTGGCAGGAATTACACAATGTACCGGCCGCATCTTTGATCAGTACACGTAGTTTTTAAGTTCTAATAAGTGGGGCCCGCAGTGTGGTATCCAGACCATTGGCTTGTTGTGTCCCACTATGGATGCCCGATGCCTCAAATGTCTTATTGATGGAACAATGGTAACCTTTATACATGTGGTCCGCAGGTACAAAGATAAGAAGAGAAATACAACAACGGTCCAGATTCAGTTTAAATCTTCCAATTGGGTAGATTTTTGAGACATTGTCCATCCACTATGAGAATGAATGGACCAACGGTCTGGATTATAAAACCATGGGCATCACTTGTCAGAACACTGCAAAGAGCCAAAAAGAGAAACTGTCCTGCATCAAAGTAGGAAGGTTTAAACATCAGTCAATGTACTGAAATGCTAAAAGGAAATCATTTGGTCAGCCAAAACAGCTCACTTGAGAAGCATGAGTGCCTGAATTCAAATATTTTTTGCACCATTGCTTTTTCATGTACTTTGGCTTCACGAGATTCTTAGGCATTGGCATGGGTGGTTGGATGCTTTGTTTCAAAAAAAAGAAAAGAAAAGGAAACTAAAAATACAAAGATGGGGTCTTTTAATTCCCGAATGGGGCCCATTGTTCTATGATTCAGACCGTTTATAGTATTTATCATTTTGTGGATAGAAAATATGGAAAATTTTATTTAGAGTCTGTTAGTTCATTGTAAGTGCATGTAAATGATGATAAAATCATAGTTATAACAAGTGCTTACAATTAGTAATGGAATCGGAATTCCACATCGAAAATCAACCTTGTAATAGGTGGGCCTTACCATGATGTATGTGTTATATCTATGTTGTTCATTTATTTTTTATTTTTTTTTATAGTATCATTTTAAGGCATGAGCCCAAAGATGAAGGCAGATCTAAAGCTCAAGTAGGCCATACTATAGAAAATAGTGGGAATTGAACGCCTGTGATTGAAAATTCCTTGTGGGCTACAGAAGTTCTGGATTAGCCTCATTTTTGGACTCATACCTTAAAATGATATGGCAAAATGAATGGATGGCATAAATAACATTCCATGGTGAGTCTTATAGTGTTTACATGACACAATCCGAGTCTCTTTTCCAAATTTGCACATATAAACATCTTTATTGGATGGAAATACCATGGTAAGTATCATTACTTATCTCTCACCATTTACATGTATTTGTATCTAACAAAGTAAGCCCTAAAATTCAATTTATATACCCGTGACTTCTAGATTGGACTGTTATTGTATTTTCTTTCCTAAGATAATTTAGACCATCATTCCATTGGTTATAATTGTTTAATGTGACATATTTCTAACTATCATGCAGTATCCACTGTAGTTTCTCTAAATCAATAATCAAGACTTTGAATCATCTGCCAACTAGGGCATCATTGGCACGGATATTGATTTGATGCACCCATAGCTAACAATTCCTCTTAAATTTCTAGGGTCGCACTCTATGGAAACGGTTGATAGGCCTCATTGTATATGTATAGTATCTAATTAAAAGAATTATAATATTAAAATATTTCAACCCTTCGGTTATTAAACTAATTTTCTTCAAACATGGAACATTTCTTTAAGTCATGATTGTGTATCCATTTATTGAAAGCTCATAACTATTATTAGAGATTTTTGAGGCAACCAACATCCACTATTTTGTCAAATGACGGTTCAAGCCATGAAGCATATATAACCAGAGAGACAAAAGCCATGATCCTAAGACAGCTTCTAGGAGCAGCCCATTTGAAAGAGAGGTTGAGAGACATGGTGTGCACAAGACCGAGCCACACTCGCCACCTCTTGCCACCCCCTTCCCGGTTCTACCTAACTCAACTAAGAAACCAGCCGAGGTATTCTCCGTCATAGGAAATAATGGACCCACCCACTTCTTGAGCTAATCAACAATCCCAATTCGTGTAGATCTTGCCTAATCATACCCTTTAATATTTATATCACATAGTTTAATAATTCTAGAACAATTAATTATAGGTTATATATATATATATATATATATATACTTCTTTGTTAGCCACCCCATAGATACCAAGACCTCAGTGTTGAAACGAGGTATCTTTAACTCTTCCTGACGCTTGCTATCGATTAGGGTGTTATTGTATTGAATAACATAGCCTGGTAATATATTTTAATAAACCTTTAGCATTATGATAGCCAATGATTACATGCGTCATTTGGTTTATCTAAATCCTCACCATTAAAAATGTTAGTGGCTTATCTATTATATAGATGTGTGGTTTTACAGCAATCCAGACCATCCAAATCTCTGTGTGGGAGCATACTCAGGATGAAAGTAACCACTGGACTTAGCCACACCAGCCACTTTATTTTAGCCGTCCAATTCATGACATCCATAAAGAAGATGATTAGGATTGCTCTATCAATGCGATTTTGTACCTATGATATTGTGGCCCACCATTTCAGGGCATGAGCCAGTCATAAGGAGGATGAGTGGCAGTCTTATCCTAGAACCAAAAAGTTTCACCTGGTAGATTGAATCTTGAAGCTGGTGGGGGTGCAGGTGTGGCCCACCATAGAAGTGCTTTAGGCCATTCATTTTCCTCTCTCATTCTCACTCAACACCAAGGCACAAAGCATCTTCATCATCACCTTTACATATCTCTCTCTCCTTGTCAAAAGGATTCCCATCGTTCATTCAGGGACACGATCACGAGTGGGCCCTACAAAAATCTTTTTGTACAAGACTGGAAATCCTCGACGACCCGTCGCCGCGATATAAGAACTACGGATTAAGATGGAGGTCTCAAGTCCAACCACTTGGCCAAGAAGGTACTATCACAACTTCCAACCTTTCACGTGTGTGAAATCCAACCCGTCCAATAGGTTGCCCCCATCACGATGATCACCTTATAGAAAATAACTTCCATATCCGCTCATCGGATGGACCACAATTGATTTTTTTTCTATTTATCAACGGCTACGCATTGTTTTCATAGTGCAGCCCACCTTTTGGGGCTGATTTTTGCATTAGGTGATCCTCATGGTGGGGCCAACCTATTGAAAGGGTTGGATTTTACGTGCACTTAATAAAATGGAGTTTACCTGTTGGGTGGACCATAGCATGGTACAATCGGTTGGACTTGAGAGCTTGTCATGATAAAGTGAATTGCTCGTGGAGCAGACCGAAAGCTGTCCACATGACCAAAGATAGAGTCCGACCGTCCACCACCGTTCGTTTCAGACGTTAAAGCGAGCGGTTCACATGGATGATCAGATAAGGGTGACGCACGGTCCAAATGAAACTAGTGACTCGAGATGGACACGCACCAACCGTCGGATTTGGTCAGGAAATCGATTCGGATACTCTAGAAAAGCTTCACATGTCTCAGGTATCTAGCCCCTATCACAAGAGAAGATCTAAAGTCCCCCTATCCAAAGTGATAAAAAGGGAGCATTTTCAGTGGCTGAGATTCACTTTCATGTGACCTTTAGTTATATCTTGCACAGAAAAGCTTTTATACTCTGGGAGACTGTGTGCTTGATACACAGGCACTAAGCACTGCATACTTGGCATGCATATTACTACATCAAACCGTCCAAATCATGGGTCCTTTATTATATGTCCCACAAGTTGAAAATTACAATGATTTAGTTTTTTGACTGTCTGATTGGTGGACATTTAATGGATGGTCGAGATGGAAAGATACTCAATAGTCTCAATTAAACAATTAAATGCCCAGTAATCAAAGGTTAAGGATCGTTAGATCAATGTAACTATTGAATGGTTATCTATCTATCAGTAAGTCCCACAATCTAGACAGTTTAATTTTGTCTTTATACAGCCCCTGGGGCCCGTGTATCAACTATCACTCTGCCAGAGTATCAAACAACTCCCCTATTTTACCAAGCCCATGCTACATGGAATCCATTCAAGTTGCACCTGAGTCATCAAATGCATAATGGAGAGAGAGAGAGAGAGAGAAGAGAGAGAGAGAGAGAGAGAGAGAGAGAGAGAGAGAGAGAGAGAGAGAGAGAGAGAGAGAGAGAGCTTTCTCATAGGCACTTTCATTCCTAGTGGGAATCTAAAAGATGATCTGGGCCTTTTATGATAAAGGGATGGCGTTGAAAATGTGAAATAACCAACCCCCAATGTCTTGGGTTTGTGAAAAGGGGAGAAAAGAGAAGGGTAGGAGAGTCACATGTTCCATTGCATGTGAGTGTGTGTGGAAGTGGGAAAGCAAGCAAGTAGGTAGCTGTTGTCCATGTCCCCTTTTTAATTATGTGGTCCCTTACTAGGCTTGGTTGGACCACCATCCTTTAGCCAAGGTTGTAAGACTAGGAGCAACTATATATTCATAACTCATCCGAGTTATGACTAGGACTCAGTCGAGTCAGTATTGATAATAGAGGGTGACTTGGCTGAGTTAATCCCAACCCATCTGACTCGCAACTTGACTCAGGACCGAACGAATTGGCCCGAGTTGCTGAGTCAAAACAAAAAAAAAAACTCGGGATTCCAAACTCAACTCGGTTCGCTTATATAATTTGATTCAGGTAGGTCTATGAGGTAACTTGGGTC
>JAJHSJ010000015.1:59326928-59409056 GCA_021015155.1 Magnolia officinalis
AAAAATAAAATTAAACCTAAAAATAATAAAATAAATTGAAAAAAATAATAATATAATAAAAAAAAAAATAAATCACATGGATGACTATCCATAATACCCCCCCAACCTAAATCTACTACATTGTCCCCAATGTAATGATAATATAATGCAGAGAACAATAAAAATAAAGAAAGGGTGGATAGTACCTGCCATGAAAACTCACCTGCTATGACACTAAAAAAAATGAATATGATACAAATTCTACACAAATGCTCCATCAGACTAGGAGCATCAATCTGAATATTCTGGCTCATGAAGAGGGAAGGACTCCTCTCCCAAATGAAAGTTTTCCACATAAGGCTTCAATCTCTGACCATTAACCTTGTACACATTGCCATTACGTGGATTCTCAATTTCAACAACCCCATGAGTATAAACATTCTTCACAATGAAAGGGCCTGTCCATCTTGATCTTAACTTTCCCGGAAAAAACTGGAGACGGGAATTGTACAATAGGACCTTTTGCTGAGGTTCAAAATTCTTCCTCAAATATTTTTGTCATGAAAAGCTTTGGTCCTCTCTTTGTAGATTTTAGAATTTTCATAGGAGTCTCTCCTCAGCTCCTCTAATTCATTCAACTCTAATTTCCTTTGTCCACTTGCTTGATCCATATCAAAGTTAATTCTTCTTTATTGCCCAGTAGGCTCTATGTTCCAATTCCACAGGCAAGTGGCAAGCCTTCCCATACACACCAATCTGTATGGAGACATTCCAATCGGGGTCTTATAAGCAGTCCTATAAGCCCATAAAGCGTCGGATAGTCTGAGGGACCAATCCTTCCTATCTGGCCTTATAGTTTTCTCTAAATGTGTTTGATTTCCCGATTAGAAATCTCAGCTTGCCCACTCGTTTGTGGTGGTATGGGGTACTCACTTTATGCTTGATGCCATATTTCTTCATCAAAGCCTCAAATGTCCTATTGCAAAAGTGAGACCCACCATCACTAATGATGGCCTTTGGAGTTCCAAATCTAGAAAAAATATTTTCCTTGAGGAATCGTATGACCACTTTGTTGTCATTGGTCCTACTTGAACTGCCTCAATCCACTTTGAAACATAGTCCACACCAACCAATATATAAAAAAATCCAAAAGAAGATGGAAATGGGCCCATAAAATCAATACCCCAACAATCAAAAATCTCCAATGGCAAAATTGGGGATAAAGGCATCATGTTGCGCCGAGACACTCTTCCCAACCTTTGACATCTATCACAAGCAACACAGAAAGCATGGGTGTCTTTAAACATGGTAGGCCAGTAAAAACCACACTGCAGGATTTTTGCAGTGGTTTTCTTAGCAAAAATGGCCACCACATGCTTCCATGTGGCAAAAAGAAATAACACTCTGAATTTCATCCTCTGGGACACAACGTCTAAAAATTTGATCAGTCCCATATTTATATAAATACGGGTCATCCCAGAAGAAGTTCCTAACCTCGGTTTCAAAACGCTTCCTATCTTGTGACTTCCAATGATATGGCATTTTTCCTGTTACAAGATAGTTCACTATATCCGCATACCAAGGCAATTTGGAGATCGCAAATAATTGTTCATCAGGGAAATTGTCCTGGATATGCATCTCCTCAGTGGAATCATTTAACACCAATCTGGAAAGGTGATCGGCCACTACGTTTTCTACTCCTTTCTTATCTTTTATCTCTAAGTCAAATTCTTGGAGTAGGAGGATCCATCTCAAAAGTCTCGGCTTTGCATCCTTCTTAGACAGCAAATATTTCAAAGCCGAGTGGTCCGTGAAAATGACCACTTTAGATCCCAGCAAGTAGGACCTAAACTTATCCAAAGCAAAAACTACTGCAAGTAACTCTTTTTCAGTTGTTGAGTAGTTCACTTGGGCCGAGTTTAGAGTTCTACTCGCATAGTGAATAACGTAGGGCCGTTTATCTTTCCTTTGGCCCAAAGCAGCCCCTATGGCATAGTCACTTGCATCGCACATTAGTTCAAAAGGAAGTGTCCAATCTGGTGGACGCATGATAGGTGCAGTGGTAAGAGATGATTTAATTTTATTAAAGGCATTTGCACACTCATCTGTCCACTTAAATGGAACATCCTTTTGAAGAAGATTAGTCAAGGGTCTAGTAATGACACTAAAGTCCTTGATGAATCTTCTATAAAAACCAGCATGCCCTATAAGTGATCTAATATCTCTAACAGTTCGGGGGATAGGTAGATTAGCTATAATGTCGAGTTTTGAGCGATCTACCTCGATTCCATTTTTGGAGATAACATGGCCCAAAACAATTCCCTTTTGAACCATGAAATGACATTTCTCCCAATTTAAGACAAGGTGTTTCTCTTCACACCTAGACAAGACAAGAGATAAATTGTTGAGGCATTCCTCAAAACTACTCCCAAATACAGAGAAGTCGTCCATGAAAACCTCAAGAAACTTCCAACCATATTTGAAAAAATACTTAACATACACCGTTGGAAAGTTGCTGGAGCATTACACAATCCAAATGGCATCCGTTTGAAAGCAAATGTGCCAAATGGACAAGTGAACGTGGTTTTCTCTTGGTCTTCCAGGGCTATCTCTATTTGGTTATATCCGGAATATCCATCAAGAAAACTATAGAAAGAGTGACCTGCTACCCTCTCTAAAACTTGATCAATGAATGGTAGAGGGAAATGATCCTTCTTTGTGACCTGGTTCAATTTTCTATAGTCAATGCAAACACGCCAACCAGTGGTGACACGTGTTGGTATGAGTTCATTATTAGAATTCTGCACAATAGTTATTCCGGATTTCTTTGGGACTACTTGAGTTGGACTCACCCAAACACTATCGGATATTGGGTAGATGATTCCCACATCCAATAATTTGATCACCTCATTTTTTACAACTTCCATCATGTTTGGATTGAGACGCCTTTGAGGTTGTCTAATTGGTTTGGCGTCCTCATCGAGGTGTATCCGATGGGTGCATATGGAAGGGCTTATACCCTTGATGTCAGAAATGGCCCAACCCAAGGCTCCTTTGTGGTCCCTTAGAACATTCAACAATTTAATCTCTTGATCCTTGTCTAAAAATGAAGAGATCACCACAGGATAAGTTTTATTTTCACCTAAGTATACATACTTAAGCTCATTTGGTAGTGGTTTTAAATCAAACTTTGGAACATTGGTTGGTGATGGTAGAGGTCGCGAGTCCTCTATAGATAGGATTTGAGTGCGCGGTCTCCATTGGTACATACCAATGTCCTGAGTGGTAGTGCTCTCATTATCATCACAAATTTCAGCAAGCACTTTTTCTAAATCAGAATTTTTAAAGTCCCCAAAGACTTGAATCATTCCTCAGTCAGACTAGGTTCCAATTCTCTTCTTCTGTCAAGCAGTCCATGAAATTCAGCTCATGGATATCATTATTATTAATGGGCTGCTTACATAGATTGAAAATATTTAGCTCTAGAGTCATGTTACCAAAAGACAAGTTCATCATTCCATTCCTGCAATTTATGATTGCATTTGAAGTTGCTAGGAATGGGCGGCCTAAAATGATGGGAACTTGAGCGCTAGCATTTACACATGGTTCAGTGTCTAGTACAATAAAATCCACGGGGAAGTAAAATTTCTCCACTTGGACTAACACGTCCTCTAAAATTCCCCTTGGTACCTTAATGGAGCGGTCAGCGAGTTGGAGTGTAATCGTGGTTGGTTTAAGCTCGCCTAACCCCATTTGTTTGTAAACCGAATAAGGTACTAAGTTGACACTTGCACCCAAATCTAGCAAAGCATGCTCAATTTGAAAATTCCCAATAATACAAGGAATAGTGGGACTTCCCGGGTCTTTGTATTTGGGTACAACCCTTTGTTGAATGATAGCGCTCACTTTCTCAGTAAGGAAGGCCTTTTTGTGCACATTTAATTTCCTCTTTACAGTGCACAAGTCCTTGAGATATTTAGCATATGATGGAATTTGTCTAATGGCATCAAGTAGAGGAATATTGACAGTAACCTTTTGGAGCACATCCAACACCTCTTGATATTTCATGGGGACAGTTGGATTCCGAAGTCTAGATGGGAATGGAACTGGAGGCTCATATGACTTAGTCTCTTTATCCTTTTGTTGTTGCGGCTTTTGAACTATAGTTGGTTCATCATTTTCTTGAGACAGTGGCTCATCCTCCGGTATTTCTACCGGTTGCATTATCTTGTTATCGACTTCTTTTCCACTTCTCAAGGTAATGATGGCCTTAGCTTGTTCATGATGTAACTCATTTGGATTTGAGTCTCCAATGAAATGTGTATTTCTAGGGTTTGGCACAGGTTGAGAAGGAAGGGTGCCTTTTTCCCTAGCATTTAGTTGAGTCTCAATCCTAGCCACAGCTGTCTTTAATTCCTGATTTGATTGGATTAGAGACTGATTCATTTGAGCTTGAGAGTTCATGAATGCGGTCAATGCATCCTCCACAGATGATCGCTTTGGCGGGGGCACATATGGTGCATTGTTAGGTGCCCCAAAGAAGTTATTTTGTGGAGGCATTTGAGGTGCATTGGGCGCATTAATTTGTGGTCCATTCCTCCAACTAAGATTAGGATGGTTACGCCAATTTGGATTATACGTGTTTCCCATTGGTTGCATAACTGACCTTTGGTAGTTATTTATAGCATTTGCTTGATCATGCTCATGCGTGATATTTTGTACAACTGAGATCATTGGACAATCCTTTGTGTCATGGTCTGTACCACCACAAATGCTACAAAAATTACCTAAGGAAGTGTTTGCTTTAACCATATCAACCTTCCTAATTTCCAAGGCTTCGACCTTTCTAGCCAATGCAGCGAATTTTGCATTAAGGTCGTCTTCCTCTCTTAGGACATACATCCCCGCTTTCTCTCTAGGAATGAGTCTAGTTTGGTCTGATTTAGCAGAGACATCCCATGTCTGCATATTCTCTGCTAACATATCTAGAAAATCCCAAGCCTCATTATGATCTTTGTCAAGAAAGGTTCCACCACACATCATCTCTATGAACTGACGGGTATCCATGGTGAGCCCCTTTCGGAATGCATCAATCACGCACCATGGTTCATAACCATGATGTGGACAAGTAATTAGAAGGTCTTTGAAGCGCTCCCAAGCTTGAAAAATAGTTCATTCCCCTTTTGGGAGAATTACATGATTTCTTGTTTTAATGCATTTGTTTTGTGCTCAGGAAAACTTTTTCAAAAACTCTCTACTTAAGGCTTGCCATGTAGTGATGGTATTAGGTCTTAAAGAGTTGAGTCATGCTTTGACCTGATCCTTTAGAGAAAATGAGAATAACCTAAGCTTAAGTACATCCCTATTGCCATTATTTACTTATAACATTGCAATTACTTCCTCAAAGTCCTTGAGGTGCAAGTAGGGGCTTTCCGAATCCAAGCCATGAAATTTATGAATTAATTGAATCACACTTGGTTTAAAATCAAGGTTCCCTATGTGAGCAGGGAACACTATGCAAGATGGTAAAGTTGATCTCTCAGGGTGTAAATGTTCACGTAAAGTCCGTGGTTGGTTTAACACATTCCTATGAACTTCATTTTCATCCTCAAGAGGAGGATTAAATTGATTTTCTCTATTTTGATTTATAGTTGGATCTGGCAGATTTGGATTATCAACTGGGTCTGCCATGGAATCCAAGTGATGTTGAGTGCCTCTTCTAAGTGAATGAATAAGGCCTGGAACTAGTCCCCCTTCAGAAGAGAGTCGATTGTTTTGATCCCTACTCCAACGGGACATAAACCATCCACACCACACAACAAATACCACTAAATAAACTAGCAAGTATGATACTTAAAATAAAAATAAAAACTTAACCAACAACCCAGGCGGCAGGGCCGACCATGAGGGTTCAATTCACAAAGCAAAAAAATAAATCAACAACCCAGGCGGCAAGGCCGACCATGAGGGTTCAGTCCACAAAGCAAAAAATAAATAACAAATAAATAAAATAAAAGTAAAACTAATGCAGAAATTAAACTATGCTAATCTGGAAAATAGATTCAGGGGATGATCTTTATGATCAAACAGCAACTGTAGGACAACCATAGCACTTGGGTGATGAAATCCCAAGCAGGGCAACCTTATGTCACAGTTAGTGCTTGAAAGACCCAACTGAATTTATTTTCAAAGAAAAAATAAAATAAAATCTACAGAAAATTTGGAGGGTTTAGAAGAGAACTTACCTTAGGAAAAAAAAAAAAACCTTACCTTAGCTATCTTGCACAGATCTGATCTCTTTAAGTCTCTCCCCGGCAACGGCGCCAAAAACTTGTTTGCTTGCCTCCAAGTGCAGAGGTTCGTAAGTAGTATCCCGTGAATACGGGGTCGATCCCACAGGGAGATGAATTGTAAGAAGGAAAAAATCAAATGCAAAATAAAACTAAGTAATAAAAAACTAAACTGGTGATTTGATTTTGGGATTTTTGAATGGATGTAATTCAATTGAATAAAATAACACCCAAGCTTCAAAGTTCCACACATAGGTAATGTTCCAAAATCATGATGACTTGGATAACACAACTAGGATCTGATCACTATGGTCAGCCTATCGGAAAATAAAACAGTTTAAATATTTTAATAAATGATATAAAAATTAGAAAATCATGGATTTGCACCATTGACATATATTCTCAAGCGTCAGTGATTTTAAGTATTCAATATCTATAGGATAATGAATAACAAAGAAATATAACAGGTTGAGAACCTCTCCTATCTAGGAAATTGATTGATCTAGGGTAAGCCTATCCATCAATGTGGATCTCATATGATGGAAACATATGGATCTCACAAGAGGATAAAAAACAAAACCTAAATAATAAATAACATGCATATACACCATTCTTCTCATCATTAAAACAATCAATCATCATAATCTTAAAGAAACATTAAACCCATGTGCTTCCCTTCTAGCTTGGGATAGAAGGAACTTAGAAAAACATAATTAAATTGCAGAAATAAAAAGCAACAAGAAATAAAGAAAGAAAATGCAAATAGAAAAATCTAAACAAAACAACTTATAAAGCTTTAATAAAACTAAAAACTCTTTAAAAACCCTAAACCTTGCTCTTGAATGCCTTGAATAATCTTTTAGAATGCCCTAGGAAGCCCTATTTATAAGTAGGGACCTCCAATTTTCGTACAAATTTGAAAAACCCTAGAAATCGCATCAAATATACATATTTTCTCAAAATAGACTTCTCGCTGCATAGTTCGTTTAAAACAGTCTTCCTGCTGCGCAGTTTCCCAAAATAAACTTCACAGCTTCAGAATACACTTTTTCAGGACGATTTCAGGATTCTTCACTTCAAATCTTCGATTCTCTTCATTCTTCACTTGGTTTTCTTAGATCTTTGGCATGTGAATTCTTCAATCTTGGTCTCCTAAGATCAATCCCTTGCTTTGGTAATTCTTGAGCATCAAAATCATGCTTTTAACACCATTTTTCAATCCAAACACTTAAATTCACCTTGCAACACATACATGAGTAAAATAGAATATTAATCGGATTCATGTTCATAAAACCAAGATATAAATGGGGAAAATTATGCAATATTTGAGTCTCAACATCAGCCAAATAAAAAAGAGGTAGATACAAGTGCCTCAAGTGGACCATGCCATAGGAAACAGCGGTGATGATGATACCAACCATTGAAACCTTCTTAAGGCCTACCGTGATGCTTAGTTGCCATCCAAACTGTTAATAAAGTCACATAAATATGGATGAAGGGAAAAACAAAAGAAAAAAAAGAGTTCACTTTCCTTGGATCGTTGGAAATACTGAAAAATAACATAAAATTAATTATTTTCTTTCACCAGGCTGGAAATGCAATCCTTATGATCAGATGCATAAGGAGAGATGTGAGTTTGAGATGCTGAAATTTGGACCGGAATGGTCTAGATGGTTGATTATTAATTTTAGTCATTTCTGGTCGTCGGATCGAAAGATCTGATGGTTGGTTCATCATGACCTATCCGTTTTTGGATTGTTGTAGCTTTAAGTCAGCTACCCAACCTATTTTAGAATAATAATCCGACCGTTCTCAATCACTTATAAAACACTAGCTCATTTCAGACCCGTTGCATTTAGGCTCACACTAGACCACTCACACTATGATCGCACTGTCTCATGATGGAGCGACCCCATGCCACTACAACCACATTACTCACACCAGTGTCGGAGTGCGCGTGCACGCAACCCGAGCATTACAATCTCTAAAGCTCCAAGTAAGAATACTACACAAACATCCTCATATAAACCACAATTTTCTTCTTTTCATTTTGACGCGCGACAAAAGCACACACCACAATTTTCGATTCGAAATTTCCAAAAAGCGTTTTGACGACAAAATCTCAAAAATTTGAAATATTTTTCAAAAATTCACAAATCTCAACATAGATCTATTACATTTTTGAGCTCATATATACTTAAATGATATTAAAAAATTTATGAGCGGCACAGATAAAATCATATATTAGGGAAAGCCCACAAACCCAAAATTTATGAACGGCGTGGATAAAATCCTTATATTACGGAAAGCCACACAGACCCCTGCCTGGACCGATTCCGTCCAGATGGGGACAGGACGCAATCCAAATATCCAATCCCCCCAAAGTCTCTCGCAAGCAATCCGCGTCCGTTTACAGTGTCTTACCCTCCAGAGGACAAACGTAGCCAGTCTCTGATTGCGTGGTAGCCAAGACACTGATCGCGTGGCGACCTTACAGCCAGTAAATCAACACCGACTAATTGACTGGGCCACCTGCTGCTGTCAGAAGCCACTCTCACCTAACATCTTTCAAACATGTTTTAGGTGGACCATATCTGACAGTGACATATGAACCAGTTTAATCCTATCACGTAACTACTAAATAAGGTCGGTAGTGTTAGAATCACCATGCAATCCACATCTCACATAGCTGGGCTCATCAGTGGACCCCTGACTGTAGGGCCCACTATAATGTATGTGCCTTACATCAGGCCATTCATTCATTTTGACCGTTCATTCAGGGCATGATTCAAAAAATGAGACAGATTCAAATCTTAGGTGGGTCACATTATAAGAAACATTTGTGATTGAATACCCATTATTTATTTGCCATCAAACTATTGATAAAATAAAAAAGACTTGGGTGAAGGGGCCACACAAATATCAGCTTGATCCGAAACTTTGGTGGTCTATTATAAGTTTTTAATCATTAATCACCACTATTTTCTATGGTGCGGTCCACCTAAGATTTGAATCTATTTCATTTTTTGGATCATACTTCAAAATACATTGCAGATTGAGTGCCCATGGCCCAGTGGCAGTTAGACTATGTTTCAACATTGAGATCATGAGATCAAGTGCTCATGTGGTGTGAGTGTGTGGTGTATATGTGTGTTAAAAAAATAACATCCAATATCATGGATCCACAGTCAGGGATCCAAGTAAGCCTTGCCCTCACCTAACCATCTGCTGTCATACTTATTAAATTCAGTTTTTACAGGAAAACTTATTTGATTGTGAGGTGACTCCAACACCCTGGCCATGCCAGGATGGAGCTTGTCAGGGGCTTTATGGGGCCATTATGATCTATATGCTTTTCACTCGGTTCATTTATTTTGAAAGATCATTTTAGGGCATGCACCCAAGATAGGAGACCGAAGGCTCAAGTGGACCACACCACATAAAGCAATGGAGATTTAAATCCTATGGTTCAAAACTTCTTTAAAGCCGTGGAAGTTTTGAATCAAGCTGATATTTGCGTTTTTCCTTCATGCAGGCCTATGTGACCTCATGAATAGGTTGGATGACAAATAAACATCACTATAAGTCCTAGGATATTATCAACCGTAAGTATTCAATTGCCACTATTTCATATGGTGCGGTTTAGCATTCAATCTACCTCTTTTTTACCCATGCTATGAACTGAACGGTCAAAATAGATAAGGGCCTGTTTGGGAGCGTGGATTTGGAACCCCCTGGATTCGCAACCCCCAGGATTGGAAACCCCCTGGATTGGCAATCCTCCCGGTGTGTTTGGCACCCTGGAGTGTGAATCAACTTTAATTCAAAAATATCTATACATGGTATATTTACAAGGGTTTAAATTTAATTACTAAATCAACTTTAATATCTCTAATTAGTGAGATATATAATTTTCGACATTATGGTTGTGATAAGCCCGCTAAAATATATGCTTTGCCTGAAATGATGAAATTCCAAGTCTCGGATGGACCGCAAGCACAAGATCATGTCTGAGTGACTAACCAACGATTTTTAATCGTTGATTAATATGAACAATGTTTGGATGGTGCTGGACAATGTTTAGACAGTGCTGATCTACATGAACAATGTTTGGACGGTGCTGATCATCGTTAGTGGGCCATGTGCCCAATAGAATGATAGTGTACAATGACATACATTTACACCCGCAACTATTGAAATGATTTTAGGTGTAGTCCAAGCTCTCACCGTGGATTACAAACCCCTTCAAAGAGGGGATTGGAAACCCCCTGGATTGGCAATCCCCAGTTGCTTTTTGCTGCCAAACAACAAAGGGGATTTGAAACCCCCTCTAATCCCCTCCAATCCCCTCCAATCCACGGTGCCAAACGACCCCTAAATAGTACGGATTATATATATATAGCGGAACGCTCACCTGCGAACCAGTTCGCACGGACTACATGCGAACTTTTTTTAGAACTTATCATATCTAATGAGTCTCGAAAATCTGAAAGGTTCAAATGAAGCAGAACCTCTTGAAACCCCTTGGTACCAAGTTTTACTTTGAACCAAAACTTCGGTGGGCCATGAAAGATGCAAACAATTTCTTCCCTTGATTTGAATTTTTCTTTGCTATGGTCCACTAGAATCTTAGATCAGGGTGAAAATTCACCCCCTAAGTTTCATGGGATTCTGCATCTTATGGACCGTTCAGATTCGACACCCATGACACGTGTGCAAAGGTGCGCACTTGCGTAGGTGCGTAGATGAGCATGCCTATATATATATATATATATATATATATATATATATATATATATATATATATATATATCGAGCTGATTTAATGCCCCATGAGGTCGAGTTGTGTGGGCCCCACTGTGATGTGTTTCGAACATCTACCCCATCAGTCAGATGCACCATTCCATCGTGGGCTTAGGTCTCAAAAATCAAGCCAATCCGTGATTTATGAGGGCCACACCCCATACAGAAGTGGAGAAGGGCCGTGCACCATTAAAACATTCATAACCATTTTCGAGGGCCCACCGAGATGTGGTTTGAAAATCCAGCCCATCCATTATGTGTGTCCCACTTGAATGAGGGTTCAGACCAAGTTTCAGGCGCATGCAAAACTCAGGTGGGCCCCACCAAGTGCTTTTATATGTTTTAACGGTGTCTTCACATATTTTAGATGGTATGGCCCACCTGAGTTCCGTATACAGATGATTTTTGGGACATCCCATAATTTAAAGGGGACCCATCAAATGCACGGTGTTGATGGTCAAAAAACATCACGGTGGGGCCCACACAGCTCGACCTCACGGGAGCTTATTGTCAGCTTGAGCGCATTGTACCTTTTCCCATATATATATATATATATATATATATATATATATATATATATATATATATATATATATATATATGGGAAAAGGTACTATGTGCTCGAGCTCACTATACGCTTATCGTGAGGTCGAGCTGTGTGGGCCCCATCGTATGTAAACATTGCATATATGGGAAATAGTCAAGATTGCATATAAACATTGCATATATGGGAAATAGTCAAGATTGTCAATAAAATTGAGAAATATAGTAGTAATGGACTATCAGATTATGTGCATTCTGACGTGTGAGGGTCGTCGCTCATTGTTTCTTCAAGAGGGTTGTCATTCTTTGTAACATTCATTTATTAATTCTTTAAGAAATACGGAGTATTTCATGGAGAATAAATTCGGCGTGTTTATCACTTTTAAGTCTTGGAAGGTCATGGTTAAAAAACAATAAGGGCGACAATTGAAAGAATTAAGGACCGATAATGGTGGAGAGTTTACTTCGAAGGAATTTAATCAGTATTATAAGGATGAGGGGATTGTAAGGCACAATATAGCGATGTACATACTAGAGCAGAATGGTGTAGCGGAATGCGTGAATCAGAATCTTTTGGTGGCTTGAAATATGTTGAGTAATGCTGTGTTGGACAAGGACCTATGGGTTGAGGCCATTAACATGGCTTGTTATTTGCTGAATCGATCACCATCTACGGGTATTGATTGTAAAATTCTTTAAGAAATACGGAGTATTCAGGAAGTTGACTACTCAGGGTTGTTTGTATTTGGTCGTAAGGCTTACTCTCATGTACTATCTGTTGAGAGAGATAAACTAGACCAAAGGGCGATAAAGTGTACCTTTGTTGGCTATAGTAATGGTGTGAAAGGATACAGACTGTATGACCGGGCCACACGAAAGATTACAATTAACAATGATGTCAAGTTTAATGAAAATTCCTTGTTCCGTAAGGATGAACACAAGAAAATGAAAAAAAATCAATGATGATTGATGTTAAAATCAATAAGAGTGAGTTGAATGAAGAAGCCGAACTGCAGGAAGAGATACAGGAGCAGATGGTGCTGCCACCTGTCAGGAGAAATCTACTGAGAAATTATAAATTATCGATGAGATACAAGGATGACTCAAATGTTGTATTCACCTTCATTACGAATGAGATGGACCCATTAACTTTTCAAGAAGCTCTTGATGACTCAGATGTAGAAAAGTGGATAGCAGTTACGCAAATGAGATAAATTCTTTTTATAATAATGAGATGTGGGAGCTGATGGAGCTTTACGTTAGGTGAAAAGTGATTAGGTACAAGAGGATATCTTCCATAAGAAACTAGATAGGTACAAGGCAAGACTGGTTACGAAATGTTATGCTCCAAAAGAAGGCGTCAACTTCGGTGAGATATTAGCACTAGTTGTGAAGTATCTATCAGATTTGTAGTGCGCGTTGGTTGCCCAATACAATATGGAATTAGAACAGTTGGATGTAAAAATAACTTTTCTACATGAAAAATTAGAAGACTACATTTACATGAAGCAACTAGAAGGTTCAAGGTACATGGATAATAAAATAAGGTTTGTAGGTTGAAGAAGTTGTTGTAAGACCTGAAACAGTCACTTAAGCAATGGTATAAAAAGTTTGATTCTTTCATATTAAGCCAGTGTTTACTAGAAGTGAATTCGATCGTTATGTCTATTTCAAATTACTGAGTGATGGGGAATTCATAATTCTAATATTGTATGTTGATGATATGCTTATCGCTAGCCATAACATGTCTGAAATCAATACGTTGAACGCTCAGTTATGTAGGACATTCGAGATAGAAGATTTAGGGGTTGTAAAGAGGATTCTCGGCATTGATGTACACATGAACATGGAAAGGAGCAGACTATGATTGTCTCAAGAGGAGTATCTTGAGAAGTTCTTAGTTAAGTTCGGACTTGATTAGGCTAAACTAGTTAGCACTCCCCGCGCTGCTCACATTTGACTCTCTTGGAAAAATTGTCCTACTAGTGATGAGGAAAAGTATTATATGTCCTATCTACCCTACTCGAGTACGATTGACAATCTCATGTACCCGATGGTCTGTACAAGACCAAATATTTTACATGGAGTGAGTGTTGTGAGCAAATACATGTCAAACCCCAGTAAGCAATACCGGGATGCAGTGAAATGACTACTTCATTATATATGAAGTACAACTGACTACATCTTTTCATTTGAAAAATATGAAGAGAAACTAGTAGGGTATGTGGACGCTGATTATGCTGGTAACGTAGATAACAAAAGGTCAACTTTTGGTTACTTGTTTGTGTTAACGGGTGGAGTGATCAGTTGGATGTCAAAGCTTCAGTTTGTGGTGGCTCTTTTCATAATTGAAGCTGAGTATATGATGGTAACAGAAACATTCAAGGAAGTGGTTTGGTTGAGAGGTATGATGAATGAGTTGGAGATTCAGTAGGAATTCTGCCTATGCATTGTGACAGAGAAAGCACGATCAATTTGGCAAAGAACTCGATGTACCATTTTTAGACTAAACACATTAATGGTTGTCATCATTTTATCCATAAAATGCTAGAGGAAGGTGGTGTTACTCTTAAGAAGATTCACACCAGTGTAAATTCGGCCGACATGCTTGCAAAAGTGGTTCTTGTAGAGAAGTTCAAGTATTGTTCGACTTCTCTAGGCTTCGCGAATGATGAATGGAGACGGAGTGAGCACATGATGTGATGGTGAATATGTTACGAAGATTAGGGATGAGAATAATAGTTTGGATCAATGGAGACTTTAAATTAAAGCCACAATGTAGATTGTTGATCAAGGTGCCTTTAATATGGTGAAATTCAAGGTCTTTTGATTAATCAACAGCCTGCTCGATCGATTAAGAAAAGCCCGAATAGATCAATTTAGTCACTGGACAAATTTGGACATGTTGGATTGATTGAACATCAGGGCTTGATTAATCGAGTAAATTCGGAAAAACCAAGTTAAGTCTCTGGACACTTTTGTGCGTGTTCGATTGATCGAACATGTGCTGTCGATCGATCGAATTTAATCAAGGTGCTCGCAACTTCAGCGTAAGTGTACAATTTTGTTTCTAATTCCGAAACCAGGTTATATAAACTATATTTTATGCGAAATTAGGATATGAAAATATTGTGTTGTTGGGATAAACGGCGGAATCACATAGAGATTAATCTAGGATAGCAAGCATCAAGCAAACATAAGAGAACACAACAATTTAACGCGGAAAACCCTTTTGGGAAAAAAACCACGGCACAAAGCGACAGAAACCACTATGAAAGCATAAATTACTAAGAGAAAGAACTTATCCAATTCGAACAATCTTGAATCTCACCATTTGCTACACCCTTTGAAACCCTAGAACTATTTAGAAACCCTCTGGAATAGTTTAGGAATCCTTAGAATATCTTAGAATGGCCTTAGGAACTCCTATTTATAGTTAAGAAATTCCAATTTTCGTACCAACTTAGAATAGTCCGGAAATCGCCTCAAATTTACGCAATCTGCACACAATGTACGTAACCTTCGACTAGTCGAACCAGAGCTCGAGCTAGTCGAAGGGTACTTCGACTAGTCGAACTTATCATCCGACCGGTCGAATTTCTTGAAAGTTTCAAAATAAATTGTTGCTGGACTTTCACCCGAATTTTCTCGGGCTAGTCGAATTTCCTCATATTTAAGACATTTGTTAACAACATGTATTAGAGAGAACTAGGTTTTTGAAAGGGGGATTCATCTTTGAAGGTGAAGGTTTCTAGATCTGTTAGTTGTCTGTATCTTGTAATTCTTATTTTATAGTGGATTTTTTTTTTTTTTTTTTTTTTTTTTTTAAATTTTTTTTTTTTTTTTTTTACCATAAGGGTACCATAAAGGTTTATTTATTTAATCCATAAGGGTACCATGGGGGTTTTTCACGTAAAGCCATTATGCGTTTCTTTATGATCGTTAGATTTTCATCTCCCCGTTTCGGTATTTGATTCGTTTCTAGATTGCTTCCGCACCTAACTTATGGCAGATGCGCATATCCATGGCTGATCGCACTTACATTGGCCATGACCTTCTTCTTTTTTTTTTTTTTTCATCAGAGAAAACTGTTTAGATGGATAGAAGCGTCCAATCCATGAGTGTTTTAATAAGATTTTCATCCATATTGGGTCCCATTAGATGGACGGTCCTGATTCCACGTGTGATGTAGCAATATTACCATATTCAGGTTCTTCCGGTTTTAAGTAGTGGTTGCGCCCGAGAGTAGCCATCCGAATCCTTCTCGCTTACACGAGCGAAAGCTGTACGTGTGTAAGAGTGCCAGCAAATCAGGCAGGTACAGTGATCAGGTGGGTGGGATACATGCGTACGTTCGATCTGCACCATTGATTCATTTATACAGTGTAATTCCATCTACACTCGAGCAGATGGGCCTCACTGTATCGACTTTCTCATAAATTGGACCCATCTGATTATCAGGTGGGCCACACATGTTAGTTGAATCTAAACCATTGGTCTTTTAACCATCCATTTCTTTTGTACACGTAGCCCACCTTATGATCAAATCAGCTTGATTTATTTTCATATAAGACATACTCTCTGAGAGGTCCTTATGAGCAGGCTGCTTGTCTCACACGTGTGCCATATTGCCATACGTGAGAAGCGAGGCACCTAGCATCTCACCTTTTATAACCGTCCATTTTATTCCTACTCCTGGTACCAGAGGCGGATTGGGTGGTGACCCCTATACCACCCAGGTAGGTGGCGTTTGGTGCTGTGGGGCCACCATGATGAATGTGTTTTATCTAGGCCGTCCATCTGTTTTGATAGATCATTTTAAGGCATGAAATAAAAAATGAAATGGATGAAAAGCTACCTCAAGTGGACCACACCACAGGAAATGGTAGTGATTGAACGCCCACCATTAAAATTTTCCTGGACACCACAAAAATTAGGGATCATTTGTGTTTCCCATCATCCAGGTTTGTGTGACCTTATCAACAGTTTGGATGGTAAATAAACATTACGGTGGGCCTTAGAAAGGTTTCAACGGTGGTTGCATTATCCCCGCTGTTTCCTGTAGTGTGTTCTACTTGAGCTTTGGATCTGCTTCATTTTTTAGCTTCTAACTTAAAACTAGGTAGCAAAACAGATGAAAGACATAGATATATAAAACACATACATCAAGGTGGGCCCACAGCCCCTGGCTCTCATCATATAACTATACCAGCCTGATGTATGTAGGGCCCACCAGATGAATGACTACTGTGGCTTAGTTTGACACTTGATACACAGCCTGATGTATGCGCATTTTATTAGATTAAAAGAGAAGGCACTTTTGATTCTATCTACTTTGTCCAGATCATTATTTTTTTTTATTATTTTTATTTTTTTTTAAATTTCTTCTAAACAAAGGAAAGAATCTTCTTCTACGGATGCCTCTTGTTCCACTATAAGCACTTTCGAAAGTTGTTTCTAGTTCTACATCTTTACCTTCGCTTCTTCTGCACCTTTTCCTCTTCTTTCAATAAGTCACCGTTCAAAATTGAAATTGGTTAAAGAGACCTAACCTCTTAATTACTAATACATGTTTTGTTTCAATTTAAAAGATCCTAACCTTTCGTTCATGGACGCATGGTTTTTTATATAAGACTAATGATATACATACTTTTCAATTTTAACCATCCAATAAATGTCCACAATAATAGTTAAATAATCAAAGAAGTGTGATCTTTTGTTCAACATGTATTCAAACTAAAGATTAGTAATTACAATAGTCAAGCTCTACCACAATATTTTCTAAATTATTTCCAAGTGCAAGTAGAGTTTTCTCGACAAACTAGACTATGCCAAAAACACAAATATTTCTTCAATTAGCTACATTTGGTGAACCACTAAAGTGGAATCTTTTTGTTTTTTTTCCCACGCACACTCCCCCACGCACTCATGCCACACACATGCACACACACCCCACAACATGCACGCCGTGGGATTTCACCACTGTGGGTACTCGAACCCTTGACCCGGTGTTGAAACTCCAGGGAGTCTACCACCCGGGTAAGAGTAAGGACCTCATTAAAGTGGAATCTAAGTCTCTAGGTCTGCCGTTTAAGTCATGTCTATCCTTGTGAGATTAATGCCATGAGATATGTGTAAGACTTTTATTACATGGATCCCATGTGATTAGTAGTGATAATATGATCAGATATTTGGAGTAAGCATAGTAGTGAGCCCCACAGTAGTTGGGAACGGTTTAGATATGTAAGGGTGAAACGCTTAGACTCAGCTACTTATTTAGAATTCTTTAAATGGACATAAATTTTAAAGTATTTCAATAAAATAGTCTTTCATAACTTATACCATTATTGATAAGGAAGGTAGACGGAGTGAAGATACCTCATTTTAACACTGAGGTCTTGGTATCGATTCCCTGGTGGGGGTGGCTAACACTGAAGTGTGTACTGACAGTGGGGTGTGTACTAAGAAGCTAACTCAAAAAAAATAAAATAATAATAAGATAATAAAATAATAAAAAATTTGTCTCGGATATCAGATGAAGAAAACCCAACTTTCAACTGATTATAAAATAACTAACGGAAAGTGATTGAAGCAACATTGTACTTTTCTAATATGTCTCTTTCCTATGTGCATATGTAGTCTTGATTAGGGCTGTACATCAAGCCGAGTCGAGGTGGAACAAACTCGGCCTGACTCGTCCATGCTATACTTGAGTTCGAGCTTGCCCTCGAGCTTAACATTGAAGCTTGACTTGTTTGCTAAAGCTTTCGAGTCGAGTTCGAGTCGAGCTAGTGGTTCGAGTCGAGTCAAGTTTACCTCGAGTCAAGTCGAGTCGAGTTTACCTCAGTAGGGTAAGGAAAGAAAAGAGGAAAAATGAGGACAGGTAGGTTTCGGGTAGGTCTTTTAAGGATATTTTTTTAAGTTTTAACTTCTTTTTTAAAACTTATATATATATATATATATATATATATATTATATATATATATATATATATATATATATATATATATATATATATATTATTATTATTAAATATATTACTCGAGCCGAGTAGAGCTCGAGCTTCAAGTCAAGCCGAGTTCGAGTCGAGCCAAGTTGAAATACACCATGGTTGAACTCGGCTTGGACTCAACTCGAGCTTTTGTAAACAAGCTTGACTCGCCTCGAGTCGGCCTTTCAAGCGGAGTCAATCCGAGCTGATTCAAGCTGAGTTGAACGAGCTTTTCGAGCTAGCTTGACTTGTGTACCACCCTAGTCTTGATTAGCGTTGGCTCTTAACAAGTATATTTAATGACACTATCATTACAAAGACATTCATAAAGAATTACCTATATAAGTATTGAAAGTGGAATTACGGAGAGTTTAGCTACTCTTATGAAAGCTCTCCTCTCCACTTTCTTCTCCAACACTCTTGCTATGGATCTTTCTGAATAGTTAAGCAAATTACGGTATTTTAAGGAGGAAAATTATAAATAAGAAACAGATTGAGGAATAAACTGTAACAGCAAAGAAGTCACCTATGGTTTTTATTTTATTTAATACAAACCCAAGCTCACATTTCTTTAATTTAGTAAAGGAGATTTGTTTTATACTAGTGACATATTTATTATAACCCTTCTATGAACTAATTTAACCATACATAAGGCATGAATATGGCCTTCATGATAACAATATCGGAACATGACTTAAGCCTATCTTTAAAGGCATGTTTCTATTATTTCCATCTTTTCTATACTTTTCATACGCCTATCCTCTTTCAATTTCCATTACCTCTTCTCAATATACATCACTAATATAGTACATGCATAATATTCATATTAGTCATATAAATAATTTTTTTAAAATATAATTATATATAATTTTTTATTTAAAATATTTTTAATCAAAACATTTTCCATAACACTAAGCCTTTTAATCAATGAATATTGGTCACACCACATTAGCATGATGGGCTGGGGATATATAGTCTAAAACCAGGGGGGGTCCTTTTTATCTGAAAAGACGATGCTAACCATTACAGAAAAAAAGAATTGAATATAAACCGCTAATCTCTCTAAAGACTTTCTATAATCTATTTGAGAATAAATCATTCTTCATCTAAGGCCTGCTCATGGTGGGACTTACCACATGAACGGCTCCGATCATCCATACATGTGACCCAACTAACACAAGTCAACGGTCTAACGATCTCTTCACAAACTACCCAATTTCTGTTTTTATTGAAAACAGTACCCATGATTCTCACACTCTCCGCATCTCTCTCTCTCTCCCTCTCTCTCTCTTTCTCTCTCTCTCAGAGCATTTCAACTTCAAACATGGCATGGCCCAGCTGTAGCAAATTCTGCAAATCCTCAGGCTGGTGGGGCTGATGGGTTTGATCTGATGATCCTCCACCGGTTGATTGCGACGCTTCGTTGGGGCTCGGATACAACAGATGATGACTTCCAGCTGTAGACTGAGCTGGCTCGTTCGAGCTTGAATACATCAGATGATGATTTTGATTGCTGCAGCAATTGCCAGTATAGAATCCTGAGAAATTCTGTTGATGGGTGTATGTCATCTGATCATCTGATCCAGTTTCAATGGCTCTGATGCCACCCAGAGACAGCCCTGGCCCACTCCATGGCTGGGCTGCTGAGATCGTCACTTTCTGTTGGAACTGCTGGTGCAGCTGCTGCTCTGGGTCGACTTTGTTCATCAGCAATGAGAGTGCTGAGGGTGCTGTTTGGTGTTCAAACAGAGATTAGATTGAATTCGATGCATGTGGGACCCATTGTTTGATAATTCAAACCGTTGATTTTATGGGGATCAAACGTATGGTCATTTAGGGGACTTCCATCTAACCGTTCATTAGATGTGCTCTCTCATGTTTGTTCTGCATTTCAAATCCAGATGGTTGGGAGACTAATGTCTACCATACACGTTTCCAGATGGAAATTAGGGTCCACCTTGTTGTGTATATTCTATCCAAATCATTCATCAAGTGGGTGACATTAGGATTAAGGGATGCACTGATAATCAGGCCGTTCCAATACTCAGGTGGGCCACATCACGTGAATATATAGGTTTCAGGCGTGATAGTACATTGCTGCCTTAGCTTTGTCCCTCCTGAGTTTTAGATCAGGATGATTGCTGGGATTAACGGTCAGTATGAAGATTAGCACCAGAATCACGGTTTGGATTGCTTGTAAACTTGACGGGTGGGCCCCACATAGTTCAAATACCATTTGTAGATCCGAAGTACTCCCAACCATCTGATATTGTTCCCACAATACAACATTTGAAGGGATACGAAAACAACGGCCCGCATTCAACGGGGAGAAGACCAAATGTTGCAGTGGAGATCGACATACCTACTACAGGCCACAACATGTGCCAACGTGGCTTATGGAGCAAGATCAAAGCCGTTCGTTAGGTGGGTCTGACCATGTTGATTGATCTGGCCAAAAAACCCGGCTGGACCGTTCTTCAGGTGGGCCACAATGTTAGACTGGCCTATAAAAACTTTCCCAGCCTTCTTTTTCCAGCCATCTAGCTCTTTCACAAACTGCCAATGCCAGTGGACCTATTTTCACGGTGGGACCCACCTGATGAACAGCTTTATCTTGTACTTTCACGTAGCAGCCATGTACATGCATCTGGGCGAGTAAAGCTCATTAAATAGTTATAAATGCTTCAACCATGGAGGTTTTCCATCAGATCCCTCATCCATGGCCAAAGTCAACATTTTGACGGTTGAGATCATTGAACGGTGGGCCCCACATGCCTCTAGAGATAGTGAAAGAGAGAAGCAGTTACAGACCCCTAACGTCTTTTGCTGCTGCTTGTTGGCTTTTGTCCGTACCATTTTGGGCAGCTTTTATTGCTGTGGAATCTTGTGTAGCCGTTGATGCTGCCCCTCCCTGGGGCTTTCTTCTTCGACGGTTGTGATCGGCCAATCGCTTCCTACAGCTTCTCTTTACTTCATCAAATTCAGCCAGTACATGAAACCTACCCACATTTCCACACCCAAAACCACAGATGAGAAAATGAGAGGAAAAATTACCAAAAGATCATACCTCCGTGGTACACGTGGCAAGGTGATGTATCAATTTGGACCGTTCATTTAGTGGTCCCTACTGTTGATTGAAAATGGTTCAAAATATATATTCGATGTATGATCCCAGACATCTGATCAGGGGCCTTCAAAACAGACGATGGGAAACATAAATGGTGTTGGATAAGGATCATCTGATAAGTCTGCTTTTTCAAAAAGTGGGCCATCCATGGCAGGGCCGACTAGATATACAGTTCTGATTTGTACTTCGCCGTGCCACATCTGTTGTGGAGAGACTGCCCACTCTGCCATATATTAATAGGTTTGGATTGTACATGGGGCCCATATTTAAGTTGATCTGGACCATTGGTTTGACTGGCCACATATTTGTGAATGGGGATGTCCTTTGAAAATCAATTGGATTTGAATATCTTAGACCATCAATCCGGTGGGCCCCACTGTTGATGTGGGGATGCCTAGAAAACCTCCCAGATGGAAAGATCCTAAACTGGAAATCTTCAGCTGTTGCTTTATTCTAAGGGTTATGATCTTCCCATCTCAAAGATCTTTTGGATATCCCCATCCAGACCCACCAGTCTCATAAGATCAACGGTCTAGATAATCCGACTCTCGGCCCCACATGCATGGATTCCAGTGCAGCCTCAAGCATCAGATACTGTGAAATCTCAAATGAAAGTACAGAAAATAAAGTGAGTTGTAAAACCTTTGTACTGAAAGGTCGCATTTGAACGTGATTGATGCCCGATGCGCAAGTTTTTATATACAGAAGTCTCATGGTTGAAAGATCCAGACCGTTGATCTTAAGTAAACTACATGTGGATGACTGACACCTAAATAATATGGCTGATCATATTATTCCAGCCTTTAATCGGCTAAGAAGAAAACAGAACAACGGTCCAAAGTAAAACCCACAGAAGCAATGGACAGGATCATTCAATCTGGAAAATTTTTGGACCATTCATCCATCCGTGGTGGGCCCCACCAAACCATGGTCCCAAAATTGTACAAAATCCATATATCACGACACCATCCACGTTCTATGCATCAATTCCTGACAAATCCTCTTTTCTTTTAATTTTAATTTTAATTAGTTTTTTTTTTTTTTTAAATTCTACATTGCTCAAAAATAAAAATAAAAAATTCCATCATTACGTTCAGTGAATCATTAAAAGCAAGCCAAGGTTGGGTTTTGCGGTCCTGCAAAAATGCTGTATTGTTGCCATGTTGGAGTTCTTACAAGCAATCTCCAAAAGAAAACTCAAAAAACTCATTTTCCACCACTATATTTTTAATGCTTGATTTGCCTTTACAATTCTTAAAAAAATCATTTTTTTCCCCAAACAAAAGGAATGACAATATCCAAGTATAGAAAAATAGAGATCTATTTTCCATTGGAAGCTTCATCTACTATTTTTAAGAGATGATGGAAATTAGGAACTACATTTAAATATATATATATATATATATATATATTATTAACTTTTTTTTTAAAAAAAAGAAGACATGGGGTTTTTAAATCCTTTTCAAATGCTACATTCCACCAGCGTGAGTGTGTGGGGGTGTGTAGGAAAAAAATAAAAAAGAAAAAAAGAAAAAAGAAAAAAAAGAAATGCTACATTCCACCCAAAATTTCTATTACTATGTTTGAGTTTTAAATGCTTTTTTTTTTTTTTTTTTTTTTTTACAAGAGAAAACTCAAATTCTAATTTTCTCCTTAATTTTGAAAATTTCTTTCTAGCTCATCCAAAAGAAAAGATTAAAAAAACCAAAAAAAAAAATAATTAATTAAATAATTAAAAATCATTTTCCATTGTCCAATTTCATCTACTACTGTTAAATCTTCAATAGACCATCATCATCAAGGTTATTGTCATCCAATTCAAGTTCCAAATTGCACCCAAATGACTACATACCATGCAGAAGAAATTGCATTCATGAAATTAAAAAAAAATAAAAAAATAAAATTAATTGCATTTTACCTGCTACATTGCTGGCAGAAACGCTGTTCTAGTCCGCCGGCCAAAACAACCTTGGTAGCTTTGGAATGGAATTCACAGACCTTATGCCGACGATGATAATGCTTTGCATTGCTTAGATCAACCTTGCATCCTTCGGCCTGGCATCTTGGGATCTGACTGGTGTGATAGAATCCACGGGACCGTTTGAAGAGTCGATCAATCACGGCCGTCTCTCGTGATGAGAAGTATGTCCTATGGCCTAGATTCAACCCAATCCGACCGTTGGTGTAACTCCCCCCATCGAAGCTGAAACACTCATCTTCCCTTTTGAGGAAGCTGGTGGGGTAGCCGGCAATTTGGGAGTAGGAGGGGTTGAAGGTGGAGGAGGAAGGAGGAGGTGGTGGAGGAAGAAGAGATGGAGGAGGGAAAGGAAGAGAAGGGGAGGAGAAATCAAGGAAGCTTGTAGTTGGGTGGATGAAAGGGTTGGTGCTATTGTGCGCAGTGGGTGGGTGAGTGTTGGTTTCCCAGTCCCAGTACTGCTTCTGGGTGTTGGATTCCAAGCCTATAAAAGACATGATAGAAGGAGACGTGCTGTTCCAGTTCCTGCAGACAGTAGTTTCAGCTGTAGTGGAACTGTTCATCTTCACTCCATCAAAACAAAGAAAACCCACTCCAATAAGAGAGAGAGAGAGAGAGAGAGAGAGAGAGAGAGAGGAAGTTGGTTTTCTTCCTTTCTATGGTGCAATAGAATATGAATGCAGTTTGTATAATAACGAGAGAGAGAGAGAGAGAGAAAGGAAGTTGGTTTTTCTTCTAGAGTGCAATACGACTCATGGGAGAGAGACTTTTATCTATCTCCTGCTGTCTCTTACAAGCCTACAGCTGGTGTAAATGGTGGGATGGTGAAATCAATGCAGAGCCGGAATTTGCTATTGATAGCATTGAGAGAGAAAGATGGGTTAGGGATCTAAGGTTGGAAAAGAAAAGAAGAGCTTTAGGGTATCAAAGCACAGATGGGTGATTTTGGGCTAAGCATCTCAGTGGTTGGTTTGGAGTTTCTTGGAGTGTTTGGGTGTGATTTTTCTTCTCTCTCTCATCTCTTTTCATGGGTTTCTTTTTCTTTCTTTCCCCTTTCCTTGGCTTTCACTAGCCTTATAATTCTGTCAGAAGGTTGATAGAGATGGTTGTACGATGGAGCTGGGAGAGAGAGAGAGTCCATGTATGAAATGAGAGAGAGAGAAGGTGGGGATTGGCCTTTTCTCGAGAAAAAAAAGCTCTGCTGTCATGATGCTTCATAAGCATTCACTCATAAGCTGTAACTCATTTAAATCAATTTTAGACCCTACAAGTAATAGGGCCCACTCTATCTGAGTCACAAATCATTATTTTACCATCAGGCTATTTCCTGTCTCTCTATGTTACTGTGTGGCAAATGGTTTAAATGAAAAGTATCCAATGGTCAGAATTCAACAATTAAATGTCCACTAATCAGGATTGTTCAATGACTATTGTTTCATGTTTGTAGTCTATTTACCTGGATTACATGATTTGGACGGTTTAGTTTTATCTATTGCATGTAATGTATACAGTTTTATTAGTGCATGTGTACGAATAATCATAGTCTAGTAGAGTATCAAATAACGCCACTTGCTTGGTTTTGTGAGTAACTCGAGAGAGGAAATGCCCACTGTACGTGGAGGAATTTGTTTTGCCTCCGTCGCGATTCAGGGCCTACCGTGTGTCGCCACCCACTGTGGCCCACATTTTGAGATGATCTGATAATTTGGACCGTCCCTATTCTCTTTAGTTCCACAAGTAAGTTTTTAATCCATAATCACACTTCAATAATAATCCTAACCTTTGATTTTTAGAGCTATATTTGATCCGTTGTTCTGAATTGTATCTACACATGCTGACAGTAACAATCATCTCCTCAGCATTAGTTCTCTGCAGTGGCTCATATAAAGTAGAGTACACAAAATGGACAGTTCTGATCATCAAACAGCATCTGGGCCCCAGTGGACGGTGACACGCGCTGGACTGGGACTTTCCAATGCTTCCGGAGCCAGAAAATGCTTGTGTCGATGTACCGTACACGTGGCAAATGTACATGATCATTACACCATGCATCCCACGGTCTACACCACTGATTGGCCACTGACAATGAATTGCGTGGATTCAACTATCCTAACCATCTATTAACTGAAAACAGTGTCATTTTGTACTGTTCAACTCACTGAATTAAAGGTTAGATGAACATGAGTAGCAATGGCTCAGGTGGGGCCAATGGTACAGGTTGGGTGAAGGTGTGGATGTGGGTTCTGGTGTTATCTTTTACCAGGTTAGAAATTAAAGATTACAGATGTACCTGTGTTTGGGCTATGTGGGGCCAAAAAGATATCTATGACAAAGCCATTTTGTCCATCTATTTTGAAAGATCACAGTAGGACACTATGTTAACAATCAGGCAAATCCAAAACTCAAGTGGACCACACCATGAAACAGTGGGAACATTAATGTCCACTGTTGTAACTTTCTTTGAGCTGACTATGATATTTATATGCCATTCAAGCCATTTATAAAGTTATCATCACTCAGATATAAATTGTAAGGAAAAAAATATCATCCTGATTAAAAAACAATAGTTTTGGATCTGAGTTTTAGAATCTTGTCTTATTTTGGTTTTTCAAAACAGATGGACAAAGTGGATTCGCCACAAACATTTTTATGGCCCCCACATAGCCCTAAGCACAAGAATATCTCTCTGCCTGAGGTCATAGGCAATCTGCTTCCCTTGTAAACTCCTAAAAACTCAAGCTTTGCTACCTACGTTCTCAGGCAATAAAGGTAGCTCATGTACACGTCACACATGTGCTATGAATGTAACGTTGGGTCCAAAATTCGATCTCTCCATTATTATGGCTCCACTATATTGATGCCCTAGCCCAAGAATCACGCTCATCTAATCACGTGTATCATGTAATCAGCCCTCCCTTCTTTTTTGTTGACTTGGGGCATGAGTTTTTTTTTTCTTTCCTTAGCTTGGGATATGGGCTTTTTATATGATGTAGAGTGGGTCATGGACACTTTCATGTGCAAGATACACTAGAGAAGGTCTGCTCGAAGGCAGAAGTGAGTAGGACCGTCAAAACACTAAAACAGACATATCTTACAAATCGGAATGAGTTATTGGACATATCATATATGATTTTGGGTAGGAGAAGCTACACTGGGTTGCCCACACTAAATTTGCGAGATTCCATTAATCGACAGTTAAAAATCCATTTATTTTCGTTTTTACTATTTATAATAAGTTTTAGTTTGATCATAACTCTTCATCCTTTGAGCTTTAAGAGATGTGTCTAACATGAAAAAAGCTTAGAAAATTTATGAGAACGTGGTTAGGGCAAATAGGACACTATAAATAGTAAGTTTACTATTTATAGTAAGTCACGAATATTAGGGAATTTGAGTTGGAGTTTGATTTGGAAACTTCTTCTTAGATTTAATATCACTATTTAAAGGATTGTAAATTTTTTTTTTTTTTTTGTCATCAATTAATTTATTTATGATTTTATTAAAATTTATTTGTATTTTCTATCTCTCCTCATGGCTTTGAAGAATCTCTGTGAGGAGTGTAGATAAGCTCCATAGATTTGGAGTAATTATCCCCTAAGGAAGAGGGTGCTCTACTTCATCATGTCCATCTCTGCGTCATTCTACCTCTTGACTCTTCTCACTAAGGATATGGGCCTTTTTTGGCTCTTGAGTGATCTTTATAAAAAAAATTTGCTGACTCTTTAGGGCTAATAAAACTTCGTTTTTAAAAATCTTTCTCAAGAAAAAAAAAAAAAAAGGGTTTCAAAAATGTTAGGTTGAAATATCTAACCTATTTTGTTTTCAATTTGGGGCCTGCATACCAGTAGTATCGTAATTTATTTTTGGGTAAACATGTAGTGGGTGAAACCAACCTGATGGATGAAACAAATCTCACCGGTAGGTGCCATTTTGGCACATGCATGCCAAGTACATGCCCTTTATTACACAAGCATGTGCTCAAGTAAAGCTCTTAAACCACAAGTGCCAAACATGTAGTACTTGAAAAGATAAAGCTTAAATCAATGATGGTGAGAATCAAGCCCCACATCAAGTTGGTTTCACTTTTAACTATTCCTGGTGCAAATCTACTTTAATTCGGTTATTAGTCGTGCCATACATGAATAAATGAATATACATTGCTCCCACCTTTTTTTAACCATCCAGTTCTTTTATGCCTATGACCCATGGACCACTCATAATTTTTAGATAGATTATGTGTGCGACGAATGGTCATTATGTCTTTTTCATGGTTATAATGTTCTTTTAAAAATTAAAATTATAAATAAATACCCAAGACCCTAATGGATATGAATATATGAATATAGGTGTTGTACTTATCATTGAAAATGGTATGAATACCCCTACAACAAGCCCCACACCTATGCATGCCACATTGAAGCAATGAAATAAAAGCACATCATATCATCTTCCATTCAATGTGAGGAGCTACATCGGTTTCGAGTCATTGAACCTTGAGTTTGATCTTAGTAGGTCTAGGCAACAGTGATCCAAATCACTGGTCTCATGGGCAATAATACAGATGGTGGCAGCCCCCAAAAATCTGCATTCGTGGGAGCGGCTGGATTAGGTGCGGCCCAGCCTCACTCAAGATAGTGCTGCCTTACCGTGGGGCCCACCTTGATGTATGTGTTCTATATCCATATTGCTCATCCATTTTGCCAAATCATTTTAGGGCATGAGCCCAAAAATGAAGAAGATTAAATTCTTAAGCAAACCATACCATAGGAAACAGTGGTGATTTACCATTGATGGGTCACAAAAGTTTCAAATCAGTCCAATTTTTTTTTTTTTATTTATATTTTTTATCTTCATGCAGGTTTTTATGACCTTATCAAAAGGTTGGATGACAAATAAACATTATTGTGGGCCATATAAAGTTTTTAATGATAGTTACCCTGTTTCCTATGACATGGTCCACCAGAATTGGATCTTCTTCATTTTTTGGCTCATACCCTATAACAAATGACAAAATGGATAAACGAAATGATATAGAATACATACATCAAGGTGGGCCACACCATCTTTGATGTAGAGCGGGTCGCGGACAATTACATGGCAAAGATGGATCAGAAAAGGCCCGGTCGGCGACAGAAGTGATCTGGACCATCAGACCTTAAATCAGGCGTATCTCGCTATCCGGGATGAGTTAGCTGACGAAAAATATATGATTTTGGGGTAGAACGAGTACTTTAGCCAACCAACCCTGCTATGCGGGGTTGCGACGCTCGGAATTGCGAGAAACCCCTGATTTGACGGTCGTTTCCTGTTTTCAATTTCATTTTTACTATAAATAGTAAGTTTTAGATTGCTTATAACTCTTCATCCGTCGGGCTTTAGGAGTTGCGCCCAACGTGAAAAGAGCTTAGAATAATTAGGAGAACGGGTGGTGAAGCCAAATAGGACACTTACTATTTTGGCCGAAAACCTTGCGCACTAGTAGACATCACGACCGTCCATAAATAGTAAGTTTACTATTTATAGTAAGTCGCGAATTCTAGGAGTTCTAGTTGTAGTTTGATTCTGATTTCTTTCCCATTGCTTAGTACCCTATTTAAAGGGTTGTGAACTCATTTTTATTCATTCATTAATCTATTTCAAATTTATTTAGAATTTATTTATATTTTCTGCTCTATTTTCTTGTGGATTCAAGAAGTCTCTGTGAGGAGTCCGAATCCACGGAATAGTTATCCTCTTGAGGAAGACGGTGCTCGACCTCACGTCCTCTCCTGCGTCAATCTTGGGTGAGGCCAAACCACCACCTAATCTACACCGTCCATTGGTTGCCTTCAAATAAATGGTCAAGAAAAGAAATTACTCAACACATGTGAACAATATCTGAACTTGACAACTCATTTGATTCGTTCTTAGAAATATACCACTCTAACCAAATAATGTGGACCACACATTTATTAATGACCATCATACACATCCAATATCAGAGTTTAAAACTCGAAACAAGAGTCAAGTCAATGTTCAGCCTAGTCAAGTCGACTTGAAGACTAGGATTAGTCTTTATTTGAACTGATTTGATATTTGTTCATTAATTAAGAGGTTAGATCCATTATAAAGCCTAACAAATCGACATGTGGGGCCCATTGTTATGTGCATGACATCCCATTTGTTTATTATGTGTGGCCCCACCACTCTTATTCTCCTTGACAACCAAACATTATAGGTTGATTAAAAATTAATTTCAGTAGATGTATAAGATCATGCCTAAAACCTTTAAAATCAGATTCTGTGGCTCACCAAAGTTATGAAATGGCCTGATTTATGTCCATTCATCCTAGTTGGGCACATTTTCTGAATGTTAATTTAGATGGCACGTACAAATTACGGTGGGGGGTGTGCACAATCAAGAAAGTCTTTAGCAATGGGCAAACTCATCGCAACCATTCCTATGGTGTGGCCCACTTGAATTTGATATATATATAATATATAATATATATATATATATATATATATAATATATATATATATATATATATATATATATATATATATATCAAATGCTAGCTACGTGCCTAATGAAACCTCCCAAGAACCAATTTTTACTTCCATCCAAAATTTGGTGATATACACACACAGTAAGAGTGAGTCTTCCTTGATCGAGTGGACTGCGAGTCAACTCGCTGAGTTTTATGGCTATGACCCAATTTATCCAGGTTAGGTACAAGTGTTGATAGGACACAGCCTACTTCCATAGTTCTAGACATTTGAATTAATAATAATTGTTGTATTATTAATGTTTGTGATGAGCTAAAACAAATGAGGAAGATCCAAAAACTCAGTAAGCCATGGACTGGTAAAAGTAGAATAGGGAAATGCCTACCATTGAAACTTCGATCATGATGTTTATTTATCATATTATAACGTTCATAAGGTTATTCCCAATAATAATAATAATATAATAACAATATATATATATTATATATATATATATATATATATATATATCTATATATATTATTATATATATATATATCCCACACACACGCATACAGTGAGAGGGAGTCTTCTTGATCGAGTGGACAGCGAGTTGACTCGCTGGGTATTATAACTATAACCCAATATATCCATGTTAGGGCACTCGGGAAGAACGGTGGGCCATGTGCTTCTCTTGAAACAATGGTCCGTACGTGTAGCATATCCTCGACTCGAGATTTGTAACATTCCTGTGCTTCTGATTCGCACGTGCATCGCTGGAACACCCGTTTCCATCTACTAGTGTATAGGTGGGCCAACGAGTAACATGCACGAGTTACGTGAACCGTTGATGAACTAGACCCCACCATGAAAACGATGTACTGAAATAACAAACGAAATCTAACGGTTATAGACATAGATTGTTAAAAATGAGCATTGACCAGCAGTTTGTATTCAAGTCCGTTGATTAAATAGGTATATCATGTAAGAAAGAGATTACTTTCTGTCAACAATCCACGGTAAAGGTCACTTTCTGAACGGTTCAGATTACCTGAACAAAAGGATTTTAATCGCAGGGGAACAACTTCATCGGTATGCCCGCTTTGTACTTAATCCGTCCTCGTTTTCGTCTCAGCTTCTACTTTCCAGCCGTTTTGGTTGACGCTTTCCTTCGGGGAGTTATTTGATACTCCGGCAGAGTAGTAGACTTGATACACGCGCACAGTAAAAATGGACACGTGTCATTTCAAATTAAACCAACCATATTGTGGAGCCCACGGTATCTGATTCATGTTCCTATGATCAGATTGGTCGGACAATTCTAACCTCTGATTCGTGGAAACTTGTTTGTGGAAATAAGAACATTGGATATAGTTTTCATTTTGACCGTCCAATGTTAGTCCACAGATCCGATGGTCAGATAATCAAATAAAGAGTAATAATTGGTTCAGGATGTATTTAAACTAGGGACCGATGATTCGGAGAGATTAATTTGAATTCATTGTATGACACGTCAGTGATTTCTAAATGCATGCGTATTATCCATTACACTGCCAGAGTATCAAAGCTTTTCACTTTTCTCTGTGCGCGTATTAACCTTTTCACCACCACCCATACCCACCGTACACGTGTAAACCAGGCACGTGAGTCCACATGAGTCCTCTATCATCAGGGGCCCACCATGTAGATTATCCGGAGAAATAAATCAGATGGGTCAAAAAGGAAGAGAATAATGGACGGTCTAGAAAAACTTGCTAGATCCTTCACTTTTTCGTGTGGCTTGGGCCATTTGATGGATGAGGAGTAACATAGAATTTCTAAATTTATTTTAAAATGGGTTCAATTGTTAAATCTGAACCGTCCATTGTACTGGCTACCTTGGATTGCTATAATCAAACGAATCTCAAACGTGGGATCAACAGTCAGCAAATAGATTTTGATGGGACGATCAGGATCGTTCAATCGGCGTACAAATGAATGGAGTTTCATTTTCGAGGATCACTCATATGGACAATCCTAGCCATTTAATGGCCAACAAAAGCTACGGTCCAAATTCATTATGAAGGTCTGATCATTGAAATGGACCACTTTTATTGATCCTGACGACGATCAACGGCTAATTTTATAGATCCTGACGTTCGTCCGTCCCGAGAATTGGCAATTGATGTGAAAAGCTGAAAATCCAACGGTTGTGATTTTTGGGTTAATAACCAAAGGTGGGCCATCAAGTGGACAGTCCAGGCCAATTGGCACGTGCATAGACAACAATGTATAGGTGATTTATATGCACCACGAATTTGGGTGTCCTCGATACTTCATAGGTGGGCCCCACCGTACGGAACCAATCAGAGAGCATCTGTAGGTCGTCAAGTTATATATTCTATCATATCTAGTTCCACGGAATAATGGCTGGATTGGTTGCTTTTTAGTTCAAGAGAATGATACGGGAGGAGAAATTGAAGATTTGACTCGCGAGGCACGTGCCGATGTGGCACACGTGTGTGAGATCAAGACCGCTCACCAGATGGTGATATGGTGAGAACATCCTAGTTAAATAATTAAAAAAGGGTCCACATATCAGGTGGTCCACACGTGTACTATGAACAAAGAATCTGGACCATACATTTTTATCATGCACGTGGAGGCCACTGAATGAGTTGATTAGCTTAATTTTCCTGGAAGTAGCATCATAACTGTGGTACCCCACCTGATGAACGGCCCGGATCTCCCTCGCGTGTGCTGTATCAGCGCTTGTGGGCAAATTGCTTCATCGATCTCTCTTCGTCCTCACTCCACCAAAGTCCTTTGTTTCGTCAGAGAAGTCGAGGACCTTTGAAGATCCTCAGCCCGTAGGGTCGTCGTCAGGCCCTTGATCCGTACAATAAGAGGCCATGGTTACGTAATCCAGACCGTTGATCTGATTGTCCCCACCATAAATGGTAGACATCCAAAATTTCTTCTGGGATAGGATATTTATATCCATACGGCAAGGTCTAACAGAGAAAAGCCAAAAGGTTGTTGGCTATGATATTCCAAGTAGGGAATTTTGGGTTACGATCAATCCAAGAGCTGCACCGTATCAACGGTCCAGATCATCGATCCTGGATGGGCTACATATCTTTGGTGGGAGGATCCTACCATAGCCTCTTTTTAAGTATGTGATCAGAGATGAATGATGATGGCAGGCATTTGATTTGTCCTACATGATTTCATATGTTAATGGCTTTAGACGTGGATCTATACTTTCAAGGGCCCATTTTAAGTGGGCCCCACCAAGATATGGGATTGTGATAGAGATAGAACATTATCTTTCACTTTTGAAAGAGAATATGAGACACATCTTCTATCACCATCTGGATCACATGGGGTAAGTTGAATTTCTTGTCACGTCTGAGACGTATTTTCTTTGAAGATATTATCACACGAGGCGTGCTCCAGTGGTGCCGGTTGTGGGGCCCACCCACCATCTATCCCGTCTATCACATGCGTCATCTCCAAAAACCCTAAACATCCTAAACTCAGCTCCATTCAATGTTACTGTGGGCCATAGCAAAGAGAGACGGTCTTGGGAAACGATCACCCTTGAATTCCACATTGGCCCTGATGAGTTTCTAAACAGCTTGAATATTGTCATGATTCTTCATTTAGATTGGTAGAAAGAGTATGAACGGACCTGATTATATGAAGGTGGGGCCAACCACACTAAACAGCGGGCGTTCCCTCTCAGTTTGGTTATTAATTTTGGGCGTGGAGGTTTTTCTAAGGTGACCGCATCCTATGGACGGTTTGGATCATACGAAAGTATTCCTAGAATCTAAATCTGTCATGTGCCACTTGGGTGATATGAGTATTTTTTATTTTTTTTAAGGTAGAATTCAGAAGTTTTTCTTCAAAGTTAATATTTCAATTACAATGTGAGTGGTAAATGAAGGTAAATGCGCAGAATTTGAGAGTAAATCAAGGTAAATGTTATTTGAGGTATGTTTGGCTGAAAGTAAATATAGGTAAATAAAATGAAATAAGAGTAAATATGCATGTAAATGAAAGTAAATATGCATATAAATGAAATTTTATTTACAAGATATGGTTTGAAAGTAAAGGGGGGGGAGTGAAATGCCTTTTTCAGCTCCCTTGGAAAGTTGCATGTGTAAACAAATTTGTCGCTATGCGCATGTCTGTTGTACTTGCGTGTCACGTTAATGATATTTCCAAACAATTCAAATATCAGCTATATCGCAAAAATCATATCAAAAGAATGATCCAAACCATTTAAAGGATGGTCATCTAAATGCATTATTAAAAAACAATGGCAAGTTGCTTCTTCACGATTCTTTGGTTGGTGGCTTATTCGAGGCTTGAAATTTTCTCATTGTGACTGAACTATATATTTCAATAGGCTTATTATAAGCATTTTATTAAATATTATATAGGTAATTGGGATATTAAAGCTTATTTTGAATATCATTTATATTCCTTGGTAAATATTGAAATTTTCAGATGCATTTCAATTCTTCTCATTTACTCTCATCCAGACAAAATCTTTCGATTTCAAACGCATTTTATTTACTCACATTCAAAGACATGTGTAATCCATTTACTCACAATACATTTACCTTAAAATTCATTTCCCATTTACTTCCATTTACAAGCTCCCAATCGAGTCCAATGTCATTGTCTTTTTTATAATATCAAATTTCTAAAATCAAATTTAAATAATAAACTTGTTTGTTTCACCAATTGAAAAGTGCAATGATTGTTCAACAACAATAAAATCATAACGATGACATTTTAAAATTCTTTTAATACATTTATCTAAATATACTGAAAAAAGTTCAATGATAAGAAATTTCTTTACAAATTTCTTAAATGCATTTCGTCATGGGGAAATCTGAATAAGGGCAATCAGGGTCGTCCTAAACCATTCGAATAAGTAATTAAGGCATCAGAAGGGGAACATTGTGTCAAGTGCGAGCCGACCTCGTAGTCGCGACTACGGGATAGTCGAGGCGAGCTCTTGTCCTCGTTCTCGAGACGAGCCCTTGTCCTCGTTGTCGTCCTCATCTGAAGACGACGGCAGTCAATGAACTCTGACTCTGAGCGTCCCGACAGTAAACTTCGACTACTATTACTTGGTCTCAGGCTTAGGCAAGACGAGGCCAAGCCCGGATCATGATACTTCGAGTATCGAGTCTGAGCACTATCCTAAATGTGGATATGACTGAAGATCTTGCCCGAGGATATGCGCCCTTAAGACATGATACGCTACACCACCCAAAGATTGCGGATAATATCTCCACGATTACAATATCCACATGATTGAGTAAATCGTGCCGAGATTAACGGACGCGATCCTCTCTACCCACAGGTACAAATACCAAGGGACCTCATTGCCACAGGTATGTAAGATCTCGCACCCTCTCTCTACATTACGCAACTTAGACCTAGATTCTCTAGCCTGACTTAGGCATCGGAGGGTCCCCCAGCTGAATCAGGGTCTCTTTTGCTCACCCCTTTGTGCAAGACCAGAGTTCGTTTGAAGCTCGCAGCATTGAGTGGAGGGTGGTACAGATTTTGACCTCAACATATTTGAATTTGATTAATGATTCTCTTATTTGTTTTGTAGTAGTAAAATTGTAATAACGACATAATTGATGAAACAAATATGCTCTTAGATTTTACATGAATGGAGTGCACCATGTAGAAAGATAAATCATTGTTGATGTCGAACTTTCAATAGAAAGTCTCTCCCTGGTAGGGGCTGCTCTGTGGTAGAAGGTTGCTATATTGGTATTTGACGTTTTTCGTGGATGCCAAGCTTCCTAGCTAAAAGTGGTCTATTTTGATAATTGTCTGCTATTACGGGTAGATGGTTATTTGGTAGGCCTGATGGTCCTTTTAATATTTGTCAAGTTGGGTTCTTTTTTGTAAAATTTTGTTTATTAGTTTTTGCCCTTTTGCCGTATGACCAAGTATATAATAAATGAGGCCCATCATTTTTTGGTAGTAGTCCCCATTTGAATATTATGTATAACATCTTTTAACAAATTAACAAAATTAAAAGTGGTGTGCTTCCACTTAAAAGAAAAAAAAAGTACGTCTCTCCCCGATCTATACCAAATAGAGGGAAAGTGAGAGCTTCTCACATGAGTCAAGTGGACCTCACAAGTTACATGTGATGGAGGGTGTTGAGGTCAAAATCTGGACCACCCTCCACTTAATGCTGCGAGCCTTAAACGAACTCTGGTCCTGCACAAAGGGGTGAGCAAAGGAGACCCTGAGTCAGCTGGGGGACCCTCCGATGCCTAAGTCAGGCTAGGTAGGGAATCTGGGTCTAAGTTGCATAATGTAGAGAGAGGGTGTGAGATCTTTCATACCTGTGACAATGGGGTCCCCTAGTATTTATACCTGTGGGTAGAGAGGATCGTGTCCGTTAATCTCGGCACGATTTACTTAATCACCCAGATATTGTAATCGTGGAGATATTATCTGCAATCTTTGGGTCGTATAGCGTATCATGTCTTAAGGGCGCGTATCCTCAGGCGAGATCTTCGGTCACGTCTGCATTTAAGATAGTACCCAGACTCGGTACTCGGAGTACCACGATCCGGGCTCGGCCTTGTCTTGGCTAAGCCCGAGACCGAGTAATAGTAGTCGGAGTTTACTGTTGGGACGCTTAGAGTCGGAGTTCATTGACTGCCGTTGTCTTCAGATGAGGACGAGAACAAGGACGAGGGCTCGCCTCGACCATCCCGTAGTTGCGACTCAGAGGTCGGCTCGCACTTGACGCAATGTTCCCCTTCCAATGCCTTAATCACTGATTCGAATGATTCAGGACGACCCTGATTGTCCTTATTCAGATTTCCCCATAATAGAAGCCCCCTACTTTCTTGATCCGAGCTCGGACTTGGAGAGTAAATGTCTAGGAAAACGAGATGACGCCTCTACGCCTCGGCTCATGAAGACGATTGGGATAACCGAGGTGCAATCACTGCAACGATGACGCTTCAGATTCCTCGTGCCTTACGGCAGCTGTGTCCGTTCAAATCTCGTCCTCTGGATAGATGACACATGGTGACGGTTACGATTTGCAATCGACGGAGCGAATGAGATGGTGCCACGTGCCCATGGGGAGGCGAGCGACCACATGCACCATAAATGGCATTTAATACTGACATGACTCCGCCCTTAGAACGCGGGCTCATACGTATCATCTTCCTTCGCGTGTCCCTTGGTGCCAGTGCTGAGGCGCCTCAGCTTCGGGGACCGTTGCCTGCAATGATGACTCTGAGTATTGGGGGGGAGGGGGTTATATAAACCCGTCCTGTTCTCATTCATATACTTCTTTTACATCTCTCCCTCTCTCGCTTTCCATTTCCTCCGCTTTTTCCTTCCAAATCGCCCTCTGTCGGAAAAAGGATTTTTGTCACCGGATAAAGGGTTTCCGACCATTAGAAAAGAGATTCTGCTCGGAGGAAGCTGCTGGAGTTGGGAAAATTACTGCCGGAGAATCGCCTGCAATGCTGTGAGTCTTCCATCACTTAAAGACTTTTTCCTTACATAATGTTGAGCAACTCTGATGAAGTAGAAGAGGTCCGAGAAGTTGGTTCTGACTCCGAACCAGAGACAACCACCTCAGGCCTAGAGACTCCGAAGGCCCTTTTGAGGTCATACCACTTGGTACCTTGGCCCAGGGAACTGCGAGTCAGAGGGCCAAAGGCCGCGACAAGAGGCCGAAGAGGGCTCTCAGAGATCCCGTCGGGCGATCAAAGGCAGGCCCGTCGGGTGGCAGGCCGAAGCCGTTGGTCCCCGGGGGCTTGGTCCTGGTTGAGTCCCAGATAGCTCAACTCCGCGAAGGCTATCAGATTTCTGACTCGGTGCACATCCGAACCCCTACCCCCATGGACCAAACAAGCCTTCCCGCTGAGGGGGAGATCGCCATCTTCACCAGTGCCCTCCAATGCGGGCTTCAATTCCTCATCAATCCATTCATACACGAGCTGATTGTAAGGCTAAGAGTGGCGTCGGGTCAGTTGGTTCCGAATGCTTGGTGGACTCTTGTCTCCACCTTTGTTCTCTAGTATTGGGTGAGGAGCCAGAGGTTGACGCTGGAAGAGTTCCTATTTTTATACATGGCCAAGTACGACAGGTTGGAGCCGGCTTGATACTACTTCTCGGCTAGGCCTCCATATATCCCGGGTCTGGTAACCCAACTTCCCTCTTCCAACAAGAACTGGAAAGGGAATTGGTTTTGGGCCTCGAGGGAATGGGAGGCCCCTGCCTCTGAGTTAGACGAACTGCGGGTTCGGGTCCCCACCAAGTTTGCCAACCCAGGTAGGGCACTTCTTTTCATTGCACTGTATGCTTGGTTTAACCTTCTGTGTTTTAACTCGAACTTTGTCTCTGCTTGTAGTTCAGCCAAAAGGGGCCCTAGAACTCTCTCATCTCTAAAAGCAACAGGTTGCCTGAACCAGATTGCTCGCCGACGACCAACGTGTCTAGTTTGAACTCATTAATGGGGAGAACTTGGTGTCGTCTGGTTTCTACAGACTCCAACCTACTCTCTTTGCTTTAGGTAAGCGGGGTAAAGGTCCTCGAAGATTGTTTGCTGACATTCAGTAGATTTTACTTTGGCTGATTTCCTTCTTTTTGGCCAGGAATGGAGACAGGCGGTTCGAAGAGGACGAGGCCGGTTGTGCCGCGCCCTCCGATGGACGTAGTCCTCTCATCTGAGCCGCAGACAAATGTGACGCCGAAGAAGAGGAAGACTTCTGAGGCTGAGCCTGTTCTAGCTGCAGTTATGACCTTCTCTGCTCTCGGGGCTAAACCTTTTCCCTCTGCAGCCATGACCTTTTTAGCCGAAGCCGTGCCCATCATGGCCCTAGCTGAAGCCGTACTTGCCACATCCCCAAACGATGCCGTTCCCGCCGCTGCCTTGACCTGCTCCCGAAGCACGAGCCCCTAAGGTCCTCGTCGGAGTCGAGCCATCACCATCTCGACGCCGACTCTCAGAGGAGGAAGCCCCCTAAGTTCCACCTTCGGTGCTTGCGGGTCCCCCCGGGATAGGGAAAGAGGTGGTCGGGGAGATTCCTGATATTGACGCCTCCGTACGATCCTGTAATGTCTCGAAAAAATCCGTACAAAGACCCGAGTACCACCTCAGACAGAAATCACTCAGGACCAGATCCTTTAGAAATTAGACGAAATTAACTAAGTACTAAACTGGTTTACCTGTGAAATTAGTACTAATCAATTTAAATACGAACTACAAAACCCAAAACTTACAGAATCATCGACGCTACATTACCCTATAATTTAGGATCAATCTCATTACCCTGTTGCTCTCGGGAGCACATTGAAACTTCGTATCGGACCTGGACCGCACGTCGAAAGTCCGATTATTGCGAAATCAAACGATTAGGACCGCCTTACTGGGCTTGACAACCATCTCGGAAATCGAGTCCAAATTGTGTCTAGAAACGCACAACTTGAGCTCGTAGTGAAGTGTGTGAGAAACGTGGATATCTTTAGAAATAAAAATCTAAATTTAAGTAATTTGAGACTTGTCGCTTGAGGGCCGAATATAAGGATTCAGACCGTCAGAATCTGACCCAAATACAGGAGAAATTTCCCACACATGGTAGTGTACTTGTGGCCCTGATCGAGTGCTGGTGACCGTCGAACTGAAACTGGTCCGCCGCTGTCTATATATAAATCCGATCTAACCAAAAACTTAACCTGACTTAGATCCGATGTCAGGGAGCTTAAGTCCGACCGCATGCAGAAAAGGGGGCTCCAGAAGTGCTCCATTGGATCGGAACAGTCCCCTTTTGGTTATAACCTAAGTATACCTTGGCCCCGGGGCTGTTCCCATCATTTTTGGGTCTATACAAGGGCCTTAAACCCTCTCTCATTCACTCTATACGAATTTGGAAAAAACCCTAGGAGAGAGAAGAGACTAAAGAGAGAGAAAGTGAGAGAGAAGTTGGTGAAGATTCCTAGGATTCTTCCTTGCTAATCCACCTACTGAAACACCACTCCCGTGTGGTTCTTCCGGTATGTTCAATGCCATACTTGGGTAAGAAAACCTAACCCTAATCCGTTCTAGGGATTCAAATAGTCTAAGTGATGAAATAGTTAACCTATTGCATGCTATAGGTGGCCCTCGTGTCGTAGACAACGACTTGGCTTACAAACTGAGTTCAATACGCGTTTACCGGTGTAAGGTGCAGACTATATACATTTAGGTTATAGTTTTTAAGGCTTCAATGTCGGCTAATGATTTATTACTGACGTGGGTGCGAATTCACATGCCAAATGCGATGTTTGTTTTGCTTTTCGAATATATACGTATTGTGTTAAATATAGAGTAGTGCATGAAATTGTTGAAATGTTTGTATTGGTTTGGAATCTGGATTTAAGCTTGCCATGATTATCGGTCATGGATGTATGCTTGTTGTAGATACGACGACTCTTTTTGAAAGGATTTGCCCTAATATTGTTTAAAGTTGAGTCATACTATATAGGTTGAAATGTGTAGTCTAAGTGTTTGTAGAAATGTCTAAATAAGTATGGAGTTTGTATTTGTATTTGCCATGAGTAATTGTCATGGATGTATGATCGTTGTATGTGTAACAACTCCTTGGCGGAAGGATTCGCCTTAATTCATGTTTTGCTAACATATGTTGTGTATGTTACAACGTGAAGCCTAAGTGTTTGTGAAAATGTCTGAATGAGTTAGAAGTTAGTAAAGTGTACTTATATGAGTGTTGAGATATGATTCTCAACTACCCTAATTATATGTATGATTTTTCCCATGTACTTTATATGATAATTTTCGCATGTGTAGGAAATACATATGCAGAAATTCATATTTTTTCATGAAATGCTCAATTAATTGCATGATTTGATTTCTTTATTCGTTACTGCTTTCACTTTCTCATATGATTACTTGTTGTAATTGAATGTGTTTGGGACTATTATATAGTCCAGGCAATCGGTAACAGGCCTTGATTTGGTGGCTGAGATTGTGTTACCACAAAGGACATGTTCGCTGAATTCGAGCCATACTTCGGTCGACGACAGTGGCTAGGCCACACAGAGTGCTTATGTACTTCATGACGAACGATTCGAGGTGCGCTCGTGCTAGTCGAGCTCGTCAAATAACCCGATTGACCCGATGTATGTTCACTATGTATGGACGCTACTGCTTGAACCTAAGGTACCAAACTCACCAGTGGGAACCCTGATAACCTTGGTACCTCGATCCGCTAAGACTCATGAGCCGGACATGGTGGTATGGGACACTGTGGTCGAGCTGTCGGCCTACGCTGGGGCGATGAGTCTCCCCGTAGTGACCAGTGAGCAACCCAGACTTGTGAGCCGAATACGGTGGTATGAGACACTGTATTCGAGCTGTCGGTCTACACTGATCAGGTGACGAACCCTTTGTAGTGACCTCGAGCGTACTCTGAGTTTATGTGGAGGCGACGAGCCTTTCCGTAGCAACTAGAGTATAAACTAGGCTTGCACTGATCAGGCGACGAGCCTTTGACAGTGACCTAGAACCGTAACATTGTATGAGATTTACTAGGACTGACGACCCTAGAATGGATCATTGTTTGAGAAATGATATAAGGGAGGTACCTTAGTTTTTCAATCCTACTGTATGAATAAACTTAAGTAAGAACCTGATTAATCACGTGCATGCACTGCATTGTATATGCTTTGGCGTGGAAGAGCACTTTTGGGTGGTTGCCATGCGCACCGTAAGATGAAGACGCTGAGGGAGTGTAGGTGAGGGCATGCATCATTCTTACATATCATTTTGCATTAATCAAGAGTATTTAGGACATGATTGCTGTACTATTTTATCATTTTTGCTTGATTGAATTGATAACATGTTAACCTTTGCTTTATTGTTCCACTGAGTTGATCACTCACTCCCACGTTACGGGACGGTGTTTTAAAAATCAACCAGACTCTGTCTTGATTGCAGATGGCGACGCGACTCCTGAGGTGCAGCCTGACTTTTGTGGCGACGAAGAGGCATTCTCGTACATGCAGTATTTAGGCGGGTTCATGTGAGCTGTTCTGAATCGACGAGGCTTCAGGGTTATACTTGTAGTGAGCTATCACATTCTTTTGATATTTTGTATTTTGAAACAATACTTGTACTTATTTACCTGACAACGTGTACATACTTTAGGGACCTATACTGGTTTATACTGTTATACATTTCGTTTCAGTCTTCCGCTTGTGCATTACAACTGTCCCTGAATTATGTGTTGCTGTCTTCGCTTAATCTCACTCATGTTTAATGCACTAACACAGACATCATTTAATCATCATTATCTATGTTGCATAAGTGATGCGTTGAAACTCGGGAGTTAAGTCTATACTCGACCCCCGATTTTCAGGGCGTTACAGATCCATAGCCCATCGAGCTATTGCTGAGGCTGAGCTCTTAGCCGGCCGAATTGACGCCCTGGTCAGATACACCACCACGCACGAGGCGGCTGCCCATGCTTCTGCAGCCAGTTGGGTTGAAGGAGGTTCCGAGCCCACTACAGAGACTCTGCCTCCTGGTTATCACATGGCTTTGCTGAACCCTTGGGCGGCCAAACATGTGCTAGAATCAAGAATAGCCGATACTCTCACCCGAAGCTGTGTCAAGTTCATGAACGACTACGCAGCAGTCTGTTACCAGTCACTGTCGATGATGGTAGAAGTGAATGAGAGGCTGAAGGAGATGGACCGGCTCAATGCAGAAAGAGCCGAGCTTGAGGGGTGGAAGGCTGAGCTCGAGGCGCGGGGGGTCAAACTCGAGAAACTTTTGAAAGCCTTGACTGCGGAGCGGGATGAGCTGCGGAGGAATGTAGACGAGGGCTGAAATAGGGAGTTGATGCTCCAGGGTGAGGTCAATCAACTCCAAACTCGCTTGGATGTGGCCGACCCCGAAGTCGTGCGTCTGCGGGAGGAAGTCGATCACGTGAAGGCCTAAGTTGAGCAAGCGGAGGAAAATAATGTGCGGCTGACGGACGACCTTAGGAGGGAGCATTGTAAAGCCGCCGATGGGTTAACTCAGTAGTGGGCCGTCCTTGAGGCCACGGCTACTGCGGAGCAGGAGAGGCTGCGAAGGGAGTTAGAGGCCCAAGTGGTTTCTCAAGCTATCGAGGCAGTGGCGGCATACAAGGAGTCGTCGGAAAGGGCTGGAGAGTTGGAAAAACTATATCTCTTCGGCTATAACACCGGTTTCGACACTTGTCTTGCCAAGGTCCAAAAGCTTTATCCAGACATCAACCTCGACACTCTTACTATGGATGAGGTCGAGGACGCTGGTGCTGTTACAACCGAGGAACCCATGCACCCCCCTCCAGCTGTCGATGCCGCTCCTAAAGCTCAGCCCCCTGGCTCGGTGCCTGGTCCCTTTGTCCAGAGGGAATGGGATACTTCTCCATCTTTTTTTTTTCTTATGGATGATAATTTTGTAGATAATAATTATTTTTTAAATCTTTTATTCCACTGTCAAGGGCGTAGTTACATGTGTTGTTTGTTGCGTGATGATTTGTTGATATTTAAGGACCGACCTCTTGAGGGGTTAACCCCCATGAATGACACACGACCGTTAGTTGTTTTTGTAGATCTTTTAACATATGATGAGCTGACCCCTTCTTTAAGGGATCGATTCACCTACAGGTTTTTTCCCTGCACATGAGAGGACCCCTTTGTAGATTTTCGTGGATTAACGAGCTAACCCCTTCTTTAAGGGATCGGTCCGTTGAGCTCGCCTCTGCTTATGAGAGGCAACTCTTTTCGTTTGTAGATGGACAGCACGAGTGGATCATGTAGAAAGAGACTTTTATTAAGAGCCTCAAAAGGCTAGTAGCTCCGAGCTATAAATTTATTGAAAGCCTCCGATGGCCAGTAGATTCTCATAGATAGTAGATCTTTAGATGCTCGGCATTCCAGGGGTGGGGAATCTGACGCCCTTCAAGATCTTCTAAATGGTAAGAGCTCGGCTTAGTCGATCTAACCATGGGATAAGGCCCTTCCCAGTTTGGTCCGAGTGTCCCAGCCCCCGGCTCTGCCGTATTCTGGAAGACTCGACGGAGGATCAGGTCCCCTGGCCGGAATCGCCTCGTTTTGACCCTAAAATTGTAGAACCGCGCCACTTACTAATGCCGAGCGGCGACTCGGAGTCTGGCGAAGTCTCTCGCTTCCTCGAGCAGGTCGAGGTTTGCTGCGATCTGTTCGGCACTCTGATCCTCCTGGTAGTTTCTGACCCAAGTTGTAGGGAGGCCAATCTCGACTGGGACGATCGCCTCCGAGCTGTAAGATAGTGAAAATGAGGTTTCCCCAGTAGACGACTGAGCTGTAGTCCTTTAGGCCCAAAGGATGAAGGGGAGCTCCTCTGCCCAGTTGCCTTTTACTTTTTCTAACTTAGTCATGAGATGAGGCTTGATGACCTTATTTACAGCTTCAACCTGTCCATTAGACTGCGGGTGCCGAGGCGAAGAGTATGCATTTGAGATACCGAAACCCTTACACATGCCTCGGAATCTATCATTGTCGAATTGCTTCCTGTTGTCAGAGACAATGGTGCGCGGGGTTCCGAACCGGCAGATGATATTCTTCCAGATGAAGTCGGTCATCTTTTGCTCTGTGATTTTCGCCACGGGTTCGGCCTCGGCCCATTTGGTGAAGTAATAGACTGCTACGATGACGAATTTAACTTGTCCCTTTCCAGTGGGTAAAGGCCCAATAATGTTAATTCCCCATTGAACTAACGGCTATGGCCAGCTCATAGGGGTCATCTCTTTAGCAGGCTGCCTCGGTACAGCGCCGAACCTCTGACATTTATCACATCTCTGGACGTAGCTCTTGGAGTCTTCCTGAATGGTCGGCCAAAAGTACCACTGTCGGAGTATTTTCAGAGCTAAGGCACGGCCATCGGAGTGATTTTCACTGATTCCCTCATGGATCTCTCGGATCACATAGTCTGCTTCATCGGCTCTCAGGTACCTGAGATAGGGCTGTGAATGCCCCTTCTTGTATAGGACCCCATCCAAGACCACGTATCATGTAGCTTTGATCTTCAGGCGTCGAGCCTCTAGCTTGTCTTGGGGGACCTCACCAAACGTGAGGTAGTTGTAGATTGGGTCCATCCAACTCGGAATGGTTTCCACCGAATTAACCATCTCCTAATCAGTCCGGTTGATGCTCGGACTATCTAGAAATTCCACAGGGACGATTCTAGGAATCTTTCCTTCTGTGGCTGAGGTTAGCCTTGCGAGGGCGTCGGCCCAAGAGTTTTTTGTCATCGAAATCTGATTGATGATGCAGATCTAGAACCTCTCTATCAACTTCTTGGCCTTGGCAAGATAAGCCACCATTCTGGTTTCCTTGGCCTCGTACTCGGTGGAAATATGGTTTACAACAAGTTGAGAATCAATCACACCTCGAGAGACTGAACCCCCAGATTGGTTGCTAATCTGAGTCTAGCCAACAAAGCCTCGTACTCTGCTTTATTATTGGAGGCTTTAAAGCCGAGCCTGATAGCGTATTGAATGGAGGTCGAATCGGGCGTCACCAGGACGATCCCATGCCCCTGTGCGCTTAGAGTTGGACGAACCGTCCACATAAAGGATCCATCTACGATCCTCGTCTGACGCCGCGCCCTGGATAAGCGGGGGAGCTGACGAGGTCGCGGGAACTTCCTCCGTGTCCTCGTCTGCTATTTCTGTGTCCGGAGTGGTGAACTTTGCTATAAAGCGGCCACAACCTGACCCTTAATTGCGGTCTTTAGATGATATTGGATGTCGAACTCCATGAGTTTTATCGCCCACTTAGTCAGCTGACTGGAGACCTCGGGCTTTTGGAAGACTTGCCTGAGGGGGGAGTTAGTTAGGATAACAATGGTATGTGCTTGGAAGTACGGACGCAGCCTCCATGCTAAGAAGACTAAGCCGAGTGCTAGCTTCTCCATACTCAGGTATCTGGTCTCGGTGGGTACCATTCCCTTGCTTACATAATAGATGAGGTGCTGCTTGCCCCCCACTTTCCTGATGAGTGCGGAAATAACAGCCAAGGCAGAGACCGCCATATATAAGAATAGGGGTTCACTGTCTTCCGGTTTGGATAACAGGGGAGATGAACCCAGATATTGCTTTAACTGCTGGAAGACTTGCTCACACTCCGGGGTCCATTTGGCCTTCTTGTGACCCTTCAACTACTGGAAGAAGGGGAGACACTTATCGGTGGCTCGGGATATAAATCGACCAAGCGCTGCCACTCGACCAGTAAGGCATTGGATCTCTTTCATAGTCCGAGGCGAGCTCATATCGAGTAACGCCTTAGTCTTCTCGTGATTTTCCTCGATGCCCCTTTGGCTGACTTGAAAACCGAGGAACTTGCCTGAGCGGACTCCGAAGGCACATTTGGTGGGATTCAGCTTCATATGGTACTCTCTGAGGATCGAGAAGGTCTCTTCGAGGTCTGCTATGTGGTCGGACTCTTTGACGCTCTTTACCAGCATGTCGTCGACATAGACTTCTATGGTCCGACCAATTTGCTTGGTAAACATCTGGTTCACCAACCTCTGATATGTCGCTCTAGGGTTCTTCAGGCCAAAGGACATGACCTGGTAACAGTAGAGACCTTTATCCATGACGAAGGTCATCTTTTGCCTGTCTGGAGGATGCACGACGATCTGGTTATACCCGGAGTAAGCGTCCAGGAAGGAGAGTTGCTCGTGTCTGGCTGTGCTGTCCACCAACTGATCAATTCAAGGCAGGGGGAAGCTGTCTTTGGGGCATGCCTTGTTCAGGTCCGAATAGTCTACACAGTCTGGATAATTTACCTCCTCGATGACTGGATAATTTACCTCCTCGATGAATCAGACGCTGAGGAGTTTTGATACTTTATCTGCTATGGCCAAGTACCTCTCGGTGTCGAACGCTCTCCTTTTCTGTTTCACCGGCCTGTGATCCGAATCCACATTCAACCTGTGGACCATAAATCAGAGAAAATCCCTGGCATATCTTCATGTAACCATGCAAAGACATCTTTATGTTGCTGTAAGAAAGTCAACATCTGAGACTGACGCTCGAAATTTAGCGACGATCCGAGCAGAACCATTCTGCTCGGGTCGGCTTCCTTGAGTGCGACAGTCACCAAGTCTTCCATGGAGGTGTCTTTTGCGGGAGCTTTGGGGTTGAGGACATTAACAGTGAAGGTCTACTTCACTTAACCCTTTCTTACAACTATCGCGTAACACCTCTGAGCTTCACGCTGATCCCCTCGGAGGTATTCAACCCCTCCCTCAGCAGAAAAATTCATCATAAGGTGATACGTGAACACGAACGCCCGCATTGCATAAGGGAAGGTCGGCCCAGAATTACATTGTGCACCGACGACACATTCACAACAAGAAAGTCTATTAGAAGCGTGACTTGATGCTGTCATCCCTCTACTGTCACGGGGAGGGAGATGGCTCCCTCGGAGATCACCTTATCTCTGGTAAAGCCATATAGGGGGGGTCTTCACAGGTCGGAGGCGTGACCTGTCGATCCTCATTCTCTCAAATGCCTTGGAGTAGATGATGTCGGTCGAGCTTCCGGTATCAACCAGGATGCGGTAGACCTTGCGGTTGACTATTGTCATATCCACCACAAGGGCATCATTATGCGGATGCTGGATTCCACATGCGTCGTCTTCTGTGAAGGTCAGGCTGCAGGAGTTTACTCGGGGCTCTTTCCTCGGCCTTTCAGCCAAGTGGGCGTAATGCTCGGGATCTGAGCTTCGAGAATAGGCTTTATGAGCCCTATTCGAGTCACTCCCTCCAAACGAACCACCATAGATCGTGTGGATTTTTGTAGGCTCCTCCGCAGTCTTGCTCGGTTGCTCTTCCCTCTGAGCCGACTTCTCTTCTTTGGTGTATCGTCGCAGATTACCCTTACGGATGAGGGTCTCGATCTCATCTTTGAGATTTACGCGGTCGCTCGTATTGTGACCATGGTCACGATGAAATCGGCAGTACTTGCGCTTGTTTCGCTGATCTGCCTCGGTCTTCATGCAAACCGGTCAGTTCAGGAGTTTTTGGCCCTTGATATCTAGCAGGATCTGCTTCAGAGATTTGTTGAGGGGAGTGTAGGGGCAAAACTTTCTTTTGGGCTTCCTTCTTGGTCGGCAATCGTGAGAGGCACGATCGTCTGGCTTCTTGCTGGATGACTGAAGCTCTTCATTCCTTAGTCTCTTCTCCTTGGACGACTGCTCGGCTACTTGGAAATTCTTGCGGAAGTTAGAGAATTTCTCGGCATTGGTGTATTTCTGAGCTCGGCTGATGAGCTCAGCCAAGGTAGTCGGCGGATTCTTTCAAATTGAGAAGACGGACTTTCCTTCTCTAAGTCTATTGAACATAGCAGAAAGTGTCATCTTGTCGTCGTAGTCGTCCATTAACAGCGCCTCTTCATTGAAGCGGGCGATGAAGTCCTTTAGTGACTCCTTGTTCTCCTGTTTGAGGGTAAACAGATGGGTAGTCGGCTTCCGACTTTTCTTACCAGAGATGAACTAGGTAAGGAACAATCTGCTGAGTTTTACGAAGGAGCTAATTGGATAATTTTCATTTTCCTTTCTACCTGCCTGACCCTCTTGTAGGATTATGGGAAGCATGGCTAGATTATCAATTTATTTTTATATACCATATTTTCCTAACACTCACACGTCCTTTAAGGTAGAGACTGCAGCTGGTGTGGGCAGGAGAGGGTGCCTAACGCCTCTTCCTCTATGTAACTGAAGACCTTGCCTAGATATCTGCAGTCGCAAGCCAATCATGGGAGTTACTTAGATTGGAAAATTTCATGATTCATTGATCTATCAAGCAAGTCTACAGCTCTAACTAACTGTAAACGGTGATGAGCTTAATTAGCTAGTGGCGACTCCAAAATATTCAAATACTCTATTCTAGCTAGGGGTGCACACGGTTCAGTTTCGGTTTTGAAACTAGAACCGAATGGCCAAGGAGATAGTTGAATTCGTCCTGCCAGCTGTCAATATGGACCCTTCATGTGAAGGGGGCCACCTTTAGTTCTTATCCCTTTTGAAACCGGATCCGAACGGTGTGCACCCCTAATTCTAGCTACTTTAGAAAGAGATTGCATAGCCTAGAAAGCAAAGCCTGGTCAAACGAACCACATACATATCGTGCCGTGCCCTAAAGTATAGTGACGTGCACGTGAAACGCCCCTATATGGATCATTCTTCTCTCTCCCACCTTCACAATTGGAAGAACTAAAAAAGTCTATGTGGGCGGCGTTCACAATTTCATCATAATATAACCACAAGTCTATGTAAAACTTATGATGATCATGATATACTAGGGTATTGAGAATCATGAAGCACAACTCTACCTTAGTAGTAACTTTTGTGTCCAATTACCTTAAGTTCTCAAGAATAACTAGAGGAATCGCTCCTCCCTAACCCATGTTCATGTATATTTAAGGTGTTCCACATATTAATTAAGGCATGGCAATCGGTTCACCTTCGTCACTTGGTCATCATGATGTACAATTGATATTATTATTATTACATCCACAAGGTTAGTGGATTGAACTCAAATGGGTTTTTAGAGCACAACTCCAATCGGTACTACTGGAAATATTGCATGAGGAGGTATGTAATACTCATGTTATGTGTGACGCTTGATGCACTAGCACTTAGAAATTGTATACAATGCATGGATAATCTGGAAGTTGAATGGACTAAATTGTGGAACCCATTGTCACTTAGTTACATTCCCAAGATTTGATTTGTTTGAACAATCATAACCTCTAATTTGTGGATGCTTTGTTTGTGGAAATATGATGACTCTTGAATATTTCTCATTTTTAACAATCCAATAAATGCATACCAATTCTATAATCATGTAATTAAGGGGAACTTGTGGATCATGGCTTATCTAAACTAGGACCCATCATTTGGACAATCTAACTTGAGTTAATTGTATCTCCATATACATTTCTAAGCAATTTTTAATTTCCTATATATCATCCATCACTCTACCAAGGTATCAAAGTTTTTATTTTTTCCATGCCTCATTATTATGAGGGATTGTGGAATCATAAACCACTATAACTTAAACGATGTTGAGATTGATTAGTAGCAAGACAACGAAGGGTAGAATTAGCAATATATGCATTCAAAGAAACTTAGGAGTAATATTAATAGGTAATAAAATGAGAAAAAGTAGACTTACATTATTTGATCATGTAAACTAAAAATCAAGTACCACATGTTAAAGTGCAAAAACACATTAGAAACGCCAAAAAGGACGCGGCCGAAAGTAATAAGAAGAGACTTGATGACCTATAGTCTTGTTGAAGATAAGGCTTAAATGATAAGGCTTAAATGAATAGTGGAACGAGATTCATATCTAATGAATTGAGATAAGGCTTAAATGATGATGATTGTGGGATCATGGACCTATAGATGCTCAGGTTCAAGTGGGCCATGGTTCTATGATGTGGATAACTGGTAAAAAAATTATCTATCAAGCTATCCATCCGATCAATGGTCGAGGCCGTCTTGATCATGGCCGTTCATGGTGGAGACCTTGGTAATCCTTGTAACGGTTTGTTAATATAGATATTTATTATTTTAAAATAATATTAATATTACAAATGTTATTTATTTCATGAAATATGTTTTCTCATATTTAAATCAAGATTAGCTTGGATTAGCATTTCCCAAAGCATGAGGGGAGTGTTTCTCTTTGGGGTATTAAATATGGGCCGTGAGGATGATGAATGGGAGCCTATACAAAGGGATTAGCAACTCCATTGCAATTGAACATCTGAGCCGTTGAAAGGGTGGATCGTACCATGACGTTCCACCCATCAGGTGGGCCACACACATATGTGGAGTCAGACCAACAGATGTTCACTGATTTCAACATTGTAGCCTGCCTGATGAACGGACCATCCTGGTTTTGGTCACAGATGAGAGTTCTGGTGTGCCCCACATTTTTCATGGCTCGGATGGTGTGCACAAGTGATACATCAGTAGAAAACAAAAAGATGTTATGTTATGTACAAAAGAAAAATACAACGTTCTAACACATACATAGTGCATGCAGTGAAATTTGATTAGGAATCAATGGGCGCATTTGAAGGGATTTTGCTAACCTTAGCTATGTTGGTAAACAATCTTAAACTTCACCAATGTTCACCAGCCATCAATGGTGAATGTTCTAGTTGATCCAAGCAGTCCACTAGAACGTCCATTCACGAAATTAAAATTGTGTATGGCCCAACCTTCAGTAGCCTGCAATTAGGGGTGCACATCGAGTCGAACTGAGTCGAGTTTGACTCGGCTCGGCCACTAGCTGACCCTAGCTTGAACTCGACTCGGCTCGGTCCTCGAGCTTGACTGACCAGCTCAGCTTGGTTCGGTCAGCAGCTCGGGCCAGTTCGAGTCAAGTTCGAGCTAAGTTCGAGTCGAGTTCGCCTATACAGAATCTTTACAAACACATGTCCTGCACCTTCAAATTCTCACTGTATGTAAAATAACAATAGTGATTTTACAAGTATTTTATCAAACGCCTTCTAAGAAACATAAAAAACAAGAAAAAAAAATGGTATTTGTTTCGTATACATACCTTCCTTGCCACCAGCCACACCTCGTTGAGTCATTTCATCAAACACTTAGTGAGCAACATCAATATCAAAGTAACTGAGTCAATGAACTTGGTTCAATCCGAGTTCGATTTGAGTTGGGTTCAATTCAAGTTGAGTCAAGCTGGGCCAACTCGAACTTGGCTCGAACTCATTTTCGAACTCAAAAAATCAGCTCAACTTCTAGCCGAGTCGAATCAAGCTTTTTCAAGTGGAGTCGAGCAAGCTAACCAAGCTAGCTCGGTTCGTGTACACCCCTCCCAACCATGTCTAAGTAATTGGACGATCTATGCAATTTCATCTTACTTCTTCGACTTCCCATGCTTAAATTGTATTGACAACTCTAGGATATCTGATCCGTTCAAAAGGTGGGCCATGCCATGATGATTGGCTGTTGCAAAAATCAGACTGATCCACTCATTGGATGGGGCACAGTTGGAGAACCGTCAGTAAGACTCAATATGCCTACCCAGTATGTGGATTGTCTGTATTTTCATACTAAGTAATCTTCATTGTGGGGCCCACCTTTTGCAAGGCTAGGATTTCCTACACACGTCACGTTTTGGCAGGAAGGAAAGGGTAGATTTGAAAGTTTACATACAAGGGGTGTATTTGATAATTTATGGATATCTTTAAGGGCTTCCTGAATAAAATTGCAAATTTGCAATCCAACGGGTGGCTGTGGTTGAAAGTTAGAAATGTTGGGCCCCTTCGTTTGCTTATGATATAAATATACAATCGAGTGATATGGGGAGATGTGACCCACCACAGACGCATCGTGATTGGTATCGTACAGCAGGTCTGTACCAACAACCAACTAAATATTTAGTCATATCATTTTAATGTGGGACTGTGGGTCCCACCCCACAACCAAATCATGGCCGTTCTTTTCCTTTCTTTTTGACGCAGGATAGGATGGTCATGCAAATTATATCCAACGGTCGGATTTTATGGCTGAGATTTTTAACCGTTAGACATTATCTTTTCATCGTCCAATGACAAGAAAATGGATTTAGACGACGGGGAATGATCACATGCGTTCAATGTATGGTCTACCATAGGTTCGAGTTGTGTGGGGCCCACCCATGATGTATATGTTCAATCCAAACCGTGCATCTGGTGAGACTCCTCACACGGACTGTAAATCCCAAGAATCATTGCTATAAAAAAGTCAGGTGGGACACACCGTAGGGAGAAATGTATAATTACACCAAAAACGTCACTTATATCCCAATCTGAATGGCTTGAGTTTCAGTGTGTCCATTCATCCTGGTGGGGCTTAGCTGATGACTGGGTTGGATGAAATGTACACAACTCGGTGGAACCCACACTCCATCTGGAAGTTTCTATGGTTGGTGTCCCCTCCCCACTTTCCACAGTTGTTCCTTTTGGAGTGGCCCACCTGACTCATAGATCATGTTGAATTTTCAAGTGTAGGCCTAGCATTGGGGACTACATCTTATCAACATTTTGGATGAAAATCACATAATTACCATGCATTAAAATGCATGTAATCATTCCCCCATAGAGGTACGATCTGAATCTTTGGAAGGTGGGCCCCATTCATGCGTAATGCTGGTACGAACAGATTGCAAGTTTGAGGAACTTAAATTTTCATGTGCTTGTGTAGTCTACTCATTGAGCTCCACGCCATCCAAACACAACAAACAACCATCAGGTGGGGCCCACCTTGAGCCACACCAGCAATGGCCACAAAAAAAAAAAAAAAAAAAAAAAAATAATAAAAAAAATCCACCCAATCCATTCATGAGTGACGCATGTGCTTACTCTGATAACACGTGAAGAACCCAACTTTCGAGGGTCACGGCACATCCACGGTGGGGCCCACCTGATTAATGGCGTGGATCTCATTCACATGTACTAGCTTTTCCAGCCTCCTCTCAAGAGACCAGGAAGTGCTGTCTACAGTGGTGCAAGTGGTCCAGATTTCTACGTTAGGGGTGAGTCATGTAACAAAAGTTACAGTGCTAGGTGGGCCCCACTTCAAGGGTGTAAAAATCAACGGTGGTTTAAACAGTATCTCCAACCATCACATCAAAGTCCTCTCTTTCATCAGCAACATTATTGTACTATGGAATACAAAGGTGTGTTGCCGTCCTTGCAAAAGAGTCAAAACTAGCTGGCTCATATGAGGCATGTGCCATGGACGTGTATGGTTAGTGTTGAAAGCTGCATACCTAACTTTTATTAGATGACAATGAAGTTTCCTCTTCTTCTCTTTATTAGCTGGTGAATAATAATAATAATAATAATAACAATTTCAAATTAATTAATTATTATTATTATTATTATTTGAAGATTTGGGTCGTGTTTGGATGCATAGTTGAATTGAATATTGTAAATGGTTTATGTGGTAAGTATTTATATTTTGTGATTTTGACCCAATTTAGATATGTAAGTCATTTTAAAAAAAAATGTTTATCTGGATTTTTTAAAATATGTTTGTAGATCAATCATAAGAGTCATTTATTGTGTGGGCCTACCTTTATAAACCATCCTTTTCAAGTTACTTTGATTGAATGCATCAGATCATCTTATGGATTGATGTTGAAATGGACAATCAACCATCCTTATCAAGTTACTTTGATCTGATGACCCTTGACATTGTATTAGTGGTTTAGAAAATGGATGGTCCATATTGATTATACTAGAGAGGTATAATCAAAGTTGAGGCGTTTTCATCATATAGGGCCGTACACCTCTCGATTCATATAAGCCTAACCATTAGATTTGTGGTTTAGGGAATGGATGGTCCATATTGACGAAACAAGAGGGGTCTCCGCAATTAGGTGGACCATCAGTTATGTAGGGTCCACCTTTGATTTGCATTTTTCTCAAATTACTTTAATAGAATGAGCCAAACCATTTGATTAGCGGGTTAGCAAACCCACAATCTAAATTGAAGATATTAAAAAGGTCTAAGCATTGATGTGGACTACCCATCATGGGAGGCCTACTTTTGATTGCCCATCTATATCAAAATGCTTTAATTACATGAGCCTAATCATGGTATTAGTAGTTTGAGAAGCAGACATTTCATATTGAATATTTAAGAGGTCTTAGTCAATATAAGGATCCTCTAGGATGAGGATGCCCAAAAGATACTCAAATTGGACATTTCAATCCGCCATAAAAGCTACAGTGATAGGTCATGTTCAAAGAGAAAAAGAGCTGAATTATCAAAGTGTATAAATAATTCAATCAAGAGCTTTTATTTTGCTACTTTCCACCTTGCAAAGTGGGGCTCGTTTGGTTTGAACCATGAAGATGGCCATATTCGAAGGTTAAAGTCATCCACCCCGAGAACCCATAACCGCAGTGTTGAAACACAATCAGTCTATTTCTAAGCCATGAGTTGGAACCCAAGAAAATTACAATTTGATTATTTTCACTTCTTTGAGTAATAATTTCAATTCATTATGATAGCTTTTCAAAGACCTATTGAGTTGATGGCCCGACTAATTTATCATCCAAACATGAATTTTCACGAATTTCACAAGTCATTAAGGACTTGTTATTGTATCCATCTTGACATCTTCGAATCGTTTTTTGTCCTGTCTTACATTGTTGCAATTTCTTCATCTCAACACAGATAGAAGATTACAGAAGATTATAAGATGGAGATTTATAGAAGAAGACAACGAAAAATTGGAGAAGATTTACAATATTCAAGCTTTGAATCATATGAATTTTAGCATTAAGATAGTAATTGAACCCTCTATGGTCTAATTGTAGACTGCAATGAGTTGCAACATGTAATGAATTATCTCTTTCGGAGATGTTGATCCCATGTTTCATGTTTGAAAGCCAATTAAGTACAGGAGCCAGCTCATGTTTGGATGCACAAGTGAATTGAATTGTAAATGCTTTATGGAGTAACTATTTATATAGAAATCCATTTATATGTGCAAGAAGTTTATGGGGTTTGTGATTTTGATCCAATTTAGATATTTAAGTCATTCATGGTCAATAATATGAGTCATTTATTATGTGGGGCCCTACACTTATAGCCCATCCTTTTCAAACTACTTAGGTTGAATGCATCAAATGTATGAAGATGTTTTGATGCATTCATCTAACTAGTGGTTTGGATCATTGAGGATGACCATATTCAAAGGCTAAAGTCATCATATAGAAATGTATGAAGATGTATGATATTTGAAGATGACCAGATTCAAAGGTTAAAGTCATCATATTGAAATGTATGAAAATGTATGATATTTGAAGATTACCAAATTCAAAGGCTAAAGTTATCATATCAAAATGTATGAAGATGTATCTAGCAAAACTCTTCCACCGACCATAATACAACCTTCTCCTTTCTATTTGCGGATTGGAGTCCAAATTCTTTCTGAATTGCAAGCAAATTGCAATTTGTTTTTTATTTTTTTACTCATAAACACCCCACATGGGTATCCAAACCCATGACTGCGACACAATCTACCTATTGCTAAGCCATGGCTTGATGATGTAGAATAGGCTGCAGACCTATTCTTGGTACAATTAGACCAAAAGAACCCTGAACAAAAGCGAACATAGTTCATGATGATCCGAACCTAGTCTTGTGTAGGGCATAACGTAATTGGGCCCCAGGCACATTCGAATCGAAGAAATTCATTCCTGATGGGGAGAAATTGTCGTTCGAAGTGCGAACCATAAATTTATCGGGATTTGTAGAAGTTCACAGAGCAGAATCAACCAAAGTAATCACAATTGAACAAACAAACTCAACAAGAAGACAATTTGAATTTTACATGAAAAAACCCTTGCAAGAAAAGAACCACGGCATAAAGTGACGATTAATGCACTATGAAGCAATATTATAAGATGGGAAAAGGTAGAATGCGCTCGAGCTGATTTTAACACCCCATGAGGTCAAGCTGTGTGGGCCCCACCGTGGTGCGTTTCGTGATGGGTTTTTTTGACCCGTCGTCGACCAGTTGTGAGCCCTGCTCGACCGGTCGAAGATTGTCGTCGACCAATCGTGGAAGACGAGTCGTGGCACGACTCAAAATCTAGCGACTGTGGACTATTTTTCTCTGGGGTGCTCGACCAGTCGAAGGACGTGCTCGACCGGTCGAAGGTGGCTCTTGACCGGTCGTGGACTCGGTTCAACCAGTCGAGATTACACAGATTCGTTCTGCGATTTTGCGCGGATTTCGTGTCGCAAGTCCTTTCGCAACTGGGATGCGGAAGAGAGTTTCCTAAAACTATAAATAGGAGTTCCTAGGGCTTTCTAGGATACAACAAGATGGTTTCCTAAAGCTTTACAAGGGATTTGCTAAAGGGTTTAGGGCTATCAAAGGTGAGAGAGAGAGAGAGAGAGAGAAAGAGAGAGAGGAAGCTTATAGAAGGGAGGTTCTCCTCGTGAAAGTTATCTACTGTGCAATCTATATCTGAGCGCTTCTATGTCCTCGTAATCGGTTAGATCTCTCCGTTTTCTCTATTTCTCTTATTGTTTATCCACTCCTGCGTGAGTGAAGAAGATTGTAACGTTCTACTTCATAGTGGATTGTTGATCTGGACGAGGTCCCGTGGTTTTGACCTCTTTGAGGGTTTTCTACGTAAAAATCTCTTGTGTGGTGTGTGATTGATGCATTAATTGTTTTCATTGCTTTATTATCCATAATTTTAGTTTGTTATGGAGGGCTAGATCCTAAGGTTTTGTGCAAGGCCCCCAACATTTCGAACATCTACCCCATTAGTCAGATGCACCATTCCATCGTGGGCCTAGGTCTCAAAAATCAAGTCAATCCGTGACTTGTGTGGGCCACACCACATATAGAAGTGGGGAGGGACCGTGCACCATTAAAACATTCATAAGCATTTTGAGGGCCCACCGAGATGTATTTTGCAAATCCATCCCATCCATTATGTGTGTCCCACTTGAATGAGGGTTCAGACCAAGTTTCAGGCGCATGTAAAACTCAGGTGGGCCCCACCAAGTACTTTTATATGTTTTAACGGTGTCTTCACATAATTTTAGATTGTATGGCCCACCTGAGTTCCGTATACGGCCGATTTTTGGGATATCCCATAATTTAAAGGGTACCCATCAAATGCACGGTGTTGATGGTCGAAACACATCACGATGGGGCCTACACAGCTCAACCTCACGGGAGCTTATCGTCAGCTCGAGCGCATTGTACCTTTTCCCTTATAAGATATAATAGATCTTACTGATTCGAACAACCCTCGAATCTCCTTAAATCCTTATTTATACCCTTGAACACTTTAGAACAACTTAAAAAGCCTCAATCACCTCTAATCCTTACCTTAATCCTGATTACACTCGGTATATAAAATATTCAATTGGAATAGGAAACCAATTGCGCACTTACGCAAAACTGTGCGTGCCTTCAATTGGTCATTTGATGGCATCGACAGACATCAAACACCAGTTTATAACATTAAAAATCCTTTGATGCCATCAAGTAGTAATTTCCAAAGCTATCTAACAATCAACTAGAATTTGTTTGAATTTTCTTAATGATGGCATCGACAGAACATGTTATAAGCAAATTTAAAAAATTCGACAATAAAATCAACCAATACTTTTGATCCAGGTATTGTTATGAAATGTATGTCCTATGAATTTTGACCGTAACAGGCTAGCCAGTGTCAACCAACCCCATAATTGGGTCATGTAGCTGCATTTCGCGAAAAAATGCTTCTTTCAATTTAAAATCGCAGTTTTAGAAAAAAAAAATTATTATTTTTAGTAAGTTTTAGTTTGAACGTATCTTTTTCATTTTAGAGTTTTAGTATATATTATCTTTTTAGGATTTTCTTTTAATCATGCCAGGAATCATGTGACATCATTAAATTGAGAATTTTTTATTTTTAGTAAATGTTACTATTTCGGATAAATTCCAGCTTAATTCAATTAGAACTCCTAATTAGGATTTCGCATTTCTTTATAAGTGATATAATTGGGAAATCAAGAGCATTATTGATTAATAAAATTTCAGATTTTTTTTTCTTTTTCATATGGATCCAAAATTAACCCTGTGGATTCAAGGTTTCGCACACATGAGGTAAACAGTGATCTTCTTCTACGTCACACCATTTCTTATGTCAATTGGAACCAAAAGAAATTGCAATTTGGTTACTCTCACTTTCTTTAAATAGTAATTTCAATTCTTTATGATAGCTACTCAAAGATCTTTTCATGATTTGATCATCCAAACATGAATCTTCATGAATTTCACATGTCAATAAGGACTTGTTATCAATTTCCTATTTGTTGTATTCATGTGGACCTCTTCAAATCGTTTTCGTTCAATCTCACTTTGTTGCATTTTGACCCTCTCGACATAGATATAAGGTTAAGAAATTAAAGAAGATTATAAGACGGAGATTTTAGAAGAAATGATGAAAATTTGGAGAAGTTTTACCAAACACAAAAACAATTTTGCCAAAATAGAAAAATTGCAAGTACGAAGTTTTTTAAATGTGAGTATTTTTTGGATGTAAATGTTATGGAATGAGTTATCTCTTTCATAGACGTTGACCCCATGTTTTATTTGTGAAAGCCAAGTACATGAGCCAGCTCATGTAAGGGTGTGAATCCAAAAATCCAAGTACATCCAAAACTCGGCCCAAACCACAGGAAACAGTGACTCGGATACAGTAGTGACCCCTCCAGTATGCAGCTCCGTGGTACTGATCGGTACTGATTAGAGATCTGAGGGGCCTACCATGATGTATGTATTTTATCCATGCCGTTCATCAAGTTTTCCATATTGGTTTAGACCATGAGCCAAAAAACGAGATATATCCAAATCTCAAATGGACCACACCAAAGGAAACAGTGGGGATTGAGCACCCATCATTGAAAACTTCTTGTGGGCAGTGGAAGTTTTAGATGAAGCTGATTTTTGGTTTTCCCTTTATCCAAGAAGTTATGAAGAAGTTGGATGGTAAATAATCATCGTGGTGGGTCCTAGGAAGGTTTCAACGGTGAGCATTCAATTCCTACTACTTCATGTGGTGGTCCACTTGAGCTTTGGATCTGCCTCATTTTTTTAATTTTAAATTTAATTTTTATCATGCCATTATATGAGGTCGCGAATGAAAACACATACATCATGGTGGGCCCATAGAGCTTTTTTTCGGTCCCAACAAGTTCAGTACCATAGGGGTCACTGCCCAATCAGAGTCCAAGAAACAGTGGGTCCTGAACACTTGGGGCCCTCAATAAATTTTAGATCGTCCCAATATGTGTGTTTTCCCTTCATCTGCTGAGAATTACCTTATTAATATGTTGGATGGCATATAAATATAATGGTGGGCCACAATAATATTTTAATGGTGGGCATTCAATCCCATGGTTTCTTATGGTGTGGTCTACCTGAGTTTTAGATCTGCCTCAATTTTTTAGTTTTTTTTTTTTTTTTTAATCACATTTTAGAAAGAGTGGAAGAAACTGATGGATGGAGTGGCTGTAAGACAGGCATTGCAGCACGAAATCTGCATCACCAAGAAGATGGCCACTAAAATCAGAACATTTTTTTATTTTTAAAATAAAAGATAACAAATCACTTTCAATAGAAATGAAAAAGCCTTTTCATGTGATTCAACAAAGGAAGCTGGATTCATAACCTTTAAAGGGCCCACCACAACCCTCCATCGACCTAACGTTGTCGGTGAACCTTCTCTAGTAGCATGAAAAACATTCTTACTTTTTTTAAGTATTGAAATTCTCCTCTTAATACATGCAAAAAGGTCAATGATCAAAGACTAATTAACCTAATGATGCCGCTTTAAAATGACTTTGATAGGCAACTACCACTATATATAAATCCCACATCAATGATTATTAACACATGACATCGTCTACCTATGACTTTAATTTACATAAAATGGTTTTGGGATGTGTGGCCAAGGAAAAACATTGAAATCATGGTCACAAATGTCGGAGATGAGTGACAAGGTTGGCATTTGAAGACTAATCCGCTTGCCGACAAGCAATGTTTGTTCAGTTGAAATTTTGCATTGTAACCGTCCATATGGTTAAAAATTTGTGTTGATTTAAATGTTGTGGATAAGGAATACAGCATGAGTGTAATCGTCCAAACCTATCTGTAATAATCACAATTGGATTGGGGCCCACCAGTATGCTCATTACAATAATCCAATAGTATGATATGGTCTGATGATTATGTGCAACTGACCTGATAGAGGTGGGACTGATTGTGATGTTTGGGAGAATTCACCATTCTCAACCCTTTTGCTAGCTCATGTGATGTAGAGTAGGTCGTGGATAATTTCATGGCAAGATGGACCTAAAAAGGCCCGATTGGAGAGAGAAATTATTTAGATCATTAGAACTTAAAATGGACATATTTCGCAAACTGAAATGCATTATCGGATGTAAAATTTATGATTTTGGGTAGGACAAGCTACTTTAGCCACCCAACCCAGCTATGCTGGGTTACGCAAGTCAAATTTGTGAAATACCATTAGATCAGTAGTCATTTTCCTATTTTAATTCCGTTTTTATTATAAATAGTAAGTTTTAGTTTGATCATAATTCTTCCTTTGTTAGGCTTTAGGGATTGCGCCCAACATGAAAAGTGCCTAGAATAATTAAGAGAACAACGTAGTGAAGCCGAATAGGACATTTACTATTTTTAGCCGAAAACCTTCCGTACTAGTAGACATCACGACTGCTTATGAATAGTAAGTTGACTATTTATAGTAAGTTGCGCATTCTAAGAGTTTTAGTTGTAGTTTGATTAGTATCCCTATTTAAAGAGTTGTGAACTCGTTTATTTCATTCATCAATCAATTTCAAATTTTATAGTTTTTATTTTTTATTTTTTTTTTCCTCATGGATTATAGGAATCTTTATGAGAGGTCCAGAGAAGTTCCGTGGATTCGGAACAGTTATCCCCTTAGGAAGATGGTGCTCAGACCTAATGTCCTTCCAGCGTCATCATGTTAGGAGATAAGCTAAAAAATGAGGAAGATATGAAACTCAAGTGGACTGTTGGATGAAGGATGGAATGAGTGTTTTATGCTGCTAGGTGAGGTGTTGCACGCAATCCGTCCCCCCAAGTGGATGACTACTAAAGTGTCCAAATCAGAACATTTTTTAAGTAAAAGATGATAATTCTCTTTAAAAATCCAATAGTGACAGGAAAGCCTCTTCATGTGATTCAATCAAACATCAAAGTAAAGTAAGCTAGATTCATAACCTTTTGAGGGCCCACTAATATATGAAAAATGTCCATTACTGAAGAGTAATCAACCTCAAGATGATCCTTGGAATGCCTTCCACGATTGACTAGTCAATAAATATCACATCAATGATTATTAACATACATGTTAATCTAAATAAAATGATTTTGGAATGTGTGGGGCAGAAATGATGTTGGAATTCACGGGTTAGGTGAGACGCCGGTTCACCCAAAATGGTGTGGCCCTTACCGTGGGGTTACCATGGGCCCACCTTGATGTATATATTATGTGTCCATGTGTCCATCCATTTCTCCATATCATTTTAGGGCATCATGCAAAAAATGAAGCAGATACAATTATGATGTGGACCATACTATAAGAAACAACGTTGATTGGCTATTAATGGGCCGCAAAACTTTTGGATCAAGCTAATATTTGTTTTTTCCTTCATTCAGGCTTACGTGACCTTATAAATAGATTGGATGGTAAATTAACACTACATAAACATGAAGGTGCATCCTGAGAAGTTTTTAATGGTAGGACGGTCAATCACCACTGTTTCTTATGGTATGGTTCACCTGATGATTGTATTTCCTTCATTTTTGGGATAATGCTATAAAATGATTTGGAAAAAAGGATGGACGGCATGGATGCATAATACATATATATCAAGGTGGGCCTCATGGTAAGGCCGCACTGTTTTGGGTGGGGCTAAGTCCCACCTAATCGGCTCTCCACGTACGGGACAAATGTGAGAATCACATGAGTGAGAAGGTTGAATTAGCTTACCAACCATCTATGTTTGGTCTATATTGAAATTTGCTTTTACTGAGAAATGCTACCTCTCACATGTTTTTATTAGCTAATTAGGCAAGCCTCACCATGTAGATTCCATGCATCTAATTAAAACTGAACAATTTCGATAGTCAAGTATGCCACAAATGTGCTCAAATCTAGACGTGGACCCCAATTGTAGGAAGTTCCTAGGGTAAAAAAATACCTCATAGTAATGTTTGTGAGAAATCTACTTCATCCATCCCTTTTGCACGCTCATGTTAATCAAGAAGATATAAAACTTAAGTGAGCCAAAAGAGATGAAACGGTGGGGAATGAGTAGAGTTGAACATGAGTCATGTTAGATCGATCAGCTCGCTCGACTTGATTCAGAATAGCTCGACTCACCTTAGCTCAAAATTGTATTCAGACCGAGTCAAACTGGTTTTTGGAGCTCGAAAAAATTTCGAGCTGAGTTCGAGCTTTTTTGAGCTAGAGCTCGACTCGATTCAGATCGAACCTCAACTCAAATTGACTCCGATCAAATCAGTTCGGTGAATCGATTATTTTGATAATGATGCTGCTCGCCGAGTGTTTGATTAATGACTTAATGAAGTGTTGTTTCGGGTGCATACATTCTCCACGGGATCGGTTGGTGGTGAGGAAGGAATATATATGAAACAAATCACTGTAAGAATAAATTTTACATTATAAAATTGACCTTAAATCTTGATTTTGTTGCTACCCGCGGAGTGTTTTGATGAAATACCCATAAATATGAGAAATTTAAGATGCACAATATGTGTTTGAAAAAAGGTTGCACATGCTTGAACTCAGCTCGAATTGGCCCGAGCTGCTGACGGAACCAAGTCGAGCTGGCTAATCAGGCTCGAGGACCGAGCGAGCTACTGACGGAACCAAGCCGAGCTGGCTAATCAAGCTCGAGGACCGAGCAGAGCCAAGTTTGAGTTGGGGTTAGTTATTGGCCAAGCCAAGGTGTGTCAAGCTCGACTCGGTTTGATTTGTGTACATCTCTAAGAATGAAAGCCCACCGTTAAAATAATCATAGAGCTATGAAAGTTTTAGATCAAGCTAATATTTTTGTATTTCCTATTCATCTAAGTATGAATGACATTATAAATAATTTGAATGGCATATAAACATAAAGTTGGACCCACTTTTTTTCCATCGTGTGGCCTTCTGAAGTTTTGGGTATGCCTCGCATATGTCCTACCATAAGCTGGCAAAATGGCTGGCGGGGGTGGATTTCTCACAAACCTCACGGTGGGCCACACATAGGTTTCGACCAATCCTGTCCAATGGACCCTAATGAATATAAATTTCTCTAGTGGAGATTTTATTCTATTAATTGTTTTATCCATTTTGTACATGTGTGCTGGCTTGATGATCATATAGGCATGGTGTTCAGTTATATAGGATGGATGGGCAGCTTTGATCACACGTGTGGGCATTAATTTGGGTTTATTCGAATCTCTCTTTCTGGTTGCATCACCCATGTGTTTTGACTGTGTACATGTGCTCATCGGTTTTTCCAGCTCATGTGTTTTGGTGTAAATGCACTCATTTGTTTTTAGGACGTTATCCTGAGTTTAAAAAGATCCTAATCTCAGTGGACTGAAACCGCTAGGGAAAAGTGGTGAATGATCATTAAAAGTAGAGTTGGCCATGGGACGACTCGACTCCATCTGAACCGAGTGGGTGAGTTAACTGGAATCGAGTTGACTTTCTCTAATTCCAACTGAAACTGAGTCAAGTTCGAGTTACACTCAACTCGGCCCAAAATCCAACTTAGTATTGACTTGACTCGATCGAAAACTCGACTATATATGTATATATATGGAAATGGTACTATGAGGTCGAGCTCATGGGAACTTTTTATGAGGTCGAGTTGTGTGGACCCCACCTTGATGTGTGTCAGAACATCAATACCATGCATTTGATGGGTCCCCTTTAGGTTATGGGATATCCCAAAAATGTCCCTTATACAGAATTTAGGTGGGCCATACCATCTAAACTTATATGAAGACATAACTAAAACATGTAAAATCAGTTGGTGGGGTCTACCTGAGTTTTGGATGCGGTTGAAACTAGGTTTGACCTCTCATCCAAGTGAGAGACACACAATGGATGGTCTGGATTTGTGAACCACATCTCGTTAGGCTCAAGAAATGATTATGAATGTTTTAAGGGGAGGGTAACCCCTCAACTTTTGTATGTGATGTTGCCCACCTAAGCCATGGATTGACTTGATTTTTAAGGCTGTGGCCCACCATGGAATGGTGCATCTGACCATGGGGTAGATGCTCGATACACACTACAATGGGGCCCACACAACTTGACCTCATGGTAAGTTCCCATTAGATCCCGTCACAAGTGCACCTAAGTATTGTGTTGTGACTTCGGCCAATACCCATTGCACTTGACTCGACTCAGTGCCTACTCGACCCAGTACTTGTGATTGGGTCCGACTCAGTCTAAACTAGTACGGGCTAGATTTGGACCTGAACTCAATACCGAGTCAGGTCGAGTTCGGGTTAGGCCTATTTCCAAACTAGACCGAGTTGGATTAGACCCAACTCAGTATGACTCGATATGATGCCCACCTCTAATTAACCTTTCATAGGTTACAAAAGTTTGGATCATGCCGATATTTGTATTTTCTCTTCATTCAAGTCTCATTGACCTTATCAACAGGTTGGATGGCAAATAAATATTACCGATCTTCTTATAGTGGGCCCTAAGAAGTTTTTAACGATAGGTATTTAATTGCCACTGTTTCTTATGGTGTGGTCCGCCTGAGATTTGTATCTGCTTAATGTTCAGAACCATGACCTAAAATGGGACTGAAAAAACAGGTAGACAGCATGGATATAAAACACATCATCAAGCTGGGCCCCACAGTAAGGGCAACACCTACTAATGTGTTACCTAGGTAACACCTAATCCGCTCCTGCCTGGGAAATTCGAGTTTAGCACTGACGCCCCGTGTAGTGAGATTTGATTGGTCCAACCAACCAAGGTTGAGTTTAAGGATGCATCGATGAGTACCATAGCACATGGTCCAATCAAATCTCATCATGTCAAGCTCTTATTGAATTCGGTGTTCCGCCCACCTCATTAAATCGAATTCTAATTAAGAGTCTGTGAAAGGAGATAATTTAGGTGTGACCTTAGGTCGGCGCGGACCTGACCATGGGACCCACCTCGATATTTTGTGTTGTATATCCACGCTATACCATCAGTTTTTTGCCGGCTCACCTTAGCCCATGGTTCCACAAATAAAGCATATATACAAATATCAAGTAGACCACATCATAAGTATTGAATTCCCATATTTAAAAACTTCATGAGGGCAGCTATGGTGTTTTCCCTTTGCCGGGGTCTTTTCAACTTTATAATGGGTTGGATGGCATATAAACATCATAAATATACTAGCAAGTTTTTAATGATAGAGTTCAATGACTACTGTTTCCTCCCATGTGGTCCACTTGAATTTGTATTTAATTTAATTTTGGTACCACGCCCTAAAATAAGTTGAAAAGGGAATGGATGGTGTGGATATACAACACATGCATTGAGGTAGGCTCCAAAATGAGTCGACACCCATATAATCTACATTCAATGCAATAGCAAATTCAATCCGGCACAAGCAACGTCGACAACCCACGATGCGATACTAATAGATATAAATTAAGCAGTCAAACCGAAGCTACCTTCAACCGTAATGTTGTAAAATAGCGAGATATAATTAATGGGGTGCAAGTCCTTTTTAAGGTTTTTCACCCCACCTCTAACAATGTAGTCCCATCAATTACATCTTGCCATAACACTACACTACAGCTGTGGCTAGTGTGGGCCTCACTACCTAATCACGAGGTAGTGAGGTGCTCACAATAAAAACACATATTGTGCATCTAACCTCTCACATGTTTTTATTAGCTAATTAGGCAAGCCTCACCATGTAGATTCCATGCATCTAATTAAAACTGAACAATTTCGATAGTCAAGTAGGCCACAAATGTGCTCAAATCTAGACGTGGACCCCAATTGTAGGAAGTTCCTAGGGTAAAAAAATACCTCATAGTAATGTTTGTGAGAAATCTACTTCATCCATCCCTTTTGCACGCTCATGTTAATCAAGAAGATATAAAACTTAAGTGAGCCAAAAGAGATGAAACGGTGAGGAATGAATAGAGTTGAACATGAGTCGTGTTAGATCGATCAGCTCGCTCGACTTGATTCAGAATAGCTCGACTCACCTTAGCTCAAAATTGTATTCAGATCGAGTCAAGCTGGTTTTTGGAGCTCGAAAAAATTTCGAGCTGAGTTCGAGCTTTTTTGAGCTAGAGCTCGACTCGATTCAGATTGAACCTCTACTCAAATTGACTCCGATCAAATCAGTTCGGTGAATCGATTATTTTGATAATGATGCTGCTCGCCGAGTGTTTGATTAATGACTTAATGAAGTGTTGTTTCGGGTGCATACATTCTCCACGGGATCGGTTGGTGGTGAGGAAGGAATAGATATGAAACAAATCACTATAAGAATAAATTTTACATTATAAAATTGACCTTAAATCTTGATTTTGTTGCTACCCGCCGAGTGTTTTGATGAAATACCCATAAATATAAGAGATTTAAGATGCACAATATGTGTTTGAAAAAATGTTGCACATGCTTGAACTCAGCTCGAATTGGCCCGAGCTGCTGACGGAACCAAGTCGAATTGGCTAATCAAGCTCGAGGACCGAGCGAGCTACTGACGGAACCAAGCCGAGCTGGCTAATCAAGCTCGAGGACCGAGCAGAGCCAAGTTTGAGTTGGGGTTAGTTATTGGCCAAGCCAAGGTGTGTCAAGCTCGACTCAGTTTGATTTGTGTACATCTCTAGGAATGAAAGCCCACCGTTAAAATAATCATAGAGCTATGAAAGTTTTAGATCAAGCTAATATTTTTGTATTTCCTATTCATCTAGTATGAATGACATTATAAATAATTTGAATGGCATATAAACATAAAGTTTGGACCCACTTTTTTTCCATCGTGTGGCCTACTGAAGTTTTGGGTATGCCTCGCTTATGTCCTACCATAAGCTGGCAAAATGGCTGGCCGGGGTGGAATTCTCACAAACACCACGGTGTGCCACACATAGGTTTAGACCAATCCTGTCCAATGGACCCTAATGAATATAAATTTCTCTAGTGGAGATTTTATTCTATTAATTGTTTTATCCATTTTGTACATGTGTGGCTGGCTTGATGATCATATAAGCATGGTGTTCAGTTATATAGGATGGATGGGCAGCTTTGATCACACGTGTGGGCATTAATTTGGGTTTATTCGAATCTCTCTTTCTGGTTGCATCACCCATGTGTTTTGACTGTGTACATGTGCTCATCAGTTTTTCCAGCTCATGTGTTTTGGTGTGAATGCACTCATTTGTTTTTAGGACGTTATTCTGAGTTTAAAAAGATCCACATATCGGTGGACTGAAACCGCCAGAGAAAAGTGGTGAATGATCATTAAAAGTAGAGTTGGCCATGGGACGACTCGACTCCATCTGAACCGAGTGGGTGAGTTAACTAGAATCGAGTTGACTTTGTCTAATTCGAACTGAAACTGAGTCAAGTTTGAGTTACTAGGTAACTCGACTATTCCACTCAACTCGACCCAAAATCCAACTTAGTACTGACTTGACTCGATCGAAAACTCGACCATATATGTATATATATGGAAATGGTACTATGAGGTCGAGCTCATGAGAACTTTTTACGAGGTCGAGTTGGGTGGACCCCACCTTGATGTGTGTCAGAAATACCATGCATTTGATGGGTCCCCTTTAGATTATGGGATATCTCAAAAATGTCCCTTATACGGAATTCAGGTGGGCCATGCCATCTAAACTTATATGAAGACATAACTAAAACATTTAAAATCAGTTGGTGGGGTCCACCTGAGTTTTGGATGCGGTTGAAACTAGGTTTGACCCCTCATCCAAGTGAGAGACACACAATGGATGGTCTGGATTTGTGAACCACATCTCGTTAGGCTCAAGAAATGATTATGAATGTTTTAATGGGAGGGTAACCCCCCAACTTTTGTATGTGATGTTGCTCACCTAAGCCATGGATTGACTTGATTTTTAAGGCTGTGGCCCACCATGGAATGGTGCATCTGACCATGGGGTAGATGCTCGATACACACTACAATGGGGCCCACGCAACTTGACCTCATGGTAAGCTCCCATTAGATCCTGTCACAAGTGCACCGAAGTATTGTGTTGTGACTTCGGCCAATACCCATTGCACTTGACTCGACTCAGTGCCTACTCGACCCAGTACTTGTGATTGGGTCCGACTCAGTCTAAACTAGTACGGGCTAGATTTGGACCTGAACTCAATACCGAGTCAGGTCGAGTTCGGGTTAGGCCTATTTCCAAACTAGACCGAGTTGGATTAGACCCAACTCAGTATGACTCGATATGATGCCCACCTCTAATTAACCTTTCATAGGTTACAAAAGTTTGGATCATGCCGATATTTGTATTTTCTCTTCATTCAAGTCTCGTTGACCTTATCAACAGGTTGGATGGCAAATAAATATTACCGATCTTCTTATGGTGGGCCCTAAGAAGTTTTTAACGATAGGTATTTAATTGCCACTGTTTCTTATGGTGTGGTCCGCCTGAGATTTGTATCTGCTTAATGTTCGGAACCATGACCTAAAATGGGACTGAAAAAACAGTAGACAACATGGATATAAAACACATCATCAAGCTGGGCCCCACAGTAAGGGCAACACCTACTAATGTGTTACCTAGGTAACACCTAATCCGCTCCTGCCTAGGAAATTCGAGTTTAGCACTGACGCCCCGTGCAGTGAGATTTGATTGGTCCAACCAACCAAGGTTGAGTTTAAGGATGCATCGATGAGTACCATAGCACATGGTCCAATCAAATCTCAACATGTCAAGCTCTTATTGAATTCGGTGTTCCGCCCACCTCATTAAATCGAATTCTATTGAAGAGTCAGTGAAAGGAGATAATTTAGGTGTGACCTTAGGTCGGCGCGGACCTGACCATGGGACCCACCTCGATATTTTGTGTTTTATATCCACGCTATACCATCAGTTTTTTGCCGGCTCACCTTAGCTCATGGTTCCATAAATAAAGCATATATACAAATATCAACTAGACCACATCATAAGTATCGAATTCCCTTATTTAAAAACTTCATGAGGGTAGCTATGGTGTTTTCCTTCTGCCGGGGTCTTTTCGACTTTATAAATGGGTTGGATGGCATATAAACATCATGCATATACTAGCAAGTTTTTAATGATACAGTTCAATGACTACTGTTTCCTGCCATGTGGTCCACTTGAGATTTGTATTTAATTTAATTTTGGGACCACGCCCTAAAATAAGTTGAAAAGGGAATTGATGGTGTGGATATACAACACATGCATTGAGGTAGGCTAGAAAATGTGTCCGCACCGATATAACCTACATTCAATGCAATAGCAAATTCAATCCGGCACAAGCAACACCGACAATCCACGATGCGATACCATTTTAATAGATATAAATTAAGCAGTCAAACCGAAGCTACCTTCAACTGTAATGTTGTAAAATAGCTAGATATAATTAATGGGGTGCAAGTCCTTTTTAAGGTTTTTCACCCCACCTCTAACAATGCAGTCCCACCAATTACATCTTGCCATAACACTACACTACAGCTGTGGCTAGTGTGGGCCTCACTACCTAATCACCACGAGGTAGTGAGGTCCTCACAACCTTCCGTAATGGTGTAGTAATGTGGCAAGATTTATTTGGTGGGGTTGTTCGTTGTTAAAGATGGCTCAACTACATATTTAAATAACCTTACAAAGGCATGGGCCGTTTTTGATGGCGGATGATCCCACCCGTCAAATCTAACTATATTAGGGCACTTTTGCGGACTATGGTGAGTGCCACATTACCTAATATGCGGTCCATTTCATTGTTAGCCCTATGCTTTTAGATGAGACTCACCAACTTTTAAAAAAGTTGTGGGTAGAACTTGTACTTAACCGTATGAGCTAGCCAATGAAATAGGGCCACATTAGGATCCGGCTAACCTAACTCTACGTGCATTTCATCAACACCATTGATTTATTTGGACAGCACATTCCATGTATCTTGAAAAAATAAAAAAAAAATAATGCTATGTATCTTTAAAAAATGATGCTTATCTAAATCTTAGGTAGACCACACTATTAAAAAATTTCTTGGGTCTACTAGAATGTTTATTTTCCATCCAACGTGTTGATAAGTTCACAAGGACCTAAACGAAGGAACCATTTAAATATCAGCGATATCCAGAACTGTTGTGGCTGGTATGAAGTTTAAATGATTAATTATCACTGTTTCCTGTGGTGTGGTTCAAGTAAGATTTGGATCTCCTTCCTTTTTTGGATCATTTATTGAAATGATCTTTCAAAATGGATGGACGGTATGGATGTATGTCATATAGATCAAGGTGGGCCTCACAGTCAGGTCGGTGGAACCCGGGATCAACCGAAGCCGTGCCCGGCCTGACCCGCCTCGAACTCTCTAAAACAGGAGGTTTGCTAATTCCACGCGCGTACGTGAGCCATACATATCCACACACGAGTGACGTCTCTCAAAACGACACGTGTATGAGATTTTAGCTTTCCATCTTGTGATATACACTTTTTAGATCTTCTTTGATAATAATCATGCCATTATACACCATAGGTGGGCCACAGTTATCAAAACAAATGAATTACTACAGAAGAAAGCTTTAACGGTCAGTTTACTTTGTATGTTATGGTCCACCCAAAGCATGAAATTATCTAAAATTTTAGAATATGTATCAAAAATATTTATTTTCAACCTTATAGAAAACTCAGATCTCACACGAACGAATACTATTTCAGTTTTTCCGCGTGTGGATGTGTATGGATACATACGAGAGCCTTCCCCAAACCGTTGTTTTCATTCGGACTATAATACCCCTTCTGAAACTGATAATGACGAAAAAAGCTCTGGCCGTACGATGGAGACCGATCGCGGGGGTTGAACCTGTCGTGGACTACGAGGGCATGTCTCTGGAAGAAGATATTTCTGTACGGCCGAATCTCGGGAGGCTTCTACCGTCCATCCGTTCTTTCAGTGGACAGAAGCTATCCCAGCCGTAAAAATATAAAAGATTAAAACGGAATATTTTCTTGTAGATAAGTCAAAGATTTTTCTGCAACTTCTGTGCGAAGTTGCAGGAGCACCAGACGCATACCCAGCTGTGTGGTACTCTTTCCTTTGATACTCGGCGGAGGACGTGTATAAGGTCATCTGCCCTCTTCCGTATAGATAACCAGTCGGCTCGGTGATCCAGACCGTTGATATGATGGACCACACTTTGTTTTGACTTTTCTGTGAAAATGGCTCAGATTGGAAGATCCTATCCAGACATTAAAATTGACTTTTCCTAGTATAATGTGGATTGTTGGATGGCCATAGATTGGAGCCCATGGGGGGAATATTGTTGGTGGACCGTCCATCATTGTGGGTCCATCAGGCGAAGGGTCTGGATTACTAAACCGTTGGCCCACTCGTGTAGACTCATGGCCACGTGGGACTGTAGACAGGAGATTTTTTTCCAACTGGGGCCCACATGGGTGTGTGCAGCCTTCCTGCATTTGAGGGCTGAAAATGGGACTCGTACAGTCGCACTAGAATATTTTCAACGCGGCACGCGCAAGATCAGGGATATTAATCATGTGGTCCCCACTATGAGAATTCTCTTGCCGATAGCAGATTAGGTGCGGCCCCGGTCTCACCGAACACGGTGCAGCCCTAACCGTGGGGCCTACCTTGATGTATGTATTCTGTATCCACACCGTTTATCTATTTTTTCATATCATTTAGGGCATAAGCCCAAAAAATGAAGGAAGTTAAATTCTCAAGTGGACCATATCATAAGAAACGTTGGTGAATGGCCATTAATTAGCAAAATAAGTTTTGGATCAAATGTATTTATTTTTTCCCTTCGTCTAGATTTATGTGACCTTATAAATGGGTGACATTTATGTGAGCTTATAAATAGATTAGATGGTAAATAAATATTACAGAAACATTAAAGTAGGCTATAGGAAAGTTTTAATGGTAGGCATCCATCACCACTAATTAATATAGCATGGATTATTTTGGATCTTCTTCACTTTTGAGCCTGAATTTTAGGGCACAAGCTTAAGTTTTGACGTGGCAATAACGGTGGGCCCTTTAAAAAGAAATCTACCATCTAGATTTAAACTAGACTACGCATCTAATGGGAGTGTAGGTCCCACCAATGACAAGTTTATTCAGCCATAGATGTTACTCAAGAAAATGGGGAATTGTATGGTAAGCGGTTCATATTTTAACGGCCCACAGTAATGTTTATGTGAGATTCATTCTGACCATTAGGTATTTAGTCCCATGTTAAGGTAAAGCTAACAAATTCATGTGAAATGTGATTTTGTTGGGCCACATCAAAGGAAACAATTAGGAAAGAGACATTCATCTTTGATTTATAGGGTGCCTAACATAATAATTATATAAAGTTCACTACAATTATGATTTAAGCAAGTGGTTTAAAATTCAGGAAAGTTTTTTCCTATATACTATTTCGAATCAGTAGGTCCACCTGAATTATAGATAAAGTTAATTTTTGAACCATTGGTCTATCATATGGTGATACATTGGGTGGTTGAGGTGAATTTTATGATGCCAAGTAGTGAATTTGGCTACTGAAGTAATATCGTCAAGTTCTGTAAGCCCTATCATAATGTGTGTTGTATGCACGTTGTTCATCTACTTAGAGAGGTCATTTTAAGGTACGAGCTAAAAATATGAGCTAGATCTAAAGTTCAAGTGAACCCTGCAAGCCCGACCATGATGCTTATTTGAGATCTAACATTTTTATGGGTTAACACTGACATGACTGGAGAGAAAACACAAATATTAGATTCATCGAAAACATCATCACATTCAAGAAGGTTTTAATGGTAGGCATGCAATTCCAAATGTTTCGTGTTGTCAGGTCTACTTCAGCTTTAGATTTGCTGCATCATAGTAGAGCCCACAAAACTTGTCGACGTCACTTTAGTAGCGAATTCGCTGTCAGTAGCTATTCCGCGTTGGAATTTATATGGACATGGTGATGGGGCCCACCTAAGCAACCAACCAATTTGTTGGCGCAAGCCATGGCAGTGAAATGATAATTATATCAGTTACTTCGGGACAGCTTTTTTGAAAGGTACAATAATGTAAATTTTATATTAATTAGATTGTTTTTTTGAAAAGACACCACACGTGCCAATGCTACACCCGTGTGAGGATCTGGGACGCTGATTGAGTGGTAGCCTGAATATTTTAGCTCCTAATACAAATTGACCGCACGTGACAGCACATCACATGTGTGCAGGATGTGGGACGTCCAACAGGCGGTCCACTCAATGGACGTGATTTATACTAAATATGGGGCCAGCATGGAATGATCATCCAATGTAGACCATTGACTATATTCGTTCCAACCGATCATTTCATCTTGTGGGCCTCACCATGATGTATGTGTTTTATAATGCTGTCCATAGATTTTGCCAGCTCATTTTAGGGCACGAGCTAAAAAAGATAGATCTAAATCTGAGGCGGATCACACCACGGGAAAATGGTGGTGATTGAATGCCCACTATTAAAAATTTCCTATTTTCCATCTAACCTGTTGATCAGATGAAATAAAAACACAAATATCAGCTTGATCTCAAAATTTTCTGGCCCAAAGGAGCTTTAATGGTGGGCGTTCAATCACCACTGTTTCCTGTGGTGTGGTTCACCTGAGGTTTGAATCTGCCTCATTTTCGGTCTCATGCCTTAAAATGAGCTGTAAAACTATATGGACGGCCTGGATAGAACACATACATCATGGTGGGCCACAGAGCTTTTCAAGCACCGTCCAGTTGCACCTAGCTACTGGATGTAATCCGCGGCCCAACGACAGGGCCTCTGAGGGGCCCACCGTAATGAAAGGGTATTATCAACACCGTCCATTCATTTTTTCATGTCATTTAAGGGTGGAATTTTAAACAATGAGGCACATCCAAGGGACTCAAGTGGACCACACCAAAGGAAGCAGTGGTGCTAACGACGCCCACCGTGGAAACCTTACTAGGGCCCACCTTGATGTTTATTTGACATCCAACCCGTTCATAAGCTCATATAAACCTGGATGAAGGGTGAACCCAAATATCAGCTTGATCCAAAACTTCTGTAGCCCCCTAGAAGTTTTCAACGGTATGTGATTAATCCCTACTATGTGGTCCACCTGAGCCTTGGATCTTCCTGAAATTTGGGCCTATAGTATAAAATGATAGGGAAAAATGAATGGACAGTGTGGATAGAAACCATACATCATGGTGGGCCCTCAGGGTCCCTGCCTGTGCCGAGATGGGAACAGGAGGGTGTAGTACTCAATCGCCGTCCACAATCCGCGTCTGGGGACCAACCTATGACCGTCCACGTGGCACACATGCGTATGAATACCGTTCGATAAGCGAAAACGCTCGCCACTTTATGCACATGAATACACCCCGTCCATCAGGAGGGCCACCCCATGTTTTTTCTTGGCCACAAAATCAGGCCCGTCCAGAACTTAGGTGGGCCACACCATAGGAAATAATATGAAATCATCCAAAAAAAAAAAAAAAAACTCTCTACATTCCGGTGGTGTGGCCCACCTGAATTTTGGAATAGCTTGATTTTTGGATGGCAAGTAAACAACACGGTGGGCCCCACACATAACTAATGGCGGCCCACCTAAGTATTGCTTGCCAGGCTTTGAGGTCGGCCTGATTTTGGGTCCGTTCATCGGCTAGGCCCATTCGTTAAGACCCGGCAAGCCCATTTACACCCTTAAGTGCCAAGCCAGCGTTGATATACTTTTGCTTGAATCGGAACCGACCATTTAGTGGGACAACCCTTGGATGGCTATGGATCAAAATTTGCAATCTATCCAGCACCAGTGATTGGACAATTAAGAAAGTTTTAAATCAACGGTCCAGAAAAGTTCCCATCGATCGAGTGGTTAGAATTACCCTCAAGCTGCAAATTACGGCCTTAGGCCCATCCATGAGTTGGACGATCATCAATCCGTCGAGATCGATTGATACGTTCCCTAATCTTGTGAATTGTGGGGTTGTTACTGTTTTTAGTTAATGGGACCCAGTCTACATCGGCCCGACTCCGGTGTAATGCCCTTTTCTGGTGTGCCCAGCTGGTTGAATGTATTTGCTATCATTTTCAGTGCCCTAACATGGACCAATGAAAAATTGCCATGTGTTGCACTAAAGGGTTAATACATAGTTCATAGTATCTTCTCCTCTTATACGTATTTTGTTATTAAGGAGCATGCACGCACCCATACACGTCTTTAAAAGAGTAAATCTGCCCCGTACTCTTGATTAAATGTGCTAATTAATGAGGTAATATACTTAATATATTTATAAAAAAAAAACTTTCTAAGAGAATCTAAAAATAAGACAGATTTAAAATTTAAGTAGATCATAACACTGAAAAAATTGGAGATGGGATGCCTACCATTGAAACTAATAGGACCTGACAAACTTTTGGATAAAGCTGATATTTGGTTTTTACCTTCAAAGAAATTCACCTTTTGGATAAAGCTGATATTTGGTTTTTACCTTCATTGAAATTTACCTTTCGGATAAAGCTGATATTTGGCATTTTCATTGAAATTTACCTTATAAATGGGTTGGATGTCAAATAAATATCACAGTGGATCCTAGGATTTTTCATGGTTGGCATCCCATCCACAATGCTTTCCATGGTATAGCTCAATTGAGTTTTAAATGAGCCAAATTGGTTGGTTCAAGCTAGAGCTGGGCACCGGATGACTCCACTCTTCTTACTTGTTCGCTTCTGACCCGATTCATGCTGAGTGGGTGAGTCGATCCGTACCAAGTTAACTTTGTCTAATCGGAACTCAAATTGAGTCGAGTTTGAGTCACACAATAACTTGACTCGATTCGATACGAAATCCATCTCCCTATTGACTCGACTCATCCAAAACTTGACTTGTACATGATATTATGTATATATATATTATATATTATATATATATATATATATATATATATATATATATATATATATATATATAAAAAAAACTCAAATTTGACGTTTCAGATCCGAGATGTCATGTAGCTGACGGAGAAACTGCAATTCTGACAAGTGCATCCAGGTTTGAATTGTGATTTCACCCTATGAATACCCATTGCACCCGACTTAACTCGGTGACAACTAGACCCGATTTGGTAACTGTGACTAGGTCAGGCATGGTCTTAGTTTAGGCCAGACCATACTCGGATTGGGTCAGGCATGCTAGACTTGGTACCAAGTCGGGTCGAGTTGGGATCGAGCCTATTTCAAATCTGGATCGAGTCTAGTCAGCTCTAACTTGGTTTGACTTGACTTGATGCCCAGCTCTGGTTCAAGCCCTAAAACTAAGCTGGTGAAAATGATGGATGGAGTAGATTTCACACACACATATTACGGTGGGCTAAGCCCGATCACCTTCTTATGGACTTGGGCCCAACCTGTCTTCAGGGCTGATGACTAATCTGGTGGGCCACACACTTAAGCATGCCCAGCTAGAACGGCTTGTTTAACACCATTAGCCTGAATATTCAACTGGTGGGCCCATCCCCACTTGAGCTTGGTTCCCTAACTGGAAGGCTAGATTGGCATGCCTCGCGTATTTGAATAGTCCATCAGGGTTGGACAAGGACAATCAGGCCCGTCCAATTTTTCAGGTGTGTCCCATCGTTTGGTTATCATCTTTATATCTGTGTGGCCTCGATGACCGGCCATATATTTCGGATGATGGGCCATGCCTAATGAACAGCAGGAATCTCGCACACGTTTAGAGAATCAGGGCATCCATATATGCAAATGGTCCCCGAGCAGCATTCCGCTTTTAAATTAGATTCAAATTGCGTGGTGTCTTAGATTCGAATTGCATGGTGACATGACACCACGCATGGGGTTGGAATTTGATTGGGCCACTTGCCACTGTTAGAGTTGCCCTAATGATTATTATGATGTTTGTGTGAAATCCATCCGGTCCATTTATTTTACCAACTTATATTAGGACATGAGTTTGTTTATATATATATATATATATATAATTTTAGTAGATTCAAAACTCAAGTAGACCACAACAGAAGTTTTGGATATGGCTAATGTTTATGTTTTTAGTTCATCCACCGGTAATGACCTTATGATCGGTTTTGATAGCATATAAACATTAATGGACCTCAAAAGGTTTCAACTGTAGGCATTTCCCTCATCACTGCTTCCTATCGAGTGGCTCATTTGATTCTTGAATCTGCCACATTTTTTGGCTCGTGCTGTCGAATGAGCTGGCAAAACAGATGAACAGGTAGATTTCTCATGTAGCCCACCTAGTTTCCAACAGCAGGATTGGGGTTGAAGGAAGTGAAACCAGTGGGCCCACCATGATGTTTATTTGTTGGTTTGCCCAATCATGTTAAGACATGAGCCTAAAATTGAAGTGAATTCAAAACTTAAGTGGGCCACATGTGACAGGAAACAATGGGAATTTAACGTCAACCGTAGCAACATTCATGAGGTCATAGAAGTTTGAATCGGGCTAATATTTGTGTTTTCAGATTATCCTAAGGAATGGCCTTATAAATGAGTGGTTAGAATTACCCTCAAGCTACAAACACGGCCTTAGGCCCATCCATGAGTTGGACTATCAACAATCCGTCGAGATCGATTGATGCGTTCCCTAATCTTGTGAATTGTGGGGTTGTTACTGTTTTTAGTTAATGGGACCCAGTGTACATTGGCCCGACTACGGTGTAATGCCCTTTTCTGGTGGGCCCAGATGGTTGAATGTATTTGCAACCAGTTTCAGTGCCCTAACGTGGACCAATGAAAAACTGTCATGTGTTGCACTAAAGGGTTAATACATAGTACGGAGTATCTTCTCCGGTGATACCTATTTTGTTATTAAGGGGGAGGCACAGACCGATACACATGTCTTTAAAAGAGTAAATCAATGGATGCCACGTACTCTTGATTAAATGTGCTAATTAATGAGGTAATGTACCTAATATATTTATAAAAAAATACTTTCTAAGAGAATCTAAAAATAAGGCCGATTTAAAATTTAAGTGGATCATAACATTGGAAAAATTGGGAATGAGATGCCTACCATTGAAACTTTAATGAGACTTAACAAACTTTTGGATAACGCTGATGTTTGATTTTTACCTTCATTGAAATTTACCTTATAAATGGGTTGGATGTCGAATAAACAACATGGTGGTGGGTGAGTCAATCCGAATCAAGTTGACTTTGTTCAATTGGAACTCAAATCGAGTCGATCGAGTTCAAGTCACCCAGTAACTTGACTCGACTCGATCCGAATTCCATCTCGGTATTGACTCGACCCATCCAAAACTTGACTTGTACATGAAATTTAAATAAATAATTTTTTTTTTTTTAAAAAAACAACACAAATTTGACGTTTCAGATCCGAGATGTCGCGTAGCTGATGGAGAAACTGCAATTTGACAAGTGCATCTAGGTTTCGAGTTGTGATTTCACCCCGTGAATACCCATTGCACCCGACTGACTTGATGCCGACTCAACCCAACTCGGTAATTGTGACCGGGTCAGACTTGGTCTTAGTTTAGGCCAGACCTAGACTCGGATTGGGTCAGGCATGCTAGACTCAGTACCGAGTCAGGTCGAGTTGGGATGGAGCCTATTTCAAATCCAGATCAAGTCCGGTCAACCCTAACTCGGTTTGACTTGACTTAATGCCCAGCTCTAGTTCAAGCCCTAAACTAAGCCCGATCACCTTTTTATGGACAGAGTAGATTTCACACACATATTAAGGTGGCCGGGCTGAGCCCGATCACCTTTTTATGGACTTGGGCCCAACCTGTCTTCAGGGTTGATGACTAATCTGGTGGGCCACACACTTAAGCATGCCCAGCTAGAATGGCTTATTTAACACCGTTAACCTGAATATTCAACTGGTGGGCCCATCCCCACTTGAGCTTGGTTCCCTAACTGAAAGGCTAGATTGGCATGCCTCGCGTATTTGAATCGTCCATCAGGGTTGGACATGGACAATCAAGCCCGTCCAATTTTTCAGGTGTGTCCCATCGTTTCGGTTATCATCTTTATATCTGTGTGGCCTTGATGGAGAGTAGACCGGCCATATATTTCAGATGATGGGCCATGCCTAATGGAAAGCAGGAATCTCACACACGTGTGGAGAATTAGGGCATCCATATATGCAAATGGTCCCGAGCAGCATTTGGCTTTTAAAATAGATTCGAATTGCATGGTGACCTGACACCACGCACAGGGTTGGAATTTGATTGGGCCACTTGCCACTGTTAAAGTTGCCCCAATGATTATTATGATGTTTATGTGAAATCCATCCGGTCCATTTATTTTACCAACTCATATTAGGACATGAGTTTGTTTGTTTGTTTTTTTTTTTTTTTTTAAATTTTTTATTTTAGTAGATTCAAAACTCAAGTAAACCACAACAAAAGTTTTGGATATGGCTAATGTTTGTTTTTTCAGTTCATCCACCGGTAATGACCTTATGAACGGTTTTGATAGCATATAAACATTAATAGACCTCAAAAGGTTTCAACTGTAGGCATTTCCCTCATCACTGCTTCCTATCGAGTGGCTCATTTGATTCTTGAATCTGCTACATTTTTTGGCTCGTGCTCTTGTATGAGCTGGCAAAACAGATGAACAGGTAGATTTCTCATGTAGCCCCCACCTAGTTTCCAACAGCAGGATTGGGGGTCCAAGGAAGTGAAACCACACTATCAAATTCCTGCTGTGAGAAGCTAGGTGGGCCCACCATGATGTTTGTGAGAAATTCGTTATATTCGTTGGTTTGCCCAATCATGTTAAGACATGAGCCTAAAATTGAAGTGAATTCAAAACTTAAGTGGGCCACATGTGACAGGAAACATTGGGAATTTAATGTCAACAGTGGAAACATTCATGAGGTCATAGAAGTTTGAATCGGGCTAATATTTGTGTTTTCAGATTATCCTAAGGAATGGCCTTATAAATGGTTTGGATGGCATATAAATATCACAGTAGATCTAGAGAGGTTTGAATGATAGGCATTTCCTTAGCCACTTTTTCTTATCATGTGCCTTAATTAGTTTTTTAATCTGCTTCATTTTTTAGCTAATGTCCCAACATAATCTGACAAAACTAATGGAATGATGGATTTCTCACAAACAGCACGGCAACCCCACCCAACTTCTCATAGTGAGAACTTCCTACCATGGGGGTGTCCCACCATAGAGTCCTACCCCATCAATCTGTTTTGAATCATTTTATAACATGAGATTTTAAAAAACGAGGCATATCCAAAACTCAAGTGGGCCACACTACAGAAAATAATGGAAAAGAAATGCCTACTATTGAAACCTTCATGGGTCCTCTTTGATATTTTCACACCATTTGAAAGTGGTTCAGATGTAAAGCAGGTTGCGGACACTTTAATGTCCAAGATAGATTGGAGAAGGTCCGATCAGAGGTAAAAGTCATCAAGACCACCAGAACTTAAAACAAGCATATCTCGTACACTAGAATGAGTTACTAGATGTACAATATATGATTTTGGGTAGGACGAGCTACTTTAGCCAATCAACCCGGCTATGCGGGTTGTCCACATTGAATTTATGAGATTCCATCATATTGACGGTTGAATTCCATGTTTATTTTCATTTTAACCAATTTTAGTAAGTTTTGGTTTGATTGTAATTCTTCATCCATTTGACTTTATGAGTTGTGTCCAACATGAAAAGAGTTTAGAAAAACTAAGAGAATAACTTGTTAAGCCACATACGACACTTAGTATAAATAGAAAAATTACTATTTATAGTTATTTACGAATTTTAGGAAGTTTTAGTTATAATTTAATTTAAGAAGTCTTTACGAGTATTCCAGAGAAGCTCCATGAGTTTGGAGTAGTTATCCTCGAGGAAGACAGTGATTGACCTCATCACGTTCATCCCTACCTCAGGTTCACGTGGTCATTTCCCCTGTGATGAACTGAAAGTATAAAAAAGTAAGCCTAATACAACTTTTGCGGCATTATACATGTTTCAACTGTGGTTGTTCAATCCACGCTATTTCTTCCGACGTGG